>JBDJPA010000009.1:6655000-7255000 GCA_039654915.1 Aquilaria yunnanensis | reverse complement strand
GACTAACCGGAAGAATAACCTCTCTGAGCAGGTTTATTTCCAGGTACGGAGATAGGTGTCGACCTTTCTTCAAAGTCCTCACAAAGGCAGCAAAGATGGAAGGCGACCTCGGAAGAAACGATCATCTCTGGGAAGGAGATTGCCAAAAGGCCTGGGAAGAACTCAAAGTCTACCTGGCCAGCCTGCCGACTCTGCGGCAACCTCGGGAGGGAGAACCCCTCGTACTATACCTCGCCGTCACAGAAAAGGCCGTGAGCTCGGTCCTGATAAAGGAAGAGGGGCCGAAACAATGGCCGGTCTACTATGTCAGCAAGTCCCTGCATGGCGCCGAAGTAAGGTACCCTTTGCTTCAAAAAGCTATATACGCCTTGGTGCTTGCAAGAAGAAGGCTGCGACCATATTTCCAGGCTCACCCCATCATCGTCCGAAGTAGTCTACCACTACGGGATGTCATGAAGAGAGTTGATCATTCGGGAAGGCTCTCCAAGTGGTGCATAGAGCTTGGCGAACACGAAATCACGTATGAGCCTCGAAAGGCCATAAAAGCCCAAGCATTGGCAGATTTTATCGCCGAAATACCCACCACTGAGGAGAACCACTCAGATCCGAAAGAAGGGGAGCCAGAATGGACCTTGCATGTTGACGGAGCCTCGGGGTCCGAACACCAGGGAGCTGGAATAGTTATCAGAGGACCCGAAGGCCTAGAGGTGATGAAGGCTATCAAGTTCAGCTTCAACGTCACCAATAATGTGGCTGAGTATGAAGCCCTCATAGCGGGATTACGCTTGGCCAGAAAGATTGGCGTGAGAAGCTTAAGGGCTCACAGCGATTCCCAGCTGGTAGTTCGGCAGACGGCAGGAGATTATGGGGCGAAGGACCCCATCTTGGCAAAATACCACGAGCTGGTAAGAAATCTCATCCAAGAGTTTGACGCCGTACGGATCGAAAATGTACCCCGGCGGAATAACACTGAGGCAGATTGCTTAGCAAAGTCCAAAACATACACCGAGGTGCTAGACCATCCAAGCATCTCCGTGCTAAGCGTAACGACCTCGGGAATGGGGTGGAAGGACCCCATAAAGAGATACCTCGCAGAGAATAAGCTTCCCGAAGACGCCGGCAATGCTGCAAGACTGCGAAGACGTGCCGGAAGATTCTTCCTGATTGGTGAAGAGTTATATCGGCAAGGATATGCAAATCCGCTGCAGAGATGTGTGGGCGAAGAGGATACTGAGATGGTCCTCGAAGAAGTCCACGAAGGCATGTGCGGCTCGCACGTTGGAACTGATGCCCTTGCAGCAGTGATACTCCGCCAAGGATACTTCTGGCCTACCCTGAGAAAGGACGCAAGACAGTTCGTCCAGAAGTGCGGTAGTTGCCAGAGACATGCAAAAATCCAGAGGATACCCTCGGAAATGGTAACGTCGGCAGACTATCCTTGGCCCTTCGCAGTCTGGGGTATAGACCTTATTGGGCCACTCCCCACAGCGCCCGGAGGCGTGAAATTCTGCGTGGTAGCAGTGGACTATTTCTCAAAGTGGGTAGAGGCAGAACCACTAGCAACTATCTCGGCAAAAGAAGTGCAGAAGTTCGTATGGAAGAACATCGTATGCAGATTTGGCATACCGAGGGTGCTAGTAGCTGATAATGGATCCCAGTTCATAGACAAAGGATTCCAGAAATTCATCAGCGACCTCGGAACAAAGATGCACTTCGCCCCAGTAGCTCACCCCCAAAGCAATGGGCAGGTGGAAGTATCAAACAGGACCATAAAAGACGGCCTGAAAAAGAGACTTGGGGAAGCCAAGGGGAAATGGCCAGGAGAACTCCAAAGTGTATTGTGGAGCTACCGAACGACGCCACGAAGAGCCACAGGGGAAACTCCCTTCTCACTCGTCTTCGGAACAGAGGCCATTATCCCAATAGAGATAGTTCAGCCTTCAATACGGGTGCAAGTATTTGATGAAGGCGGAAACGACCTCGGTCTGAGAACTAAGCTCGACCTTGTGGCCGAACACAGAGAAATAGCCGAGCTGAGAAGAAAAGCTTTCCAGCAAAGAGTGGCCGCGGCTATCAACTTAAAAGCCAGGCCAAAAGAAATCAAAAAAGGAGACCTCGTTCTCCGAAAGGCCGACTTCGCACCCCGAAGGCCATCTCACGGAGTACTTCGCGCAAATTGGGAAGGACCTTATCTGGTTCTCGCCGAAGTACGAAAAGGCGTGTACAAGCTTGGCGACGCCGAAGGCGTAGAATTGAAAAACACTTGGCATTCAGATGCCTTGAAAAAATTCTACGCCTAAGGTTGAGCGGAAGAAGTATGTTGTACAAGAAATATTCTAAGTACAGAATGGTTTTGAGAAAAATTTTCAAGTATACCAAAATTGTCCAAGACAGATTTCCGCGAAGGTGCTCGCCACGAAAAAAGCGGTTGTGACTTCCCGAAGCCCCTTGAGCCACTATGCTCGGGAAAAATGGGAAACAAGAATCTTGCAAAGGTACTCAGCATAATCAGTGCAGAGAAAATTTTCCGAACACCCTTGAGCGAACATGCTCGGGAGAAAGGGAAAGCAAGAATCTCGCAAAAATACACGCCAAAACAAAAGCAGAGGTAATTGCCGAACACCCTTGAGCGAACGTGCTCGGGAAAAAGGGAATGAGCAATCTCGTGAAGATTTTCCTAAGTCCTTTTGAGCAAATATGCTCGGGACAATAGGAAGACAGAAAAATTTGGCTAAAGATTTTCCGAAGGCCCTTGAGCGAACATGTTCGGGATAAAAGGAAACAAAAAGCCTGCAAAAGACTTAGCCAAATTTTTGCAAATTTTCCAGAAAGTCTCTTGAGCGAGCATGCTCGGGACAAAGGAAGGTAAAAAGTTTCTTTGGTTGCAGGTTTTCCGAAAGTCTCTTGGAGCGAACGTGTTCGGGACAATGGAAATAAAGAAACTTGCAAGAAAGGACTTAGCCGAAAAGATTGTTCATTTAGAGCAAAAGCTGCCTTACAAAAGAAGTGTCCAAAGAAGGAGGACGAAGGAGAAAAATAAGAGGAGCCCTAAAGCAAACTAGGGAGAGCCGGGTGGACGAAGACCAGGAAGCTTCAGATGCTCGACCCGGGACCACTGCCACCGAGGTCCCTCAGGAATATTTAGGCCCTCCAGAAAAGAGAGGTCCAAATCTGGGAACCTCTGCAGCACCTGGTGCCGAGCGAGGCAGAAGCCGTCCTGAAAGGCGACCTTGGCCATGTCGTCAGAAGTACGTTTTTGAATGCCAAGGACATTGACCTCGTCCCTCAGCTCAGCAACCTCCTCCTCGAGCTCACTTATCCCCAGCATCTCTCCGGACTCCTTCTTCAGAGCCTCGACCTCGGCTTGAAGAGCAGCGTTCTCATCCGTCAAACTCGACGCAAGACTGTCGGAAACAGCCTTGTCCTTGACAAGATCTTCATTGGCGGCAAGCAGCTCCTTTACTTGGTCGCCGAGGTCGGAAATCTTCCGGGAGGAGTCCTTTTCAATTTCTTCTCTTTTCTTCGAGAACTCCTCCCGAACGGCAGCAAGTTGCTGAGAGCAATCCGCTGTCAGCTGCTGGTTGCTGGCGATCACCTTCGCAAGAGAAGCCTTCGCTTCAGTGAGTTCCCGCGAAGTCGCATCCTTGGAGGCAGCCTGTCTGGCCACCCGAACTCGGAGATAACCAGCGTACTCCAGCAGCTACGGCAAGGCAAAAGTCCAGGTTAGTACAAGTCTAAACACTTAGAAAATTGAGGAAAAAAGTGTAAAGACTATACCTGAGCAGTGTGCTCGGTGACTTTTGCGGCGAGGGTATTATCCCCCGGGTGAGCCGCCGCAATGGCCCGGAAGGAGGCATCAGTGGTCATCCCCTTCCAAATCTCTTTGGTCATCTTCGGACAATCGTCGGAGAACAGATTCATATCCTCCGTAATTGTCCAAAAGGGCTCCAAGGGGATCTTCCCCTCAGGGATTGTGGCATTACGCAGGGCCCGTTTCCTCTCATGAATGGCCCTCCAGCCAACAGTAAGAGATTCCCCTGAAAGTGAGAAGGAAGTTAGGAGCAAAAGAAAAATTCGCGAAAAGAAAAGGAGCTGAACTTCGGCTAAAGACATACCTGGAGGAACCTCGGAGACAGTGTCCTCGGAATCCTCGGGCCCCTCGGAAGAAAGACCCTTACCCTTCTGCCGGTACCGCTCCTCGGCGGTGGGTACTTCTACCACTACAGTGTTTCTGGGGGCCTCGAGGTCGGGAAGAGGCACCTCGGCGGAAGTAGCGGGGACCTCGGCCGGTGGAATTTCAACAAGACCAGCGTCTTCGCCAGCTTCTTCCTCCAAAAGCTCTGGCTGAGGAGACTGGAGAGTTTTCCTAACTCGCTTCGCCGAGGGTCCCGCCCCTGTCGTCTTCCTTCTTCGGGAAGCCGCCTTCTTTGTTTGCTCCCCCTTCTCCACTTGGCCAGAAAAGAGGGCCTTGTAATAAGCGGCAGCCCCATCGCCCATCTCTGAAAAAGAGAAGAAATATCAGCGTAAGTCCGAGGAAAAAGTATAAAGGGATGGAAGATTACTCACTTTCGGCAAAAGTTTCGAAAGAAGTCTCCCCCTTAAGGAGCTTGACCAGCCAGGAGTCTTTCCCGGCGATGGCGGGAGCGGGCATATTGAGGTCAGTCACGTGCTCCTTAACCACTTTCAGCTCCCGAAGGACTTCTTCGGTCATCAACCTCCAGTTGATAGGAAAGGGGTAAAGAGCACGAGGAGAGACCTCGGGAGCCCAGTCAGCGACTGCCCGAATGCGGGCGTCGAAATCCGCGAACACGGAAGCCAACGGTGGGGTCAGCAGCATCCTCGGATCGACGACGTCTGCGTTCAGCACTCCCTGAGCCCACCTGGTCGGGACATCAGACCAGTTCTTATCCACCTTGAGGAAAAAGAACTTAGGCTGCCACCCCCGCCAGCTGTCCTTCGTGTCGAAGGTGAAGGTGAATTTTTTGCTCCCGGATCCCCGAGGTAGCAGGAAATAGAAGCCACCCTTCGGGACCACATAGAGCTTGTAGTACTGCATGAAAATAATGAAGTGGGGCTCTATCCCGAACACGCCACACATGCAGAGGTAGGCGTTAAAGTAGCAGTACGTGTTCGGGGGAAGCTGGTTCACAGCAATGCCATGGAATTGGCAGAACTCGCAAACCACCTTCGGGGGAGGATACCGAAGACCGGCCTTCAGTTGGGCTCGGAAGACGGTAACCTCGTCGCCACGGTTTGAAAAAGCAAAATGGCTAGAACGAGGCAGTCTGGTCACAGCGTAAGACGGAAGAAAGAATTTTTTCTTCCACCTCTCTAGTTTTTCGGGGGTGGTACAGCAAGGATGGGCCAGAAGAGGTTTCCAGCTTGATGGCCCAGGGCCTCATCGTTGTGAGTCATGATGACTGTTGAGGAGACTTCTAGGAGGAAGAACGCCTGGAAGGTGGATCGCCTCTAGGAGAGTACCTGGAAAACTGGGAAACAGGGTTAGGAGGCCCCCGGAGTGTTTTTCCGGGGGGGGAGCCTCCGACGCCCAAGTCAGTGGTGGCCGGAAGAAGGAGAAAGTCACTAGCTCAAAGAGAAAGGCAGAAAAGTCTCGCCTGGTCTTTTCTCAGAGTATGGGAGCTGTATCTCCGGCCTGCCAACCTCCTGTCAAGTATTTATTTCCTGTATATATAGGAATACCTAGCCCGTTCAGATCATGACACGTGTGCGGTCGGATGCTGCTGAACGTCTGGGCGTAGGGGACAGATAGTTGGTAACTAGATGGCCTCGAGCCTTGTGCTGAGACGGGCCATGATATGATTCTGATGGCGTCTGCGTGTCAGGGCGACTTTTTACGTCTGTGGTGGGACGTGTCAGAGGCTTCCTTAAATGCTTCCTTAAATGCGCCTGCCGTACTCCCGAGGTCCCTGGGCGAGGTCGTCCTCTAGTTCGGACAGAGCCTCTTCGGGAAGCCTACCCTCAGTTCGGGGGTTCCCAGTTCCAGGGGGTTCCGCCTTCGGGGATATCATATTCGGGCAGCAATGTCTGGTGCCACTTTTCCGAAGGCGCGTTGTTCACAACCTTGGGGGGCGGATGGAGTCCTCAAGTTTTACTGGCGTGCCGAGGCTCGGAGCTCTCAGGCTATCTCCCGAGGTGCATGATTCCACCTATTCCCGGGAAGCGCCAGTTCTTCCGGCCATTGTTGTGGCAGGGTATTCGGCCAGATTGAGGCGACAGCCTTTGGCTATCACATGCCCCCCTCTGGAAAGCCGAAGTGAAGACTTCGGTTTGCATCTCTTTCCGAGGTTGCCGTTGGGAGTCTTGTTGGGAAGCATAACCTGTTCCGAGGTCGCACCTTTTGCCCGAGGGTCTGGGCTGTTCGGCCTTGGCCTATTCTTTGGTGTCTCCGAGGCAAAGCCTGTACCGAAGATACACCTCTTGCCCAAAAGTCATGGGCTGTTCAGCCATAGCCTGTCTCTTGGTGTCCTCGAGGTGGCCTGCTTTTTTACTTCTGCAGGTCTGATGGCCAAGCGTGTCAGACTGAGCGGCGCGTCTCCATTTCTCAGGGATGTCAAACGACGTGTCCCAATCAGGAGGCGTGTCCCGGTTTTCCAGGCACGTTTGGGGAGGCACGTCCCCCATTTCTGCGCAGCGGTTGACACGTGGCTTCTTGCCATTGGAGGAGAGGCGCGTCATTTACAGAGGGCGCGCCTTTTCGGGTGCAGCGGGCAGTTACGGCGACGGTTCGCCTCCAATGGGTACTTATGATGTTTTTTCGGTTACCCACCTTTGGCCTATAAATAGCCCATTCTATCATAAGTCCCACTTACTGTTTTTCTGCTCTTTTTCTGCTCTGCCCTCTGTTCTTGCGTTTTATCTTGCTTTCTGTGGCGGAGCTTCTTTAATCAGAGCTTTTTCCAACCAACTTTCACGACGGCGTCCTCCGGCAAATCTTTTGGTGGGTTTTGATTTCCAGAGTACTTGATTCCTCTATTTTTCTGAGTTTTTCTGGAAAACTGCTGTTTTTTCCAAACTCGTCTTCTGAGTTTTTTCTGGAAACTATTTTCTTTTCCATCTCAAACTCTTTTTCATGTCTGCGATGCCTGTTCCCGAGAGCTGGAAACCTCTTCTGGCCCATCCTTGCTGTACCACCCCCGAAAAACTAGAGAGGTGGAAGAAAAAATTCTTTCTTCCGTCTTACGCTGTGACCAGACTGCCTCGTTCTAGCCATTTTGCTTTTTCAAACCGTGGCGACGAGGTTACCGTCTTCCGAGCCCAACTGAAGGCCGGTCTTCGGTATCCTCCCCCGAAGGTGGTTTGCGAGTTCTGCCAATTCCATGGCATTGCTGTGAACCAGCTTCCCCCGAACGCGTACTGCTACTTTAACGCCTACCGCTGCATGTGTGGCGTGTTCGGGATAGAGCCCCACTTCATTATTTTCATGCAGTACTACAAGCTCTATGTGGTCCCGAAGGGTGGCTTCTATTTCCTGCTACCTCGGGGATCCGGGAGCAAAAAATTCACCTTCACCTTCGACACGAAGGACAGCTGGCGGGGGTGGCAGCCTAAGTTCTTTTTCCTCAAGGTGGATAAGAACTGGTCTGATGTCCCGACCAGGTGGGCTCAGGGAGTGCTGAACGCAGACGTCGTCGATCCGAGGATGCTGCTGACCCCACCGTTGGCTTCCGTGTTCGCGGATTTCGACGCCCGCATTCGGGCAGTCGCTGACTGGGCTCCCGAGGTCTCTCCTCGTGCTCTTTACCCCTTTCCTATCAACTGGAGGTTGATGACCGAAGAAGTCCTTCGGGAGCTGAAAGTGGTTAAGGAGCACGTGACTGACCTCAATATGCCCGCTCCCGCCATCGCCGGGAAAGACTCCTGGCTGGTCAAGCTCCTTAAGGGGGAGACTTCTTTCGAAACTTTTGCCGAAAGTGAGTAATCTTCCATCCCTTTATACTTTTTCCTCGGACTTACGCTGATATTTCTTCTCTTTTTCAGAGATGGGCGATGGGGCTGCCGCTTATTACAAGGCCCTCTTTTCTGGCCAAGTGGAGAAGGGGGAGCAAACAAAGAAGGCGGCTTCCCGAAGAAGGAAGACGACAGGGGCGGGACCCTCGGCGAAGCGAGTTAGGAAAACTCTCCAGTCTCCTCAGCCAGAGCTTTTGGAGGAAGAAGCTGGCGAAGACGCTGGTCTTGTTGAAATTCCACCGGCCGAGGTCCCCGCTACTTCCGCCGAGGTGCCTCTTCCCGACCTCGAGGCCCCCAGAAACACTGTAGTGGTAGAAGTACCCACCGCCGAGGAGCGGTACCGGCAGAAGGGTAAGGGTCTTTCTTCCGAGGGGCCCGAGGATTCCGAGGACACTGTCTCCGAGGTTCCTCCAGGTATGTCTTTAGCCGAAGTTCAGCTCCTTTTCTTTTCGCGAATTTTTCTTTTGCTCCTAACTTCCTTCTCACTTTCAGGGGAATCTCTTACTGTTGGCTGGAGGGCCATTCATGAGAGGAAACGGGCCCTGCGTAATGCCACAATCCCTGAGGGGAAGATCCCCTTGGAGCCCTTTTGGACAATTACGGAGGATATGAATCTGTTCTCCGACGATTGTCCGAAGATGACCAAAGAGATTTGGAAGGGGATGACCACTGATGCCTCCTTCCGGGCCATTGCGGCGGCTCACCCGGGGGATAATACCCTCGCCGCAAAAGTCACCGAGCACGCTGCTCAGGTATAGTCTTTACACTTTTTTCCTCAATTTTCTAAGTGTTTAGACTTGTACTAACCTGGACTTTTGCCTTGCCGTAGCTGCTGGAGTACGCTGGTTATCTCCGAGTTCGGGTGGCCAGACAGGCTGCCTCCAAGGATGCGACTTCGCGGGAACTCACTGAAGCGAAGGCTTCTCTTGCGAAGGTGATCGCCAGCAACCAGCAGCTGACAGCGGATTGCTCTCAGCAACTTGCTGCCGTTCGGGAGGAGTTCTCGAAGAAAAGAGAAGAAATTGAAAAGGACTCCTCCCGGAAGATTTCCGACCTCGGCGACCAAGTAAAGGAGCTGCTTGCCGCCAATGAAGATCTTGTCAAGGACAAGGCTGTTTCCGACAGTCTTGCGTCGAGTTTGACGGATGAGAACGCTGCTCTTCAAGCCGAGGTCGAGGCTCTGAAGAAGGAGTCCGGAGAGATGCTGGGGATAAGTGAGCTCGAGGAGGAGGTTGCTGAGCTGAGGGACGAGGTCAATGTCCTTGGCATTCAAAAACGTACTTCTGACGACATGGCCAAGGTCGCCTTTCAGGACGGCTTCTGCCTCGCTCGGCACCAGGTGCTGCAGAGGTTCCCAGATTTGGACCTCTCTTTTCTGGAGGGCCTAAATATTCCTGATGGACCTCGGTGGCAGTGGTCCCGGGTCGAGCATCTGAAGCTTCCTGGTCTTCGTCCACCCGGCTCTCCCTAGTTTGCTTTAGGGCTCCTCTTATTTTTCTCCTTCGTCCTCCTTCTTTGGACACTTCTTTTGTAAGGCAGCTTTTGCTCTAAATGAACAATCTTTTCGGCTAAGTCCTTTCTTGCAAGTTTCTTTATTTCCATTGTCCCGAACACGTTCGCTCCAAGAGACTTTCGGAAAACCTGCAACCAAAGAAACTTTTTACCTTCCTTTGTCCCGAGCATGCTCGCTCAAGAGACTTTCTGGAAAATTTGCAAAAATTTGGCTAAGTCTTTTGCAGGCTTTTTGTTTCCTTTTATCCCGAACATGTTCGCTCAAGGGCCTTCGGAAAATCTTTAGCCAAATTTTTCTGTCTTCCTATTGTCCCGAGCATATTTGCTCAAAAGGACTTAGGAAAATCTTCACGAGATTGCTCATTCCCTTTTTCCCGAGCACGTTCGCTCAAGGGTGTTCGGCAATTACCTCTGCTTTTGTTTTGGCGTGTATTTTTGCGAGATTCTTGCTTTCCCTTTCTCCCGAGCATGTTCGCTCAAGGGTGTTCGGAAAATTTTCTCTGCACTGATTATGCTGAGTACCTTTGCAAGATTCTTGTTTCCCATTTTTCCCGAGCATAGTGGCTCAAGGGGCTTCGGGAAGTCACAACCGCTTTTTTCGTGGCGAGCACCTTCGCGGAAATCTGTCTTGGACAATTTTGGTATACTTGAAAATTTTTCTCAAAACCATTCTGTACTTAGAATATTTCTTGTACAACATACTTCTTCCGCTCAACCTTAGGCGTAGAATTTTTTCAAGGCATCTGAATGCCAAGTGTTTTTCAATTCTACGCCTTCGGCGTCGCCAAGCTTGTACACGCCTTTTCGTACTTCGGCGAGAACCAGATAAGGTCCTTCCCAATTTGCGCGAAGTACTCCGTGAGATGGCCTTCGGGGTGCGAAGTCGGCCTTTCGGAGAACGAGGTCTCCTTTTTTGATTTCTTTTGGCCTGGCTTTTAAGTTGATAGCCGCGGCCACTCTTTGCTGGAAAGCTTTTCTTCTCAGCTCGGCTATTTCTCTGTGTTCGGCCACAAGGTCGAGCTTAGTTCTCAGACCGAGGTCGTTTCCGCCTTCATCAAATACTTGCACCCGTATTGAAGGCTGAACTATCTCTATTGGGATAATGGCCTCTGTTCCGAAGACGAGTGAGAAGGGAGTTTCCCCTGTGGCTCTTCGTGGCGTCGTTCGGTAGCTCCACAATACACTTTGGAGTTCTCCTGGCCATTTCCCCTTGGCTTCCCCAAGTCTCTTTTTCAGGCCGTCTTTTATGGTCCTGTTTGATACTTCCACCTGCCCATTGCTTTGGGGGTGAGCTACTGGGGCGAAGTGCATCTTTGTTCCGAGGTCGCTGATGAATTTCTGGAATCCTTTGTCTATGAACTGGGATCCATTATCAGCTACTAGCACCCTCGGTATGCCAAATCTGCATACGATGTTCTTCCATACGAACTTCTGCACTTCTTTTGCCGAGATAGTTGCTAGTGGTTCTGCCTCTACCCACTTTGAGAAATAGTCCACTGCTACCACGCAGAATTTCACGCCTCCGGGCGCTGTGGGGAGTGGCCCAATAAGGTCTATACCCCAGACTGCGAAGGGCCAAGGATAGTCTGCCGACGTTACCATTTCCGAGGGTATCCTCTGGATTTTTGCATGTCTCTGGCAACTACCGCACTTCTGGACGAACTGTCTTGCGTCCTTTCTCAGGGTAGGCCAGAAGTATCCTTGGCGGAGTATCACTGCTGCAAGGGCATCAGTTCCAACGTGCGAGCCGCACATGCCTTCGTGGACTTCTTCGAGGACCATCTCAGTATCCTCTTCGCCCACACATCTCTGCAGCGGATTTGCATATCCTTGCCGATATAACTCTTCACCAATCAGGAAGAATCTTCCGGCACGTCTTCGCAGTCTTGCAGCATTGCCGGCGTCTTCGGGAAGCTCATTCTCTGCGAGGTATCTCTTTATGGGGTCCTTCCACCCCATTCCCGAGGTCGTTACGCTTAGCACGGAGATGCTTGGATGGTCTAGCACCTCGGTGTATGTTTTGGACTTTGCTAAGCAATCTGCCTCAGTGTTATTCCGCCGGGGTACATTTTCGATCCGTACGGCGTCAAACTCTTGGATGAGATTTCTTACCAGCTCGTGGTATTTTGCCAAGATGGGGTCCTTCGCCCCATAATCTCCTGCCGTCTGCCGAACTACCAGCTGGGAATCGCTGTGAGCCCTTAAGCTTCTCACGCCAATCTTTCTGGCCAAGCGTAATCCCGCTATGAGGGCTTCATACTCAGCCACATTATTGGTGACGTTGAAGCTGAACTTGATAGCCTTCATCACCTCTAGGCCTTCGGGTCCTCTGATAACTATTCCAGCTCCCTGGTGTTCGGACCCCGAGGCTCCGTCAACATGCAAGGTCCATTCTGCCTCCCCTTCTTTCGGATCTGAGTGGTTCTCCTCAGTGGTGGGTATTTCGGCGATAAAATCTGCCAATGCTTGGGCTTTTATGGCCTTTCGAGGGTCATACGTGATTTCGTGTTCGCCAAGCTCTATGCACCACTTGGAGAGCCTTCCCGAATAATCAACTCTCTTCATGACATCCCGTAGTGGTAGACTACTTCGGACGATGATGGGGTGAGCCTGGAAATATGGTCGCAGCCTTCTTCCTGCAAGCACCAAGGCGTATATAGCTTTTTGAAGCAAAGGGTACCTTACTTCGGCGCCATGCAGGGACTTGCTGACATAGTAGACCGGCCATTGTTTCGGCCCTTCTTCCTTTATCAGGACCGAGCTCACGGCCTTTTCTGTGACGGCGAGGTATAGTACGAGGGGTTCTCCCTCCCGAGGTTGCCACAGAGTCGGCAGGCTGGCCAGGTAGACTTTGAGTTCTTCCCAGGCCTTTTGGCAATCTCCTTCCCAGAGATGATCGTTTCTTCCGAGGTCGCCTTCCATCTTTGCTGCCTTTGTGAGGACTTTGAAGAAAGGTCGACACCTATCTCCGTACCTGGAAATAAACCTGCTCAGAGAGGTTATTCTTCCGGTTAGTCTCTGCACGTCTTTTACTGTGGCAGGAGTTCGGAACTCAAGCAGAGCCTTAATCTTCTCAGGATTGGCGTCGATGCCTCTTTCGGATACCATGTACCCCAGGGAATTTTCCCGACGTCACCCCGAACATACACTTCTCGGGGTTAAGGCGAATCCCGAAGGCTCTGAGCTTTTGGAAGGTTTCCTCCAAATCTGCAACGTGGTAGCCGGGCAGCTTGCTTTTTACTATCATATCGTCAACATATACTTCCATGTTTCTCCCCATTTGGTCTTTAAAGACCTTGTTCATCAGTCTCTGGTAGGTGGCTCCTGCATTTTTCAGCCCGAAGGGCATTCTTATATAGCAGTACGTTCCTCCCTCGGTGATGAAGGCAGTTTTCTCTTCATCTTCCGGGTCCATCCTTATCTGATGGTAGCCGCTGAAGGCATCTAGGAAGCTCAGGAGCCCGTATTCGGCCGTTGAATCTACCAGTTGATCTATTGGCGGGAGGGGAAATGAGTCTTTCGGGCAAGCATCGTTCAAGTTTCTGAAATCAATGCACATCCGGAGTTTGCTGCTACCTTCTTTTGTGGCGATGACCACGTTGCTTAACCATTCGGGGTATTTGACCTCCCTGATAACTTCAGCATCCAATAGGCGCTGGACTTCGGTTTTCACAAAGTTGCTTTTGTGGGCTGAGATGCTTCGTTTCTTTTGCCTGACAGGTTTTGCTTCCGGGCTTACTTTGAGGCTGTGCTGTATTATGCCAGGGTTCACTCCTGGCATGTCTTTCGGCGAGTAGGCAAACAGATCTTTATTTTTTAGCAGAAAGGATACAAGATTTTCCTTATCACCTTTGGCCAAGCTCTTCCCTATTCGGGTAGATTGTCCTGGGACAAGATCTACTGCTTCCGTTTCTGCTTCTGGGGGATCTCCTTCTTTGCCTTTCTCCTGCGCCTTTGCCTCCACCGTTTGTGTAGAGCTGTTTGCCGGAGCCTTTCGTGTTTTTACAAACACCTTTCTTACCTCGGCTTGGTCGATGAAGACCTCTGCATCTCCATCCTTGGTGGCGAATGTGACAGTCAAGTACTTCACATCGGGGCGAATGTGCAGGTTCCCCTGAGTCTGCCTTCCAAGGATGGCGTTGTACGAAGACGGGACATCCATGACGATGAATCTTGTCATTGTGGACGCGTACAACTCAGCTGCTCCGTCTACCGAAGTGCCTTTCATCATCAAAGGGAGGTCGATCCATCCGAGGACGGGTAGTTCGGATGGCCCAACGCCGAAGGTGGGCGTGGTGACAGGTTTCAGCTCGCTGCTGGTGATGCCCAGGCTCGGCAGTAAGTGCGAGAATAGGACGTCAGCATTTGAGCCATCATCAAGCAACACTCTCTTGACGTCCCAGTTCCCTATTCTCGCCATTATCAGCAGCGGGTCGTCGTGGGGGAAGACGACAGTGGAGCCATCTTTGCGAGCCAATTTCTTTGATGGACTTTGATACTCCATAACAGCAATTTCTCTGGCCTTCCGCTTTCTTTCCGAGGATGGGAGCCCCGTGGTGATGGTTTGGATGACCCCTACTGGAGGTGGAAGGCGCCTTTTTGGACTTCTGTTTCTCCGCCTGTCGGAGTCATAGTCCTCGTTTTCGGCCCTCTCTTCCTCCTCTTTTCTGCCTTTAGGGGAGGGCATCCGCAGATACTTGCGAAGTTGGCCCTGTTTGATCAGCGACTCTATGTACTTCTTCAGCTGGAAGCAGTCTTCGGTGTTATGACCGTGGTCGCGATGAAACTGGCAGAACTTCTTGGCATTCTTCTTATTATCGGCGGCCATGGCCTTTGGCCGCCGAATCTGCGTCCCTTGCCTCTCCAGCGCCATGAGAATGTTGGTCCGTGTCGTGCTCAAGGGTGTGAAACTTTGAGGTTTCTTTCCTCGCATTCGCCGTGGTCGACCTGTGTGTTCAGAAAGATACCGAGCTTGCTGGCTGGACCCTTCGGCGCGGTGATGATCAGACTTCGGCCCCGCCATCCTCAATTCCTCGGCTGTCATGTGCTGCTCTGCCCTTCGGTAAAATTCTCCGAGGGTCTCCGGGGGGTCCTTTGAGAACTCGTAGAACAGCTGTGAGTCACGCCGAAGGCCCCGTGTCATAGCGAGGATGCGGATTTCGGGCCGGAAGTCCGGGACGCTGAGTGCTTCCCTGTTGAATCGTTCGACATAGTCTCGGATCGTCTCTCCGTTTCTCTGCTCTATGTCGAACATCTGTACAGGCATTTTGGCCGTCGGCCTGCTCCCAATGAACTGCTGGGTGAAGGCTGTGGACAACTCCTGAAACTCAGTGATAGTCCCTGGGGGCAACGAATTGTACCATGCTGTTGCTGGGCCCGTGAGGGTGACTTCAAAGCATTTGCACATGGTAGCGTCATCAGCTCCGTGCATTATCATGCTCCGCCTGTACTTCGTCAGATGGGCCTGTGGATCAGTCCGGCCATCATAGATCTCCAGCCTAGGCACTCTGAAGTCGCCTGGCATAGCTGCCTCAACGACGGTGCGAATAAACGGGGAGCCATCTTCGCATAACGCCCCCGACAGCCTGTCCCAAACGGGTTTTCTGGTCACTTGCTTTTCCACTCTGTCCAGCCATGCCAATATCCTTTCCATAAGCGCAGTGGCGCTAGGACCATTTTCGCGGGAGGGTGATCGACGGCGCCTTTTCGAGGAGCGAGTTCGGCGCGGAGGGGTCAGGGCCCTCACCTCAGGCGACGAACTGCTTCGCTGTGAGACTCTCGGTCGCTTGGACCCGGTTTGTCCCACAGGCCGTTTCCCGAGGGCTATATCTTCTGTGGATGATTCTCCGCGAGGATCTCCACTTTCTGAACTGCGGTGTGTAGACTTGGGGCTTCTCTCCCGAGGGCGTGTTGATGAGGAGGGTTTCTGGGCCTGCGACTGCTGTGGCCATCTTCGGTCGATCTGCTGAGTCATTTCAGCAACGACCGAGCGCTGAAAGTCCCTCAAAAAGCTCATGGTGATTACCAGAGGGCGGTCCTCCTCGGGCGTAGAAGTCTCTGGGAGTGTCTGCTCAGCAGCCGGTTGTATCTCAGGCGCGGACGAGGACCTTGGGAGTCCCTTGTCCTTAGAACGCCGAGTCTCAACGACGGCAATCTGCGAGCGGGTTCCCACAGACGGCGCCAAATGATGGCCCAGGGCCTCATCGTTGTGAGTCATGATGACTGTTGAGGAGACTTCTAGGAGGAAGAACGCCTGGAAGGTGGATCGCCTCTAGGAGAGTACCTGGAAAACTGGGAAACAGGGTTAGGAGGCCCCCGGAGTGTTTTTCCGGGGGGGGAGCCTCCGACGCCCAAGTCAGTGGTGGCCGGAAGAAGGAGAAAGTCACTAGCTCAAAGAGAAAGGCAGAAAAGTCTCGCCTGGTCTTTTCTCAGAGTATGGGAGCTGTATCTCCGGCCTGCCAACCTCCTGTCAAGTATTTATTTCCTGTATATATAGGAATACCTAGCCCGTTCAGATCATGACACGTGTGCGGTCGGATGCTCCTGAACGTCTGGGCGTAGGGGACAGATAGTTGGTAACTAGATGGCCTCGAGCCTTGTGCTGAGACGGGCCATGATATGATTCTGATGGCGTCTGCGTGTCAGGGCGACTTTTTACGTCTGTGGTGGGACGTGTCAGAGGCTTCCTTAAATGCTTCCTTAAATGCGCCTGCCGTACTCCCGAGGTCCCTGGGCGAGGTCGTCCTCTAGTTCGGACAGAGCCTCTTCGGGAAGCCTACCCTCAGTTCGGGGGTTCCCAGTTCCAGGGGGTTCCGCCTTCGGGGATATCATATTCGGGCAGCAATGTCTGGTGCCACTTTTCCGAAGGCGCGTTGTTCACAACCTTGGGGGGCGGATGGAGTCCTCAAGTTTTACTGGCGTGCCGAGGCTCGGAGCTCTCAGGCTATCTCCCGAGGTGCATGATTCCACCTATTCCCGGGAAGCGCCAGTTCTTCCGGCCGTTGTTGTGGCAGGGTATTCGGCCAGATTGAGGCGACAGCCTTTGGCTATCACAGCTCTCGGGAACAGGCATCGCAGACATGAAAAAGAGTTTGAGATGGAAAAGAAAATAGTTTCCAGAAAAAACTCAGAAGACGAGTTTGGAAAAAACAGCAGTTTTCCAGAAAAACTCAGAAAAACAGAGGAATCAAGTACTCTGGAAATCAAAACCCACCAAAAGATTTGCCGGAGGACGCCGTCGTGAAAGTTGGTTGGAAAAAGCTCTGATTAAAGAAGCTCCGCCACAGAAAGCAAGATAAAACGCAAGAACAGAGGGCAGAGCAGAAAAAGAGCAGAAAAACAGTAAGTGGGACTTATGATAGAATGGGCTATTTATAGGCCAAAGGTGGGTAACCGAAAAAACATCATAAGTACCCATTGGAGGCGAACCGTCGCCGTAACTGCCCGCTGCACCCGAAAAGGCGCGCCCTCTGTAAATGACGCGCCTCTCCTCCAATGGCAAGAAGCCACGTGTCAACCGCTGCGCAGAAATGGGGGACGTGCCTCCCCAAACGTGCCTGGAAAACCGGGACACGCCTCCTGATTGGGACACGTCGTTTGACATCCCTGAGAAATGGAGACGCGCCGCTCAGTCTGACACGCTTGGCCATCAGACCTGCAGAAGTAAAAAAGCAGGCCACCTCGAGGACACCAAGTGACAGGCTATGGCTGAACAGCCCATGACTTTTGGGCAAGAGGTGTATCTTCGGTACAGGCTTTGCCTCGGAGACACCAAAGAATAGGCCAAGGCCGAACAGCCCAGACCCTCGGGCAAAAGGTGCGACCTCGGAACAGGTTATGCTTCCCAACAAGACTCCCAACGGCAACCTCGGAAAGAGATGCAAACCGAAGTCTTCACTTCGGCTTTCCAGAGGGGGGCATGTGATAGCCAAAGGCTGTCGCCTCAATCTGGCCGAATACCCTGCCACAACAACGGCCGGAAGAACTGGCGCTTCCCGGGAATAGGTGGAATCATGCACCTCGGGAGATAGCCTGAGAGCTCCGAGCCTCGGCACGCCAGTAAAACTTGAGGACTCCATCCGCCCCCCAAGGTTGTGAACAACGCGCCTTCGGAAAAGTGGCACCAGACATTGCTGCCCGAATATGATATCCCCGAAGGCGGAACCCCCTGGAACTGGGAACCCCCGAACTGAGGGTAGGCTTCCCGAAGAGGCTCTGTCCGAACTAGAGGACGACCTCGCCCAGGGACCTCGGGAGTACGGCAGGCGCATTTAAGGAAGCATTTAAGGAAGCCTCTGACACGTCCCACCACAGACGTAAAAAGTCGCCCTGACACGCAGACGCCATCAGAATCATATCATGGCCCGTCTCAGCACAAGGCTCGAGGCCATCTAGTTACCAACTATCTGTCCCCTACGCCCAGACGTTCAGGAGCATCCGACCGCACACGTGTCATGATCTGAACGGGCTAGGTATTCCTATATATACAGGAAATAAATACTTGACAGGAGGTTGGCAGGCCGGAGATACAGCTCCCATACTCTGAGAAAAGACCAGGCGAGACTTTTCTGCCTTTCTCTTTGAGCTATTGACTTTCTCCTTCTTCCGGCCACCACTGACTTGGGCGTCGGAGGCTCCCCCCCCGGAAAAACACTCCGGGGGCCTCCTAACCCTGTTTCCCAGTTTTCCAGGTACTCTCCTAGAGGCGATCCACCTTCCAGGCGTTCTTCCTCCTAGAAGTCTCCTCAACAGTCATCATGACTCACAACGATGAGGCCCTGGGCCATCAAGAGTTACAGCGGAATTTGGGGGACCAAATTCCAGAAGGAGGGGAGAATGTTATGACCCTTCTTGAGGAAGGTAAACATTTTTGAATTAAGTTTAGAATTTTAATTTAAGTTTACTTAGCAAGAATAAAGGAGTTTACCGAAGTTCACTAAGTTCCGACAAGAATAAAGCTCTGAACTAAGTTCAGGGGCAAAATGATAATTTTGCACCCTGAGTAGCCGGGATGAGTCCCGAGTGTTTTAAAATGAATTTTTAGAACTTAACTCTTAACTATAACTCAAACTTGACAAATAGACAAGAATTGAATCAAGAACTGTTAAGTTACAAAGATGGGGGACCTAATTGCACTTAACTTGAAACCTTGGTGATTTTGGTGTTAAGTGAGGGTTTAAGAAGGGAAAGAGGAGGAGAAGCTGCCATTAACACGTTCTTAAGCTTCCCTCACTCATTTCTCTCTCAAATTGAGCTTGGAATCAAGTGATCTTGGTGTCAAGAGGTGCAATTAAAGGTGTATAAGCTTGGAGGATGCATTTTCAACCTTGAATTCATGTTTTTGAGGCTTGGAGAGGCATTTTTCTCCATCCCCTATTTTTGAACGAGGTAAGAGTTGTGATCTTGATTGAATTCATGGTATTTGGTTGATTGGAAGCTTGGGTTTTGGTTAGGAGGCAAGAATTTGATGTTTAGGGCTTTGTTTTTGGTTTGGAATTGTGTAGAACTTTGGGAGCTTGTTTGAGGGAGGAGGAGCTTGATTCTTGCTTGGTTCTTGGAGTTAAGGTAAGGGAGTTGTATTTTTAAGTTCATGGAATGCCATTAGCTTGGATTTGCTTCAGAAATTTGAGTGGTTTTAGCTAAGGCATTAAGGAAACGTTTTGGTGAATTATGGTGGACTAGCGGGATTGAGAGGAATTGTTTGATGTTATGATACATCATAGCTTAGCTTTTGATAGTTGGTTATGTTCTATGCAACATGTACTATGTGTGTATGAAATTTGGAGGCATTCTATGCATGTTTGATATGTGTGGGAAGTGTCCAAAGTTCATAGCAGCAAAATCGGGGTTTTCTGGGCATTTTGCAGGTTTGGTGACGCGTCGCCAATCCCCACGAGTTCCCATGACGCGTCACTAATCCAGAAAAATGTTTCAGAACGTTGACAACTGTGGCGACGCGTTGCCACGGTTGGCGACGTGTCACCTAGACAGCATCCGACACCCGATTTTGTTTTCAGCATAACTTTTCGCTCGGGTGTCCGATTCAGGTGATTCAAGATTCCACTCGAAGCTAAGAGGGAGTACTATCACCTCAATGTATTAAAAACACTTAAATTGTTATGAACCTTCTTGAGGAAGGTAAAGAGTTTTGAATTAAGTTTAGAAGTTTAATTTAAATTTACTTAGCAAGAATAAAGGAGTTTACCGAAGTTCACTAAGTTCCGACAAGAATAAAGCTCTGAACTAAGTTCAGGGGAAAAATGGTAATTTTTCACCCTGAGTAGCCAGGATGAGTCCCGAGTGTTTTAAAATGAATTTTTAGAACTTAACTCTTACCTATAACTCAAAGTTGACAAATAGACAAGAATTGAATCAAGAACTGTTAAGCTACAAAGATGGGGGACCTAATTGCACTTAACTTGAAACCTTGGTGATCTTGGTGTTAAGTTAGGGTTTAAGAAGGGAAAGAGGAGGAGAAGCTGCCATTAACACGTTCTTAAGCTTCCCTCACTCATTTCTCTCTCAAATTGAACTTGGAATCAAGTGATCTTGGTGTCAAGAGGTGCAATTAAGGGTGTATAAGCTTGGAGGATGCGTTTTCAACCTTGAAATCATGTTTTTGAAGCTTGGAAGGACGTTTTTCTCCATCCCCTATTTTTGAACGAGGTAAGAGTTGTATTCTTGATTGAATTCTTGGTATTTGGTTGATTTGAAGCTTGGGTTTCGTTTAGGAGGCATGAATTTGATGTTTGGAGCTTTGTTTTTGGTTTGGAATTGTGTAGAACTTTGGGAGCTTGGTTGAACGAAAAGGGGTTTTGATTCTTGCTTGTTACTTGGAGTTAAGGTAAGGGAGTTGTGTTTTTAAGTTCATGGAATGCCATTAGCTTGGATTTGCTTGAGAAATTCGAGTGGTTTTAGCTAAGGCATTAAGGAAACGTTTTGGTGAATTATGGTGGACTAGCGGGATTGAGAGGAATTATTTGATGTTATGATACATCATAGCTTAGCTTTTGGTAGTTGGTTATGTTCTATGCAACATGTACTATGTGTGTATGAAATTTGGAGGCATTCCATGCATGTTTGATATGTGTGGGAAGTGTTCAAAGTTCATAGCACCAAAATCGGGTTTTTCTGGGCATTTTGCAGGTTTGGCGACGCGTTGCCTGATAGCCAAAGGCTATCGCCTCAATCTGGCCGAACACCCTGCCACAACAATGGCCAGAAGAACTGGCGCTTCCCGGGAACAGGTGGAATCATGCACCTCGGGAGATAGCCGGAGAGCTCCGAGCCTCGGCACGCCAGTAAAACTTGAGGACTCCATTCGCCCCCCAAGGTTGTGAACAGCGCGCCTTCGGAAAAGTGGCACCAGACATTGCTGGCCGAACATGATATCCCCGAAGGCGGAACCCCCTGGAACTGGGAACCCCCGAACTGAGGGTATGCTTCCCGAAGAGGCTCTGTCCAAACTAGAGGATGACCTTGCCCAGGGACCTCGGGAGTATGGCAGGAGCATTTATGGAAGCATTTAAGGAAGCCTCTGACACGTCCCACCATAGACGTAAAAAGCCGCCCTGACGCGCAGACGCCATCAGAATCACATCATGGCTCGTCTCAGCACAAGGCTCGAGGCGAGCTGGTTACCAACTATCTGTCCCCTACGCCCAGAAGTTCAGGAGCATCCGACCGCACATGTGTCATGATCTGAACGGGCTAGGTATTCCTATATATACAGGAAATAAATACTTGACAGGAGGGGGGTAGGCCGGAGATACAGCTCCCACACTCTGAGAAAATACCAGGCGAGACTTTTCTGCCTTTCTCTTTGAGCTAGTGACTTCCTCCTTTTTCCGGCCACCACTGACTTGGGCGTCGGAGGCTCCCCCCCCGGAAAAACACTCCGGGGGCCTCCAAACCCTGTTTACCAGCTTTTCAGGTACTCTCCTTGAGGCGACCCACCTTCCAGGCGTTCTTCCTCCTAGAAGTCTCCTCAACAATCATCATGACTCAAAACGATGAGGCCCCAGGCCATCATCGCCAATCCCCACAAGTTCCCATGATGCGTCACCAATCCAGAAAAATGTTTCAGAACGTCGACAACTGTGGCGACGCGTCACCGAGACAGCATCCGACACCCAATTTTGTTTTCAGCATAACTTTTCGCTCGGGTGTCCGATTCAGGTGATTCAAGATTCCAATCGAAGCTAAGAGGGAGTACTATCACCTCAATGTTTTAAAAACACTTAAATTGTCCCAGTTTTAGATATATATTAACTCAAATTGGAGGCAAGTTTTTAAGGAAACTATGTTGCATTTGAACATAATTAGCTACCACTAGTTCAGGTGAGAGGTTTAAAACCCTCATCGACCTACTTGTGCCATAGCCACGAGGCCAAGAGGTGTAACCTTGTTCATCTAGTCTACATCAACGAGGCCCTGCGGCCTAGTCTACAAGTCCCACCATAGTTCCCCTGCATAACAACGAGGTGAGAAGTTTTATGATTGTTTGTGGCTTGCTAAGGTTCGCCCTTGGGCCGAATGCCAGGTTGCTAAGTAGTTGCGCTTGGCCTGATAAGGAGGACTACTTGAGGAGAGGTCTACGGACCTGGTTATATGCATATATACTAGTACCCTCATGCTGTGTGAGCTCGCAGCCAGAGTCCTAGGTTTTTCGTGCAGGTACTTGGAAGACCCCTTACTGAGAATTATTTAATTCTCACTCCCTGTTTGTTATGCAGAGCCTGGAGTAGCTAGACCGGATAATCACTGAGGATTATCGCGGTAGTACCTTTTTGGCGTGTAAAGGTAAGGTAGTTGAGAAACCTTGAGTTTCTAGTTTGCCTAAGTGCTCAGTTGGTTTGTTGGTCAGGTAGCAGTACTAACTTGTTTCTTCCTTTGGCTGCAGAGCCTAGTAGCACTTGGCAGAGGACTTGTGAGACTAACCACTGGGACGGGTGTCCGAAGTGGGAGCTAGGGTAAAAAGATCTCAGCAAAGTCTTGTATTTTGATACAGTACTTTCTTTTGCCGCCATAATCTATGTTATAAAGAGTCCTTGACTCAGGATTGTTCTTGGGTGGGAGCATTAGTTACTTCATTGTATGAATGTTTTCACGAGTTGTTTATGTGTAGTTAACCACACAAATTGTTGATTTTGATATGCTTTGGCAGTTTGTATATATTTGTGCAGAAATTACTCGGCCGAGTTCTTGTTTTAATCTTTTATGGTTTTAATAAACCAAGTCAAAGCATAAGATCATACATATTGCATTTTTAGGTTAATCAACTAGTAGCATTGGATTTAATCCAAACACATACTCAGCTAGCCAATTACAATCCACCGTGAGACATACGCTCACAGGGTATCCCGGGCAGGGGTACGGGGGATCATAAATTGTCCCAGTTTTAGATTTATATTAACTCAAAGTGGAGGCAAGTTTTTAAGGAAACTATGTTGCATTTGCACATAATTAGCTACCACTAGTTCAGGTGAGAGGTTTAAAACCATCGTCGGCCTACCCGTGCCGTAGCCACGAGGCCACGAGGCAAAACCTTGTTCATCTAGTCTACAACAACGAGGCCCTGCGGCTTAGTCTACAAGTCCCACCATAATTCCCCTGCATAACAACTAGGTGAGAGGTTTTATGATTGTTTGTGGCTTGCTAAGGTTCGCCCTTCGGCCGAGTGCCAGGTTGCTAAGTGGTTGCGCTTGGCTTGGTAAGGAGGACTACTTGAGGAGAGGTCTACGGACCTGGTTATATGCATATATACTAGTACCCTCATGCTATGTGAGCTCGCAGCCAGAGTCCTAGGTTTTTCTTGCAGGTAATTGGAAGACCCCTTACTGAGAATTATTGAATTCTCACTCCCTGTTTGTTATGCAGAGCCTGGAGTAGCTAGACCGGATAATCGTTGTGGATTATCGCGGTAGTACCTTTTTGGTGTGTAAAGGTAAGGTAGTTGAGAAACCTTGAGTTTCTAGTTTGCCTAAGTGCTCAGTTGGGTTGTTGGTCAGGTAGCAGTACTAACTTGTTTCTTCCTTTGGCTGCAGAGCCTAGTAGCACTTGGCAGAGGACTTGTGAGACTCACCACTGGGATGGGTGTCCGAAGTGGGAGCTAGGGTAAAAAGATCTCAGCAAAGTCTTGTATTTCGATACAGTACTTTCTTTTGCCTCCATAATCTATGTTATAAAGAGTCCTTGACTCAGGATTGTTCTTGGGTGGGAGCATTAGTTACTTCATTGTATGAATGCTTTCACGAGTTGTTTATGTGTAGTTAACCACACAAATTGTTGATTTTGATATGCTTTGGCCGTTTGTATATATTTGTGCAGAAATTACTCGGCCGAGTTCTTGTTTTAATCTTTTATGGTTTTAATAAACCAAGTCAAAGCATAAGATCATACATATTGCATTTTTAGGTTAATCAACTAGTAGCATTGGATTTAATCCAAACACATACTCAGCTAGCCAATTACAATCCACCGTGAGACATACGCTCATAGGGTATCCCGGGCAGGGGCACGGGGGATCGTGTCATAAATTGTCCCAGTTTTAGATTTATATTAACTCAAAGTGGAGGCAAGTTTTTAAGGAAACTATGTTGCATTTGCACATAATTAGCTACCACTAGTTCAGGTGAGAGGTTTAAAACCCTCGTCGGCCTACCCGTGCCGTAGCCACGAGGTCACGAGGCAAAACCTTGTTCATCTAGTCTACATCAACGAGGTCCTGCGGCTTAGTCTACAAGTCCCACCATAATTCCCCTGCATAACAACTAGGTGAGAGGTTTTATGATTGTTTGTGGCTTGCTAAGGTTCGCCCTTCGGCCGAGTGCCAGGTTGCTAAGTGGTTGCGCTTGGCCTGGTAAGGAGGACTACTTGAGGAGAGGTCTACGGACCTGGTTATATGCATATATACTAGTACCCTCATGCTGTGTGACCTCGCAGCCAGAGTCCTAGGTTTTTCTTGCAGGTAATTGGAAGACCCCTTACTGAGAATTATTGAATTCTCACTCCCTATTTGTTATGCAGAGCCTGGAGTAGATGGACCGGATAATCGTTGAGGATTATCGTGGTAGTACCTTTTTGGTGTGTAAAGGTAAGGTAGTTGAGAAACCTTGAGTTTCTAGTTTGCCTAAGTGCTCAGTTGGTTTGTTGGTCAGGTAGCAGTACTAACTTGTTTCTTCCTTTGGCTGCAGAGCCTAGTAGCACTTGGCAGAGGACTTCTGAGACTCACCACTGGGATGGGTGTCCGAAGTGGGAGCTAGGGTAAAAAGATCTCAGCAAAGTCTTGTATTTTGATACAGTACTTTCTTTTGCCTCCATAATCTATGTTATAAAGAGTCCTTGACTCAGGATTGTTCTTGGGTGGGAGCATTAGTTACTTCATTGTATGAATGCTTTCACGAGTTGTTTATGTGTAGTTAACCACACAAATTGTTGATTTTGATATGCTTTGGCAGTTTGTATATATTTGTGTAGAAATTAGTCAGCCGAGTTCTTGTTTTAATCTTTTATGGTTTTAATAAACCAAGTCAAAGCATAAGATCATACATATTGCATTTTTAGGTTAATCAACTAGTAGCATCGGATTTAATCCAAACACATACTCAGCTAGCCAATTACAATCCACCGTGAGACATATGCTCACAGGGTATCCCGGGCAGGGGCACGGGGGATCGTGTCAGAGGACACCTGGATGAGGAACCTCCGGTGGCAGAAGGACTACAAGGACTCAGAAAAGCAAGGGTTAGGAGCTCGCCGGAGTATTTTTTCGGGGGAGGAGTCTCCGACGCCCAAGTCAGTGTTTGAAGGTGGAAAGTAAGTAAGGAGCAGAGAGATTCTTCCTTGGAGTGGGGATCCCCTTACCTGGGGCATTTCCTGAATATTTACAGGGAGATGAATAGGAGAAGTTTGTTTGCTATAGTTTGCCTAGATCGTGACACGTGTTCGGTCGGATGCGGTCCGTACCTTCGGTTAGAGTGGGAGCTTCTAGCCCACCATAGTCCGCCTGGCCAAGAGCGTAGGTCGTACAAGGACTATGTGTCAGAGTGTGTCTGAGGGTGGTGTGTCGGGTGCTTTACTAGGACGGTGTGTCAGAGCGTGTCTGAAGGCAGCGTGTCGGGGGCTGTACGAGGGCGGTGTGTCAGAGGCTTCTCAGCAATTTTTTTCATACGCCCACATGGCCTCTTCGGGGGACCAAACTCCTTTGGAGTTAAAGAGCTCCTTTAGGGAGGTAAGCTCCTTTTGAGGGAGGTCCCTTGTTCGTACGAGGAACCTTTGGTGGGGCTCTCCTGAGGTCAGGCTCAGGTGCCTGATGATGGCACTTTGTGTGCGCACTTTGAGGGTGGCCCAAAGAGTATCAAAAGGTGGTTTCGGGCACGTGCGGTCGGCGTGAGGTCATCCTCAGGAAGGGCGATGATAGCCCTTTGGCTATCACATGCCCCCATTTCAGAAAATCAAGGATGTTTCTTTGATTTGGGAAGTCTTTTTGTGGCAAGCGATGCTTGGCCTTGTTGCCATGATGGGCTTTCATCCAAAGTCTCCTTCTTCCTAGGAAGGAACTCTGGCGACCTAAGGTGTTCCACTGAGGTAATTCCTCTGGTGTTCGGGTGGTGTCCCTGGCTCTTCCGCCGAGGTCATCGTCTAAGGCGCGTACTTCCACTGACCTTTCTGTCAGAGGATCATTTCATCTTCCCATATATATAGGCATGTTACTTCGGGTAGGGTTATGTAGGTCTGCCAATTATCAGGGTCGTGCCCTCGTTTCCCGTGTTGGCGTACACGTGGTAGCCGGTGGGTGGCGAGCGGTTACGGCGGTTTCATTGATTGCATCTCTTCGCCTTCGAGGAGCAATAATGACGACGTTTCGCCTCTCCCTTTTGGCCTATATAACCCCTCTTGCCTCAGACCTTAACACTCTATTGCTTTGCTTCCATTTGCTCCAGAATTCTCTCTTGTCTTTTTCTCCTTCCAGTGGCGGTTCTAGTGGCAGAGCAATTTCCGGCAACCTTTCAAGACGACGTCCAGGAATCCAGATTTTGGCAAAGCTTTCGGTGGGTTTTTCTTTCCGAAGTTCTTCCTTCCTTCCGAAGTCGTTTGTTTCGAAGTTTTGTTTTTTCGGAGCCCTCCGATTTTCTTTCTTTAATTTCCCAAAGTTACCCCTCTTTTTTCTTCAAAAAATGTCGAGCCTTGTTCCATTGATGACTGTCCATCCTATTCCCGAGAGCTTTCTCCCCCTTGAGTCTCATCCCTACTGCACTACTTCGGAGAAGATGACGAAGTGGGTAGCCAAATTCTATCTCCCTACTTACGCCATCCAGAGGTTACCTATCTTGGGCATGTACGGTTACATGGCCAGTGCTGGTGAGATCACCGTTTACCGAGCCGAACTGAAGACCAGTCTTCGGTATACCCCCCGCGCATGGTGTGCGAGTTCTGCAGGTTCCACAGGATTGCCATGAACCAGCTCCATCCAAACTCTTACTCTTATTTTAACGCCTTTCTTTGCATGTGTGGGGTATTTAACATAAGACCCCATTTTTTTTTCTTCATGCAATATTATAAACTCCACCCGATCTCGAAGGGTGGCTTCTATTTTTTGCTTCCCCATGGGTCTAGGAGCAAGAAATTTACCTTCACCTTCGGGATGAAGGATAGCTGGCGGGGGTGGCAGAAAAAGTTCTTCTTTCTGTCAGTTCCCGAAAGATGGAGCTACGTTCCGACCGCATGGGCTTTGAGGGTGCTAAAGATTGATGTGGTTGACCCTCGGAACCTACTGACCTTGGGGTTAGCCATGGAGTTTGACAAGTTCAACCGGCGCATTCGAGCGGTTGCAGATTCGGACCCCGAGGTCCCTCCGCATTCCTTGTACCCCTTTCCCATTAAGTGGGACCTTATGTCCGAAGAGGTCCTTCGGGAACTGGGGGTAATCTACGAGCCAAAGTTCAACTTGAACCTGCCCGTGCCTGTTCTTCTGGGGAAGAAAGCATGGTTGGTGATGCTTCTTCGGGCTGAGATCTCGTACGAGGCTTTTGCTGAGAGTAAGTTATCTTCCAGGTTTTGCTACCTGTATTCCTTTTGGACTTACACTGATGTTTTTTCCTTTTGCAGAGATGGCGATCAATCTGCGGAAGTTTTACAACTCCCTTTTTCTCGGCCAAGCCGAGAAGAGGGAGTAGACGTGGAGGAAGGCGCCTGCAAAAAGGAAGAAGACTATCGGGGGGCCGTCCAAGGCGAAGAAAGCCAAGGCAGACGTCGTTCCTCCTCCCCTCCAAGACATCGTCGAAGTGCAGGACCTTATGTCCGAAGGCCTCGACAAAGCAACACCGAGGCAGATAGTCTGGCGAAGTCAAAAAACTTCACCGAAATATTGAGCCACCCCAGCATTGCGATAATGAGCACAACAACCTCGGAGGAAGGATGGAAAATCCTATAAAGAGGTATCTTACAACCTTGGAGCTTCCCGAAGGCCTTCATGAAGCAGCAAAAGTGCGAAGACGTTCCAGATGATACTTCTTAATATGGGAAGAACTATACCGACAGGGATTTGCAAGTACATTGCAAAGATGTATTGGTGAAAAGGACACTCAGGCAATTCTCGAGGAAGTCCACAAGGGAATCTGCGGTGCCCACATCGGGACTGATGCTTTGGCAGGAGTGATACTTCGCCAAGGGTATTTTTGGCCCACATTAAGAAAGGACGCAAGACAGTTCGTCCAAAAATGTGACAGTTACCAGAGACATTCAAAAGTTCAAAGATTGCCGTCGGAACTAATAAACTCAACTGACTATCCCTGTCCCTTTGCAGTATGGGGCATTGACCTCATCGGCCCCCTCACGACAGCACCTGGAGGAGTAAAATTCTGCGTGGTCGCGGTAGACTACTTCACAAAGTGGGCAGAGGCAGAGCCCCTAGTAACTATAACAGCAAAGGATATAGAAAAATTTGTCTGGAAAGGAATTATATGCAGATTTGGCATACCGAGGGTCATAGTCGCCGATAATGGTTCCTAATGTGTTGAAAAAGGGTTCCAGGAATTCATCACCAACTTCAGAATAAAGATGCACTTCGCCCCTGTAGCTCATCCCCAGAGCAACAGACAAGTAGAGGTGTCTAACAGGACCATAAAAGATGGTCTGAAAAAGAGATTAGGGGAGGCAAAAGGGAAAATGGCCAGGAGAACTTCCTAGTGTGCTGTGAAGCTATCGGACAATGCCCCGAAGGGCTATGGGTGAAACACCTTTTTCGCTTGTCCTCGGCACGGAGGCTATTATCCCTGTTGAGGTAGTATAGCCATCAATTAGAATTCAAGTGTTTGACGAGGGAGAAAATTGTTGGGTTTCGGCAGCCAAACAGCGCAGCGGAATTTAACCGAAACCTTCCAGGATCCAAGTGAAACGTGGTAAACCGGGTGTTCGAAAATTTCATACCTAATTTTCGGTTGAGATCTCTCACTCAACTGTAGAGTCGAATCACAAAACCTGAACAGTTGACGTGTTCAGGCTCTCTATGGTATCCACACGAGCCTCTCGGGATCACCACGCTTCCACCACATCCCGGCAGATGCGTTTCTCTTGCGCTCACAGTGCTAGCTTGCGTCCTCCAAGGAATTGCAAGAGAAGAGTGCGGCTGTCCTTTTGGGAGGCTAGGGCAAGGAGACCTGCGAATTTCTCACTTAAAAGTTGTATTTATAGTGAGACTCAACTTCCAGGCCTAATGGGTTTCAAAGCCCTAATCCAATTAGGATTTAATTTCGGGCTTAATAATGGCTCAACTCCTTGGCCCATTATTAATACGAAATTAAAGTGAAACCATAACCCAAATAATTAGCCCATGCACTCTAATGATCCAAATAGCTCTATGTGTGCGACCCAATAGGCTCTTGCCATGTTGGCAATGATCATAAATCACATTTATGATCATAAGCAATGAGCGGTGTCTAGCAACACATCATTGCTACCCAAGTGACAAGATTGTCGGTGAATCGACTAAACCTTTATGATCATCACCGATATATTCCATTGTCCCTTTGTCCAAGATATCAAGACTAAGCACAAGACATGGAATGTGTCATTCTCGTATAGCCCAATCTTTGGTTTCTTGATTACCGAGTAGACCAACTTAAACTGACGATATTGATATCATATATCAACTCATCGGAGCATGGCCATGCATTTTCTAAGTCTCACTCTATCAAGGGGCCCAAAGATATCACTCCCATTACATAGGAGGGACAAATCCCATCTTGATCATACAAATCCCTCCGCATGATATGTGACATACCCAATGACCTCCTTCAAGTTCACTCAGTTACGAGCAACAAAGGAAAGTATCAAAGTATGTGACTCACATGTAGGGAACCTTGCTGATCTTAGGTCGAAGGACTACATATACCATGATCACTATGAGAATCACTTATGACACTCATATAACGATCCATGAAGTGTTCTCATTGTGGGTCGGTCCAGTACACAAGTTATCCAACTTGTACCCATATTGATAGCCAAAGGCTATCGCCTCAATCTGGCCGAACACCCTGCCACAACAATGGCCAGAAGAACTGGCGCTTCCCGGGAACAGGTGGAATCATGCACCTCGGGAGATAGCCGGAGAGCTCCGAGCCTCGGCACGCCAGTAAAACTTGAGGACTCTATTCGCCCCCCAAGGTTGTGAACAGCGCACCTTCGGAAAAGTGGCACCAGACATTGCTGCCCGAACATGATATCCCCGAAGGCGGAACCCCCTGGAACTGGGAACCCCCGAACTGAGGGTATGCTTCCCGAAGAGGCTCTGTCCGAACTAGAGGACGACCTCGCCCAGGGACCTCGGTAGTACGGCAGGAGCATTTAAGGAAGCATTTAAGGAAGCCTCTGACACGTCCCACCACAGACATAAAAAGTTGCCCTGACGCGCAGACGCCATCAGAATCACATCATGGCCCATCTCAGCACAAGGCTCGAGGCCATCTGGTTACCAACTATCTGTCCCCTACGCCCAGAAGTTCAGGAGCATCCGACCGCACACGTGTCATGATCTGAACGGGCTAGGTATTCCTATATATACAGGAAATAAATACTTGACAGGAGGTTCGTAGGCAGGAGATACAGCTCCCACGCTCTGAGAAAATACCAGGCGAGACTTTTCTGCCTTTCTCTTTGAGCTAGTGACTTTCTCCTTTTTCCGGCCACCACTGACTTGGGCGTCGGAGGCTCCCCCCCCGAAAAAACACTCCGGGGGCCTCCTAACCCTGTTTACCAGCTTTTTAGGTACTCTCCTTGGGGCGATCCACCTTCCAGGCGTTCTTCCTCCTAGAAGTCTCCTCAACAGTCATCATGACTCACAACGATGAGGCCCCAGGCCATCACTTGGCGCCGTCTGTGGGAACCCGCTCGCAAATCACCGTCGTTGAGACTCGGTGTTCTAAGGACAAGGGACTCCCAAGGTCCTCGTCCGCGCCTGAGATACAACCAGCCGCTGAGCAGACATTCCTAGAGACTTCTACGCCCGAGGAGGACCGCCCTCTGGTAATCACCATGAGCTTCTTGAGGGACTTTCAGCGCTCGGTCGTTGCTGAAATGACTCAGCAGATCGACCGAAGATGGCCACAGCAGTCACAGGCCCAGAAACCCTCCTCATCAGCACGCCCTCGGGAGAGAAGCCCCAAGTCTACACACCGCAGTTCAGGAAGTGGAGAGCCTCGCGGAGAATCATCCACAGAAGATATAGCCCTCGGGAAACGGCCTGTGGGACAAACCGGGTCCAAGCGACCGAGAGTCTCACAGTGAAGCAGTTCGTCGCCCGAGGCGAGGTCCCTGACCCCTCCGCGCCGAACTCGCTCACCGAAGAGGCGCCGTCGATCTCCCTCCCGCGAAAATGGTCCTAGCGCCACTGCGCTTATGGAAAGGATATTGGCACGGCTGGACAGAGTGGAGAAGCAAGTGACCAGAAAACCCGTTTGGGACAGGCTGTCGGGGGCATTATGCGAAGATGGCTCCCCGTTTATTCGCGCCGTCGTTGAGGCAGCAATGCCAGGCGACTTCAGAGTGCCTAGGCTGGAGATCTATGATGGCCGGACTGATCCACAGGCCCATCTGACGAAGTACAGACGGAGCATGATAATGCACGGAGCTGATGACGCTACCATGTGCAAATGCTTCGAAGTCACCCTCACGGGCCCAGCAACAGCATGGTACAATTCCTTGCCCCCAGGGACTATCACTGAGTTCCAGGAGTTGTCCACAGCCTTCACCCAGCAGTTCATTGGGAGCAGACCGACGGCCAAAATGCCTGTGCAGATGTTCGACATAGAGCAGAGAAATGGAGAGACAATCCGAGACTATGTCGAACGATTCAACAGGGAAGCACTCAGCGTCCCGGACTTCCGGCCCGAAATCCGCATCCTCGCTATGACACGGGGCCTTCGGCGTGACTCACAGCTATTCTACGAGTTCTCAAAGGACCCCCCGGAGACCCTCAGAGAATTTTACCGAAGGGCAGAGCAGCACATGATAGCCGAGGAATTGAGGATGGCGGGGCCGAAGTCTGATCATCACCGCGCCGAAGGGTCCAGTCAGCAAGCTCGGCATCTTTCTGAACACACAGGGCGACCACGACGAATGCGAGGAAGGAAACCTCAGAGTTTCACGCCCTTGAGCACGACGCGGACCAACATTCTCATGGCGCTGGAAAGGCAAGGGACGCAGATTCGGCGGCCAAAGGCCATGGCCGCCGATAATAAGAAGAATGCCAAGAAGTTCTGCCAGTTTCATCGCGACCACGGTCATGACACCGAAGACTGCTTCCAGCTGAAGAAGTACATAGAGTCGCTGATCAAACAGGGCCAACTTCGCAAATACCTGCGGATGCCCTCCCCAAAAGGCAGAAAAGAGGAGGAAGAGAGGGCCAAAAACGAGGACTATGACTCCGACAGGCGGAGAAACAGAAGTCCAAAAAGGCACCTTCCACCTCCAGTAGGGGTCATCCAAACTATCACCACGGGGCTCCCATCCTCGGAAAGAAAGCGGAAGGCCAGAGAAATTGCAGTTATGGAGTATCAAAGTCCATCGAAGAAACTGGCTCACAAAGATGGCTCCACCGTCGTCTTCCCCCACGACGACCCGCTGCTGATAATGGCGAGAATAGGGAACTGGGACGTCAAGAGAGTGTTGCTTGATGATGGGTCAAATGCTGACGTCCTATTCTCGCACTTACTGCCGAGCTTGGGCATCTCCAGCAGCGAGCTTAAACCTGTCACCACGCCCACCTTCGGCGTTGGGCCATCCGAACTACCCGTCCTCGGATGGATCGACCTCCCCTTGATGATGAAAGGCACTTCGGTAGACGGAGCAGCTGAGTTGTACGCGTCCACAATGGCAAGATTCATCATCATGGATGTCCCGTCTTCGTACAACGCCATCCTTGAAAGGCAGACTCAGGGGAACCTGCACATTCGCCCCGATGTGAAGTATTTGACTGTCACATTCGCCACCAAGGATGGAGATGCAGAGGTCTTCATCGACCAAGCCGAGGTAAGAAAGGTGTTTGTAAAAGCACGAAAGGCTCCGGCAAACAACTCTACACAAACGGTGGAGGCAAAGGCACAGGAGAAAGGCAAAGAAGGAGATCCCGCAGAAGCAGAAACGGAAGCAGTAGATCTTGTCCCAGGACAATCTACCCGAATAGGGAAGAGCTTGGCCAAAGGTGATAAGGAAAATCTTGTATCCTTTTTGCTGAAAAATAAAGATCTGTTTGCCTACTCGCCGAAAGACATGCCAGGAGTAAACCCTGGCATAATACAGCACAGCCTCAAAGTAAGCCCGGAAGCAAAACCTATCAGGCAAAAGAAACGAAGCATCTCAGCCCACAACAGCAACTTCGTGAAAACTGAAGTCCAGCGCCTATTGGATGCTGAAGTTATCAGGGACGTAAAATACCCCGAATGGTTAAGCAACGTGGTCATCGCCACAAAAGAAGGTAGCAGCAAACTCCGGATGTGCATTGATTTCAGAAACTTGAACGATGCTTGCCAGGAAGACCCATTTCCCCTCCCGCCAATAGATCAACTGGTAGATTCAACGGCCGAATACGGGCTCCTGAGCTTCCTAGATGCCTTCAGCGGCTACCATCAGATAAGGATGGACCCCGAAGATGAAGAGAGAACTGCCTTCATCACCGAGGGAGGAACGTACTGCTATGTTAGAATGCCCTTCGGGCTCAAAAATGCAGGAGCCACCTACCAGAGACTGATGAACAAGGTCTTCAAGGACCAAATGGGGAGAAACATGGAGGTATATGTTGATGATATGATAGTCAAAAGCAAGCTGCCCGGCTACCACGTTGCAGATTTGGAGGAAACCTTCCAAAAGCTCAGAGCCTTCGGGATTCACCTTAATCCCGAGAAGTGTATCTTCGGCGTGACCTCGGGAAAATTCCTTGGGTACATGGTATCCAAAAGAGGCATCGACGCCAATCCTGAGAAGATTAAGGCTCTGCTTGAGTTTCGAACTCCTGCCACAGTCAAAGACGTGCAGAGACTAACCGGAAGAATAACCTCTCTGAGCAGGTTTATTTCCAGGTACGGAGATAGGTGTAGACCTTTCTTCAAAGTCCTCACAAAGGCAGCAAAGATGGAAGGCGACCTCGGAAGAAACAATCATCCTTGGGATGAAGATTGCCAAAAGGCCTGGGAAGAACTCAAAGTCTACCTGGCCAGCCTGCCGACTCTGCGACAACCTCGGGAGGGAGAACCCCACATACTGTACCTCGCCGTCACAGAAAAGGCCGTGAGCTCGGTCCTGGTGAAAGAAGAAGGGCCGAAACAATGGCCGGTCTACTACGTCAGCAAGTGCCTGCATGGCGCCTAAGTCAGGTACCCTTTGCTTCAAAAAGCTATATACGCCTTGGTGCTTGCAGGAAGAAGACTGCGACCATATTTCCAGGTTCACCCCATCATCGTCCGAAGTAGTCTACCACTACGGGATGTTATGAAGAAAGTGGATCATTCGGGAAGGCTCTCCAAGTGGTGCATAGAGCTTGGCGAACACGAAATCACGTATGAGCCTCGGAAGGCCATAAAAGCCCAAGCATTGGCAGATTTTATCGCCGAAATACCCACCACTGAGGAGAACCACTCAAATCCGAAAGAAGGTGAGCCAGAATGGACCTTGCATGTTGACGGAGCCTCGGGGTCCGAACACCAGGGAGCTGGAATAGTTATCAGAGGACCCGAAGGCATAGAGGTGATGAAGGCTATCAAGTTTAGCTTCAACGTCACCAATAATGTGGCTGAGTATGAAGCCCTCATAGCGGGATTACGCTTGGCCAGAAAGATTGGCGTGAGAAATTTAAGGGCTCACAGCGATTCCCAGCTGGTAGTTCGGCAGACGGCAGGAGATTATGGGGCGAAGGACCCAATCTTGGCAAAATACCACGAGCTGGTAACAAAACTCATCCAAGAGTTTGACGCCGTGCGGATCGAAAATGTACCCCGGCGGAATAATACTGAGGCAGATTGCTTAGCGAAGTCCAAAACATACACCGAGGTGCTGGACCATCCAAGCATCTCCGTGCTAAGCGTAACGACCTCGGGATCAGGGTGGAAGGACCCCATAAAGAGATACCTCGCAGAGAATGAGCTTCCCGAAGATGCCGGCACTGCTGCAAGACTGCGAAGACGCGCCGGAAGATTCTTCCTGATTGGTGAAGAGTTATATCGGCAAGGATATGCAAATCCGCTGCAGAGATGTGTGGGCGAAGAGGATACTGAGATGGTCCTCGAAGAAGTTCACGAAGGCATGTGTGGCTCGCACATCGGAACTGCTGCCCTTGCAGCAGTGATACTCCGCCAAGGATACTTCTGGCCTACCCTGAGAAAGGACGCAAGGCAGTTCGTCCAGAAGTGCGGTAGTTGCCAGAGACATGCAAAAATCCAGAGGATACCCTCGAAAATGGTAACGTCGGCAGACTATCCTTGCCCCTTCGCAGTCTGGGGTATAGACCTCATTGGGCCACTCCCCACAGCGCCCGGAGGCGTGAAATTCTGCGTGGTAGCGGTGGACTATTTCTCAAAGTGGGTAGAGGCAGAACCACTAGCAACTATCTCGGCAAAAGAAGTGCAGAAGTTCGTATGGAAGAACATCGTATGCAGATTTGGCATACCGAGGGTACTAGTAGCTGATAATGGATCCCAGTTCATAGACAAAGGATTCCAGGAATTCATCAGCGACCTCGGAATAAAGATGCACTTCGCCCCAGTAGCTCACCCCCAAAGCAATGGGCAGGTGGAAGTATCAAACAGGACCATAAAAGATGGCCTGAAAAAGAGACTTGGGGAAGCCAAGGGGAAATGGCCAGGAGAACTCCAAAGTGTATTGTGGAGCTACCGAACGACGCCACGAAGAGCCACAGGGGAAACTCCCTTCTCACTCGTCTTCGGAACAGAGGCCATTATCCCAATAGAGATAGTTCAGCCTTCAATACAGGTGCAAGTATTTGATGAAGGCGGAAACGACCTCGGTCCGAGAACTAAGCTCAACCTTGTTGCTGAACACAGAGAAATAGCCGAGTTGAGAAGAAAAGCTTTCCAGCAAAGAGTGGCCGCGGCTATCAACTTAAAAGCCAGGCCAAAAGAAATCAAAAAAGGAGACCTCGTTCTCCGAAAGGCCGACTTTGCACCCCGAAGGCCATCTCACGGAGTACTTCGCGCAAATTGGGAAGGACCTTATCTGGTTCTCACCGAAGTACGAAAAGGCGTGTACAAGCTTGGCGACGCCGAAGGTGTAGAATTGAAAAACACTTGGCATTCAGACGCCTTGAAAAAATTCTACGCCTAAGATTGAGCGGAAGAGATATATTGTACAAGAAATATTCTAAGTACAGAATGGTCTGGAGAAGAATGGTCTTGAGAAAAAATTTTAAGTATACCAAATTGTCCAAGACAGAATTCCGCGAAGGTGCTCGCCACGAAAAAAGCAGATGTGACTTCCCGAAGTCCCTTGAGCCACTATGCTCGGGAAAAATGGGAAACAAGAATCTTGCAAAGGTACTCGGCATAATCAGTGCAGAGAAAATTTTCCGGACACCCTTGAGCGAACATGCTCGGGAAAAAGGGAAAGCAAGAATCTCGCAAAAGTACACGCCAAAACAAAAGCAGAGGTAATTTCCGAACACCCTTGAGCGAACGTGCTCGGGAAAAAGGGAAATGGGCAATCTCATGAAAATTTTCCTAAGTCCCTTGAGCAAATATGCTCGGGACAATAGGAAGAGAGAAAAATTTGGCTGAAGGTTTTCCGAAGTCCCTTGAGCGAACATGTTCGGGATAAAAGGGAACAAAATGCCTGCAAAAGACTTAGCCAAATTTTTACAAACTTTCCAGAAAGTCTCTTGAGCGAGCACACTCGGGACAAAGGAAGGTAAACAGTTTCTTTGGTTGCAGGTTTTCCGAAAGTCTCTTGAGCAAACGTGTTCGGGACAGCGGAAATGAAGAAACTTGCAAGAAAGGACTTAGCCAAAAGTTTGTTCATTTAGAGCAAACGCTGCCTTACAAAAGAAGTGCCCAAAGAAGGAGCACAAAGGAGAAAAATAAGAGGAGCCCTAAAGCAAACTAGGGAGAGCCGGGCGGACGAAGACCAGGAAGCTTCAGATGCTCGACCTTGGACCACTGCCACCGAGGTCCCTCAGGAATATTTAGGCCCTCCAGAAAAGAGAGGTCCAAATCTGGGAACCTCTGCAGGACTTGGTGCCGAACAAGGCAGAAGCCGTCCTGAAAGGCGACCTTGGCCATTTGATCAGAAGTATGTTTTTTAACGCCAAGGTCGTTGAGCTCGTCCCTCAGCTCAGCAATCTCCTCCTCCAGCTCGCTTATCTCCAGCGTCCCTCCGGACTCCTTCTTCAGAGCCTCGACCTCGGCTCGGAGAGCATTGTTCTCATCCGTCAACCTCGCCGTAAGACTGTCAGAAACAGCCTTGTCCTTGACAAGATCTCCGTTGGCGGCGAGCAGCCCCTTTACTTGGTCGCCGAGGTCGGCAATCTTCCGGGAGGAGTCCTTTTCAAGTTCTTCTCTCTTCTTCGAGAACTCCTCCCGAACGGCGGCGATTTGCTGAGAAGAATCCGCTGCCAGCTGCTGGTTGCTGGCGACCAGGTTCGCAAGCAAAGCCTTCGCTTCACTGAGTTCCCGCGAAGTCGCATCCTTGGAGGCAGCGTCTCTGGCCACCCGAACTCGGAGGTAACCAGCGTACTCCAGCAGCTACGGCAAGGCAAAAGTCCAGGTTAGTACAAGTCTAAACACTTAGAAAATTGAGGAAAAAGAGTGTAAAGACTATACCTGAGCAGCATGCTCGGTGACTTTTGCGGCGAGGGTATTATCCCTCGGGTGAGCCGCCGCAATGGCCCGGAAGGAGGCGTCAGTGGTCATCCCCTTCCAAATCTCCTTTGTCATTTTTGGACAATCGTCGGAGAACAAATTCATATCCTCCGTGATTGTGCAAAAGGGCTCCAAGGGGATCTTCCCCTCAGGGATTGTGGCATCGCGCAGGGCCTGTTTCCTCTCATGAATGGCCCTCCAGCCGGCAGTAAGAGGCTCCTCTGAAAGTGAGAAGGAAGTTAGGAGTAGAAGAAAAATTCACGAAAAGTAAAGGAGCTGAACTTCGCCTGAAGGCATACCTGGAGGAACCTCGGAGACAGTGTCCACGGGATCCTCAGGCCCCTCGGAAGAAAGACCCTCACCCTTCTGCCGATACCGCTCCTCGGCAGTAGGTACTTCTACCACTACAGTGTTTCTGGGGGCCTCGAGGTCAGGAGGAGGCACCTCGGCGGAAGTAGCGGGGACCTCGGCCGATGAAATTTCAACAAGACCAGCCTCTTCGCCAACTTCTTCTTACGAAAGCTCTGGCAGAGGAGGCTGGACAGCCTTCCTAGCTCGCTACGCCGAAGGCCCCGCCCCTGTCGACTTCCTTCTTCGGGAAGCCGCCTTCTTTGTCTGCTCCCCCTTCTCTACTTGGCCAGAAAAGAGGGCCTTGTAGTAGGCGGCAGCCCCATCGCCCATCTCTGACAAAGAGAAGAAATATCAGCGTAAGTCCGAGGAAAAAATATAAAGGGGTGGAAGATTACTCACTTTCGGCAAAAGATTCGAAAGAAGTCTCCCCCTTAAGGAGCTTGACCAGCCAGGAGTCCTTCCCGGCGATGGCGGGAGAGGGCATATTGAGGTCAGTCACGTGCTCCTTAACCACTTTCAGCTCCCGAAGGACTTCTTCAGTCATCAACCTCCAGTTGATAGGAAAGGGGTAAAGAGCACGAGGAGAGACCTCGGAAGCCCAGTCAGCGACTGCCCGAATGCGGGCGTCGAAATCCACGAACACGGAAGCCAACGGTGGGGTCAGCAGTATCCTCGGATCAACGACGTCTGCGTTCAACACTCCCTGAGCCCATCTGGTCGGGGTATCAGACCATTTCTTATCCACCTTCAGGAAAAAGAACTTAGGCTGCCACCCCCGCCAGCTATCCTTCGTGTCGAAGGTGAAGGTGAATTTTTTGCTCCCGGATCCCCGAGTCAGCAGAAAATAGAAGCCAACCTTCGGGACCACGTAGAGCTTGTAGTACTGCATGAAAATGATGAAGTGGGGCTCTATCCCGAACACGCCACACATGCAGAGGTAGGCGTTAAAGTAGCAGTACGCGTTCGGGGGAAGCTGGTTCACAGCAATGCCATGGAATTGGCAGAACTCGCAAACCACCATCGGGGGAGGATACCGAAGTCCGGCCTTCAGTTGGGCTCGGAAGATGGCAACCTCGTCGCCGCAGTTTGAAAAAGCAAAATGGCTAGAACGAGGCAGCCTGGTCACAGCGTAAGAGGGAAGAAAGAATTTTTTCTTCCACCTCTCTAGTTTTTCGGGGGTGGTACAGCAAGGATGGGCCAGAAGAGGTTTCCAACTCTCGGGAACAGGCATCGTAGACATGAAAAAGAGTTTGAGATGGAAAAGAAAATAGTTTCCAGAAAAAACTCAGAAGACGAGTTTGGAAAAAAACAACAGTTTTCCAGAAAAACTCAGAAAAACAGAGGAATCAGAGTACTCTGGAAATCAAAACCCACCAAAAGATTTGCCTGAGGACGCCGTCGTGAAAGTTGGTAGGAAAAGCTCTGATTAAAGAAGCTCCGCCACAGAAAGCAAGATAAAACGCAAGAACAGAGGGCAAAGCAGAGAGAGAGCAGAAAAACAGTAAGTGGGACTTATGATGGAATGGGCTATTTATAGGCCAAAGGTGGGTAGCCGAAAAGAAATCATAAGTACCCATTGGAGGTGAACCGTCGCCGTAACTGCCCACTGCACCCGAAAAGGTGCGCCCTCTGTAAATGACGCGTCTCTCTTCCAATGGCAAGAAGCCGCGTGTCAACCGCTGCGCAGAAATAGGGGACATGCCTCCCCAAACGTCCCTGGAAAATCGGGACACACCTCCTGATTGGGAAACGTCGTTTGACATCCCTGAAAAGTGGAGACGCGCGCTCAGTCTGACAAGCTTGGCCATCAGACCTGCAGAAATAAAAAGCAGGCCACCTCGAGGATACCAAGAGACAGGCTATGGCTGAACAGCCCATGACTTTTGGGCAAGAGGTGTATCTTCGGTACAGGCATTGCCTCGGAGACACCAAAGAATAGGCCAGGGCCGAACAGCCCAGACCCTCGGGCAAAAGGTGCGACCTCGGAACAGGTTATGCTTCCCAACAAGACTCCCAATGACAACCTCGGAAAGAGATGCAAACCGAAGTCTTCACTTCGGCTTTCCAGAGGGGGGCATGTGATAGCCAAAGGCTATCGCCTCAATCTGGCCGAACACCCTGCCACAACAATGGCCAGAAGAACTGGCGCTTCCCGGGAACAGGTGGAATCATGCACCTCGGGAGATAGCCGGAGAGCTCCGAGCCTCGGCACGCCAGTAAAACTTGAGGACTCTATTCGCCCCCCAAGGTTGTGAACAGCGCGCCTTCGGAAAAGTGGCACCAGACATTGCTGCCCGAATATGATATCCCCGAAGGCGGAACCCCCTGGAACTGGGAACCCCCGAACTGAGGGTATGCTTCCCGAAGAGGCTCTGTCCGAACTAGAGGACGACCTCGCCCAGGGACCTCGGGAGTACGGTAGGAGCATTTAAGGAAGCATTTAAGGAAGCCTCTGACACGTCCCACCACAGACGTAAAAAGTCGCCCTGACGCGCAGACGCCATCAGAATCACATCATGGCCCATCTCAGCACAAGGCTCGAGGCCATCTGGTTACCAACTATCTGTCCCCTACGCCCAGAAGTTCAGGAGCATCCGACCGCACACGTGTCATGATCTGAACGGGCTAGGTATTCCTATACATACAGGAAATAAATACTTGACAGGAGGTTGGTAGGCCGGAGATACAGCTCCCACACTCTGAGAAAATACCAGGCGAGACTTTTCTGCCTTTCTCTTTGAGCTAGTGACTTTCTCCTTTTTCCGGCCACCACTGACTTGGGCGTCGGAGGCTCCCCCCCCGGAAAAACACTCCGGGGGGCTCCTAACCCTGTTTACCAGCTTTTCAGGTACTCTCCTTGGGGCGATCCACCTTCCAGGCGTTCTTCCTCCTAGAAGTCTCCTCAACAGTCATCATGACTCACAACGATGAGGCCCCAGGCCATCACATATGTAGACTACATATCTCATATTAGTCTCCACATATGCTAGTCATTATGTATTATTGCAACCCGCTCCATAATAATACTAGACTAGGGACATTTAAGAATATCATTATTCTAGGGTTACAATTATGTTTATTACGTTACGCAGAAACAAAACAACAAACAAAATTGCTGGATTAATGCCTCAATAAAATATCATGACTCAATGTGCAAAAATACAATCATCTCATGATTGGCCTTTTGGGCACAATACTAACAAAAATGACCTCGGGTTGAGAACCAAGCTCGACCTAGTGGATGAGCACAGAGAGATGGCCGAGCTTAGAAGAAAGGCCTTTCAACAAAGAATGGCAGTAGCCGCAAATGTGCATGCTAGGCCAAAAGGAATAAAGAAAGGAGACCTCGTGCCCCGAAAGGCCGAGTTCGAACCATGAAAACCGTCCCACGGGGTACTTCGGCCAAATTGGAAAGGACCTTACTTGGTCCTGGACGAGGTTCGGAAGGGAGTTTACAAGATTGGCGACACTGAAGGGGGAGAATTGAAAAATACCTGGCATTTAGATGCCCTAAAGAAATTCTATACTTAGAACTTTTTTTAGAAAGATTGTAGTTACTCTTCCCCGCAATCATCAATAAAGACACAAGACGAATGTTGTCGCAAGACTGAAAAATTAGTTCCTTAATGGTTTTCCTTTCGGAACTCACTCCTGGATGGAGTATAAACTCAGCGTAGTTCAGAAAAAGCCTAAAATTACTCTTCCCAGAGAAGTAAGAACGGAAAAATTCACCGAAAGTGCGTGCTTAGAATTACTTCTGAAGAATCCTAATCGGAAGAATGAATGGAGATTGGAGAAAGAATCTTCGTTAAAAAATTCTAAGGCAAAGATGTACAAGCAAGCAGGAGAACAAGAAAGTAAGAAGAAGCCTATGGGTGAGCAGGGACACCTGATGTCTCATCACCATCATCGTCATTAGGCTCAGTCGGAGGCACCGGCTTAGCTGGAGAAAGATTGTGAAAATCTGGCCTTGACCATACCTCCTGGGGCCCCTCGAGAAAATCCAGAGCTGACAGGAAGGAAAGTTCGAGCTCAGAGTGCCGAGCAAGAACTTGGTGGCGCGCCAAGCAGAAGCCGTCCTGAAAAGCCACCTTCGCCATTCGCTCAGACCTGTCCTTCTCGGCACCAAGAGCATCAAGCTCGATCTGAAGCTTGGCAATCTTCTCTTCCAGCTTCTTCTTCTTCTTCCTCTTAGCCCCCTTCTTCAAAGATTTAACCTGGGCATCATGGTCAGCATTAAAAGCAAGCACCTTAACTAGGCTATTACCATCTTCAGCGTTTGCTTTCCAAAGAGCCTCATTCTCTGAAGAGAGAAGGGCACATTTTGAGCCGAGGTTTTCAACCTTGGCAGTGAAATCTAGGAGAAGTTCTTTCTTGCTCGCCACGAGCTCGGCCCTAAGATTCACAACGTCCTCCTTCACAGTCTTGAGGTCATCATATTTGAGGACGTTCCTGGTGAAACCTCCTTCATTTTGCTCAAAGAATCTTCGGACCGAGAACGGGCCTCTGTCTGCTTCGACACCCAAGTGCGAAAATATCCACTATATGCCAAAAGCTGCAAAAAAAGAGGCCCCGAATGAGTATCGAAAGAATGATGAAAGCTTAGAAGAAAAATCTCTAAGTAAACAAAGAGGAGAAAACTTCCTGGGCGGCATGCTCAGTCATCCTTGCCACGAGGATCTCCTCGTTGGGACATTCGTTAATGAGGGACTGAAAGGTGGTGCTTGTCATCATCCCCATCGCCATTTGGGGAGCCATCAACTGGCTATCCTCAGAGAACAAATTCATGTCCTCTGTGAACGTCCAGAAGGGCTCCCTCGGTACCTTGCCATAAGGGATCCGCTTGCCCTGAAGAGCCCTTCACCAGGCGTGAGTGCCCATCCAGGGCGCCGCAGGCATATCCTCTGCAAATTTATGCCGAAGTTCCATTAGTACGTCATCCCTTAGCCATTCATCCAAAATTCGTAGATACAAAAAACACTAAGGTTTGCAGGAGAATGGCTAAAGAACCAACCTGGTAGAACTTCGGCGACATCGTCTTCAGACTTGCCCTCCGGGACTTAACCAGGAATGTTCTTCCCCTTCCTTCTTTGACTCTCTTCAAGTTCCTGAGCAGATCTTTGCTCGGGAGAAGGCTCGGCGGATAGAACGAGGCTTAGTGCCACCCCAAGAAGGGAAGGGTCCAAAGGAAGGTCCACAGGCATCAAAGGAAGAGCAGGAGATTGATCCTGCACCTCCACAATGACTTCAAGAGAGGGAGGAGTAACAACCCTAGTCTTCTTGGCCCTAGAAGGCCCGCTGCCGCTTGTCTTCCTCCTCTTAGCAGGTGCCTTCTTGCGCGTCTGCTCCCCCGTTTCGGCCTACCTGAGGAAGAGTGACTTATAAAAATCAGCAGATTGATCGCCCATCTCTTCAAAAGGAAAAAGTATCAGCGTAAGTCCAAAAGGAAAAAAGGTATCAAAGCCAGGAAAGAGACTTACTCTCGACAAAATACTCATAAGTGATCTCCCCCCGAAGGAGCATAACTATCCAGGCCTTCTTCCCCAAAAGAACGGGCATGGGCAGACCGAAGTCACTCTTGTGCGCGTCCACCACTCTCATTTCCCGAAAAACCTCCTCGGTCATGAGGTCCCACTTGATGGGAAAAGGGTAAAATGAACGCAGAGGGACCTCGAGGTCCCAGTCTGCCACGGCCCGAATAAGCCTATCAAATTGATCGAACTCGCCAACCAGCTCCCGAGTAAGGAGTCTCCGGGGGTCAATGACATCCATCTTCAGGGTTTCCGAAGCCCATCTGGTGGGCAATGGTGCCATAGCTTGGGGACCGGCAGGAAGAAAAGCTTCTTCTGCCACACCCGCCAGCTATCCTTGTTGTCGAAGGTAAAGGTAAAGTTTTTGCTCCCGGACCCTTGGGGAAGCAGGAAATAAAAGCCACCCTTTAGGACTGGGTGGAGTGTGTAGTACTGCATGAAGAAAAGAAAGTGGTGCTTTATCTTAAACACCCCACACATGTAGAGAAAAGAGTTGAAGTAGGAGTAAGAATTTGGGGGAAGTTGGTTCACGGCAATCCCGGAAGTTGAAAAATTCACAGATTACGCAGTGAGGAGGCTACTGAAGACCGGCTTTCAACTGAGCTCGGTAAACGGTAACCTCATGTGAATCTGACATAAAGCCGTAGGTGCCAGGGATAGGCAACCTCTAGATGAGATAAGAAGGAAGGTAATACTTGGCCAGCCATCCACTTCCTCACTTTCACCGGGGTGGTAGTACAAGGATGAGATTCGAGAGGAAGAAAGCTCTTAGGGAGAGGTCGAACAGTTAGCAACGGGCTCAATGGGGTCGAATCTGACATTTTTTTTGCAGAAGAAAAAGGATGACTCCGGAAAGGGTAAGGAAACAAAAGGACCTCGAAAAAATGACCTCGAAAGAGAGAAGAGAAAAGAATTATAGAAGGGAGCACCCACCAAATATGTTGCGAAAAAATTGAAATGCCGCCGTAAAAATTGCCGGAATTCGCTCCGCCGCAGAAATTGCCGCAGGAAAGAAGGAGAAAGGCAAGAAAAGGCTCTAGAGCATATGAGAGCAAAAGTAAAGAATGAGGCAAAAAATGAGGGGAAAAGTGCTTATATAGACCGAAGAGGGTAAGCGAAACATCGTCATTATTATCCGTCGGAAGCGCAACAGACTCATTATTACTATTCAAAGGCGAAGAGACACAATTAGTGTGACCGGTGTAACTATCCCGCCACCCACTAGCGGCCACGTGTCATCCAACACGGAGAACTATGGCACGCCCCTCTGACATCGTGAAAATCCAGGCCCGCTTATCCATAACTGACATGTTTGACCAAAGGATACGACGGTTCATGAACTTGTAGCAGAAGAAAGCAAAAGCAAAAGTTGCACGCGCCTTGAGGTCACAAAAAGAATTAGGGAAGGGTACCTGGGCTATGAAGGAACGCCTTCTGAAAAGGAGCAACTTCTTAAGTAGAGCTCCAACAACGAGTTCGGTGAAGAAGCCTTCCAAAAAGCATAAAGCCGAAGTCTCCGCTTCGACTTCCGGGGAGGGGGCATGTAATAGCCAAGATGCCGATCACCCCCCGAAGACACGGGTTCGGACAAAGCACCGACCACGGAAGAGAAACCACCCACCACGGAAGGAAGGACGTTCGACCTCCCCGAAATCCAGCCTCGGCGTGTCTCCATTCCAGGAAACGACAATGACAACCTCGGGGGGCCAAGTAAGTCATCCTCGGAAGTGGGGGTGTCATCGAGGAAGGTCACCTTTGGGAAATATACTCCTGCGATACCAAAACAAACCTCGGAAGACAAGTTCTCCGGAAGGGTCTCCTCTACCAAAAAAGGGCTTTGGGAGTACATCATAAGCATTTAAGGAGCCCCTGACATATCCCCGATAATCCGCCCCTAGTCACGTCCTGACACACCGTCTGCAGGGATACTCTAGCACGCCCCTGTCTGGTTTTCCAGAGCCCTAGCTTGGCAGCCCATGCCGACTAGTGGTCCTCTATTGCCCAAAAAATGTGGAACGCATCTCGCCCAACATGTGTCACGATCTGGGCCGGCCATCTGAGAAGGACTATTGCTATTCCCCCTTCCACAAATACTTGGTAATTATTCCAGAAGAGGGGGGGACAATATATGAGATAAGATATTTCTTTACTCTGGATCATCTCATTACCTCCAAAAAAAAATATACTCACTTGGGCATCGGAGGCTCCGCCCCAGAAAAACACTCCGGGTACCTCCTAACCCTTGCTTCCTATGACTTTCAGGTGATCTTCTCAGAGCACGTTCATCCCGTACCTTTCTTCATTTCCATAAGCCCCTGCCTCCTCCACCATGACACACGAAGAAGATGCCGAAGGGCATTAATACTAAAAACTGGAAATAAGCTTACTTTCAAAAATGACCTCGAAAGAGAGCTCCCCCCGAAGGAGCATCACAAGCCAAGACTTCTTCCCGTCAGCTTCAGGAGTAGGCATGCCGTGGTTCGTCTTATGCTCCTTGATCGCCCTTAGCTCCCGAAAGACCTCTTCAGTCATGAGGTCCCATCTGATGGGGAAGGGATACAAGGAGCGAGGTGGGACTTCGGCATCCCAGTCGGCAACAGCCCGGATACGACTGTCGAAGTCCTCAAATCTAGTCACCAACTTGGGAGTTAGCAACTTTTTGGGGTCAACGACGTTCGTCTCCAGCTTTCCCCAAGCCCACCTAGTCAAAATACCTGACCACGCCTCTGCCACCTTCAAGAAGAAGAACTTCCTTTGCCACCCTCGCCAACTGTCCTTAGTGTTGAAAGTGAACATATATTTTTTGCTCCTTGATCCCCGAGGCAGCACGAAATAAAAGCCACATTTCGGGACCGGATAGAGCTTGTAATACTGCATGGAAAAAATGAAGTGGGGTTCTACCTTGAAAACCCCACACATGTAGAGGAAGGCATTAAAATAACAGTAAGAATTGGGTGGATGTTGATTCACGACTATGACATGGAATTGGCAAAAGTCGCAAATCATCTTCGGTGGAGGAAACCAAAGTTTGGCCTTCAGTTGGGCACGGAAGACGGTAACCTCGTCCCTACCATTCATAAAGCTAAAATGACCAGGATGAGGTAGTTTGGTGGTGGCATAAGACGGGAGGAAAAACTTGGTCGTCCACTTCTCTAACTTCTCCGAAGTGGAGCAGTAAGGGTGGGACATGAGAGATTGCCAGCTCTCGGGAATGGCTTGAATAGACATGAGAGGAACGAGAGAAGACATGTTCCGCAAAAGACAAGTGAGTTCGGAAAGGAGAATAAAGGGACTTCGGGAAGAGAAGAGGAAATTTCAGGGACTAGAAAAAACAAAAGCTGAAATGACCGAAGAACCTCTGCAAAAAAAACCCACCAAAGCATTTGCCGAAGTCTGGGTTAGAGGACGCCATCGTAAATGGTTGCCGGAAATGGCTCCGCCGCTTGCACTGCTATGAAAGGAGGAGAAAGAGAAGGAAGAGCTCAGAAACAGATGAGAGCAAAAGAAGAATAGAAGAGAGCAAATGAGTGAAGCAAAGGTTTATATAGGCCGAACAAGGCAGCCAAATCATTGCCATAATTGCCCCTCGCACGCGAAAAGATGCGGCTAGTGTAACAGACATGATTGCCCCCAACCATCACGCGCCATGTGTCATCCAACACGAGAAACTAGGACATGCTTTCTGACATCGCGGAAACCCAGGCACGCTTATTCGTAACTGACATGCCTGGTTTTGAGGCACGAGGGTTCACTACCCTGCAACAAAAAAAGTAAAATAAAGGGAGTACGTGCCCCCAGGGTCACCAAAGGACTAGGTGATGACACCTTAAGCAGTGTCCCTCTCAGAGTCCGGGAAAATGTCCTTCGGGAAACTACAGCCGAAGTCTCCACTTCGACTTTTCAAGGGGGGCATGTGATAGCCGCAGTGCTTGTCACCCTTCAAACCCGTAGGCTCGGGTAAGGCACCACCCTTGGAAAGGAAAGCATTGACTTCGGAAAGGAGGATGCCCAGCCCCTTTTCATCCGACCTTGGTAATTCTACATCATCCCCGGAGACAACAATACCAACCTCAAGAATACGGTCTATCATCACCCTCATTGAGACTACCAAACCACCTTCGGCAAGGAAGGGCACCCCAGAACGAGACCATCCTCAGCGGGGATATTCCTGGATTACTGAAGTGATCTCGGGAGATGGTTCTCCTACTCCGAAGAGCTCTCTTCTACCAAAGGGACCTCTAGAGTACGGTAGAAACAATTAAGAGGCCTCTGACACATCCCCGACACGCCACCCCCAGACACGCACTGACACGCCAACTTTAGAGACGCTCTGACACGCTGCCCTCGCGCGGCCTAGGCTCCTGACCAGGCGGCTTGTGGCTGGCTAAATGTTCCCCATTCTCCCCGAAGGTATGAATCGCATCTGACCGAACACGTGTCATAATCTGGGCCGGCCACGTCAAACGAACTTCTACTGTTCACTCCCCTGTAAATATTCGGTAAGCACCCCAAGAAAAGGGAAGTGGACCTCTAAAGAGAAATCTCTCCATTTATTGCTCACTCTTCAATTCCAAAACACTAACTTAGGCGTCAGAGGCTCCTCCCCAGAAAAACACCCCAAGGACCTCCTAATCCTTGTTTTTTCTGAGTATTTGTAGTCCTCCTACCACCGGATCATCCTCACCCAGGCGTTCTCTCACCGGCAGTCTTTGCTTTAGGCTCACCATGTCACACAATGACGATGCTGCAGGGCATCAGTAGCGTCGGCTACTCTGTTGAAAAGCCTTCCTCCTAAGTTCGACCATTTCCCGGTGTTCTTCGACAAGGTCTAGTTTTGCCCTCAAGCCAAGGTTATTTCCTCCTTCGTCGAACACCTGTATTCTTACAGAAGGCTGTATGACCTCAATGGCAATAATGGCTTCTGTACCAAACACGAGCGAGAAAGGAGTTTCTCCTGTGGCCCTTCGGGGAGTTGTGCGATAGCTCCATAGTACACTTGGGAGTTCCTTTGGCCATTTCCCCTTTGCCTCCTTTAGCCTCTTCTTCAAGCCATCTTTTTTTGTCCTATTGGACACCTCGACTTGCCCATTACTTTGAGGATGGGCTACCGGAGTGAAATGTAGTTTTATGCCAAGGTTAGCCATGAATTCTCGGAACCCCATGCCAGTAAACTAGGTACCATTGTCGGCCACTATTACCCTTGGTATGGCAAATCGGCATATGATGTTCTTTCAAATGAACTTCTAGGTATCCTTCACCGAGATCGATGCCAAAGGCTCTACTTTGATCCACTTAGTGAAGTAGTCCACTCCAACTACGCAGAACTTTACTCCATCGGGGGCGCTTGGGAAAGGTCCGATGAGGTCAATACCCCAGACGGCGAAGGGGCAAGGGTAATTTTCCAAAGTTATTTTCTCCGAGGGTAGCTTCTCGATGTTAGCGTGTCTTTGGCAATTGTCACATTTTCGGACAAATTGCCTTGCATCCTTTCTTAGGGTAGGCCAAAAGTAACCTTGGCAAAGTAGTACTCCAGCGAGGGAATTTGTTCCTATGTGGGAACCACAGGCCCCCTCATGAACTTCTTCGAGGACTGTTCTAACATCCTTTTCACTTATGTACCTCTGCAAGAGACTTGCATACCCTTTTCTGTATAGTTCATCCTCGATGAGGAAGTATCTCCCAGAGCGCTTTTGCACTTTTGTGGCCTCGGTAGGGTCTTCGAGGAGTGCCGAAGTTGCCAGGTATTTCTTAATGGAGTCTTGCCGTCCTTCTCCTGAGGTTCCTACGCACATTAACTTTGTGCTGGGTTGTTTTAGCACCTCAGTGGTTTCCTTGGATTTAGCCAAGGTATCAGCTTCAGCATTATCTCTAAGAGGCACGTTCTCTATTTGTACCAAGTCAAACTCTTCAACGAGTTTTTTGAAGAGGTCATGATATTTTGCCAAGGTTTGTTCCTTGGCAGTGTAATCTCCTGTTACTTGCCGAACAACTAGCTGTGAGTTGCTGTGGGCTTTAAGGTTTCTCATGCCAACTTTTCTGGCTAGTTTCAATCCGGCTATGAGGGTTTCATATTCGGTGATGTTATTGGTGACCTCAAAGCCAAATTTGATGGCTTTGGCGGCTTTCATACCTTCGGGCCCCTAAAGAATTACTCTGGCGGCTTGGTGTTCGGCGCCTGAGGCTCCATCGACAAAGAGTTTCCACTCTGGTTCAATCCTATTAGTTCTTCTGAGGTAACTTTAGCATTCTTGATTTCTGGAATTTCGACGATGAAGTCTGCCAATGCTTGAGCTTTTATGGCCCTTATTGGCTCGTAAGTAATGTCATACTCTCCGAGCTCGATACACCATTTTGACAACCTTCCTGAATGCTCTATCTTCTTCATTATGTCACGAAGAGGTAGGTTACTTCAAACAATGATGGCATGTCCTTGAAAGTAGGGCCGTAGCCTCCTGCCTGTGAGTATTACGGCAAAAATGGCTTTTTGGAGCAATGGGTACCTGATCTCGACACCGTGCAGGGACTTGCTTGTATAATATACCGACCACTGCCTACCACCCTCTTCTTTTACTAGGACTGAACTCACAGCATTTTTAGTGACGGCAAGGTAAAGAATGAGAGACTCTCCTTCTCGAGGTTGCTGAAGTGTTGGCACACGGGTTAGGTAGCTTTTAAGCTCATCCCAAGCTTCCTGACATTCTTGGTTCTAAGGGTACTCCTTTGTTCCGGAAGTGCCTTTGCTTTTGGTCACTTTGGTAAGCACCTTGAAGAATGGTTGACATCGGTCGCTGTAGTTGGAAATGAATCTACTAAGAGAAGTGATCCTTCCAGCAAGCCTTTGTATGTCTTTAATGGTTGTAGGTGTTCGGAAACCTAGTAAGGCCTTGACCTTTTCGGGGTTGGCATCTATTCCTTTTCCTGACACCATAAACCTGAGGAACTTGCTTGCGCTCACTCCAAATATGCACTTCTCGGGGTTAAGGTCAATGTTGAACTCCCGAAGTCGTTGGAAGGTTTCGTCTAAGTCAATGATATGAGTACTAGGCATTCTGCTCTTAACTATCGTATCATCGACATACGCTTCCATGTTCCTCCCGATCTGGGAGTCGAACACTTTATTCGTCAACCTCTGATAGGTAGCCCCTGCATTCTTAAGCCCGAAGGGCATTCTGACGTAGTAGTAGATACCAACTTCGGTGATGAAGGTAGTTTTTTCTTCATCTTTGGGGTTCATCCGAATTTGATGATACCCATTGAAGGCATCAAGGAAACTGAGAAGATCGTACTTGGCGGTTGAATCCACCAACTGGTCTATGGCTGGCAAAGGGTAGGAGTCCTTTGGATAGGCATCATTCAAGTTTTGGAAATTGATGCACATTCAGAGCTTTTCACTCCCTTCTTTTGTGGCGGTAACCACGTTGCTGAGCCATTTGGGGTATTTAACTTCTCTTATTACCCTTGCCTCGATCAGGTGCTTAACTTCAGTTTTGACGAAGGAGTTCTTATGAGCCGATAAGTTTCATTTTTCCTGCCGAACTGGCCTTGCGTTAGGGCGTACTTTAAGACTATGGTGGATTATGCCGAGGTTGACCCCAAGCATGTCATTCGGATAGTAGGCGAATAGATATTTGTTCATTAACAGGAATGATACAAGCCTATCTTTGTCATCCTCAGCCAATTTTTTCCCCATTTCAACCGGGCCAGGGACCAGCTCGACTTCTTCTATTTCAACTTTTTCTAACTCCTCTACTCCTTCCTTTGCTATCACTTCACCCATCTTGGCAGTGCCTTCAGTAGCCAAAGTCTGTACTTGGACTTTCACTGGGCTTTGTCTAGCCTTGGTGAAGACCCTCCTAACTTTGGTTTAGTCAATGAAGATCTTTGCATCTCCTTCTTTAGTTGCGAAGGTGACTGTTAAGTATTTTACATCCACACGGATGTGGAGATTGCCTTGAGTCTATCTTCCGATGATGGCATTGTAAGATGAGGGAACATCAATCACAATGAACTTCCTCATAATGGAGGTGAACAGTTCCTCCTGACTCTGAGGTGAGCTCCCTTTCAGCATTAGGGGCAGATCGATGTATCTGAGGACGGGGAGCTTGGATGGCCCAACCGTGAAGGTGGGGGAATTGACTGTGTTGAGGTCACTTTTTGAGATTCCTAATTTAGGCAGTAGGTGCGAGAAGATGAGGTCGGTGTTGGAGCCGTTGTCCAGGAGTACTCTTTTGACGTCCCAACTCCCTATCCTTGCCATGACAAGGAGTGGGTCATCCTGGGGGAACTTCACTAAAGACCCGTCTCTGCGAACGAGCCTGTTTGGCGAGTTCCCATACTCCATTATGGAGATTTCTCTTATCTTTCTTTTCCTCTCAACCGAGGGTATCCCTGTAGCGATGGTTTGGATTAACCCTGCTGATGGCGGCGGATTCTTTCAAGGACTTCGGTCCCGACATCTGTCGGAATCATAGCCCTCCTCGTCCCCCCTTCCTTTTTTTTCCTTTCTTCCCTTTGGAGAGGGCATTCACAAGTACCGGCAAAGTTGGCCTTGCTTTATCAAAGACTCAATGTACTTCGTCAACTGGAAACAGTCTTCGGTGTCATGGACATGGTCTCGGTGGAACTGGCAGAACTTTTTCATGTTTTTCTTGTTCTTTGAAGTCATGGCCTTTGGCCTTGGAACTGTAGTCCCTTGCCTTTCTAAGGCCATGAAAATGCTGGCCCTCGTGGTGTTCAGGGGAGTGAACGTCATTGGCCTTTTACCCCTTTGTTTTCAGGGCCTTCCTCCAACTTCATTCTGGTGATGAGGCTGGTGGCTTGGCCCTTCTGGCCGTGGGTGTTCCACCTTTGGCCACCCCATTCTAAGTTCTTTGGCCGTCATGTGTTCTTCGGCCCTTCGGCAGAACTCCCCCAGAGTGTCTGGGGTGCCCTTAGAGAACTCATAGAAGAGCTGGGAGTCTCTCCGAAGTCCTCTTATCATTGCGAAGATGCAAATCTCGGGCCGAAAGTCGGGCAGGCTTAGTGCTTCTTGGTTGAACCTTTCGACGTAGTCGCGAATGGTTTCCCCATTCGCTGTGCTATGTCGAACATCTGCACCGGCATCTTGGCCATTGGCTTCCTACCAATGAATGTTGAGTGAAGGCAGTAGACAGCTCCTAGAAACTCGACAAGGTTCCATAGGCCAGGGAGTTATACCATGCTATTGCCGGACCGGAGAGGGTCACCTCAAAACACTTACAGAGGGTAGCGTCATCTGTGCCATGGAGCACCATGCTTGCTTGTACTTTTTCAGGTGTAGCAAGGGGTCGCTACACCCATCGTAGGTTTCCAAGCATGGCACCCTGAAGCCACTAGGCATGGGCGCCTCCACCACCTCCCGTACAAAGGGTGACTCTTCTCCGGTATAAGTGTCGAACAATCTTGACTAGACTGGTTTTTGGGAGATCTGCCTCAACCTTTTCTAGTCTTCCAAGGATCTTCTCTATGAGGGTAGCTGTGTTAGCTTCCCCTTGCTGCCTGGTGGTCACCGGTAATGGCAAACTTCTTCTCTTTCTCGATGAGTAACTTCGGGGGAGAGGAGATTGGGACCTTCGGTACGGGAAGGACTCCATCGACAGGAGCTCCTAGTTTTTTTTAGGGCCCTTTCTCTGGTGGGTCGCGCCCTAGGGGGCACGTCCTCCTTAGAAGATGCGTCGTGAGAGTCCTCACTCCTGGAACTCTGGTTGGTGGACCTCGAGCTTCTGTCTTGGCGTGCTGCCAAGGCGGAGGCCTTTCGGACCGGAGGGGGCTGTGGCCACCTCTGGTCGAGTTGCTGGGTCATTTCAGCAATGATGGAGCGTTGGAAGTCTCGTAAGAAGCACAATGTCACTGTTAGAGGGCGATTGTCCTTTGGCATAGTAGTCTCTGCAGTGGGCTGCTGGGTCGCCGGCTGAGCCTCTGGCGCAAAGGGGGATTTTGGGAGCCCTTTGTCTCTGGAATGCCTAGTCTTTATGACAACGACTTGGGAAAGGGTTCCCACAGACTATGCCAAATGATGCCTTTCGACATCATCGTTGTGCAACATGGTGAACCTGGAGCAGGAACTTCCGGTGAGAGGACACCTGGATGAAGAACCTCCGGTGGGAGAAGGACTGTAAGGACTCAGAAAAGCAAGGGTTAGGAACTCCCCAGAGTGTTTTTCCGGGGGAGGAGTCTCCGACGCCCAAGTCAGTGTTTGAAGGTGGAAAGTAAGTAAGGAGTAGAAAGATTCTTCCTTGGAGTGGGGATCCCCTTTCCTGGGGCATTTCCCGAATATTTATAAAGAGATGAATAGGAGAAGTTTGTTTGCCACAGTTTTCCCAGATCGTGACGCGTGTTTAGTCGGATGCGGTCCGTACCTTCGGGGAGAGAGGGAGCTTCTAGCAGACCATAGGCCACCTGGTTAGAAGCCTAGGTCGTACAAGGGCAGCGTGTCAGAGCGTGTCGGGGGCTGTATGAGGGGGTGTGTCCCAGCATGTCGGGGGCTGTACGAGGGCTGTGTGTCAGAGGCTCCTCAGCCATTTTTGTCATATGCCCACGTGGCCTCTTCGGGGGACCAAACTTCTTTGGAGTTATAGAGCTCCTTTGGAGGGAGGTCCCTTGTTCGTATGAAGCACCTTCGGTTGGGCTATCCCGAGGTCAGGCTTAGGGGCCTGATGATGGCACTTTGTGTTTGCGCTTCGACGGTGGCCGAAAGAGTATCCGAAGGTGGTTTCGGGCACGTGCGGTTGGCACGAGGTCATCCTCAAGAAGGGCGGTGATACCTTTTGACCGAAGTTGGTCTCGTAGGTTTCCAGAGGGTAACGCCTATCTGGATTTCACGAGGGTGCTGCGGCCCTCTCTTTGCTAGGGTTTTGTCTTGTCTGTTTCGACAGAAGGTGCGGCGCTGGCTAGGGGTGGTGCCCATACACGAAGTCCTTCAGGGGACGATAGCCCTCTGGCTATCAGTGGGTGAGGTCATGGGTTTAAGATCGCCCTCAGAAATGCCCAAGCTTGTCAATAAGTGGGAGAACTGGGTGTCAGAATTCAACCCATCATCAATGAGTGCCCCCTTCACATCCCAGTTTTTGATCCTTGCCATGAACAGGAGAGGATCATTTTGTGGGAACTTCACTATCAACCCATCACTTTGGGTTAGCCTGTTCATTGAGTTGTCGAACTTTATCATTGTGATCTCCCTCACATTCCTTTTTCTTTTAGTCGAGGATCATCCAATGGTTATGGTTTGGATAACCCTGGCCGAGGGTGGGGGTGCTTTATGGGGCTCAGATTAGTTCAGCGCCTGTTAGTGTCATTCTCCTCATCTTCTCCTTCTCTTTCATCATTCGCTTTTTCCCGAGCCTTTGGCGATGACATCTACAAGTAGCGTGGAAGTTGCCCTTATTTAATTAAGGACCCAATGTACTTCCTGAGTTGGAAGCAATCCTCATTGTCATGCCCGTGATCTCAGTGAAATTAGCAGTAGTTCTTCATGTTCTTTTTGTTCTCTGAGGTCCGGGCCTTCAAACGTTTGAATGAAGTTCCTTACCTGTCTAAGGTCATGAGTGACATGACCCTTCATGGGCCTGCCCAGGAAGCCTATGGGAACTTGTCTCACGCTAATCATAATTGGCTAACTGATTATGTGTGCACTAGTTAAAACCTTCATGCTTCTAGTTGTTTAATCCTATTATGCAATCATGCATGGATTTATGCTTTGACTTAATCAATAAAATAAAGAAACAATACTTAAAACGTTGCCATGGCATAATTTAATAAAACAATATCAAAACTGTCAAAGCATTCAAAGTAAATAAGTGGAATTAACTACACATAATCAATTGTGTGCAAGCATCCAAACAAGAGTAGACTATGCTCGCACCCAAGAGTGACTCTAGAGTAACATTACTCAACATGACCATTGGAGGCAAACTAGTGCATTAAAACTATACACTGAATGACTGTACTGTGATCGGAGACTAAGCTTCCACCTTAGGGCAAACTCCCAGTAGCAAGCTTCGTAAGCCCTCCCTTGTGCTTCACTAGCCTCTGCAGGCCAAAAAGACAACTGTAGTTAGTACCATAACTTGACCAACAAGCACCCCATAAACTAGAATCATCAAGATTCAAATAAACTTAATACATGCTCATAAGCCTAGCTCAACAACCCTCAACGGTTGCTGGCTCAACAACACCTAAATCTGCACAACAAAAAGTAAGGGAGTGAGAATCCGAGCTTCTCAGTAAGGGGTATTCAATGTACCTGCAAGAAAATCCTGAGGACTCCACATATGAGAACATATGTGACCTGCTGCATGCATATATAGCCTGAGGGTCTGATATATGTACATATAACTAGGTCCCTTGAGACCTCTTCTCATCCTAGTCCTCTTCACGGGGCGTCATTCCATGCTAGCGACTTCTAGCCACTAACCCGCTCCTAGCAAGCCATAGCTTACTGACTGACACAATAATGTAGCCTTCCCTTAGTTGTTGTTATGCAGGTGGACATGGTGGATGCTCCTCACTGCGCTGTAAGAAATCCAGTGGGTGTACTAGGCCTCCACATAGTGCCTCAAGTCCTTACACTTGACTAGGTCACCTGTGTACTAAGCCTTCACCCAATTAACCTACCAAGGATGCACTAGGCTTTCACTTGTACCTTAAAGCATGGCTTGGCTAGGCAACAAGTGCACTAAACGTTCATCCATGGTGCTCCCCTATCCACCAATACTTGGTTCACACTAGCGGTGTGGAAATGATCATGGTTGGATTCATCTACTAGGTTCTTTGGGATCTAAATTAGGTGCACTAAGGTTTCACCTTGGAACCTCGTGGCTATGGCATGGCTAGGTCGCCAAGGGTTCTAAACCTTTCACCCATTAGACCTTGTAGACAAGGTGCACTAAGGTTTCACCTTGCAACCTCATGGCTACGGCACGGCTATGTCGCCAAGGGTTCTAAACCTTTCACCCGAGCTAATGGTACTTAGTTATGCTAATTTGCAACTAGTTTCTTTGCTTATGGCTCAAGAAAGCATAAAATCTTTCAAACCCGAAGGAAACGTTTAAGTCTTGAGGGACTTTCAGAAGTCTCGGAGTACCCCCGGCATACTTAGGCCCCAAGGCACCCTAAGAACTCCATTAGGTCTCATCTCGATCACCTTAGCAAAATGTGAGAAATTCTGCCATCTTGCTTGTGGCGACGCGTTGCCAACTCTTGGTAACACATCACCACAGTTGGTAATGTTTGGACCACATTTTCACTTTTGGCGACGTGTTGCGAACTGGTGCACGAAATTGGTGACGCATCGCCAATCCGTGAATCTGCAGAATTGGCACGCATTTTACTACTATGAACTTTGGACACTTGGCAAACATAGTAAACATTTTTGGAAAGCTTCCAAATTTCACACACACATAGACCATGTTACATAGAAGATAACCAACTATCACAAGCCAATCTATGATATCCGGTAACATTATTCCAATCAAGCCAAACACACTAGTCCACCATGATCAAAGCAAACCACTAACTACTGCTATTGCTAAAACTACTTGATTTCATCAAGCAAACTCTATCCAATAGCATTAATGAAGCTTGAAAACATAACTCCCTTACCTTAACTCCAAGTAACAACCGAGAATCAATCTCTTTTCCAATCAACTAAGCTCACCAAAGTATCACCTAAGTTCCAATAAAAAACATAGACACTAAACATCAAAACGTTACTTCCTAACCAAAACCCAAGCTTCTAAACATCTAATAAACAAGAATTTACCAAGAACTCAAGTGTTACCTTGCATAAAAAATAACGTATAGTGGAAAACTTGGTTCCAAGCTCCAAAAACTTGAAATCATGCTTCAAACAAGCTTTCCATAACTTGTATATCCTTGGTGGCCTCTATTTCCATGAAAATCTCTTGATTTTGAGGTTGAATCGATGGAGAATTGGTAGAGAGAAGGGGGAGCTCAGGTTGAATTGTGAAAATGGCAGCCCTCCCATTTCTTTACCAACTTATAGTCTCATTTAACCCTAAGCCACCAAACTACTTAAAAAGTTACAATTAAGTCCCATCCTTTGGGTAACCTGGTCATTCTTGATTAATTCTTGTTTATTTTTCAAGTTTGGGTTAAGGTTGAAAGTTAAGTTATAAAAACTCATTTTAAAACACTCGGGACTTATCCTGTCTATTCAAGATGCAAAATTACCGTTTTGCCCCTGAACGTCATTTAGTGCCTTTACTTCCTTGGAACTTAGTGAACTTCTATAAACTTGCTTATTCTTGCTATGTAAAGTTGAAATTAGGTTCCCAACTAGCTTTCCACTAGGACAGCTATAACGTTTTCCCCACCTTGGAGAATTTGGTCCTCCAAATTCAATCTCCCTACCTTAGGAACATGAACCTAGGATATGGTGCCAACGCATCCTAACCAAACTTACTAAGGGGTGTTAGTCACAACAACCCACTTGGTGACAAACTACCCAACTCATTCCGCTAATGCCCTTCAGGCACTTGAGTCGAGCCCTATCTCGTATAGGTACTATGGTTAATGCCATTCTTTTGTGCTCACTCCCGACCATAATTTGATTGTTGCTCACTGACCGATCTATGTAGTTTGACGTTACCCAGTCAGGACAGATTCACACAATGTTGTTCTTGAAGACTATGGCGTGGCCTTTCCATACTTTAATACACAGTACTGCTAAAACACAGCTGACTACTCCAAGCGGCCCCAACAAATCCAATGATCACATATCCTCTACTGTAACCTTTATGCTGACTCATTTAGTGTAAGATAGCTTAACATGCACTCAAAAGCTTGTCCACTACCCTTACACTGTTAAGGCTTTACTATAAGTTCAGTACCAATAGGCTTCCCTCACTTACTCTTCTATAGTAGAACCTACTAATGTAAGCTAACTTAGCAAGTTAAACTTGGCTGTTAAAACTCACACTAGAAAAAGTTCTACCCTAGGTTCATCATCCAATGCCAGCTACCAAATTCCTTAGTTTAAGTTAGCTTAACAAGTATGCAACTTGTCCACTAATTCTTACACTATTAATTCCTTACTCTTGGGTTGGCACTTGATAACTCCTAACCTTTACTAGGCTAAGTGTGTCACTAGTGTACTACGGGCTTCCCACATACACTACTAGCATTCTTGAGACATACTCTGCTCCAAGCTCCACTATACTCTAGGTCTCCTTGAATGAATAAACTATTGAGACTTGTAAGTCCCGGCCCACTCTAGAGTACAAGTCTCCAAATGCTCCCTTTGGATGGCCCATATGCATCAGGCATACCGGTGCACTGGGCAGGATACCCATACACCACCCGATCATCATGACCCTACTATTTTCGATACTTTAGAGCCTCTTACTCCTACGTGCTCACAAGAGAAAATCTTTTTGGCATGAGTACCGAGACCTCCAAGCAGCTAGCAACCTTTGGGCCTTATCCTTGCGCCCTCAACTTAGACCACCTAGCACTCAAAAACTTAACTATTGAGAAACTAACCAAGTCAAAGGTCTTGATACTTCGGTTGCTCCACTCGAAGTATTTTAGCTGTTCGAAGCCTACACACTCAGTCTCTTCACTTTCTTGTACTCTGGGCACAATACCCTACACATGCCGGATTAGCTCCTTGGGTCAGTAGTTGACTAGACACCTCAAACCATTCACTAGCCTCCAATGTGCCTCTTATTCTTAACCAACTTCTTAATCACTTAACTATGGTTACAAAGAACCATCTTCACTCTTAATATTCAACTATCATACCATGACTAAACTATGTCACCCATGTGTCAAACTGATAAATTTACTCAGCACACCCGTTAGCCCTTAACCAATCTCACAAATCACGGGCCCTTCCTTTTAAAGGCACTGGGTCACATGAAATGTTCAAACTATGGGCTTAAACTAAATCAACCAATAACCTTATTGACTAGGCTTCAAACCACTGACTTCTCTCCACCTTGGTAGTCACAATAACTACCGAAGCCATCAAACAAATGCTTGAGCACAACTGTACCAATACTCGACTTGGCACTTTGATTACTGAGTATAACACTCTACTAGGTGGGAGATTAATTCACCTTATGGCTACTTGTGAGTCACCTCTTGACTAGACATAGTGAACTCTTTATCCCTCACGGGCATTCCTCGTATACTACCCCATAGGGTTAAGGCAAAGTATCTTCTTTCCGGCATCACTTAGGCTTCCCAAAATGATACTTCAATGTTCCATTAGCTTACTGGCACTAACATAAACATCAAGCAATCACCATAGTGTTCTTGGTTCCATTTAGGACTTAGTCCTTTACCTACACAGCTAGTTTCACTAGTCGAGTCCCTCTTCTTCCATGAATCAACTCAGTGGCCCTTGACTCCACTTAACCACGGGGTGATGAGCTCAAGTCATCCGCTATCCCCTGCTCCACGACAATCCTTCCTATTGCTTGGTTCCTCTTATTTCCTTTAGGTAATCAAACCGAACCTTACCAATGGTTCCACTCTCATTGGCTTAACCCTAGGGCATATAGCTAACGGACAAACGAGCCTATCTGATGCCCTCCGACATCATCGTTGTGCAACATGGTGAGCCCGGAGCAGGAACTTCCAGTGAGAGGACGCCTGGATGAGGAATCTCTAGTGGGAGAAGGACTGCAAGGACTTAGAAAAACAAAGGTTAGGAGGTCCTCGGAGTATTTTTCTGGGGAGGAGCCTCCGACGCCCAAGTCAGTGTTTGAAGGTGAAGAATAAGTAAAGAGCCGAAAGATTCTTTTTCTGGACTCCAATGCCTTTACTTGAGGCGTTTTCTGAATATTTACAAGGAGGTGAACAAGAGAAATTTGTTGGCCATAGCTCGCCCAGATCGTGACACGTGTTCGGTTGGATGCGGTCCGTACCCTCGGGGAGAGAGGGAACTTCTAGCCGACCACAGGCCGCCTGGCCAGGAGCCTAGGTCGTACAAGGGCGGCATGTCAGAGTGTCTCTGAGGGCAGTGTGTCGTGGGCCGTACGAGTACGGTGTGTCAAAGGCTCCTTAATTGTTTCTGCCGTACTCCTAAGATCCCTTCGGTAGAAGAGAGCTCTTCGGAATAGGAGCGCTTTCTTTCGAGATTATTTCAGTGATCCGGGAATCCTTTCGCCAAGGGTGGTCCCCTTCGGGGACATTCTTCCCTACCAAAGGTGGTGAGTCTTTCCCTTTCGAAGCCAGTTTGATCACCTTACCGAGGATGGCGATGCACCGTACTCCTGAAGTTGGTACTGTCACTTTCGGGTCTCATGATGGATAGTCGAGGTCAGATATTCAAGGGGCCAGACCCCTTTTTTCTGAAGTCTATGCTCACATTCCTTGTGGTTGATGCTAGACTTTCCAAGGTTGGTGCTCGACTTTTTGAGGGTGGTGCTCGATTTTTCGAGGGTGGTACTTTTCCCGAGCTTACAGGTTTGAAGGGTGATAGCACTTCGACTATCACATGCCCCCCCTCAAAAAGTTGAACTGGAGATGTCGGCTCTAGACTCTCTGGGACACCTTGTAGGATTCTAAGCTAGACACCGTACAAGGAGATACTTGGCCACCTGAAGGCGTGCCTTCCTAGCCGAGCCATCATCACTTGCCCTCTAGTTAGTCCCTTGGTGTTCTCGGGGTGTACACTCTCTTTATTTTTACTTTTTCTGTTGTAGGTCAGTGGCCCATCACATCTTGTAACCAAGCGTGTCAGTTTGGATAGACGTGCTTGGGTTTTCACGGTGTCAAAAAGCACATCCTCATTTCTCATGTTGCATGACACGTGGCACGCGATGGTTGGGGGTAGTCACATCGGTTACACCAGCCGTGTCTTTTTGCCTTCGAGGGACAATTATGGCGACGATTCACCTTCACAGGGTAGTTATGGCGACGATTCAGCTACCCCTGTTCGGTCTATATAAACCCTTCTTTCCCTCATTTACTTTCCTTTATCTTTCTCTTGCTCTCATCTTTCTTTTAGCTTTTCCTTCTCTTCCTTCTCTTTTTGCGGCGGTGCAAGCAGCAGAGCAATTTACGGCAACCATTTATGACGGTGTCTTCTAATCCCAACTTCGGCAAACATTTTGGTGGGTTTCTCTTCCAGAGGTCCTTTGGTTGTTTCGGTTTCTATTTTTTCTAGTCCCTGAAGCTTCTTTCTTTTTTCCTGAAGTCTTTTGATTTTCCTTTCTGAAGTCATTTTCTCTTGCCGAACATGTCTTCCCCTGTTCCTCTTATGTCTGTCCAACCCATCCCCGAGAGCTGGCAGCCTCTCATGTCTTACCCCTGTTGCTCCACCTCGGAAAAATTAGCGAAGTGGACAACCAAATTCTTTCTTCCCTCCTATGCCACCACCAGGCTACCCCATCCTAGCCATTTCAGCTTCATGAATAGTAGGGACGAGGTTACCGTCTTCCATGCCCAAATGAAGGCCAGACTTTGGTTTCCCCCGCCGAAGATGATTTGTGACTTTTTCCAATTCCATGGCATAGCCGTTAATCAGCTTCTGCCCAACTCCTACTGTTACTTCAACGCTTTTCTCTGCCTGTCTGGGGTTTTCAAGGTAGAACCCCACTTCATCATTTTCATGCAGTACTACAAGCTCTATCTGGTCCCGAAGGGTGGTTCTATTTCATGCTGCCTCAGGGATCTGGGAGCAAAAAATATATGTTCACCTTCGGCACTAAAGACAGTTGGCGAGGGTGGCAAAGGAAGTTCTTCTTCCTAAAGGTGGCGGAGATGTGGTCTGGCATGCCGACTAGGTGGGCTCGGGGGAAGTTGGAGACGGACATCGTTGACCCCAAGAAGTTGCCAACTTCTGAGTTGGCAGCGAGGTTTGAGGACTTCGACAGCCGTATCCGAGCTGTCACTGACTAGCATGCCGAGGTCCCATCGCGCTCCTTGTATCCCTTCCCTATTAAGTGGAACCTTATGACCAAGGAGGTTCTTCGGGAGCTGGGGGTGCTAAAGGAGCATATGACAGACCTCGGCATGCCAGCTCCTACCGCTGACGGGAAGAAGTCCTGGCTGGTGATGATCCTTCGGGGAGAGCTCTCTTACGATGCCCTTTTTGAGAGTAAGTTACTTTCCAATTTTTTGTTTAAGTATCCTTTTGGACTTACACCGATATTTTCCTGCTTTTTCATAGATGGGCGATCAGTCAACAGCTTTCTACAAATCCCTCTTCCTCGGTCCAGCCGAGAAGGGGGAACAGACGAAGAAGGGGGCGCCGAAGCGGTGAAAGACAACTGGGGCCGGCTTGTCTTTAGCTAAGAAAATGAAGAAGGACCCCCTTCCCCCGCCTCCAGAAGATGTTGAGGAGGCTGAGGATCAGCCCGAGGTCCCGGCCGTCCTACAACCGGAGCATGCCGTCAACTCCATTCCCCGGAGTCCTACTACTTCGGCAGACCTTCTAGGCTTTTTGGCAGGGGGCCCTTCTGCTAAAGAACTTGAGGAGCGCAGAAGAAGCAAGGGCAAATATGTCCCCGCCGAGGTGGAGGAGGTTTGGGACTCCAATGATGATGTCGGTGTTGGAGCCGTCATCCATAAGTACTATTTTGACATCCCAACTTCCTATTCTTGCAATGACAAGGAGTGGGTCATCATGGGGGAATTTCACGGTGGATCCGTCTTTGTGAACAAGCCTGTTCGGCGAGTTCCCATACTCCATTATGGATATTTTTCTTATCTTTCTTTTTCTCTCAGCTGAGGGTATCCCTGTAGTGATGGTTTGGATGACCCCTGCTGGTGACGACGGATTCTTTCGACGAGTTTAGTCCCAACGTCTGTCAGAATCATAGTCCTCCTCGTCCCCCCTTCTTTGTTCTTCGTTTCTTCCTTTTGAAGAAGGCATTTGCAAGTACCGATGAAGTTGGCCCTGCTTTATCAGGGACTCGATGTACTTCTTTAGCTGCAAGCAGTCTTCAGTGATCTCGGTGGAATTGGTAGAACTTCTTCATGTTTTTCTTGTTTTCCGAAGTCATGGCCTTTGGCCTTGGAACTGTAGTTCCTTGCCTTTCTAAGCCATGAGAATGGTGGCCCTGGTGCCGTTCAGGGGAGTGAACGTCATTGGCCTTTTACCCCTTTGTTTTTGGGCCCTTCCTCCAATCTCATTCTGGTGCCGAGGCTGGTGGCTTGGTCCTTCGGGCCGAGGGTGTTCTACCTTTGGTCCCCCCATTCTAAGCTCTTCGGCCTTCATGTTCTATTCGGCCCTTCGGTAGAACTTCCCCAGAGTGTTTGGAGGGTCGTTAGAGAACTCATAGAGGAGCTGGGAGTCTCTTCAACGTCCTTTTATCATTGCGAGGATGCGACTCTCAGCCGAAAGTCGGGCACACTTAGTGCTTCCCAGTTCAACCTTTCGATGTAGTCGTGAATGGTTTCCCCACTTCGCTGTGCTATGTCGAACATCTGTACTGGCATCTTGGTTGTTGGCCTGTTGCCAATGAACTGCTAGGTGAAGGCAATAGACAACTCCTGGAAACTTAGCAAGGTTCCATGAGCCTGGGAGTTATACGATGCCGTTGCCGGACCGGAGAGGGTCACCTCAAAACACTTGTAGAGGGTAGTGTCATCTGCGCCGTGGAGCACCATGCTTCGCTTGTATTTTTTCAGGTGTGCCTGGGGGTCGTAATGCCCATCATAGGTTTCTAAGCGTGGCCCCCTAAGTCATTAGGCATGGGCGCCTCCACCACTTCCCGCGCAAAGGGTGACTCTTCTTCGGTATAAGCATCAGACAATCTTGACTAGACTGGTTTTTTAGAGATCTGCCTCTCAACCTTTTCCAGTCTTGCAAGGATCTTCTCCATGAGGGCAGCTGTGTTAGCTTCCCCTTGTTGCCTGGTGGCCGCTTGCAATGGTGAACTTTTTCTCCTTCTTAGAGAGTAACTTCAGTGGCGAGGAGACTAGGACCTTTGGTACAAGGATGGACTTCGCTGACAAGAGGCGCTAGTTTCTTTTGGGGCTCGTTCTCTGGAGGGATGTGCCCTAGAAGGCACATCCTCCATAGAAGATACGTCAAGAGAGTCCTCACTCCTGGAACTCTGGTGGGTGGACCTTGAGCTTCTCTCCCGGGGCACTGCCGAGGAGGAGGCTCTTCGGACCGGTGGAGGCTGGGGCCACCTCTGGTCGAGCTGCTGAGTCATTTCAACGATGATGGAGTGCTGGAAGTTTCGTAAGAAGCTCATCATCACTGTTAAAGGGCGGTTGTCTTCCAGCACAGAAGTTTCTGCAGTGGGCTGCTAGGTCGCCGGCTATGCCTTCGGCGCAGAGGTTAACTTCCGGAGCCCCTTGTCTTTTGAACGCCGAGTCTCTACGACGGCAACTTGGGAAAGGGTTCCCTTAGACGGCGCCATGTGATGCCTTCCGACATCATAGTTGTGCAACATGGTGAGCCCGGAGTAGGAACTTCTGGTGAGAGGATGCCTGGATGAGGAACCTCCAGTGGGAGAAGGACTGCAAGGACTAGAAAAAAACAAAGGTTAGGAGGTCCCCAGAGTTTCTTTTCGGGGAGCAGCCTCCAACGCCCAAGTCAGTGTTTGAAGGCAGAGAATAAGTAAAGAGCCAGAAGATTCCTTTTCTGGAGTCTGATGCCTTTACCTGAGGCATTTCCCGAATATTTGGGAGGTTAACAGGAGAAATTTGTTGGCCACAGCCTGCCCAGATCGTGACACGTGTTTATTCGGATTCGGTCTGTACCCTCGGGGAGAGAGGGAACTTCTAGCTGACCACAGGCCGCCTGGGCAGGAGCTTAGATCGTACAAGGGCGGTGTGTCAGAGCGTGTCTGAGGGTGGCGTGTCGGGGGCTGTACGAGTACGGTGTGTCAGAGGCTCCTTAATTGTTTCTACCGTACTACTGAGATCCCTTCGGTAGAAGAGAGCTCTTTAGAACAGGAGCGCTTTCTTTCGAGATTTTTTCAGTGATCTGAGAATCCATTCGCCAAGGGTGGTCCCATTCAGGGATGTTCTTCCCTGCCGAAGGTGGTGAGTCTTTCCCTTCTGAAGCCGGTTTGATCACCTTATCGAGGATGGCGAAGCACCGTACTCCCGAAGTCAATACTGTCACTTCTAGGGGTGATGATGGATCGCCGAGGTTGGATATTCAAGGGGCCAGACCCTTTTTTTTCGAAGTCTGTGCTCGCGTTCCTTGTGGTTGATGCTTGACTTTCCATGGGTGGTGCTCGACTTTCTAAGGGTGGTGCTTTGCCCGAGCTTATGGGTTTGTAGGGTGATAGCACTTCGGCTATCACTATCCATCAGTTTACCCTTGGATGAATTCCTTGTTCCTTTCTCCTTTGTATGGTGACCCACTACAATTACTGGTTAGAAACTAAATAAAAACTTACCTACTCACCTGTACAGCACTAGACTGAATTGCTCCTTTAGTTGATGTCTTTAAGGAACTCATCCATTCGACGAGCCAGTCATTCACTAACAACTAGGCCACTAAGCAAACTCATGTAAGAAGATTACCTACCAAACCCTTGAACTTTTTCCAATCTAAGGCATTTAGGCTTCCACTTATGTAACTCTACAAACTAGCAAGTGGGTCCTAGGGCATCAGGCACTAACCCAATACTTGGTGCATCCGTAGGTCTTAATGCACTTGGGTTAGCCCTTAACCCTGCTCGAAACTACTACCCAATATGCAAAACAAAACTATGCCAGTAAACTGATGCCATAACTCCAACAAAGTAACTAGACTACTAGTGAAAGGTTAAAAACTTACCTCATACTAGCTATGCACTGCCCGCGAGTTCACTATGTCTACCTTTCACATCTAGCTAGTGGCTGCTTACTTTGACCACTTGACTGGCCAAACAACCTCAACTATTTCTCTAGTGCACTAGGTCAACTCCTTGTGGCAACAACTATTGTGGATAAACATTTTAGGCTGGTCTTAACTTAACCAAGCCCAAAACTGAAACTAGTTTGATAACCACTCGAACCGCTGACAACACTTCTTAGGTGTAAGCTAAGAGCGATACACCCTTTACACTTCTAGACCTTGCCCTTCACCTTAGAATCAACTATTATTCCTTGGTTTCAAGTTGACCTTTACATTATAGGCATGTTACTTTTACTCTTACTAGGTTGGATGAGCCAACCTCCACCTCATGGTTTCATGTCTTCAACTCATCTAACTCTCTTCCAAGAGCTACTGCATCCTGCACCACTTACTGGTGCTCACCTCAAAGATTGTCGAACGCCTTCATATACTAGCTCAAGGCCATGGGGAACTTATCCTCAAGCTCATACTCTTGACAGAAAAGTACAAGAGTGCTACCCTTTATTGCCTTGTAGCCCACATGACCAAGTGCTTACCACTTAGGTCAATGCATCCTTAAGCCTCTTCGGTGTAGCCTAACCCATTCAAGTTGGCGGGTTCAAGTTCTGGAACCTTTGGAGTAATCCACTTAGCTTGGTTTTATTCCCCACCTTGGGAGAATCCATATCCTTTTATATAACCTACCTTAATAATGAGGTCCAAAACAACTTCCTAAGATGGTGGTCACATCTTGACTACTTGCACCAAAGTGTTGCCTTACCAGGAAGCAAGACAAACCAACTGCCCCAATGTTGCCACACTACTTTGCTAGGATCCCTTCTTCGACCTTAGCATTTGAAAGCAAACCTGACCCAGTTTAACCACTGTAACCTGCAACCAAAGCCAGACGACAACTCACAGATGTTGGTAAGTACTAACTACCTTAGCACAAGGACAAACCACTAGATCTCGGTACTTAGCCTCCAATGACCATGACCGAGCTCTGATACCAAAAACATACATGACCCTTCAGGGGCTTGCCCAGGAAGCCTATGGGTACTTGTCCCACGCTAGTCGCAATTGGCTAACCGATTACGTGTGCACTAGTTAAAACCTTCATACTTCTAGTTTTTTAATCATATTATGCAATCATTCATGGATTTATGCTTTGACTTAATCAATAAAATAAAGAAACAATACTTAAAATGTTGCCACATGGCATAATTTAATAAAAAAATATCAAAACTATCAAAGCGTTCAAATTGATTAAATGGAATTAACTACACATAATCAATTGTGTGCAAGCATCCAAACAAGAGTAGATTAAGCTCGCACCTAAGAGCTACTCTAGAGTAACATTACTCAACATGACCATTGGAGGCAAACTAGTGCATTAAAGCTATACACTGAATGACTGTACTGAGATTTGAGACGAAGCTTCTACAATAGAGCAAACTCCCAGTGGCAAGCTTCGTAAGGCCTCCCTTGTGCTTCACTAGCCTCTGTAGGCCAAAAAGAAAACTGTAGTTAGTACCATAACTTAACCAACAAGCACCCCATAAACTAGAATCATGAAGATTCAAATAAACTTAATACCTGCTCACAAGCCTAGTTCAACAATCCTTAATGGTTGCTGGCTCAACAACACCTAAATCTGTACAACAAAAAGTAAGGGAGTGAGAATCCGAGATTCTCAGTAAGGGGTCTTCAATGTACCTACAAGAAAATCCTTAGGACTCTACATATGAGAACATTTGTAACCTGCTGCATGAACATACAGCCTGAGGGTCTCATATATGTATATATAACTAGTTCCCTTGAGACCTCTCCTCATCCTAGTCCTCCTCACAGGGCATCACTCCGTGCTAGTGAATTCTGGCCACTAACTCACTCCTAGCAAGCCATAGCTTACTGACTGGCACAATAATGGAGCCTTCCCTTAGTTGTTGTTATACAGGTGAACATGGTGGATGCTCCTAGCTGTACTATAAGAAATCCAGTGGGTGTACTAGCCCTCCACATAGTGCCTCAAGTCTTTACACTTGACTAGGTCACTTGTGTACTAAGCCTCAACCCAATTAACCTACCAAGGATGCACTAGGATTTCACTTGTACCTCAAGGCACTGCTTGGCTAGGCAACAAGTGCACCAAACCTTCATCCATGGTGCTCCCCTATCTACCATTACTTGGTTCACACTAGCGGTGTGGTAAAGATCATGGGTGGATTCATGTACTCGGTTCTTTGGGATCTCAACTAGGTGCAATAAGGTTTCACCTTGCAACCTCATGGCTATGGCACGGCTAGGTCGCCAAGGATTCTAAACCTTTCACCCGTGAGACCTTGTAGAATAGGTGCACTAAGGTTTCACCTTGCAACCTCCTAGCTACGGCATGGCTAGGTCACCAAGGGTTCTAAACCTTTTACCCGAGCTAATGGTACTTAGTTATGCTAATTTGTAACTAGTTTCCCTGCTTATGGCTCAAGAAACCATAAAATCTTTCAAACCTTAAGGAAATGCTTAAGTCTTGAGGGACTTTCAGAAGTCTCGGAGTACCCCCGGCATGCTTAGGCCCCAAGGCACCCTAAAAACTCCTTTAGGTCTCACCTCGATCACCCTAGAAAAATGTGAGAAATTCTGCCATCTTGCCTATGGCAATGCATCGCCACAGTTGGTAATGTTCGCACAATTGGCAACGCATAGCCAATCTGTGAATTTGCAGAATTGGCACGCATTTTACTATTATGAACTTTGGACACTTAGCAAACATAGTAAACATGCTTGGAAAGCCTCCAAATTTGACACACATATAGACCATGTTGCATAGAACATAACCAACTATCAGAAGCCAATCTATGATGTCTCTTAACATCATTCCAATCAATCCAAACACACTAGTCCACCATGATCAAACCAAACCACTAACTAATGCTATTGCTAAAACTACTTGATTTCATCAAGCAAACTCTATCCAATAGCATTAATGAAGCTTGAAAACATAACTCCCTTACCTCAACTCCATGTAACAAGCGAGAATCAATCTCTATCCCAATCAACTAAGCTCACCAAAGTATCACCTAAGTTCCAATAAAAAACATAGACACTAAACATCAAAACGTTGCTTCCTAATCAAAACCCAGGCTTCTAAACATCTAATAAACAAGAATTCACCAAGAACTCAAGTGTTACTTCGCATAAAAAATAACAGATAGTGGAAAACTTGGTTCCAAGCTCCAAAAAATTGAAATCATGCTTGAAACAAGCTTTTCATAGCTTGTATGTCCTTGGTGGCCTTCATTTCCATGAAAATCTCTTGATTTTGAGGTTGAATCGATGGAGAATTGGTAGAGAGAAGGGGGAGCTCGGGTTGAATCGTGAAAATGGCAGCCCTCCCATTTCTTTACCAACTTATAGGCTCATTTAACTCCAAGCACCAAACTACTTAAAAAGTTACAATTAAGTCCCCTCCTTTTGGTAACCTAGTCATTCTTGATTAATTCTTATTTATTTTTCAAGTTTGGGTTAAGGTTGAAAGTTAAGTTATAGAAACTCATTTTAAAACACTCGGGACTTATCCCGACTGATAGCCCAGGGCCTCATCGTTGTGAGTCATGATGACTGTTGAGGAGACTTCTAGGAGGAAGAACGCCTGGAAGGTGGATCGCCTCTAGGAGAGTACCTGGAAAACTGGGAAACAGGGTTAGGAGGCCCCCGGAGTGTTTTTCCGGGGGGGGAGCCTCCGACGCCCAAGTCAGTGGTGGCCGGAAGAAGGAGAAAGTCACTAGCTCAAAGAGAAAGGCAGAAAAGTCTCGCCTGGTCTTTTCTCAGAGTATGGGAGCTGTATCTCCGGCCTGCCAACCTCCTGTCAAGTATTTATTTCCTGTATATATAGGAATACCTAGCCCGTTCAGATCATGACACGTGTGCGGTCGGATGCTCCTGAACGTCTGGGCGTAGGGGACAGATAGTTGGTAACTAGGTGGCCTCGAGCCTTGTGCTGAGACGAGCCATGATATGATTCTGATGGCGTCTGCGCGTCAGGGCGACTTTTTACGTCTGTGGTGGGACGTGTCAGAGGCTTCCTTAAATGCTTCCTTAAATGCGCCTGCCGTACTCCCGGGGTCCCTGGGCGAGGTCGTCCTCTAGTTCGGACAGAGCCTCTTCGGGAAGCCTACCCTCAGTTCGGGGGTTCCCAGTTCCAGGGGGTTCCGCCTTCGGGGATATCATATTCGGGCAGCAATGTCTGGTGCCACTTTTCCGAAGGCGCGTTGTTCACAACCTTGGGGGGTGAATGGAGTCCTCAAGTTTTACTGGCGTGCCGAGGCTCGGAGCTCTCAGGCTATCTCCCGAGGTGCATGATTCCACCTATTCCCGGGAAGCGCCAGTTCTTCTGGCCGTTGTTGTGGCAGGGTATTCGGCCAGATTGAGGCGACAGCCTTTGGCTATCACATGCCCCCCTCTGGAAAGCCGAAGTGAAGACTTCGGTTTGCATCTCTTTCCGAGGTTGCCGTTGGGAGTCTTGTTGGGAAGCATAACCTGTTCCGAGGTCGCACCTTTTGCCCGAGGGTCTGGGCTGTTCGGCCTTGGCCTATTCTTTGGTGTCTCCGAGGCAAAGCCTGTACCGAAGATACACCTCTTGCCCAAAAGTCATGGGCTGTTCAGCCATAGCCTGTCTCTTGGTGTCCTCGAGGTGGCCTGCTTTTTTATTTCTGCAGGTCTGATGGCCAAGCGTGTCAGACTGAGCGGCGCGTCTCCACTTCTCAGGGATGTCAAACGACGTGTCCCAATCAGGAGGCGTGTCCCGGTTTTCCAGGCACGTTTGGGGAGGCACGTCCCCCATTTCTGCGCAGCGGTTGACACGTGGCTTCTTGCCATTGGAGGAGAGGCGCGTCATTTACAGAGGGCGCACCTTTTTGGGTGTAGCGGGCAGTTACGGCGACGGTTCGCCTCCAATGGGTACTTATGATGTTTTTTCGGTTACCCACCTTTGGCCTATAAATAGCCCATTCTATCATAAGTCCCACTTACTGTTTTTCTGCTCTTTTTCTGCTCTGCCCTCTGTTCTTGCGTTTTATCTTGCTTTCTGTGGCGGAGCTTCTTTAATCAGAGCTTTTTCCAACCAACTTTCACGACGGCGTCCTCCGGCAAATCTTTTGGTGGGTTTTGATTTCCAGAGTACTTGATTCCTCTGTTTTTCTGAGTTTTTCTGGAAAACTGCTGTTTTTTCCAAACTCGTCTTCTGAGTTTTTTCTGGAAACTATTTTCTTTTCCATCTCAAACTCTTTTTCATGTCTGCGATGCCTGTTCCCGAGAGCTGGAAACCTCTTCTGGCCCATCCTTGCTGTACCACCCCCGAAAAACTAGAGAGGTGGAAGAAAAAATTCTTTCTTCCGTCTTACGCTGTGACCAGACTGCCTCGTTCTAGCCATTTTGCTTTTTCAAACCGTGGCGACGAGGTTACCGTCTTCCGAGCCCAACTGAAGGCCGGTCTTCGGTATCCTCCCCCGAAGGTGGTTTGCGAGTTCTGCCAATTCCATGGCATTGCTGTGAACCAGCTTCCCCCGAACGCGTACTGCTACTTTAACGCCTACCTCTGCATGTGTGGCGTGTTCGGGATAGAGCCCCACTTCATTATTTTCATGCAGTACTACAAGCTCTATGTGGTCCCGAAGGGTGGCTTCTATTTCCTGCTACCTCGGGGATCCGGGAGCAAAAAATTCACCTTCACCTTCGACACGAAGGACAGCTGGCGGGGGTGGCAGCCTAAGTTCTTTTTCCTCAAGGTGGATAAGAACTGGTCTGATGTCCCGACCAGGTGGGCTCAGGGAGTGCTGAACGCAGACGTCGTCGATCCGAGGATGCTGCTGACCCCACCGTTGGCTTCCGTGTTCGCAGATTTCGACGCCCGCATTCGGGCAGTCGCTGACTGGGCTCCCGAGGTCTCTCCTCGTGCTCTTTACCCCTTTCCTATCAACTGGAGGTTGATGACCGAAGAAGTCCTTCGGGAGCTGGAAGTGGTTAAGGAGCACGTGACTGACCTCAATATGCCCGCTCCCGCCATCGCCGGGAAAGACTCCTGGCTGGTCAAGCTCCTTAAGGGGGAGACTTCTTTCGAAACTTTTGCCGAAAGTGAGTAATCTTCCATCCCTTTATACTTTTTCCTCGGACTTACGCTGATATTTCTTCTCTTTTTCAGAGATGGGCGATGGGGCTGCCGCTTATTACAAGGCCCTCTTTTCTGGCCAGGTGGAGAAGGGGGAGCAGACAAAGAAGGCGGCTTCCCGAAGAAGGAAGACGACAGGGGCGGGACCCTCGGCGAAGCGAGTTAGGAAAACTCTCCAGTCTCCTCAGCCAGAGCTTTTGGAAGAAGAAGCTGGCGAAGACGCTGGTCTTGTTGAAATTCCACCGGCCGAGGTCCCCGCTACTTCCACCGAGGTGCCTCTTTCCGACCTCGAGGCCCCCAGAAACACTGTAGTGGTAGAAGTACCCACCGCCGAGGAGCGGTACCGGCAGAAGGGTAAGGGTCTTTCTTCCGAGGGGCCCGAGGATTCCGAGGACACTGTCTCCGAGGTTCCTCCAGGTATGTCTTTAGCCGAAGTTCAGCTCCTTTTTCTTTCGCGAATTTTTCTTTTGCTCCTAACTTCCTTCTCACTTTCAGGGGAGCCTCTTACTGTTGGCTGGAGGGCCATTCATGAGAGGAAACGGGCCCTGCGTGATGCCACAATCCCTGAGGGGAAGATCCCCTTGGAGCCCTTTTGGACAATTACGGAGGATATGAATCTGTTCTCCGACGATTGTCCGAAGATGACCAAAGAGATTTGGAAGGGGATGACCACTGATGCCTCCTTCCGGGCCATTGCGGCGGCTCACCCGGGGGATAATACCCTCGCCGCAAAAGTCACCGAGCATGCTGCTCAGGTATAGTCTTTACACTTTTTTCCTCAATTTTCTAAGTGTTTAGACTTGTACTAACCTGGACTTTTGCCTTGCCGTAGCTGCTGGAGTACGCTGGTTATCTCCGAGTTCGGGTGGCCAGACAGGCTGCCTCCAAGGATGCGACTTCGCGGGAACTCACTGAAGCGAAGGCTTCGCTTGTGAAGGTGATCGCCAGCAACCAGCAGCTGACAGCGGATTGTTCTCAGCAACTTGCTGCCGTTCGGGAGGAGTTCTCGAAGAAAAGAGAAGAACTTGAAAAGGACTCCTCCCGGAAGATTTCCGACCTCGGCGACCAAGTAAAGGAGCTGCTTGCCGCCAATGAAGATCTTGTCAAGGACAAGGCTGTTTCCGACAGTCTTGCGTCGAGTTTGACGGACGAGAGCACTGCTCTTCAAGCCGAGGTCGAGGCTCTGAAGAAGGAGTCCGGAGAGATGCTGGGGATAAGCGAGCTCGAGGAGGAGGTTGCTGAGCTGAGGGACGAGGTCAATGTCCTTGGCATTCAAAAACGTACTTCTGACGACATGGCCAAGGTCGCCTTTCAGGACGGCTTCTGCCTCGCTCGGCACCAGGTGCTGCAGAGGTTCCCAGATTTGGACCTCTCTTTTCTGGAGGGCCTAAATATTCCTGAGGGACCTCGGTGGCAGTGGTCCAGGGTCGAGCATCTGAAGCTTCCTGGTCTTCGTCCACCCGGCTCTCCCTAGTTTGCTTTAGGGCTCCTCTTATTTTTCTCCTTCGTGCTCCTTCTTTGGACACTTCTTTTGTAAGGCAGCGTTTGCTCTAAATGAACAATCTTTTCGGCTAAGTCCTTTCTTGCAAGTTTCTTCATTTCCACTGTCCCGAACACGTTCGCTTCAAGAGACTTTCGGAAAACCTGCAACCAAAGAAACTTTTTACCTTCCTTTGTCCCGAGCGTGCTCGCTCAAGAGACTTTCTGGAAAATTTGCAAAAATTTGGCTAAGTCTTTTGCAGGCTTTTTGTTTCCTTTTATCCCGAACATGTTCGCTCAAGGGCCTTCGGAAAATTTTTAGCCAAATTTTTTTGTCTTCCTATTGTCCCGAGCATATTTGCTCAAGGGACTTAGGAAAATCTTCACGAGATTGCTCATTCCCTTTTTCCCGAGCACGTTCGCTCAAGGGTGTTCGGAAATTACCTCTGCTTTTGTTTTGGCGTGTATTTTTGCGAGATTCTTGCTTTCCCTTTCTCCCGAGCATGTTCGCTCAAGGGTGTTCGGAAAATTTTCTCTGCACTGATTATGCTGAGTACCTTTGCAAGATTCTTGTTTCCCATTTTTCCCGAGCATAGTGGCTCAAGGGGCTTCGGGAAGTCACAACCGCTTTTTTCGTGGCGAGCACCTTCGCGGAAATCTGTCTTGGACAATTTTGGTATACTTGAAAATTTTTCTCAAGACCATTCTTCTCTAGACCATTCTGTACTTAGAATATTTCTTGTACAACATACTTCTTCCGCTCAACCTTAGGCGTAGAATTTTTTCAAGGCATCTGAATGCCAAGTGTTTTTCAATTCTACGCCTTCGGCGTCGCCAAGCTTGTACACGCCTTTTCGTACTTCGGCGAGAACCAGATAAGGTCCTTCCCAATTTGCGCGAAGTACTCCGTGAGCTGGCCTTCGGGGTGCGAAGTCGGCCTTTCGGAGAACGAGGTCTCCTTTTTTAATTTCTTTTGGCCTGGCTTTTAAGTTGATAGCCGCGGCCACTCTTTGCTGGAAAGCTTTTCTTCTCAGCTCGGCTATTTCTCTGTGTTCGGCCACAAGGTCGAGCTTGGTTCTTAGGCCGAGGTCGTTTCCGCCTTCATCAAATACTTGCACCCGTATTGAAGGCTGAACTATCTCTATTGGGATAATGGCCTCTGTTCCGAAGACGAGTGAGAAGGGAGTTTCCCCTGTGGCTCTTCGTGGCGTCGTTCGGTAGCTCCACAATACACTTTGGAGTTCTCCTGGCCATTTCCCCTTGGCTTCCCCAAGTCTCTTTTTCAGGCCATCTTTTATGGTCCTGTTTGATACTTCCACCTGCCCATTGCTTTGGGGGTGAGCTACTGGGGCGAAGTGCATCTTTATTCCGAGGTCGCTGATGAATTCCTGGAATCCTTTGTCTATGAACTGGGATCCATTATCAGCTACTAGTACCCTCGGTATGCCAAATCTGCATACGATGTTTTTCCACACGAACTTCTGCACTTCTTTTGCCGAGATAGTTGCTAGTGGTTCTGCCTCTACCCACTTTGAGAAATAGTCCACTGCTACCACGCAGAATTTCACGCCTCCGGGCGCTGTGGGGAGTGGCCCAATGAGGTCTATACCCCAGACTGCGAAGGGCCAAGGATAGTCTGCCGACGTTACCATTTCCGAGGGTATCCTCTGGATTTTTGCATGTCTCTGGCAACTACCGCACTTCTGGACGAACTGCCTTGCGTCCTTTCTCAGGGTAGGCCAGAAGTATCCTTGGCGGAGTATCACTGCTGCAGGGCATCAGTTCCAACGTGCGAGCCGCACATGCCTTCGTGGACTTCTTCGAGGACCATCTCAGTATCCTCTTCGCCCACACATCTCTGCAGCGGATTTGCATATCCTTGCCGATATAACTCTTCACCAATCAGGAAGAATCTTCCGGCACGTCTTCGCAGTCTTGCAGCATTGCCGGCGTCTTCGGGAAGCTCATTCTCTGCGAGGTATCTCTTTATGGGGTCCTTCCACCCCATTCCCGAGGTCGTTACGCTTAGCATGGAGATGCTTGGATGGTCTAGCACCTCGGTGTATGTTTTGGACTTTGCTAAGCAATCTGCCTCAGTGTTATTCCGCCGGGGTACATTTTCGATCCGTACGGCGTCAAACTCTTGGATGAGATTTCTTACCAGCTCGTGGTATTTTGCCAAGATGGGGTCCTTCGCCCCATAATCTCCTGCCGTCTGCCGAACTACCAGCTGGGAATCGCTGTGAGCCCTTAAGCTTCTCACGCCAATCTTTCTGGCCAAGCGTAATCCCGCTATGAGGGCTTCATACTCAGCCACATTATTGGTGACGTTGAAGCTGAACTTGATAGCCTTCATCACCTCTAGGCCTTCGGGTCCTCTGATAACTATTCCAGCTCCCTGGTGTTCGGACCCCGAGGCTCCGTCAACATGCAAGGTCCATTCTGGCTCCCCTTCTTTCGGATCTGAGTGGTTCTCCTCAGTGGTGGGTATTTCGGCGATAAAATCTGCCAATGCTTGGGCTTTTATGGCTTTTCGAGGCTCATACGTGATTTCGTGTTCGCCAAGCTCTATGCACCACTTGGAGAGCCTTCCCGAATGATCAACTCTCTTCATGACATCCCGTAGTGGTAGACTACTTCGGACGATGATGGGGTGAGCCTGGAAATATGGTCGCAGCCTTCTTCCTGCAAGCACCAAGGCGTATATAGCTTTTTGAAGCAAAGGGTACCTGACTTCGGCGCCATGCAGGGACTTGCTGACATAGTAGACCGGCCATTGTTTCGGCCCTTCTTCCTTTATCAGGACCGAGCTCACGGTCTTTTCTGTGACGGCGAGGTATAGTACGAGGGGTTCTCCCTCCCGAGGTTGCCGCAGAGTCGGCAGGCTGGCCAGGTAGACTTTGAGTTCTTCCCAGGCCTTTTGGCAATCTCCTTCCCAGAGATGATTGTTTCTTCCGAGGTCGCCTTCCATCTTTGCTGCCTTTGTGAGGACTTTGAAGAAAGGTCGACACCTATCTCCGTACCTGGAAATAAACCTGCTCAGAGAGGTTATTCTCCCGGTTAGTCTCTGCACGTCTTTCACTGTGGCAGGAGTTCGGAACTCAAGCAGAGCCTTAATCTTCTCAGGATTGGCGTCGATGCCTCTTTCGGATACCATGTACCCAAGGAATTTTCCCGACGTCACCCCGAACATAGACTTCTCGGGGTTAAGGCGAATCCCGAAGGCTCTGAGCTTTTGGAAGGTTTCCTCCAAATCTGCAACGTGGTAGCCGGGCAGCTTGCTTTTTACTATCATATCGTCAACATATACTTCCATGTTTCTCCCCATTTGGTCTTTAAAGACCTTGTTCATCAGTCTCTGGTAGGTGGCTCCTGCATTTTTCAGCCCGAAGGGCATTCTTATATAGCAGTACGTTCCTCCTTCGGTGATGAAGGCAGTTTTCTCTTCATCTTCCGGGTCCATCCTTATCTGATGGTAGCCGCTGAAGGCATCTAGGAAGCTCAGGAGCCCGTATTCGGCCGTTGAATCTACCAGTTGATCTATTGGTGGGAGGGGAAATGAGTCTTTCGGGCAAGCATCGTTCAAGTTTCTGAAATCAATGCACATCCGGAGTTTGCTGCTACCTTCTTTTGTGGCAATGACCACGTTGCTTAACCATTCGGGGTATTTGACCTCCCTGATAACTTCAGCATCCAGTAGGCGCTGGACTTCGGTTTTCACAAAGTTGCTTTTGTGGGCTGAGATGCTCCGTTTCTTTTGCCTGACAGGTTTTGCTTCCGGGCTTACTTTGAGGCTGTGCTGTATTATGCCAGGGTTCACTCCTGGCATGTCTTTCGGCGAGTAGGCAAACAGATCTTTATTTTTTAGCAGAAAGGATACAAGATTTTCCTTATCACCTTTGGCCAAGCTCTTCCCTATTCGGGTAGATTGTCCTGGGACAAGATCTACTGCTTCCGTTTCTGCTTCTGGGGGATCTCCTTCTTTGCCTTTCTCCCGCGCCTTTGCCTCCACCGTTTGTGTAGAGCTGTTTGCCGGAGCCTTTCGTGTTTTTACAAACACCTTTCTTACCTCGGCTTGGTCGATGAAGACCTCTGCATCTCCATCCTTGGTGGCGAATGTGACAGTCAAGTACTTCACATCGGGGCGAATGTGCAGGTTCCCCTGAGTCTGCCTTCCAAGGATGGCGTTGTACGAAGACGGGACATCCATGACGATGAATCTTGTCATTGTGGACGCGTACAACTCAGCTGCTCCGTCTACCGAAGTGCCTTTCATCATCAAAGGGAGGTCAATCCATCCGAGGACGGGTAGTTCGGATGGCCCAACGCCGAAGGTGGGCGTGGTGACAGGTTTCAGCTCGCTGCTGGTGATGCCCAGGCTCGGCAGTAAGTGCGAGAATAGGACGTCAGCATTTGAGCCATCATCAAGCAACACTCTCTTGACGTCCCAGTTCCCTATTCTCGCCATTATCAGCAGCGGGTCGTCGTGGGGGAAGACGACAGTGGAGCCATCTTTGCGAGCCAATTTCTTTGATGGACTTTGATACTCCATAACAGCAATTTCTCTGGCCTTCCGCTTTCTTTCCGAGGATGGGAGCCCCGTGGTGATGGTTTGGATGACCCCTACTGGAGGTGGGAGGCGCCTTTTTGGACTTCTGTTTCTCCGCCTGTCGGAGTCATAGTCCTCGTTTTCGGCCCTCTCTTCCTCCTCTTTTCTGCCTTTAGGGGAGGGCATCCGCAGATACTTGCGAAGTTGGCCCTGTTTGATCAGCGACTCTATGTACTTCTTCAGCTGGAAGCAGTCTTCGGTGTCATGACCGTGGTCGCGATGAAACTAGCAGAACTTCTTGGCATTCTTCTTATTATCGGCGGCCATGGCCTTTGGCCGCCGAATCTGCGTCCCTTGCCTTTCCAGCGCCATGAGAATGTTGGTCCGTGTCGTGCTCAAGGGTGTGAAACTTTGAGGTTTCTTTCCTCGCATTCGCCGTGGTCGACCTGTGTGTTCAGAAAGATACCGAGCTTGCTGGCTGGACCCTTCGGGGCGGTGATGATCAGACTTCGGCCCCGCCATCCTCAATTCCTCGGCTGTCATGTGCTGCTCTGCCCTTCGGTAAAATTCTCCGAGGGTCTCCGGGGGGTCCTTTGAGAACTCGTAGAACAGCTGTGAGTCACGCCGAAGGCCCCGTGTCATAGCGAGGATGCGGATTTCGGGCCGGAAGTCCGGGACGCTGAGTGCTTCCCTGTTGAATCGTTCGACATAGTCTCGGATCGTCTCTCCGTTTCTCTGCTCTATGTCGAACATCTGTACAGGCATTTTGGCCGTCGGCCTGCTCCCAATGAACTGCTGGGTAAAGGCTGTGGACAACTCCTGAAACTCAGTGATAGTCCCTGGGGGCAACGAATTGTACCATGCTGTTGCTGGGCCCGTGAGGGTGACTTCAAAGCATTTGCACATGGTAGCGTCATCAGCTCCGTGCATTATCATGCTCCGCCTGTACTTCGTCAGATGGGCCTGTGGATCAGTCCGGCCATCATAGATCTCCAGCCTAGGCACTCTGAAGTCGCCTGGCATAGCTGCCTCAACGACGGTGCGAATAAACGGGGAGCCATCTTCGCATAACGCCCCCGACAGCCTGTCCCAAACGGCTTTTCTGGTCACTTGCTTTTCCACTCTGTCCAGCCGTGCCAATATCCTTTCCATAAGCGCAGTGGCGCTAGGACCATTTTCGCGGGAGGGTGATCGACGGCGCCTTTTCGGGGAGCGAGTTCGGCGCGGAGGGGTCAGGGCCCTCACCTCAGGCGACGAACTGCTTCGCTGTGAGACTCTCGGTCGCTTGGACCCGGTTTGTCCCACAGGCCGTTTCCCGAGGGCTATATCTTCTGTGGATGATTCTCCGCGAGGATCTCCACTTTCTGAACTGTGGTGTGTAGACTTGGGGCTTCTCTCCCGAGGGCGTGTTGATGAGGAGGGTTTCTGGGCCTGCGACTGCTGTGGCCATCTTCAGTCGATCTGCTGAGTCATTTCAGCAACGACCGAGCGCTGAAAGTCCCTCAAGAAGCTCATGGTGATTACCAGAGGGCGGTCCTCCTCGGGCGTAGAAGTCTCTGGGAGTGTCTGCTCAGCAGCCGGTTGTATCTCAGGCGCGGACGAGGACCTTGGGAGTCCCTTGTCCTTAGAACGCCGAGTCTCAACGACGGCAATCTGCGAGCGGGTTCCCACAGACGGCGCCAAATGATAGCCCAGGGCCTCATCGTTGTGAGTCATGATGACTGTTGAGGAGACTTCTAGGAGGAAGAACGCCTGGAAGGTGGATCGCCTCTAGGAGAGTACCTGGAAAACTGGGAAACAGGGTTAGGAGGCCCCCGGAGTGTTTTTCCGGGGGGGGAGCCTCCGACGCCCAAGTCAGTGGTGGCCGGAAGAAGGAGAAAGTCACTAGCTCAAAGAGAAAGGCAGAAAAGTCTCGCCTGGTCTTTTCTCAGAGTATGGGAGCTGTATCTCCGGCCTGCCAACCTCCTGTCAAGTATTTATTTCCTGTATATATAGGAATACCTAGCCCGTTCAGATCATGACACGTGTGCGGTCGGATGCTCCTGAACGTCTGGGCGTAGGGGACAGATAGTTGGTAACTAGGTGGCCTCGAGCCTTGTGCTGAGACGAGCCATGATATGATTCTGATGGCGTCTGCGCGTCAGGGCGACTTTTTACGTCTGTGGTGGGACGTGTCAGAGGCTTCCTTAAATGCTTCCTTAAATGCGCCTGCCGTACTCCCGGGGTCCCTGGGCGAGGTCGTCCTCTAGTTCGGACAGAGCCTCTTCGGGAAGCCTACCCTCAATTCGGGGGTTCCCAGTTCCAGGGGGTTCCGCCTTCGGGGATATCATATTCGGGCAGCAATGTCTGGTGCCACTTTTCCGAAGGCGCGTTGTTCACAACCTTGGGGGGCGAATGGAGTCCTCAAGTTTTACTGGCGTGCCGAGGCTCGGAGCTCTCAGGCTATCTCCCGAGGTGCATGATTCCACCTATTCCCGGGAAGCGCCAGTTCTTCTGGCCGTTGTTGTGGCAGGGTATTCGGCCAGATTGAGGCGACAGCCTTTGGCTATCACCGACTATTCAGGATGTAAAATTACCATTTTTCCCCTAAACCTCATTTAGTGCCTTTACTTCCTCGGAACTTGGTGAACTTTGATAAACTTGCCTATTCTTGCTATGTAAACTTGAAATTAGGTTCCCAACTAGCTTTCGACTAGGATAGCTATAACATTGAGGAGATTCATCCTTGAAGTGTTGATGGGGGTGAATGTCATTGCGTTTCTTCCCCTGGATTTTCAAGGTCTGCTTCCTCCCTTGGATTGATACCGAGGTTGGTGACTATTGCCTTCAGACTAGTGATGATCTGACTTTAGACCTCCCATTGTCAGTTCCTCAACTGTCATATGTTGCTCTGCCCTTTGGTAGGATTCACCGAGGTGTCAAGGGGATCTTTTAAGAACTCATAGAAAACTCGTAGAAAAGCTGTGAGTCCTTCCTCAAGCCCCTGATCATTGCAAGGATTTGAATTTTGGGGAAAAAGTCTAGAACACTTAGTGCTTTTCTATTGAATCTCCCAACATAGTCCCAAATGGTCTCCCCATTCTTTTGGGCTATATCAAACATTTGTACAGGCATCTTTGCCATTGGCCTGCTTCTTATGAATTGTAAGGTGAAGGTGGTAGATAATTCCTGGAAGCCCATTATGGTTTCGGGCGCCAATGAGTTGTACCATGCAATTGTTGGGCCAGATAAAGTGACCTCGAAGCACTTGCAGGGGGTGGCATCATTGGCCCCGTACAACACCATGCTCATTCTGTATTTTGTTAAGTGGGCCTGAGTGTCGCTTCACCTATCATACATTTCCAAGCGTGGTACTCAGAAGTAACTGGGCATAGGGGCTTCCACTATTGCCTTAATAAAAAGGGACTCCTTTCTGGTGAAGGTCTTCGATAACCTCGACCAAACTGGTTTTCTGGGGATCTGTTTCTCCACCTTATCCACCTTATCCAACCTTTCCAAATTTCTCTCCATCAGGACGGAAGTACCATCCTCTCCTCGTTGCTTGGCAGTCACGGGCAAGGGAGAATAACGTCTTCTTTTCGGTGAGTAACTTCATTGCCGTGGTGAGAAGGACTTCTCCGGTGGATAAGGGCTGTATTAGTGGGAGGTCCTTAGCTCTTTTGATTTGGACCTTGCTGTGTACCACCCATGGGATAGACCATTTTTTGTCAAGGACTCCTCATTGAAGCTCCTATTTAGGGAACTTTGTCGAGATGACCAGCATCCCTTCTCCAGGTGGACCTCTAGTGAAAGGGTCCTAGGATGAGAACGTGTGTGTGACCACTTTTGTTTGAGTTTCTAAGTCATTTTAGCTACTATAGAGTGCTGAAAATCACGTAGGAAGCCTATAGTGATTGTTAAAGGATGCTCATCTTTTCGAAAGGCAGGCTCTAGAGGTGCCTGATCGTCTGCTGGTGGAGGCTCAGGCGCTAATTAGGACTTCGAAATGCCTTTATCTTTAGAACGCCGAGTCTCCATGATAGTGATTTTGGAATAAGTTTCCACAGACAGCACCAAATGATGCTTTAGCATATCGTCGATGTAGGACATGTTGATTGGACCTTCGATAAAACTTCACCTGAATAATAGCTGCAGCACATGAAGAATAAGGGTTAGAAGCTCCTCGGAGTGTTTTTTCGGCAAAGGGATCTCTGACGCCCAAGTCAGTATGTGAAAGGATAAGTCGCTTAAGAGTTAAAAAGTAGAGAATAGAAACGGAGTAGGATATCTCTTGTTCTTGACCTGGGAGCCTCCCCTAAGTTTTTATAGGAGGCTGGGAGAAGGAGGCCGTTATGCTTAGCCTGAGTAGAACAAGCACGTGTTCTATGGGATATGGTTCGTACTCTCGGGGGTTAGTGTCTACAGTTGGCAGGTGGTAAGGGCATGTCCGAGGTTTTTGTAAGAGATCCCCTAACTATATTTGTCATTTCTCCATAAGACCCCTCGGGGATTTGAGACCTCTTTGGACGATGATTTCCTGTGAGGGTGATTGGAGAAAGCCCTTCAAATGTGCGGATTATTTTTGGGAGGCATTTCTTTATCCAAGGATAACAAACCTATGTTACCATGGTTGGTGATAGAACTCCTGAGGATGCAGAAGAGTCTTTTGCCCGGAGTCGACTATATGCATTTCTGAAGGTGGTGTAGATAATTCTACCAAAGGTTGGTCGTATAGATTCCTGAGGGTAATGTTAGGTTTGCCAATGAGAAGGTCATGTGGATGATAGCCCTTTGGCTATCAGTACATACACTAAGCCTCTTGGAGATCTTCAAAAGCATTAAGCACTCTAGAAACTTGGAGGGACCAACTACTACGTAAAGTAGAAAATACCATTACTAAAAATTTCTATTATGTTCCAAAAATCGTGAAACTATCCTATTTACTACTACACAGATTATAGTTATTGTACCTAAAATTTCACAAAGAAGTTCAAACCACAAGTATTAGTTTGAATGCTCTCTTTCTAGTGCTCCTTAAAATGGACAAAAAAAGGGTAAGTCTCTTTGAAGAAACTTAGTAAGGGCTTATCATTAGAACTTTTTTTCTAGCAACAAACCTGATATCCAAATATACAAAAAAAAAAAAAAACAACACATATACACAAATATAGCCATCCAAATGCACAACAAACATAGTAACAAAGAAATGTAATGTAGGAAGCAACACAACATTAGGATTAGTCCATAAACAATTAAATAAACAATATGTAATCACTATAGCAGCCCTCCTAAAGCTAATGCTTGGTCTTAGGAGGTTAATTGGTCTTAGTTAGTATTAACTTGGGCTATAGAAGCCCTGTAAACACTGCCATCATTTTGCACAAACACATTAAGGTTGAAACCTTGCATAAGTTTTCCCCCTTAACCTAAACTTGATTCATAGAGCTTTAAGCTATCTTTCATGCTTGGTCTTAGCCTCATGGCTACTTGTTCATCATCTTAAGACACTAAACAGCCATGAAACACAAAGATAAAACTCTTACCTTGACTGTAAAGGCTGAAAACTGTGGTGAAGCTTAATAAACTTGAAAACTAGGGTTTTTCTTTCACTTGATGTATCCATCTACTTTCTCTTGCTTCCTATTGAAAGCTTAAGCTATGGTCACTATGGAAGAAGGTGGAAGTGTTCAAGGAAGGACCCTAAATTAATGTAGGCTGAAAATGAGAGAAATGGCAAGGAAATGAAGACTTTTTTTCATTTTTTCGTCATTTTGACCTAGGTGTCATATATGAAAAATTTTGCAACTTTTGCCTACACTTGGACATGTTATATATAGCCATTTAAGGGTAGAAAATCACATTTTTTGGCCACTTTTAAATTTTTCAAAGGTCATTATAACCTTTAGACAAAAAAGTGGACATTTGGGTCCTTAGTTGGCATTATGCCATAAATGGCAAACTTGGCCTCTTTGAGCACTTTGATCCCCAACAATATCTTAATTCCATCCATGTCCTTTCTTAATATACCATCCATGTCCCTCCAAAGCCATCTTTAGAAATTTGTGCAATTGAGTAGCCAACCTTTGTAACCTTACAATTTAGTCAATAGATACTTGAAAATTAGGTAATGTTTTAATTCTTTCTTAAGCACCAAACTATCACCATGTAGGCCACTTAAGGCACTTCACAAATCATACACTATGGTGAAAATTAAAACATATAAGTTTAGGTTCTTGTGCTGTAATTTTTTTCTTTTATTATAGTGGTAACATTTCTCCCATCCTTAAAAATTTTGGTGCTCCAAAATTGCCCTTAGCTTAGGATACTTATCTGGATACCTTTTCAGCATTTTTCTTTTAGTTTGTCAAGTTGGCTCTCTTTTATAATGGTTTGAGCATTATTCTTTAATCATGGGAGTCAGTTTGTTGCTTAGCCTTTTGGTATCCTTAGCTAAGATAGTTATTGGTTTTTCTTCATATGTTAAATTAGGCTCCAACTGTATGCCTTCCTTTGCTAGAGCATGCTTTGTGTCTAATAAATACTTGTTAAGCATACTAACGTGGAAAACATTGTGGAAACTTGATCTACTTGGAAGTAGAGCTAACCTATAAGCCATCTTGCCAACTCTGTCCAATATTTCATAAAGACCAATGTACCTTGAAGCTAGCTTACTTATTTTTCCAAACTTGATAATGCCTTTGGTTGGTGTTACTATAAGCCACACTTTATGAAAACCTCAAACTCTAAGTCTTTTGTTCTTTAGTTCACATAAGCAGTGGTCCTTTCATTGACTATCTTCAATCTTTCCTATATCTTCCTTATTTTTTTTGTTATTTCTTCAATGATCTTAGGACCTAACTCTAGCCTATTTGAGACTTCCCACCTAATAGTGAGGTGTCATGCAGTTTCTCCCACAAAGGGATTTATGAGGTGTCATTCTAATGGTACTTTGATAATTGTTATTGTATGAGGATTTCACCAAAGGTAAGTGTTGGTCCTATTCTCTCTTGAAATCCAAGACACAACTCCTAAGCATGTCTTTAACTATCTGAATCACTCTCTCAATTTGTCCATCTATCTAAGGGTGGTAAGTAGTGCTCAGGTAGATTTTGGTTCCTAGTGCTTTGTGAAAAGCATGCCAAAAGCTGGTTGTAAACCTTCGATCTCTATCTAAAAAAATGGAGTCTGGCACTCCATGCAATTTTACTATCTTTTTTATATCCTTTTTTGTGAACATTTCTAATGATCTTTATTGGCAAGAAGTGGGTACTCTTGGTTAAGCTATCCGTAATGACCTAGATTGTGTCATGTCTTAATTTGGTCATAGGTAACCCAGTTAAGAAATTTATAGTGATGTTAACCCATTTCATCACTAGAATGGGTAGGGTTTGTAGTGATCTTGTTGGCTTTTGAACTTTTAACTTCACCTTTTGGCATGTGGCACATTTGGAGACATATATGGCTATGTCCTTTTTCATATTTGACCACTAAAAATGTGTCTTCAAGTCTTTGTACATCTTCTTACTTCTAGGTTGGATACTCAATTTTCTAGTATGGGATTCCTCAAGAATCTTATTTATGAGTTCTTGTTCACTAGGCATATATATTATGTCCTTGAAGTACAGTAATGTTTGCTTATAGGCAAAGGATTCATACAAGGATCCATTATCTTCTCCTAAAATATTTTTTAGATTTGGGTTGGCTTCTTGTGCCTTTCTTGTCTCCTCAATTCACCTAGACTAAATAATTAATGTATAGACTTGTGGTTCTTCCTGCTTTTGCCACTTTTGCCAAAGGCATAACAAACTATTCTCCTCATTAGTATTTACCAAAGGCATAACAAACTATTCTCCCCATTAGTATTTGCCAAGGATCTACCCTTTAGCAAACTAGTGTACTTTTTACTTAAAGCATTTGCCGCTAGATTGCCTTTACCCTCTATGTACTCATTGTTGCAGTAATAGTCTTTAATATACTCAAAATATCTTCTTTGCCTTATGTTCAAATATTTTCGAGTGAACAAGTACTTTAGGCTTTTATGGTTAGTGTATATTACAAATGAGCTTCCCAATAGGTAATATCTCCATTACTTTAAGTCATAAATCACTGCAGCAAGCTCTAGGCCGTGGTTAGGATAGTTTTGCTCATGAGGTCTCAACTACCTTTACCCATAAGCAATCACAATCTTTTCCTGCACCAACACACATCCTAACCCAAATCTAAATGCATCTATATAGATGGTGTGGTCTTGCTTGGATCAGGTAGGATTAACACTGGAGCTTAAATCAATTTACTCTTTAGCTCTTGAAAGTTCTTTTCACACTTTTTAGTCCACTCAAACTTTTGACTCTACTTGGTTAGTTGAGTAAGGACTAAGGCAATCATGGAGAATTTTGGTACAAATTGTTAGTCTTGTGCCCAAAAGCCAATCATGAGATGATTGTATTTTTGCATATTGAGTCATGATATTTTATTAAGGCATTAATCCAGTAATTATGTTTATTGTTTTATTTCTACGTAACATAATAAACATAATTATAACCATAGAATAAAGATATTCTTAAATGTCCCTAGTCTAGTATTATCATGGAGCGGGTTACAATAAGACATAACAACTAGCATATGTGGAGACTAATATGAGATATGTAGTCTACATATGGGTACAAGTTGGAGAACTTGTGTACTAGACCAACCCACCATGAGAATGCTACATGGATCGTTATGTGAGTGTCATAAGTAATTCTCATAGTGATCATGATATATGTAGTCCTTTGACCTAAGGTCATCAAGGTTCCCTACATGTGAGTTTTATACTTTAATACTTCCATTTGCTGCTCGTAACTGACTGAACTTGAATGAGGTCATTGGGTATGTCATATATCATGTAGAGGGTTTTGTATGATCAAGATGAGATTTGTCCATCCTATGTAACGAGAGTAATATCTTCAGGCCCCTTGATAGAGTGAAATTAAGAAAATGCATGGCCATACTCGGATGAGTTGATATATGATATCAATGTCATCATTTTAAGTTAGTCTACTCAGTAATCAAGAAACCATAAATCGGGCTATACGAGAGTGACACATTCCATGTCTCGTGCTTGGTCTTGATGTCTTGGACAAAGGGACAATGGCATGTATGAATAATGATCATCAAGGTTTAATCGAATCACTGACAATCTTGTAACTTGGCTAGCAATGATGTGTTGCTAGTCACTGTTCATTGCTTATAATCATAAATGTGATTGATGATCAGTTCCAACGTGGTAAGAGCCTATTGGGTCGCACACATAAAGCTTATTTGGATTATTTGAGTGCGTGGGCTAATTTATTTGGGTTATGGTTTCATAATAATTTCATATTAATAATTTGCCAAAAATTTGAGCCATTATTAAGCCAAAAATTAAACATAATTGGATTAGGGCTTTGAAACCCATTAAGCTTGGAAGTTGCCATTCCTTGGAGGATGCAAGCTAGAACTACAAGCGCAAGAGGAACGCATCTATAAGGACATGGTTGAGGCGTAGCGATCCCGAGAGGGTCATGCAGACATTGTAGGAAGCTTGAACACGTCAACTGTTCAAGTTTTGTGATTCGACCCAACAGTTGGGTGAAAGATCTCCACCAAATTAGGTATGAAAATTTCAAACACCCGGTTTACCTCGTTTCACTTGGATTTTGGAGCGTTTCAATTATATTCCGCTGCACTTGTTTGGCTCCCGAAACCCTAGACAAATCTCCTATAATAGGCTACCAAACCTAAGAAGCTTCTGACTTCCTTTGAACTCTTACGCCTTTTCCTATTCTTGCACAGCCTTGACCTTTTTAGGATCTGCTCTAAGACCTTCTGCATCAATAATATGTCCTAGGAAAGACACTTCATTTAACAGGAATTCACACTTGGAAATTTTGGCATACATTCAATTGTCTAAGAGTGTGTTCAAGGCAATTCTTAAGCGATGCTTCTATTCACTTTCATCCTTGGAATATATTAGGATGTCATCAATGAACCCCATTACAAAGTTATCCAAGTATGGTCTGAACACAGGGTTCATCAAGCGCATAAATGTAGTAGGGGCATTAGTCAAGCCAAAGGGCATGATTGTGTACTCATAGTGTCCATATTTCATCCTAAATGCTGTATTGGGTGTATCATCCTTTTTTACCCTTAACTGAAAATACCTAGATCTTAAATAAATCATAGAGAAGATTTTTGCTCTCTTGAGTTAATCAAATGGATCCTCAATCCTAAGAAGTGGATACTTATTCTTGATGGTCATATCATTCAATTTTCTTTAGCCAATGCACAATCTTAATGTTCCATCCTATTTTTTCACAAAGAGAGCTAGAGCTGCTCACGGTGAATCACTTGATCTTATGAACCCTTTTTCAAGAAGTTAATGATGTTGCTTCTTAAGCTCAGTCATCCCTGTGATTGACATTCTGTAAGGAGGTATGGATGCTGGTGTAGCTCCAGGTTGGAGTTTAATGTCAAATTTAATCTCTCTTGGAGGAGGAATACCTTGCAGGTCTTTAGGAATGACTTGTTAAGAGTCTTTTACTAGAGGTATCCAACTAACCTCTTCTTCAATCTCAACATCATTCAATGTGATAGCCAAAGGCTATCGCCTCAATCTGGCCGAACACCCTGCCACAACAATGGCCAGAAGAACTGGCGCTTCCCGGGAACAGGTGGAATCATGCACCTCGGGAGATAGCCGGAGAGCTCCGAGCCTCGGCACGCCAGTAAAACTTGAGGACTCTATTCGCCCCCCAAGGTTGTGAACAGCGCGCCTTCGGAAAAGTGGCACCAGACATTGCTGCCCGAACATGATATCCCCGAAGGCGGAACTGGGAACCCCCAAACTGAGGGTATGCTTCCCGAAGAGGCTCTGTCCGAACTAGAGGACGACCTCACCCAGGGACCTCGGGAGTACGGCAGGAGCATTTATGGAAGCATTTAAGGAAGCCTCTGACACGTCCCACCACAGACGTAAAAAGTCGCCCTGACGCGCAGACGCCATCAGAATCACATCATGGCCCGTCTCAGCACAAGGCTCGAGGCGAGCTGGTTACCAACTATCTGTGCCCTATGACCAGAAGTTCAGGAGCATCCGACCGCACATGTGTCATGATCTGAACGGGCTAGGTATTCCTACATATACAGGAAATAAATACTTGACAGGAGGTTGGTAGGCCGGAGATACAGCTCCCACACTCTGAGAAATTACCAGCTTTTCAGGTACTCTCCTTGGGGCGATCCACCTTCCAGGCGTTCTTCCTCCTAGAAGTCTCCTCAACAGTCATCATGACTCACAACGATGAGGCCCCAGGCCATCACAATGTATAGTATTCATCTTCAAAAATCACAAGAATTTTATCTAACACTTCTAGTTCTATGTAACGTATTTCATACCTTAATTTCTTAAGAATTCACTAATGCATGCACTTCACTACTTGGCAATGTGATTTCTCTTTTAGCATAATCAATCTTTATACCATGTATGTTATCACCTCATAAAAATCAGAGAATTACAAGTGTGTCATAATGGCTAAAAACCATTATATTGTGCAATTCTCACCATAGTGATTGAAGTGTGGGGGGTAAAAGGCATGATCAATACCTCCGTAGAAGTGTTCCAAGTTGGTAATTGGGCCCCTAAGAAAATCCTTAAGGATTGCATGTTTGTCAAGCAAACTATGGACTTTTTTGTAAGGTTTTGGAAATTCAGGTACTCAATTGCAAAACTCTCAAGAAAGAGATTTGGAGAGTTATGAGAAGAAGATGAATGGTATGAAAGGGCTATTGGAGGACCAAATTTCTCATGGAAGGCAAGTTTGGACAAAGGAAACACTAAAGGCATTAAGGACCTAAATGTCTTAGTGTAAACCTTAAGGTGTGCAAGCTTTTAACTTAAGTCAAAGTGTGAGATTGTGGAATTATCCCACCATGGGGGAGGCAGCCAAGACTTGATAAATAGGTAAAAATTTTGGGCACATGTGTACCAATGAGTTTAAGTGTGTTTTGTGCCCTTAAGCTTATTGAAGGCCATTTAAGTGGCCATATCACTTATCCCTCTCTCATTTTGATCCTCCTCCCACCCAAGAACATAGCCACACTTCCTCCATAGGCACCATAGCTTCAAACTGAAAAGTACTTGCAAGTGAGGTCAAGGAAGCACAATTGGAAGCTATTTGGTGCTATTGCTTGAGTGCACCTAGGATCAAGCTCCAATTTCAGCATACCCATCAAGGTTAGGGATATCTTGCTCCCATGGGTTATTTTCTATATTTTGAAGCAACCATAGAGCTAGGGCTAAGCTTGGAAGAGAGCTGTGAGCTTGATGAACCAAGCTTAGTGAAGGGAGTGCACTTATTAAAGGTTTTATGACCTAGTGTGAAGTGCTCAAAGATGGTAGTGAAGTGAGGGATTCTAGATCCCAAAGTTAGTACTGACTAGTGTTAAAATCCTCCTAAGACCAAGCATTAGCTTGAGGAGGGCTGCCATAGTGATTTATTTAAGTTTATTACATGTTTTATGGACTAATCTATGGTTATTGTTGCTGCTGCGTTTCATGTGTTTGTTGGTTGTGGATGGCTGTTGCATTTGGTTGCTATATCTTGTATATATGCATTGTAGTTTTTTTGTTTTAGTGTCTTTGGATGTAGGTTTGAATTATGGTTACATTGCGTATTGAATCCAAGTGCTACCCTTACTAAGTTTCTTAATAAAACTTACTCCCCTCAATTCTGTCATTTCAGGTCCAATAGAAAGATCTCATTCAAACTGACACTTTTCGTTTGATTTTTTATTTTAATTTTTACGAACATGAAATTCCATATGTCTAGTTATGATCTAAAAATTTTGGGGATTTCAGGAGCCCATTTGGTATTTTTAATGGCGGTACTTATTGTGTTATACAGCAGCTGTCTAGCATCCTGTTCTGGAGTCCATTGAGTCTCAGGCACTGCTGTAACATAGGTTGTGTAGTTAGCTAAGTTATGACCATTATGTAGTGCATGTATGCATGTACATGTAGTGTATGTAAAATGACACAAGTATGTAAACATTTGTGTAATGTTTTTTATATGTAAGTGATGTGGCGCAATGCTGCCTAAGTGTGAATAATGGGCTGCTTACTTGTAAATTCTATTTTGGTCAAATAAATTTGTTAAAAGTAAGGTAATGTAATTCCTATGTGTAATGGACATATATGGGATAGCTTTGGAAGTTTTTCCCCTTGTGAATGAAGTGTTTGCACACTTATGAAATTTTATTTGGGAAAAATGGTCATAAAGTGACTAGAATTTTGACTTTGCACTGAAATTTCTATATCTCCCTATGTTGAAGGAATGTTGACATGAAATTTTGACCATTCCTAGAGAACATCTAGAGGTTGAATTTGTATTTATAAATTCTAAATTTGGAGCCCTATAGCCAAAGATATGACATTGCAAAGTTGGCTAACTTATTGTTCATTTGGTCAAAATTTTGTAACCAACTTACAAAATCTATTACTTGGCCCATAGGTGGGATATTGATGTGAAAAAAAATTATGTGGTTTTCTCTAAGTCTCTACTTGATGATGGAGAAAAAAAAAATAGGGGGTACATGGCTAGAATGATACATTTTATTAGTGGAAGTTACAAGTGTAGTGGCTGGTCACTAGAACTTAACAAGATTGCCTAGTGTGTAGTAGCCAATATTAAGACTTGTGCTAGTGTTTTCCTTCTTTTTTGAAATGGTGTGCATGAAATGTGAATATGTGTGTGATGATTGGACCAATATGCATGTGTTTACATAGTGCCTAAGAGAGCCACTTGGGTATGCACACTAAGGGTAGTGTTCTGATGGCCTACAGAACATAACCAATTCTGGGAGTCTAAATGCACAATTTTGGCACAATAATTGGACTACCCCGGAGTGCGTAACAATGTATAACAAACTGATTCATACCAAAAATATCATATTTTGGAATATTCAACACTAGAAGATCAGTCACAATCTTAGTGTTACCTACTACTTGTTCACAATTCTTAGCTAGTTCATTAGTAAAAAGATGTTGACTACCTTCCGTTCTTACTAGTGATTTGTTAGGCATAAATTCAATAGGTTATTCTATTAATTTGGCAAACTTCTTAGCCACAATAGACATTAAGGCTCCAGTATCAAACAATACATGAATAGGCATACCATTTAAGTAAATGTCACTTCTAACTGCACCTTGCTGGAATGAATCACCACTGTCAATCTGAAATACTCTTCCAACTTTCTACACTGGTGGCCTTGGTGCTAGTGAAGGACTTCTTGATTGATTGTCCCTAGCAGCTGGCACATTAGGCCATTTTTGGCCTTACTTCTCTTGCCCTCTTTTTTCATCCAAGGGGCAGTCTTTGATCTAATTATCTAAGGAGCCACATCTGAGACATGCTTGCATCTCAAAGTAACAAGGCTTCTTGCCATGGAATTTCTTGCACCTAGGGTGCCTTGGGCCACTGAACGTGTTCTTGGGCTTGCCATCCACATTAGGTCAGAAAACCTTGTTGTTGCATTTCCCTTGCAGTGGCTTCTTTTGCTTTCTAGGTTAACTGGTTTCCCTCCTGGTTTACTATGAAAGTACTTATGTTCATACTCTTCTTGTTCAACAAGTAGATCCTTTGTACTATATCATGATAGGTAAGAGCATTAAATGGCCTCACTACTCTCCTTATGTCTAGCCTCAAACCTCTGACAAACCTCTTTGCCTTTAGTTCTTCCAACCCATCGTATTGTGGTACATATCTCACAAGTTGGTTGAACTTGTGTTCATATTCTAGAACATTGAGGTTGTCTTGCTTCTATGCATAAAATTTGGTCTGCTTTAAATCATTGATTGCATCACTGATGTACTGATCATGGAACAGGCTAACGAACTTGGTCATGTCATTTTAAACTCATGATTTGTTTTCTTGCTCCTCTGAGCAGCATATCTATCTTTGACACTCTTCCACCCTATTTCTACACTACCTACAATATTGTAAGTAGCCAGAGATACTTTCTTGGTGGAGCTTAGGTACATCCTATCAAACATTTTCTTGATAATGGTTAACCATTCTTCCTCTTTTTCTAACCCAGCTCTACCATCAAACTATGGAGGTCTTAGACTCTGAAACCTTTCTAATAGTTTGACATCATCAGAGCCCTCAAGGTTCTTAACTCTGTGCCTCTTGGATCTATGTGATTCTTCTTAATCTTGAGGCTCTTTGGGTATCCTTCATCCTCTTCTTTCATTTGGCCTTTATGCTTCATTCCTTATAGAATGGTCATAAGTTGAGTGATTGGCCTAGAGACTTGGGCAAACTCAGACCTAACTCTTCTAGCTCTTGAATGCCTTCTATATTCATTCTCTAATTCCTTATTCTCTTCACTATCATTTCTATCAGAAGGACCATTAACAATGTTATTGTTTCTAAAACCTTCTCTTGCAACTTGTTGATCCTACTCCCATGGTGTAGCTGGTGCTCCTTGTTTGATAGCCAAAGGCTATCGCCTCAATCTGGCCGAACACCCTGCCACGACAATGGCCAGAAGAACTGGCGCTTCCCGGGAACAGGTGGAATCATGCACCTCGGGAGATAGCCGGAGAGCTCCGAGCCTCGGCACGCCAGTAAAACTTGAGGACTCTATTCGGCCCCCAAGGTTGTGAACAGCGCGCCTTCGGAAAAGTGGCACCAGACGTTGCTGCCCGAACATGATATCCCCGAAGGCGGAACCCCCTGGAACTGGGAACCCCCGAACTAAGGGTATGCTTCCCGAAGAGGCTCTGTCCGAACTAGAGGACGACCTCGCCCAGGGACCTCGGGAGTACGGCAGGAGCATTTAAGGAAGCATTTAAGGAAGCCTCTGACACGTCCCACCACAGACGTAAAAAGCCGCCCTAACGCGCAGACGCCATTAGAATCACATCATGGCCTGTCTCAGCACAAGGCTCGAGGCCATCTGGTTACCAACTATCTGTCCCCTACGCCCAGTAGTTCAGGAGCATCCGACCGCACGCGTGTCATGATCTGAACGGGCTAGGTATTCCTATATATACAGGAAATAAATACTTGACAGGAGGTTGGTTGGCCGGAGATACAGCTCCCACACTCTGAGAAAATACCAGGCGAGACTTTTCTGCCTTTCTCTTTGAGCTAGTGATTTTCTCCTTTTTCCGGCCACCACTGACTTGGGCGTCGGAGGCTCCCCCCCCGGAAAAACACTCCGGGGGCCTCCTAACCCTGTTTACCAGCTTTTCAGGTACTCTCCTTGGGGCGATCCACCTTCCAGGCGTTCTTCCTCCTAGAAGTCTCTTCAACAGTCATCATGACTCACGCTTAAGGCACGTTCAATTCAGGTGCACGATTCATTGGCCGTTGTGCTTTAGCTTGATCACCCCTTTTTGGTTCATCATTTTTGTTCTTCTGCCTTAGCTCACCAGGAGTGATAGCTGAAGGGCTATCACCCACAAAGAATTCCCAATTAGCTTGCTGAACTCCATCCTCAGAAAATTTGTAACACCACCCTTGGGAAGTTTGTGACACCAATCGAGGATTCTCAGTGATGCCCATCAGCATCTTTGTTGTACGACATGGTAGGCGTGAGATGGACTTCTGGTATAGAGATACTGGCAGAAGATACTTCCGTCATGAGATTGCCTGAAATGCTCAAAAGAACACGGGTTAGGAGGTCCCCGGAGTGTGTTTCCGGGGAGGAGCCTCCGATGCCCAACTCAATATTTGGCAAGTGAAGAGTAGTGAATAGAGAGTAAAGAATAGAGTTCTCTTGAGAGTTCTGCCTGTGTCCTTACCAAGGTCATTTCCCCAAGTATTTATATGAGGACATTGGGAGAAGTCTGTTTGACACAGCCCGTTCAGATCATGACACGTGTTCGGCTAGATGCAGTCCGTACCTTCGGGGATGGGGATCTCTAGCTGGTCATAGGCCGTTCTAGCCAGAAGTTAGGGCCGTGGAAGGCCTGTGTGTCAGGGGCGTGTGCAAAGTCTCTGTATCAGAGGCTCCTTAACCATTTTTGTCGTGTTTACAAGACCCATTTAGTAAAAGAGACCTCTTCGGGATATGAGAGCTTCTAGCCGACGTTGCTCCAACCCTTCGGAAGGCCCCTCGGCATAGAGGATTCCCTTTAGAGGATGTTTTCCCTTGTCAAGGATGGTGAGTCTACTCCTCCCAAAGTTGGTCAGGTCATCTTACAGATGGTGGTAGTGTACGATTTTACTGAGGTCAGTCCTGTTATTCCCTAAGGGTGATGGTGGATTACTGAGTCAGGGGGTCAAGGACTGCGGACCCTTTTTTCCCGAGGTTGGTGCTCACATTCTTTGAAGGTGATGCTCATATTTTTTGAGGTCGTTGCTTCGTTAGAGCTTGGGAGTTTGGAGGGTAATAGCCCTTTGGCTATCACATGCACCCCTCGGAAGGCTAAAGTTATATCTTCAGTTATTTGAACAAATCATGGGAGTCTTCGTGGAAGGTGGTGCTTAACTCAATTGTCATGACTGAATTTCAAGCTGAGGTTATCTTCTTTGGAGGAAGTTTCCGTAATCTGAGATGCGTCTCCTAAACAGGGTAGGTACTCTGGTACTCAAGTGGCTCTCCCAATTTTTGGCCAAAATTTTGACGTTCCCAAAGCTATTCCGTCAGCCCGAGGTGGATATCCCATTTCTTTCGGCATGTGTCACTCGTCAGTGAATCGTTACGTCTTCTAATTAGATAGATGCATCACTTCAGATAAGCTTGCCTAGGCCTCCGTGCTGTCAGGAGGCATGCCCTCATTTCCTGCGTCAGGCGACACGTGTCATGTGGCAATTGGTGGACAGTCAAGTTGGTTGTACCAACCACATCTCTTCGCCTTCGAGGGCCAATTATGGTGACGATTTGCCTTCGAGGGGTAATTATGGTGACAATTCGCCTACCCTCTTCGGCCTATATAAACCTTCATTTCCTTAGAGTTCTCCCTCATTGTTTTCTTTTGCTTCCATTTTGCTCTCATTTGCTCTCAAGCTTTCTCTCTTTTTCCTGCGGCGGTGTGAGCAACGGTGCGATTTCTGGCAAGTTTTCACAACAGCGTTCACAAATCTTGACTTTGGCAAGAGTTTTGGTGGGTTTTCCTTCTCAAAGTCCTTTGATTTTTTGTGTTTCTAGCCTTTTCTACTATTTTGAAGCCATCTCCTTCTTTTGAAGTCATTCTTCGGCATTGTTTCCTTTTTTTCTTTTCACCTTTCTGAAGTTAGGTTTCCCTCTTCCAAATGTCTTCCCCTGTTCCGCTCATGTCTGTCCAAATTGTCCCCGAGAGCTGGCTTCCTCTTAATTATCATCCGAGTTGTACCACTTCGGAAAAGTTAGGGAAGTGGACAACTAAATTCTTTCTCCCTTCTTAGGTTATCACGCTACCCAAACCTGGCCTGTTCAGTTATATGAATAACTCGGATGAGGTTATAATCTTTTGGGCGTAAGTGAAGGCCGAACTTCGGTTTCCTCCGCTGAAGATGATTTGGGACTTCTACCAATTTCATGACATAGTTGATGGCCCAAGGCCTCATCGTTGTGAGTCATGATGACTGTTGAGGAGACTTCTAGGAGGAAGAACGCCTGGAAGGTGGATCGCCCCAAGGAGAGTACCTGAAAAGCTGGTAAACAGGGTTAGGAGGCCCCCGGAGTGTTTTTCCGGGGGGGAGCCTCCGACGCCCAAGTCAGTGGTGGCCGGAAGAAGGAGAAAGTCACTAGCTCAAAGAGTAAGGCAGAAAAGTCTCGCCTGGTATTTTCTCAGAGTGTGGGAGCTGTATCTCCGGCCTGCCAACCTCCTGTCAAGTATTTATTTCCTGTATATATAGGAATACCTAGCCCGTTCAGATCATGACACGTGTGCGGTCGGATGCTCCTGAACGTCTGGGCGTAGGGGACAGATAGTTGGTAACTAGATGGCCTCGAGCCTTGTGCTGAGACGGGCCATGATATGATTCTGATGGCGTCTGCGCATCAGGGCGACTTTTTACGTCTGTGGTGGGACGTGTCAGAGGCTTCCTTAAATGCTTCCTTAAATGCGCCTGCCGTACTCCCGAGGTCCCTGGGCGAGGTCATCCTCTAGTTCGGACAGAGCCTCTTCGGGAAGCCTACCCTCAGTTCGGGGGTTCCCAGTTCCAGGGGGTTCCGCCTTCGGGGATATCATATTCGGGCAGCAATGTCTGGTGCCACTTTTCCGAAGGCGCGCTGTTCACAACCTTGGGGGGCGAATGGAGTCCTCAAGTTTTACTGGCGTGCCGAGGCTCGGAGCTCTCAGGCTATCTCCCGAGGTGCATGATTCCACCTATTCCCGGGAAGCACCAGTTCTTCTGGCCGTTGTTGTCGCAGGGTATTCGGCCAGATTGAGGCGACAGCCTTTGGCTATCAATAGTAGTGAATCAGCTTTCTCCCAACTCTTACTCCTACTTCAACACTTTCCTTTGCATGCATGGGGTTTTCAAGATAAAGCCCCACTTCATCATCTTCATGTAGTACTATAAGCTCTTTTCGGTTCCCGAATGGTGGCTTCTATTTTTTGCTACCTCGGGGATCTGGGAGCAACAAGTATATGTTCACCTTTAGGACCAAGGACAGCTGGCAAAGGTGGTAGAAGAAATTCTTCTTCCAAAAAGGTTGACGAGGCATGGTCATATGTACCGACTAGGTGGGCCTGGGGAGTGCTAGAGATGGATGTCGTCAACCCCAGGAAGCTGCTAACTCCTGAGTTAGCGGTGAGGTTTGAGGAGTTCGATGGCCGTGTCCAAGCTGTCGCGAACTGGGACCCCGAGGTCCCTCGAAGCTCCTTGTACCCCTTTCCCATTGATGCCCAGCAGCATCTTCGTCAGGTGACATTATGACTTCGGGAGGGACTTCCTGAGAGGGAGAACGTCTGGTGCAAAGGTTTCCCAGAGGAGCATGCCTAAAATGCTCAGAAAATAGGGTTAGGAGGTCCCCGGAGTGTTTTTCCGGGCAGGAGCCTCTGACGCCCAAGTCAGGGTCCTGAGAGGAGATAGAGGAGGAACACTAGGAGGTTAGATGGCCTTGCCTGTGTGTGTTTTTCCAGGGAGAGAGGGTCCGATGCCTTGCCAGGTCCTGTTTCCTGGTATTTATAGGAGTTCCCAACCCGTTCAGATTACGACACGTGTTCAGCCAGATGTTTTCTGTACGTTCGGGCATAGGGGACAAGTAGCCGTTTATAGGCTCTTTGAGTCTTGGACTGAGACAGGTTGTGAGACTTGAACGGCGTTGGTGCGTCAGACCGCCATTTGAGGCGGTGTGTAGCGCCTGTGGGTGACATGTCAGAGGCTCCTTAAATGCTCATGTCGTACTCCTGAGGTCGTTCGGGCGAGACCGTCCTTTGGTGCGGATGCCCTTCTTTGGGAATCATGCCCGTAGTTCGGGGATTTCCCGGATTCAGGGGTTCCGTCTTCGGGGAGAGTCTTTCCTATCTACAATAGCTAGTCTTTTATCCCCGAAGGTGATCCGTTCGGTCCCCCGAGGGAGTCGGCAACATCTTTGAATTTCTGACGTTCTGGCCGAAATCATGAGTTCGAGGCGTTTGGCTTCACTTCTTCCGATGTCAGTGTTAGGGCCTCCTTCGGATGACGCCAGGTTTCTTGACCACGCTTTTGGCAGGAAGTGTGTGGTGAGAGAGGCAATAGCCCTTCGGCTATCACAGGCCCCTCCTCCAGAAGCCGAAGTGGAAACTTCGGCTTGTCAGCTTTCGGAGAGGGTCCTTTGGGGACATGGGCGTAATACCTGTGCCGAAGACGGACCTTCTGTCCGAAGGCGTAAGTTGTTCGCTCAAAGCCTGTCTTTTGGTGTCTTCAAGGTAACCTACTTCTCTCCTTTTGTAAGTCTGCACAACGTCGCGTCTCGTAACCGGGCGTGTCAGTCTGGAGCGGCGCGCCCAGGGTTTAGGGGTGTCAGAAGGCGTGTCCCTCTTTCGGCGTGATGGCTGACACGTGGTAGCTTGTTAGTGGTGGGGATTGCATCGGATACAGCAGGCGCGCCTTTTTACGCGCAATGAGCAGTTATGGCGACTATTCGCCTTCGCGGAGTACTTATGACGCCGGTTCGCCAACCCCCCCCTCGGCCTATATATATGCTACACCGTCATAACCTCCTTTTGCTTCTGCTTTTGCTTCCTTCCTGCTTTCTGATTCTCTCCTGTTTTTTGCAGTGGTGCTGTTGACGGAGTTTTTTCCGGCCACTTTTCACGACGGCGACTTCAAACCCAGGTTTTGGCAAAATATTTGGTGGGTTTTGATTTTAAAGCTTTCCTGAAGTCGGTTTTTTCATTCCCCGAAGTCATTTTTTCATTCAAAAATGTCTTTGCCAACTGTTTCCCCTATCACAGAAAGTTGGCGTCCCCTTCTCGGTCACACTTGCTGTACGACCTCAGAAAAATTAGAAAGATGGATCGCAAAATTCTTTCTTCCTTCTTACGCGACCACCAGACTTCCTTGACCTCAAGAGGTCAGTTTTATGAACCGCCAAAATGAGGTTACCATTTTTTGTACCCAACTGAAGGCCGGACTTCGGTATCCTCCTTTGAGGGTGATTTGTGACTTTTTCCAATTTCATGGCATTGCCGTAAATCAACTTCCCCCGAACTCGTACTGCTACTTTAACACCTTCCTTTGTATGTGTGGTGTTTTCAAAATAGAACCCCATTTCATTCTTTTTTTGCAGTACTATAAGCTCTATACGGTCCCGAAGGGTGGCTTTTACTTTATGCTACCTCGGGGATTGGGGAGCAAAAAGTATACTTTCACCTTCGCCACTAAGGACAGCTGGCGAGGGTGGCAACAAAAGTTTTTCTTTCTTAAGAGGGAGGAGCCTTGGTCGTACGTTCCGACCAAGTGGGCTCGGGGAAAATTGGAGATGGATGTCGTAGACCCGAGGATGCTGCTGACTCCTGAGCTGGCAACCAGATTCACGGACTTCGACAGATGGATCCGAGCAGTCTCTGACTGGGATTCCGAGGTCCCTTCACGCTCCCTCTACCCTTTCCCCATCATGTGGAAACTGATGACCGAAGAGGTCCTTCGGGAACTAGGGGTAGTGAAAGAGCATAAGACGGACCTCGGGATGCCTGCTCTTGCCATCGCCGGGAAAGACTCCTGGCTGGTGAAACTCCTTCGAAAGGAGGTTACTTACGAGGCTTTCTGTGAGAGTAAGTTATCCAAAAAATTTTGTTATGGAAACCACTTAGACTCACACTGATATTTTCCTTCTTTTTTAGAGATGGGCGAAGAATCCACTGCCTACTACAAGGCGCTCTTCCTCGGTCAAGTCGAGAAGGGCGAGCAGACAAAGAAGGCCATCTCCTGAAGATGAAAAATGTCTGGGGCCGGGCCATCTTCTGCAAAACGGGAGAAGAAAGACGCGTCTCCTCCTCAGCCAGAAATTCCCGAGGAGGTGCGTGAAGAGCCTAACACGGCTACTGTCCCTCCGACCGAAGTTGCTATTGACGCCCCCCTTCGGAGTCCCACTTCCTCGGCTGGTCTTCTGGACGCCCTGGTGGAAGTCCTTTCTGCTGAGGAGCACCGCAAGAGCAAAGGAAAGGAGATCTCTACCGAGGGGGTCCATGACTCCGACGACGATGTTGCCAAGGTGCCGCCAGGTTCATTTTCTAGACAAGTCTGCAATGCCTTTATCTTTTGAACTTTAAGGATTACTTGTCTTGACAAACTTCTTCTTTTTGTCGTGTAGAGGAGGTACCATCCTTGGGATGGATGGTCAAGCACGCCCGGAAATGGGCCCTTCAGGATTCCCATATCCCAAAGGGGAAAATCCCTAGGGAGCCTTTCTGGTCGTTTACGGAGGACATGAATTTGAACTCCGGCGACTGCCCGCAAATGGCCAACCAAATTTCGAAGGGGATCCTTACTGAGGCCTCATTCAAGGCCATTTCCGAGGTGTTCCCGGATGATGAGTCCTTTGTTGCAAAGGTTTCCAAGCACACTGCCCAGGTATACATTACGCCTTTGTTTTTTCCTTTTGATTTTTTCTAAGTACTTGGCTCATTTTTCACTTTTCTGACTTTGTTCTTACTTCTTTGCAGCTGTTGGGGTACACTGGCCTCCTCAGAGTTCAGGCAGTGAAGCAAGCGGCCTTCCGAGTCTCGGCCTTAGATTGCATGGAAAAATCTAAGGCCATGTGCTCTGACTTGGTTGCGAAGAACAGGGAGATAGCTCTGGCTACAAAGAAGGAGGTTACTGCTGTTCGGGAGGAGTTTTTGAAGGAAAAAGAAGAACTTTTGAAGGACTCCTCCCAGAAGATTTCTGACCTCGGCTCCAAGGTGGCGGAGCTGACTTCGGTAAACGAAGCCTATCAAAAGGAGAAGTCAGAGTCGGAGGCTTTCCTGGCGAAGGCGCTTGCTGAGAAGGCCGACCTCTAGGCCAAGGTCGAGTCTTTGGAGAAGGAGCCGAAGAAGAAGAAGACGAAGGCATTGAAGAAGGAGATCGTAGATCTGGAGAAGGAACTTGACGCCTTAGGGGTCGAGAAGGATAAAGTCGATGAAATGACAAAGGTCGGTTTCCAAGAGAGCTTTTGTCTCGCTCGGCATCAAGTCCTTTAGAGGTTCCCAGATCTGGACCTCTCTTTTTTGGAGGCCCTAAACATCCCAAAGGGGCCTCGGTGGTCTTGGTCCAAGATCGAGCACCTCAAACTGCCTTTCCCTCTTCCGGCGTCGAAGGCGGTGGACAAGGACGCAGGAGCTGGCAGTTCCCGGGATCCTGAGATTCCTTAAGTTGTTTTAGGGCCTTTTGCCTTCTTTTTCTGCTTTTTTGTACTTCTTCTTTTGGAGAGCCTCCTTCTTTGTAAGCAGATCCTTTGTTAATAAACACTCTTTCTTTCTTTTGAAAAAATTTGGCTAAGTCTTTTGCAAGTTTTTTCCATTGTCCCGAACACGTTCGTTCAAGAGACTTCGAAAAATCATACCTGATGGCGTGGAGCCTCATCGTTTATAGTCATGGTGACTGGTGGAGAGACTTCTGGGAAGAAGAACGCCTGGAGGATGGATCGCCCAAGGGGGTGTGCCTGAAAGCTCAGAAACAAAGGGTTAGGAGGCCCCCGGAGTGTTTTTCTGGGGGGGGAGCCTCCGACGCCCAAGTCAGTGGTGGCTGAGAAAAGGCAGAGGAAATAGCACGAAGGGGCTGAAGAGTCTCGCCTGGTAATTTTCTAAGAGTGTGGGAGCAGTGTTTTGCCAACCAACCTGCTGCCAAGTATTAATTCTTGGTATTTATAGGAGTGCCTAGCCCGTTCAGATCGCGACACGTGTTCGGTCGGATGTTCCTGAATTTCTGGGCGTAGGAGACAGATAGCTGGTAGCAGGTTGCCTTGAGCCATGTGCTGAGATGGGCCATGATGTGATTCTGATGGCGTCCGTGTGTCAGAGCGCCTTTTGAGGCGGCTTGTGACGTCTGTGAAAGGACGTGTCAGAGGCTTCCTTAAATGCTTCCATGAAGGCTCCTGCCCTACTCCCGAGGTCCCTGCGTGAGGTCGTCCTTTGGTACGGACAGAGCCTCTTCGAGAAACAAGCCCTCAGTTCGGGGGTTCCCAGTTTCAGGGAGTTCCGCCTTCGGGGATATGATGTTCGGCTCGCCATGTCTTATGCCGCTTTTTCGAAGGTGATCTGTTCACAACATTGGGGGGGCAAGTAGTGTCCTCCGGTTTTCCTGGCGTGCGGGGCTCGGAGCTCTTCGGCTATCCCCCGAGGTGCATGATCACACCTTTTCTCGGGTAGTGCCAGCTTCTTCTGGCCATTCTTGTGGCAGGGAGTTCGGCCAGATAGAGGCGATAGCGTTTGGCTATCACATGCCCCCCTTTGGAAAGCCGAAGTAAAGACTTCGGTTTTGCATCTCTTTCCGAGGTTGTTTATGGGAGTCTCGTTGGAAGCTCAACCTGTTCCGAGGATGCGCCTTTTGCCCGAAGATCATGGGCTCTTCGGCCTTGGCCTGTTCTTTGGTGTCTTCGAGGCGGAGCCTGTGCCGAAGATACACCTCTTGCCCGAAGGTCATGGGCTGTTCGGCCATAGCTTGTCTCTTGGCGTCCTCGAGTTGGCCTGCTCTTTGTTTCTGCAGGTCTGTTTGGCCAAGCGTGTCAGTCTGAGCGGCGCGTCCTAGTTTTCCAGGGATGTCAGAAGACGTGTCCCAGTTTTCAAGGGACGTTTGGAGGACGTGTCCCCCATTTTTGCGCAGCGGTTGACACATGGCGCTTTGCCATTGGAGGAGAGTCGTTGTTTTCCATTTTTCCCGAGCGTGATGGCTCAAGGGACATCGGAAAACTGTCTCTGCGCTTATTTCGACGAGTACTTCTGCGACATTCTTGTTTCCCATCTTTCCCGAGCATGATGGCTCAAGGGACTTCGGAAAACTGCCTCTGTGAGATTTCTCCATCTTTTCCCGAGCGTGATGGCTCAAGGGATTCTGGAAGGTCAATCTGCGCTTTATTATGGCGAGCATCTTCGTGGAATTCTGCTTTGCACAATTTTGGATACTTAAGAACTTTCCTTAAGAGCATTCTGTACTTACAATTCCTCCGCTTCATCTTAGGCGTAGAATTTTTTCAAGGCGTCTGAGGGCCAAGTATTTTTCAATTCTACACCTTCGGCATCGCCAAGTTTGTAGACGCCTTTTCGTACTTCGGCGAGAACCAGATAAGGTCCTTCCCAGTTTGCGCGAAGTACTCCGTGGGACGGCCTTCGGGGTGCAAAGTCAGCCTTTCGGAGAACGAGGTCTCCCTTCTTGATTTCTTTTGGCCTGGCCCGTAAGTTTACGGCCGCGGCCACTCTTTGCTGAAAAGCTTTTCTTCTCAGCTCGGCTATTTCTCTGTGTTCACCGACGAGGTCGAGCTTGGTTCTGAGGCCGAGGTCGTTTCCACCTTCATCAAATATTTGCACCCATATTGATGGTCTGACTATCTCGACTGGGATAATGGCCTCTGTCCCGAAGACTAGAGAAAAGGGAGTTTCCCCTGTGGCCCTTCGGGGCGTCGTTCGGTAGCTCCATAATACGCTTTGGAGTTCTCTTGGCCATTTCCCTTTTGCTTCTCCCAGTCTCTTTTTCAGGCCATCATTTATGGTCTTGTTCGATACTTCCACCTGCCCGTTACTTTGGGGGTGAGCTACTGAGGCGAAGTGCATCTTTATTCCGAGGTCGCTGATAAATTCCTGGAATCCTTTGTCTATGAATTGGGATCCATTATCAGCTACTAGTACCCTCGGTATGCCAAATCTGCATACAATGTTCTTCCATACGAACTTCTGCACTTCTTTTGCCAAGATAGTTGCCAGCGGTTCCGCCTCGACCCATTTAGAGAAATAGTCCACTGCTACAACGTAGAATTTCACGCCTCTGGGTGCTGTGGGGAGTGGCCCAATAAGGTCTATACCCCAGACTGCGAACGGCCAAGGATAGTCAGTCGAACTTACCGTTTTCGAGGGTGCCCTCTGGATGTTCGCGTGTCTCTGGCAGCTACCACATTTCCGGACGAACTGTCTTGCGTCCTTTCTCAGGGTAGGCCAGAAGTATCCTTGGCGAAGTATCACCGCTGCAAGGGCATCAGTTCCGATATGTGAGCCACACATGCCTTCGTGGACCTCTTCAAGGATCATTTCAGTATCCTCTTTAGCCACGCATCTCTGCACCGGGTTTGCATATCCCTGCCAGTATAACTCTTCACCAATCAGGAAGAATCGACCGGAGCGTCTTCGCAGTCTCGCAGCGTCGTCGGGGTCTTCGGGGAGCATATTTTCTGCAAGGTATCTCTTTATGGGATCTTTCCATCCTTTTCCCGAGGTCGCTATGCTCAGCACTGAGATGCTTGGATGGTCTAGCACCTCTGACACGATCCCCCGTGCCCCTGCCCGGGATACCCTGTGAGCGTATGTCTCACGGTGGATTGTAATTGGCTAGCTGAGTATGTGTTTGGATTAAATCCGATGCTACTAGTTGATTAACCTAAAAATGCAATATGTATGATCTTATGCTTTGACTTGGTTTATTAAAACCATAAAAGATTAAAACAAGAACTCGGCCGAGTAATTTCTGCACAAATATATACAAACTGCCAAAGCATATCAAAATCAACAATTTGTGTGGTTAACTACATATAAACAACTCGTGAAAGCATTCATACAATGAAGTAACTAATGCTCCCACCCAAGAACAATCCTGAGTCAAGGACTCTTTATAACATAGATTATAGAGGCAAAAGAAAGTACTGTATCAAAATACAAGACTTTGCTGAGATCTCTTTACCCTAGCTCCCACTTTGGACACCCGTCCCAGTGGCGAGTCTCACAAATCCTCTGCCAAGTGCTACTAGGCTCTGCAGCCAAAGGAAGAAACAAGTTAGTACTGCTACCTGACCAACAAACCAACTGAGCACTTAGGCAAACTAGAAACTAAAGGTTTCTCAACTACCTTACCTTTACACACCAGAAAGGTACTACCGCGATAATCCTCAACGATTATCTGGTCCAGCTACTCTAGGCTCTGCATAACAAATAGGGAGTGAGAATTCAATAATTCTCAGTAAGGGGTCTTCCAAGTACCTGCAAGAAAAACCTAGGACTCTGGCTGCGAGCTCACACAGCATGAGGGTACTAGTATATATGCATATAACCAGTTCCGTAGACCTCTCCTCAAGTAGTCCTCCTCACCAGGCCAAGCGCAACCACTTAGCAACCTGGCAACCAGGCCAAGCGCAACCACTTAGCAACCTGGCACTCGGCCCAAGGGCGAACCTTAGCAAGCCACAAACAATCATAAAACCTCTCACCTAGTTGTTATGCAGGGGAATTATGGTGGGACTTTGTAGACTAGGCCGCAGGGCCTCGTTGATGTAGACTAGATGAACAAGGTTTCACCTCGTGGCCTTGTGGCTATGGCACGGCTAGGCCGACGAGGGTTCTAAACCTTTCACCTGAACTAGTGGTAGCTAATTATGTTCAAATGCAACATAGTTTCCTTAAAAACTTGCCTCCACTTTTAGTTAATATAAATCTAAAACTGGGACAATTTAAGTGTTTTTAAAACATTGAGGTGATCTTACTCCCTCTTAGCTTCGAGTGGAATCTTGAATCACCTCAATCGGACACCCGAGCGAAAAGTTATGCTAAAAACAAAACCGGGTGTCGGATGCTGTCTCAGCGCCGCGTCGCCAACCGTGGCGATCCGTCGCCACAGTTGTCGACGTTCGGAGACATTTTTACTGGATTGGCGACGCGTCGCTGATTTCGACCTGAAATTGGAGACGCGTCGCCAATCTACAGAAATGTAAAATTGGCGCGTTTTACTGCTATGAACTTTGGCAACCAATTACACATATCAAATATGCATAGAAAGCTACCAAATTTCATACCCACAAAGTACATGTTGCAAGGAACATAACCAACTATCAAAAGCTAAGCTATGATGTCTTGTAACATCAAACAATTCCTCTCAATCCCGCTAGTCCACCATAATTCACCAAATCGTTTCCTTAATGCCTTAGCTAAAACCACTCGAATTTCTCAAGCAAATCCAAGCTAATGGCATTCCATAAACTTAAAAACACAACTCCCTTACCTTAACTCCAAGAACCAAGCAAGAATCAAGCTCCTTTTCATTCAACCAAGCTCACCCAAGTTCTACCTAATTCCAAACCAAAAACAAAGCTCTAAACATCAAATTCTTGCCTCCTAACCAAAACCCAAGCTTCCAATCAACCAATTACCAAGAATTCAATCAAGAACACAACTCTTACCTCGTTCAAAAATAGGGGATGGAGAAAAACACCTCTCCAAGCCTCAAAAACACGAATTCAAGGTTGAAAATGCATCCCCCAAGCTTATACACCCTTAATTGCACCTCTTGACACCAAGATCACTTGATTCCAAGTTCAATTTGAGAGAGAAATGAGTGAGGGAAGCTTATGAACGTGCTAATGGCAGCTTCGCCTCCTCTTTCCCTTCTTAAACCCTCACTTAACACCAAGATCACCAAGGTTTCAAGTTAAGTGCAATTAAGTCCCCCATCTTTGTAACTTAACAGTTCTTGATTCAATTCTTGTCTATTTGTCAAGTTTGAGTTATAGTTAAGAGTTAAGTTCTAAAAATACATTTTAAAACACTCGGGACTCATCCCGGCTACTCAGGGTGCAAAATTACCATTTTGCCCCTGAACAGCTTTATTCTTGTCGGAACTTAGTGAACTTCGGTAAACTCCTTTATTCTTGCTAAGTAAACTTAAATTAAACTTCTAAACTTAATTCAAAACTCTTTACCTTCCTCAAGAAGGGTCATAACAACCTCCGTGTATGTTTTCGACTTCGCCAAGCAATCCGCCTCAGTGTTATTCCGCCGAGGTACATCTTCGATCCGTACGGCGTCAAACTCTTGGATGAGCTTTGCTACCAGCTTGTGGTATTTTGCCAAGATTGGGTCCTTAGCCCCATAATCTCCTGCCGTTTGCCGAACTACCAGCTGGGAATCGCTATGAGCTTTTAAGTTTCTCACGCCAATCCTTCTGGCCAAGCGTAATCCCGCTATGAGGGCTTTATACTCAGCCACATTATTTGTGACGCTGAAGCTGAACTTGATAGCCTTCATTACCTCCAGGCCTTTGAGTCCTCTGATAACTATTCCAGCTCCCTGGTGTTCGGAACCCGAGGCTCCGTCAACATGCAAGGTCCATTCTGGCTCACCCTCGTTCGGATCTTGGTGGCTGTCCTCAGTGGTGGGTATTTCGGCGATAAAATTTGCCAGTACCTGGGCCTTTATGGCCTTCCGATGCTCATATATGATTTCGTGCTCGCCAAGCTCTATGCACCACTTGGAGAGCCTTCCCGAATGATCAACTTTCTTCATAACATCCCGTAGTGGTAGACTACTTCGGATGATGATGGGGTGAGCCCGAAAGTACGGTCGTAGCTTTCTTCCTGCAAGCACCAAGGCGTATATAGCTTTTTGAAGCAAAGGGCACCTAATTTCGGCGCCATGTAGGGACTTGCTGACGTAATAGACTGGCCATTGCTTTGGGACTTCTTCTTTCACGAGGACCGAGCTTACAGCTTTCTCCGTGACGGCGAGGTACAATACGAGTGGCTCTCCCTCCCGAGGTTGTCGCAGAGTCGGCAGGCTGGCCAGGTAGACTTTGAGTTCTTCCCAGGCCTTTTGGCAATCTTCATCCCAAGGATGATCATTCCTTCCGAGGTCACCTTCCCTTTTTGCTGGCTTTGTGAGGACTTTGAAGAAAGGTCGGCACCGATCTCCGTACTTGGAAATAAACCTGCTTAGGGAGGTTATTCTTCCGGTGAGCCTTTGCACTTCTTAAACTGTGGCAGGAGTTCAGAATTCAAGCAGAGCCTTAATCTTCCCGGGGTTAGCGTCAATGCCTCTTTCGGATACCATGTACCCAAGGAACTTTCCCGAGGTTACCCTGAAGATGCACTTTTCAGGATTGAGCCGAATCCCAAAGGCTCTGAGCTTGTGGAAGGTTTCCTCTAGATCTGCACCGTGGTAGCCAGGCAGCTTGCTCTTGACTATCGTATCATCAACATATACCTCCATGTTTCTCCCGATTTGGTCCTTAAAGACCTTGTTCATCAACCTTTGGTAGGTGGCTCCTGCATTCTTGAGCCCGAAGGGCATCCTGATATAGCAGTATGTTCCTCCCTCGGTGATGAAGGCAGTTTTTTCTTCATCTTCGGCGTCCATCCTTATTTGATGGTAGCCACTGAAGGCGTCTAGGAAACTTAGGAGCCCATATTCCGCAGTTGAATCTACCAGCTGATCTATTGGCGGCAGAGGGTATGAGTCTTTCGGGCAAGTATCATTCAAATTTCTGAAATCGATGCACATCCGGAGTTTGCTGCTACTTTCTTTTGTGGCGATGACCATGTTGCTTAACCATTCAGGGTACCTCACTTCCCTGATAACTTTGGCTTCCAACAGTCGCTGGACTTCGATTTTGACAAAGTTGCCTTTATGGGCTGAGATGCTTCGTTTCTTTTGCCGGACAGGCCTTGCTTCCGGGCTTACTTTGAGGCTGTGCTGTATTATGCCAGGGTTCACCCCCGGCATATCTTTTGGTGAGTAGGCAAACAGATCTTTATTTTCCAGCAGAAAGGATACAAGTTTTTCCTTGTCACCTTCGGCCAAGCTCTTCCCTATTCGGGTAGATTGTCCTGGGACAAGATCTACTGCTTCCGGTTCTGCCTTTGCGGGATCTTCTCCTTTGCCTTTCTCCTGCGCCTTTGCCTCCACTGTTTGTGTAGAGTTGTTTGCCGGAGCCTTTCGTGCTTTAACAAACACATTTCTTACCTCGGCCTGGTCTATGAAGATCTCTGCATCTCCATCCTTGGTGGCGAATGTGACAGTCAAGTACTTCACATCAGGGCGAATGTGCAGGTTTCCCTGTGTCTGCCTTCCAAGGATGGCGCTGTACGAGGACTGGACGTCCATGACGATGAACCTCGCCATTGTGGAGGCGTTCAACTCAGCTGCTCCACCTACCGAAGTCCCTTTCATCATCAGTGGGAGGTCGATCCATCCGAGGACGGGTAGTTCGGATGGCCCAACGCCGAAGGTGGGCGTGGTGACAGGCTTAAGCTCACTGCTGGAGATGCCCAAGTTCGGCAGTAAGTGCGAGAATAGGACGTCAGCATTTGATCCATCATCAAGTAACACCCTTTTGACGTCCCAGTTCCCTATCCTCGTCGTTACCAGCAGCGGATCGTCGTGGGGGAAGACGATGGTGGATCCATCTTCGCGGGCCAGTTTCTTCACTGGTCTTTGATATTCCATGACCGCAATCTCTCTGGCTTTCCACTTTCTTTCCGAGGATGGGAGCCCCATGGTGATTGTTTGTATAACCCCTGCCGGAGGTGGAGGGCGCCTTTTTGGACTTCGATTTCTCCGCCTGTCGGAGTCGTACTCCTCATTTTCGGCCCTTCCTTCCTCCTCTTTTCTGCCTTTTGGGCAGGGCATCCGCACGTATTTGCGAAGTTGACCCTGTTTGATCAGCGACTCTATGTACTTCTTCAGCTGGAAGCAGTCTTCGGTGTCATGACCGTGGTCGCGATGAAACTGACAGAACTTCTTTGCATTCTTCTTATTATCGGCGGTCATGGCCCTTGGCCGCCGAATCTGCGTCCCTTGCCTTTCCAGCGCCATGAGGATGTTGGTCCGTGTGGTGCTCAGGGGCGTGAAACTTTGAGGCTTCCTTCCTCGCATCCTCCGAGATCGTCCTGCCTGTTCGGTAGGATTACGGGCTTGCTGATTGGACCGTTCGGCGCGGTGGTTGTCTGACTTTGGCCCAGCCATTCTCAGCTCCTCGACTGTCATGTGCTATTCAGCCCTTCGGTAAAATTCTCCGAGGGTGTCCGGGGGGTCCTTTGAGAACTCGTAGAACAGCTGTGAGTCCCGCCGAAAGCCCCGTGTCATGGTAAGAATGCGGATTTCGGGCCGAAAGTCTGGGACGCTCAGGGCTTCCCTGTTGAACCTTTCGACATAGTCTCGGATGGTCTCTCCGTTTCTCTGCTCTATTTCGAACATCTGGACAAGCATCTTCGCAGTCGGCCTGCTCCCGATGAATTGCTACGTGAAGGCCGTGGACAACTCCTGGAACTCAGTGACGGTCCCTGGAGGCAATGAATTGTACCACGCAGTTGCTGGCCCTGTGAGGGTGACTTCAAAGCATTTGCACATGGTAGCGTCATCAGCACGTGCATTATCATGCTGCGTCTGTATTTCTTCAGATGGGCCTGTGGATCAGTGCGGCCATCATATATCTCTAGCCGAGGCACTCTGAAGTCACCTGGCATGGCTGCTTCAGCAACGACACGAGTGAAAGGGGAGTCATCTTCGCAGAAGGTCCCCGAGAGTCTGGCCCAAATAGGTTTTCTGGCAATTTGCTTCTCCACTCTACCTAGCCGTGCTAGTATCCTCTCCATAAGCACTGTGGTACTCGGCCTTCCTTCGGGGAAGGGAGACTGCCGGCGCCTCTTCGGGGAGCGAGTTCGGCGCTGAGGGGACGGGGACCTCGCCTCAGCCGACGAACTTCTTCGCTGCAAAACCCTTGGTCGCTCAGACCTCTTTCGTCCCACAGGCTGTTTCCAAATGGGCATATTTTCCATGGATGACTCTTCACGTGGATCTCCACTTCCCGAGCTGCAATGAGTAGACTTGGGGCTTTTCTCCCGAGGGCGTGTTGGTGAGGGGGGGCTCTGGGCCTGTGTTTGCTGTGGCCATCTTCGGTCGATCTGCTGCGTCATTTCAGACACCACCGAACGTTGAAAGTCTTTCAGGAAGCTCATAGTGATTACTAGAGGGCGGTCTTCCTTGGGCACAGAAGTCTCTGGGAATGTTTGCTCAGCAGCCGGTTGTGTCTCAGGCGCGGACGGGGACTTTGGGAGTCCCTTGTCCTTAGAACGCCGAGTTTCAACGACGGTGATCTCAGAGCTGGTATTTCCCACAGACGGCCCCAAATGATGGCGTGGAGCCTCATCGTTTATAGTCATGGTGACTGGTGGAGAGACTTCTGGGAGGAAGAACGCCTGGAGGATGGATCGCCCAAGGGGGTGTGCCTGAAAGCTCAGAAACAAAGGGTTAGGAGGCCCCCGGAGTGTTTTTCCGGGGGGGGAGCCTCCGACGCCCAAGTCAGTGGTGGCTGAGAAAAGGCAGAGGAAATAGCACGAAGGGGCTGAAGAGTCTCGCCTGGTAATTTTCTCAGAGTGTGGGAGCAATGTTTTGCCAACCAACCTCCTGCCAAGTATTAATTCCTGGTATTTATAGGAGTGCCTAGCCCATTCAGATCGCGACACGTGTTCGGTCGGATGTTCCTGAATTTCTGGGCGTAGGAGACAGATAGTTGGTAGCAGGTTGCCTTGAGCCATGTGCTGAGATGGGCCATGATGTGATTCTGATGGCGTCCGTGTGTCAGAGCGACTTTTGAGGTGGCTTGTGATGTCTGTGAAAGGACGTGTCAGAGGCTTCCTTAAATGCTTCCATGAAGGCTCTTGCCGTACTCCCGAGGTCCCTGCGTGAGGTCGTCCTTTGGTACGGACAGAGCCTCTTCGGGAAACAAGCCCTCAGTTCGGGGGTTCCCAGTTTCAGGGAGTTCCGCCTTCGGGGATATCATGTTCGGCTCGCCATGTATGGTGCCTCTTTTCCGAAGGTGATCTGTTCACAACCTTGGGGGGGCAAGTAGTGTCCTCGGGTTTTCCTGGCGTGCTGATAGCCAAAGGCTGTCGCCTCAATCTGGCCGAATACCCTGCCACAACAACGGCCGGAAGAACTGGCGCTTCCCGGGAATAGGTGGAATCATGCACCTCGGGAGATAGCCTGAGAGCTCCGAGCCTCGGCACGCCAGTAAAACTTGAGGACTCCATCCGCCCCCCAAGGTTGTGAACAACGCGCCTTCGGAAAAGTGGCACCAGACATTGCTGCCCGAATATGATATCCCCGAAGGCGGAACCCCCTGGAACTGGGAACCCCCGAACTGAGGGTAGGCTTCCCGAAGAGGCTCTGTCCGAACTAGAGGACGACCTCGCCCAGGGACCTCGGGAGTACGGCAGGCGCATTTAAGGAAGCATTTAAGGAAGCCTCTGACACGTCCCACCACAGACGTAAAAAGTCGCCCTGACACGCAGACGCCATCAGAATCATATCATGGCCCGTCTCAGCACAAGGCTCGAGGCCATCTAGTTACCAACTATCTGTCCCCTACGCCCAGACGTTCAGGAGCATCCGACCGCACACGTGTCATGATCTGAACGGGCTAGGTATTCCTATATATACAGGAAATAAATACTTGACAGGAGGTTGGCAGGCCGGAGATACAGCTCCCATACTCTGAGAAAAGACCAGGCGAGACTTTTTTGCCTTTCTCTTTGAGCTAGTGACTTTCTCCTTCTTCCGGCCACCACTGACTTGGGCGTCGGAGGCTCCCCCCCCGGAAAAACACTCCGGGGGCCTCCTAACCCTGTTTCCCAGTTTTCCAGGTACTCTCCTAGAGGCGATCCACCTTCCAGGCGTTCTTCCTCCTAGAAGTCTCCTCAACAGTCATCATGACTCACAACGATGAGGCCCTGGGCCATCATTTGGCGCCGTCTGTGGGAACCCGCTCGCAGATTGCCGTCGTTGAGACTCGGCGTTCTAAGGACAAGGGACTCCCAAGGTCCTCGTCCGCGCCTGAGATACAACCGGCTGCTGAGCAGACACTCCCAGAGACTTCTACGCCCGAGGAGGACCGCCCTCTGGTAATCACCATGAGCTTCTTGAGGGACTTTCAGCGCTCGGTCGTTGCTGAAATGACTCAGCAGATCGACCGAAGATGGCCACAGCAGTCGCAGGCCCAGAAACCCTCCTCATCAACACGCCCTCGGGAGAGAAGCCCCAAGTCTACACACCGCAGTTCAGAAAGTGGAGATCCTCGCGGAGAATCATCCACAGAAGATATAACCCTCGGGAAACGGCCTGTGGGACAAACCGGGTCCAAGCGACCGAGAGTCTCACAGCGAAGCAGTTCGTCGCCTGAGGTGAGGGCCCTGACCCCTCCGCGCCGAACTCGCTCCTCGAAAAGGTGCCGTCGATCACCCTCCCGCGAAAATGGTCCTAGCGCCACTGCGCTTATGGAAAGGATATTGGCACGGCTGGACAGAGTGGAAAAGCAAGTGACCAGAAAACCCGTTTGGGACAGGCTGTCGGGGGCGTTATGCGAAGATGGCTCCCCGTTTATTCGCACCGTCGTTGAGGCAGCTATGCCAGGCGACTTCAGAGTGCCTAGGCTGGAGATCTATGATGGCCGGACTGATCCACAGGCCCATCTGACGAAGTACAGGCGGAGCATGATAATGCACGGAGCTGATGACGCTACCATGTGCAAATGCTTTGAAGTCACCCTCACGGGCCCAGCAACAGCATGGTACAATTCGTTGCCCCCAGGGACTATCACTGAGTTTCAGGAGTTGTCCACAGCCTTCACCCAGCAGTTCATTGGGAGCAGACCGACGGCCAAAATGCCTGTACAGATGTTCGACATAGAGCAGAGAAACGGAGAGACGATCCGAGACTATGTCGAACGATTCAACAGGGAAGCACTCAGCGTCCCGGACTTCCGGCCCGAAATCCGCATCCTCGCTATGACACGGGGCCTTCGGCGTGACTCACAGCTGTTCTACGAGTTCTCAAAGGACCCCCCGGAGACCCTCGGAGAATTTTACCGAAGGGCAGAGCAGCACATGACAGCCGAGGAATTGAGGATGGCGGGGCCGAAGTCTGATCATCACCGCGCCGAAGGGTCCAGCCAGCAAGCTCGGTATCTTTCTGAACACACAGGTCGACCACGGCGAATGCGAGGAAAGAAACCTCAAAGTTTCACACCCTTGAGCACGACACGGACCAACATTCTCATGGCGCTGGAGAGGCAAGGGACGCAGATTCGGCGGCCAAAGGCCATGGCCGCCGATAATAAGAAGAATGCCAAGAAGTTCTGCCAGTTTCATCGCGACCACGGTCATGACACCGAAGACTGCTTCCAGCTGAAGAAGTACATAGAGTCGCTGATCAAACAGGGCCAACTTCGCAAGTATCTGCGGATGCCCTCCCCTAAAGGCAGAAAAGAGGAGGAAGAGAGGGCCGAAAACGAGGACTATGACTCCGACAGGCGGAGAAACAGAAGTCCAAAAAGGCGCCTTCCACCTCCAGTAGGGGTCATCCAAACCATCACCACGGGGCTCCCATCCTCGGAAAGAAAGCGGAAGGCCAGAGAAATTGCTGTTATGGAGTATCAAAGTCCATCAAAGAAATTGGCTCGCAAAGATGGCTCCACTGTCGTCTTCCCCCATGACGACCCGCTGCTGATAATGGCGAGAATAGGGAACTGGGACGTCAAGAGAGTGTTGCTTGATGATGGCTCAAATGCTGACGTCCTATTCTCGCACTTACTGCCGAGCCTGGGCATCACCAGCAGCGAGCTGAAACCTGTCACCACGCCCACCTTCGGCGTTGGGCCATCCGAACTACCCGTCCTCGGATGGATCGACCTCCCTTTGATGATGAAAGGCACTTCGGTAGACGGAGCAGCTGAGTTGTACGCGTCCACAATGACAAGATTCATCGTCATGGATGTCCCGTATTCGTACAACGCCATCCTTGGAAGGCAGACTCAGGGGAACCTGCACATTCGCCCCGATGTGAAGTACTTGACTGTCACATTCGCCACCAAGGATGGAGATGCAGAGGTCTTCATCGACCAAGCCGAGGTAAGAAAGGTGTTTGTAAAAACACGAAAGGCTCCGGCAAACAGCTCTACACAAACGGTGGAGGCAAAGGCGCAGGAGAAAGGCAAAGAAGGAGATCCCCCAGAAGCAGAAACGGAAGCAGTAGATCTTGTCCCAGGACAATCTACCCGAATAGGGAAGAGCTTGGCCAAAGGTGATAAGGAAAATCTTGTATCCTTTCTGCTAAAAAATAAAGATCTGTTTGCCTACTCGCCGAAAGACATGCCAGGAGTGAACCCTGGCATAATACAGCACAGCCTCAAAGTAAGCCCGGAAGCAAAACCTGTCAGGCAAAAGAAACGAAGCATCTCAGCCCACAAAAGCAACTTTGTGAAAACCGAAGTCCAGCGCCTATTGGATGCTGAAGTTATCAGGGAGGTCAAATACCCCGAATGGTTAAGCAACGTGGTCATCGCCACAAAAGAAGGTAGCAGCAAACTCCGGATGTGCATTGATTTCAGAAACTTGAACGATGCTTGCCCGAAAGACTCATTTCCCCTCCCGCCAATAGATCAACTGGTAGATTCAACGGCCGAATACGGGCTCCTGAGCTTCCTAGATGCCTTCAGCGGCTACCATCAGATAAGGATGGACCCGGAAGATGAAGAGAAAACTGCCTTCATCACCGAGGGAGGAACGTACTGCTATATAAGAATGCCCTTCGGGCTGAAAAATGCAGGAGCCACCTACCAGAGACTGATGAACAAGGTCTTTAAAGACCAAATGGGGAGAAACATGGAAGTATATGTTGACGATATGATAGTAAAAAGCAAGCTGCCCGGCTACCACGTTGCAGATTTGGAGGAAACCTTCCAAAAGCTCAGAGCCTTCGGGATTCGCCTTAACCCCGAGAAGTGTATGTTCGGGGTGACGTCGGGAAAATTCCTTGGGTACATGGTATCCGAAAGAGGCATCGACGCCAATCCTGAGAAGATTAAGGCTCTGCTTGAGTTCTGAACTCCTGCCACAGTAAAAGACGTGCAGAGACTAACCGGAAGAATAACCTCTCTGAGCAGGTTTATTTCCAGGTACGGAGATAGGTGTCGACCTTTCTTCAAAGTCCTCACAAAGGCAGCAAAGATGGAAGGCGACCTCGGAAGAAACAGTCATCCTTGGGATGAAGATTGCCAAAAGGCCTGGGAAGAACTCAAAGTCTACCTGGCCAGCCTGCCGACTCTGCGGCAACCTCGGGAGGGAGAACCCCTCGTACTATACCTCGCCGTCACAGAAGAGGCCGTTTGCTCGGTCCTGATAAAGGAAGAAGGGCCGAAACAATGGCCGGTCTACTATGTCAGCAAGTCCCTGCATGGCGCCGAAGTCAGGTACCCTTTGCTTCAAAAATCTATATACGCCTTGGTGCTTGCAGGAAGAAGGCTGCGACCATATTTCCAGGCTCACCCCATCATCGTCCGAAGTAGTCTACCACTACGGAATGTCATGAAGAGAGTTGATCATTCGGGAAGGCTCTCCAAGTGGTGCATAGAGCTTGGCGAACACGAAATCACGTATGAGCCTCGAAAGGCCATAAAAGCCCAAGCATTGGCAGATTTTATCGCCGAAATACCCACCACTGAGGAGAACCACTCAGATCCGAAAGAAGGGGAGCCAGAATGGACCTTGCATGTTGACGGAGCCTCGGGGTCCGAACACCAGGGAGCTGGAATAGTTATCAGAGGACCCGAAGGCCTAGAGGTGATGAAGGCTATCAAGTTCAGCTTCAACGTCACCAATAATGTGGCTGAGTATGAAGCCCTCATAGCGGGATTACGCTTGGCCAGAAAGATTGGCGTGAGAAGCTTAAGGGCTCACAGCGATTCCCAGCTGGTAGTTCGGCAGACGGCAGGAGATTATGGGGCGAAGGACCCCATCTTGGCAAAATACCACGAGCTGGTAAGAAATCTCATCCAAGAGTTTGACGCCGTACGGATCGAAAATGTACCCCGGCGGAATAACACTGAGGCAGATTGCTTAGCAAAGTCCAAAACATACACCGAGGTGCTAGACCATCCAAGCATCTCCGTGCTAAGCGTAACGACCTCGGGAATGGGGTGGAAGGACCCCATAAAGAGATACCTCGCAGAGAATGAGCTTCCCGAAGACGCCGGCAATGCTGCAAGACTGCGAAGACGTGCCGGAAGATTCTTCCTGATTGGTGAAGAGTTATATCGGCAAGGATATGCAAATCCGCTGCAGAGATGTGTGGGCGAAGAGGATACTGAGATGGTCCTCGAAGAAGTCCACGAAGGCATGTGCGGCTCGCACGTTGGAACTGATGCCCTTGCAGCAGTGATACTCCGCCAAGGATACTTCTGGCCTACCCTGAGAAAGGACGCAAGACAGTTCGTCCAGAAGTGCGGTAGTTGCCAGAGACATGCAAAAATCCAGAGGATACCCTCGGAAATGGTAACGTCGGCAGACTATCCTTGGCCCTTCGCAGTCTGGGGTATAGACCTTATTGGGCCACTCCCCACAGCGCCCGGAGGCGTGAAATTCTGCGTGGTAGCAGTGGACTATTTCTCAAAGTGGGTAGAGGCAGAACCACTAGCAACTATCTCGGCAAAAGAAGTGCAGAAGTTCGTATGGAAGAACATCGTATGCAGATTTGGCATACCGAGGGTGCTAGTAGCTGATAATGGATCCCAGTTCATAGACAAAGGATTCCAGAAATTCATCAGCGACCTCGGAACAAAGATGCACTTCGCCCCAGTAGCTCACCCCCAAAGCAATGGGCAGGTGGAGGTATCAAACAGGACCATAAAAGACGGCCTGAAAAAAAGACTTGGGGAAGCCAAGGGGAAATGGCCAGGAGAACTCCAAAGTGTATTGTGGAGCTACCGAACGACGCCACGAAGAGCCACAGGGGAAACTCCCTTCTCACTCGTCTTCGGAACAGAGGCCATTATCCCAATAGAGATAGTTCAGCCTTCAATACGGGTGCAAGTATTTGATGAAGGCGGAAACGACCTCGGTCTGAGAACTAAGCTCGACCTTGTGGCCGAACACAGAGAAATAGCCGAGCTGAGAAGAAAAGCTTTCCAGCAAAGAGTGGCTGCGGCTATCAACTTAAAAGCCAGGCCAAAAGAAATCAAAAAAGGAGACCTCGTTCTCCGAAAGGCCGACTTCGCACCCCGAAGGCCATCTCACGGAGTACTTCGCGCAAATTGGGAAGGACCTTATCTGGTTCTCGCCGAAGTACGAAAAGGCGTGTACAAGCTTGGCGACGCCGAAGGCGTAGAATTGAAAAACACTTGGCATTCAGATGCCTTGAAAAAATTCTACGCCTAAGGTTGAGCGGAAGAAGTATGTTGTACAAGAAATATTCTAAGTACAGAATGGTTTTGAGAAAAATTTTCAAGTATACCAAAATTGTCCAAGACAGATTTCCGCGAAGGTGCTCGCCACGAAAAAAGCGGTTGTGACTTCCCGAAGCCCCTTGAGCCACTATGCTCGGGAAAAATGGGAAACAAGAATCTTGCAAAGGTACTCAGCATAATCAGTGCAGAGAAAATTTTCCGAACACCCTTGAGCGAACATGCTCGGGAGAAAGGGAAAGCAAGAATCTCGCAAAAATACACGCCAAAACAAAAGCAGAGGTAATTGCCGAACACCCTTGAGCGAACGTGCTCGGGAAAAAGGGAATGAGCAATCTCGTGAAGATTTTCCTAAGTCCTTTTGAGCAAATATGCTCGGGACAATAGGAAGACAGAAAAATTTGGCTAAAGATTTTCCGAAGGCCCTTGAGCGAACATGTTCGGGATAAAAGGAAACAAAAAGCCTGCAAAAGACTTAGCCAAATTTTTGCAAATTTTCCAGAAAGTCTCTTGAGCGAGCATGCTCGGGACAAAGGAAGGTAAAAAGTTTCTTTGGTTGCAGGTTTTCCGAAAGTCTCTTGGAGCGAACGTGTTCGGGACAATGGAAATAAAGAAACTTGCAAGAAAGGACTTAGCCGAAAAGATTGTTCATTTAGAGCAAAAGCTGCCTTACAAAAGAAGTGTCCAAAGAAGGAGGACGAAGGAGAAAAATAAGAGGAGCCCTAAAGCAAACTAGGGAGAGCCGGGTGGACGAAGACCAGGAAGCTTCAGATGCTCGACCCGGGACCACTGCCACCGAGGTCCCTCAGGAATATTTAGGCCCTCCAGAAAAGAGAGGTCCAAATCTGGGAACCTCTGCAGCACCTGGTGCCGAGCGAGGCAGAAGCCGTCCTGAAAGGCGACCTTGGCCATGTCGTCAGAAGTACGTTTTTGAATGCCAAGGACATTGACCTCGTCCCTCAGCTCAGCAACCTCCTCCTCGAGCTCACTTATCCCCAGCATCTCTCCGGACTCCTTCTTCAGAGCCTCGACCTCGGCTTGAAGAGCAGCGTTCTCGTCCGTCAAACTCGACGCAAGACTGTCGGAAACAGCCTTGTCCTTGACAAGATCTTCATTGGCGGCAAGCAGCTCCTTTACTTGGTCGCCGAGGTCGGAAATCTTCCGGGAGGAGTCCTTTTCAAGTTCTTCTCTTTTCTTCGAGAACTCCTCCCGAACGGCAGCAAGTTGCTGAGAACAATCCGCTGTCAGCTGCTGGTTGCTGGCGATCACCTTCGCAAGAGAAGCCTTCGCTTCAGTGAGTTCCCGCGAAGTCGCATCCTTGGAGGCAGCCTGTCTGGCCACCCGAACTCGGAGATAACCAGCGTACTCCAGCAGCTACGGCAAGGCAAAAGTCCAGGTTAGTACAAGTCTAAACACTTAGAAAATTGAGGAAAAAAGTGTAAAGACTATACCTGAGCAGCGTGCTCGGTGACTTTTGCGGCGAGGGTATTATCCCCCGGGTGAGCCGCCGCAATGGCCCGGAAGGAGGCATCAGTAGTCATCCCCTTCCAAATCTCTTTGGTCATCTTCGGACAATCGTCGGAGAACAGATTCATATCCTCCGTAATTGTCCAAAAGGGCTCCAAGGGGATCTTCCCCTCAGGGATTGTGGCATTACGCAGGGCCCGTTTCCTCTCATGAATGGCCCTCCAGCCAACAGTAAGAGATTCCCCTGAAAGTGAGAAGGAAGTTAGGAGCAAAAGAAAAATTCGCGAAAAGAAAAGGAGCTGAACTTCGGCTAAAGACATACCTGGAGGAACCTCGGAGACAGTGTCCTCGGAATCCTCGGGCCCCTCGGAAGAAAGACCCTTACCCTTCTGCCGGTACCGCTCCTCGGCGGTGGGTACTTCTACCACTACAGTGTTTCTGGGGGCCTCGAGGTCGGGAAGAGGCACCTCGGCGGAAGTAGCGGGGACCTCGGCCGGTGGAATTTCAACAAGACCAGCGTCTTCGCCAGCTTCTTCCTCCAAAAGCTCTGGCTGAGGAGACTGGAGAGTTTTCCTAACTCGCTTCGCCGAGGGTCCCGCCCCTATCGTCTTCCTTCTTCGGGAAGCCGCCTTCTTTGTTTGCTCCCCCTTCTCCACTTGGCCAGAAAAGAGGGCCTTGTAATAAGCGGCAGCCCCATCGCCCATCTCTGAAAAAGAGAAGAAATATCAGCGTAAGTCCGAGGAAAAAGTATAAAGGGATGGAAGATTACTCACTTTCGGCAAAAGTTTCGAAAGAAGTCTCCCCCTTAAGGAGCTTGACCAGCCAGGAGTCTTTCCCGGCGATGGCGGGAGCGGGCATATTGAGGTCAGTCACGTGCTCCTTAACCACTTTCAGCTCCCGAAGGACTTCTTCGGTCATCAACCTCCAGTTGATAGGAAAGGGGTAAAGAGCACGAGGAGAGACCTCGGGAGCCCAGTCAGCGACTGCCCGAATGCGGGCGTCGAAATCCGCGAACACGGAAGCCAACGGTGGGGTCAGCAGCATCCTCGGATCAACGACGTCTGCGTTCAGCACTCCCTGAGCCCACCTGGTCGGGACATCAGACCAGTTCTTATCCACCTTGAGGAAAAAGAACTTAGGCTGCCACCCCCGCCAGCTGTCCTTCGTGTCGAAGGTGAAGGTGAATTTTTTGCTCCCGGATCCCCGAGGTAGCAGGAAATAGAAGCCACCCTTCGGGACCACATAGAGCTTGTAGTACTGCATGAAAATGATGAAGTGGGGCTCTATCCCGAACACGCCACACATGCAGAGGTAGGCGTTAAAGTAGCAGTACGCGTTCGGGGGAAGCTGGTTCACAGCAATGCCATGGAATTGGCAGAACTCGCAAACCACCTTCGGGGGAGGATACCGAAGACCGGCCTTCAGTTGGGCTCGGAAGACGGTAACCTCGTCGCCACGGTTTGAAAAAGCAAAATGGCTAGAACGAGGCAGTCTGGTCACAGCGTAAGACGGAAGAAAGAATTTTTTCTTCCACCTCTCTAGTTTTTCGGGGGTGGTACAGCAAGGATGGGCCAGAAGAGGTTTCCAGCTCTCGGGAACAGGCATCGCAGACATGAAAAAGAGTTTGAGATGGAAAAGAAAATAGTTTCCAGAAAAAACTCAGAAGACGAGTTTGGAAAAAATAGCAGTTTTCCAGAAAAACTCAGAAAAACAGAGGAATCAAGTACTCTGGAAATCAAAACCCACCAAAAGATTTGCCGGAGGACGCCGTCGTGAAAGTTGGTTGGAAAAAGCTCTGATTAAAGAAGCTCCGCCACAGAAAGCAAGATAAAACGCAAGAACAGAGGGCAGAGCAGAAAAAGAGCAGAAAAATAGTAAGTGGGACCTATGATAGAATGGGCTATTTATAGGCCAAAGGTGGGTAACCGAAAAAACATCATAAGTACCCATTGGAGGCGAACCGTCGCCGTAACTGCCCGCTGCACCCGAAAAGGCGCGCCCTCTGTAAATGACGCGCCTCTCCTCCAATGGCAAGAAGCCACGTGTCAACCGCTGCGCAGAAATGGGGGACGTGCCTCCCCAAACGTGCCTGGAAAACCGGGACACGCCTCCTGATTGGGACACGTCGTTTGACATCCCTGAGAAATGGAGACGCGCCGCTCAGTCTGACACGCTTGGCCATCAGACCTGCAGAAGTAAAAAAGTAGGCCACCTCGAGGACACCAAGAGACAGGCTATGGCTGAACAGCCCATGACTTTTGGGCAAGAGGTGTATCTTCGGTACAGGCTTTGCCTCGGAGACACCAAAGAATAGGCCAAGGCCGAATAGCCCAGACCCTCGGGCAAAAGGTGCGACCTCGGAACAGGTTATGCTTCCCAACAAGACTCCCAACGGCAACCTCGGAAAGAGATGCAAACCGAAGTCTTCACTTCGGCTTTCCAGAGGGGGGCATGTGATAGCCAAAGGCTGTCGCCTCAATCTGGCCGAATACCCTGCCACAACAACGGCCGGAAGAACTGGCGCTTCCCGGGAATAGGTGGAATCATGCACCTCGGGAGATAGCCTGAGAGCTCCGAGCCTCGGCACGCCAGTAAAACTTGAGGACTCCATCCGCCCCCCAAGGTTGTGAACAACGCGCCTTCGGAAAAGTGGCACCAGACATTGCTGCCCGAATATGATATCCCCGAAGGCGGAACCCCCTGGAACTGGGAACCCCCGAACTGAGGGTAGGCTTCCCGAAGAGGCTCTGTCCGAACTAGAGGACGACCTCGCCCAGGGACCTCGGGAGTACGGCAGGCGCATTTAAGGAAGCATTTAAGGAAGCCTCTGACACGTCCCACCACAGACGTAAAAAGTCGCCCTGACACGCAGACGCCATCAGAATCATATCATGGCCCGTCTCAGCACAAGGCTCGAGGCCATCTAGTTACCAACTATCTGTCCCCTACGCCCAGACGTTCAGGAACATCCGACCGCACACGTGTCATGATCTGAACGGGCTAGGTATTCCTATATATACAGGAAATAAATACTTGACAGGAGGTTGGCAGGCCGGAGATACAGCTCCCATACTCTGAGAAAAGACCAGGCGAGACTTTTCTGCCTTTCTCTTTGAGCTAGTGACTTTCTCCTTCTTCCGGCCACCACTGACTTGGGCGTCGGAGGCTCCCCCCCCGGAAAAACACTCCGGGGGCCTCCTAACCCTGTTTCCCAGTTTTCCAGGTACTCTCCTAGAGGCGATCCACCTTCCAGGCGTTCTTCCTCCTAGAAGTCTCCTCAACAGTCATCATGACTCACAACGATGAGGCCCTGGGCCATCACGTGCCGGGCTCGGAGCTCTTCGGCTATCCCCCGAGGTGCATGATCACACCTTTTCTTGGGTAGCGCCAGCTTCTTCTGGCCATTCTTGTGGCAGGGAGTTCGGCCAGATAGAGGCGATAGCGTTTGGCTATCAATACCTACGTCGATCACCCTCGTGAAATTCTAACTTCTAAAATTCATGTTTAAGAATTTAGGCTAAGTCTTTTGTACTTAGAAATTTTTTCTAACTTGTACAATACAACTTTTCCACCAAAATCCTAAGCATAGAATTTTTTCAAGGCATCCGAATGCCATGTATTTTTTAATTTTATGCCTTCGACGTCGCCTAGCTTGTAAACTCCTTTTCGTACTTCAGCCAGTACCAGGTAAGGACCTTCCCAATTTGCACGAAGTACCCCATGGGATGGCCTCCGGGGTCCAAATTCAGCATTTCGGAGAACGAGGTCTCCTTCCTTTATTCCCTTTGGCCTAGCTCGCAAATTTATAGCCGCAGCCACTCTTTGCTGAAAAGCTTTTCTTCTCAGCTCAGCTATTTCTCTGTGTTCGCCGATGAGGTCAAGCTTGGTTCTCAAGCCGAGGTCATTTCCCCTTTCATCAAACACTTGCACTCGCACCGATGGCTGTACTACCTCGATTGGGATGATAGCCTCCGTACCGAAAACAAGTGAAAAGGTGTCTCCCCTGTGGCTCTTCGGGGTGTTGTTCGGTAGCTCCATAACACACTTGGGAGCTCTCCTGGCCATTTCCCTTTTGCTTCCCCCAGCCACTTTTTCAGACCATCTTTTATGGTCCTGTTAGATACTTCTACTTGCCCGTTGCTTTGGGGGTGAGCTACTGGGGCGAAGTGCATCTTTATTCCGAGGTTGTTGATAAATTCTTGGAATCCTTTGTCTATAAACTAGGACCCATTGTCGGCTACTAGTACCTTCGGTATGCCAAATCTGCATACAATGTTCTTCCATACGAACTTCTGCACATCTTTTGCTGAGATAGTCACCAAGGGTTTTGCCTCAACCCATTTAGAGAAATAGTCTACTGCGACTACGCAGAACTTTACGCCTCTAGGGGCTGTCGGGAGTGGCCCAATGAGGTCTATGCCCCAAACTGCAAAGGGCCAGGGGTAGTCAGCCGAAGTTACCAATTTCGAGGGTGTTCTTTGGATATTCGAGTGTCTTTGGCAATTACCACACTTCTGGACGAACTGCCTTGCGTCTTTTCTTAGGGTAGGCCAAAAGTATCCTTGGCAGAGGATCACTGCTGCTAGAGCATCGGTTCCAATGTGCGAACCACAAGCGCCTTCGTGAACTTCTTCGAGGATCATTTCAGTATCCTCTTCACCAACACACCTTTGTAGTGGATTTGCATACCCCTATCGATATAACTCTGCTCCAATCAGGAAGAAACGACCGGAGTGTCTTCGCACTTTTGCTGCTTCGCTGGGGTCTTCGGGGAGCACACTAGTTGCGATATATCTTTTTATCGGATCTTTCCAGCCTTTTCCCAAAGTTACTATACTCAGCACTGTGATGCTTGGGTGGTTTAGCACTTCAGTGCATGTTTTTTATTTTGCCAAGCAATCTGCCTCGGCATTATCCCGACGAGGCACATTTTTTATTCGTACGGCGTCGAACTCTCGGATAAGCTTTGCTACCAGTTCATGGTATTTTGCCAAGGTTGGGTCCTTCGCCCCATAGTCCCTTGCTGTTTGCCGAACTACTAGCTGGGAATCGCTGTGGGCTTTCAAGTTTCTTACACCAATTTTTCTGGCTAGTCGTAACCCTGCTATGAGAGCTTTGTACTCAGCCATATTGTTGGTGACGTTAAAGCTGAACTTGATGGCCTTCATTACTTCTAGACCTTCGGGACCTCTGATAATTACCCCAGCTCCCTGGTGTTCGGACCCTGAGGCTCCGTCTACATACAAAGTCCATTCTAGCTCACCTTCGCCAGGATCCGAATGGCTATCCTCAGTGATGAGTACTTCGGCGATGAAGTCTGCCAGGGCTTGAGCTTTTATGGCTTTCCGAGGTTCATAGGTAATGTCGTGTTCGCCAAGCTCTATGCACCATTTGGAAAGCCTTCCCGAGTGATCAACTTTCTTCATGACGTCCCGTAGAGGTAGACTACTTCGGACAATGATAGGGTGAGCCTGGAAATATGGTCGTAGCCTTCTTCCTGCCAGTACCAAGGCATATATAGCTTTTTGTAGCAATGGATACCTGACTTCGACACCGTGCAGGGACTTGCTTACATAATAAACCGGCCATTGCTTCAGCCCTTCCTCTTTCACAAGGACCGAGCTCACTGCTTTTTCTGTGATGACGAGGTATAATACGAGGGGCTCTCCCTCGCGAGGTTGTCGCAGAGTGGGCAGATGGGTTAAGTAGATTTTGAGTTCTTCCCAGGCCTTTTGGCAATCGTCATTCCAAGGATGATCATCGCTTCCGAGGTTGCCCTCTTTTTTAGCCGCCTTAGTGAGGACCTTAAATAATGCTCGACACCGGTCTCCATACATGGAAATAAACCTGCTAAGAGAGGTTATCCTTCCAGCGAGTCTTTGCAAGTCTTTTATTGTGACCGGAGTTCGGAACTCGAGCAAAGCCTTAATTTTTTCTGGGTTAGCATCAATGCCTCTTTCTGATACCATGTATCCAAGAAACTTTCCCGAGGTTACTCCGAAGATGCACTTTTCAGGGTTAAGGTGGATCCCGAAGACTCTGAGCTGGTGGAAAGTTTCCTTTAGATCTGTGACGTGGTGGTTAGGCTGTTTGCTCTTGACTATCATGTCATCGACATAAACTTCCATGTTCCTCCCCATTTGGTCATTAAAGACCTTGCTCATCAACCTCTGGTACGTAGCTCCTGCAGTTTTGAGCCTGAAAGGCATTCTGATGTAACAATACATCCTTCCTTCGGTGATGATGGTGGTATTCTCCTCGTCTTCAGGGTCCATCCTTATTTGATGATACCCACTGAAGGCGTCTAGAAAACTTAGGAGCCCGTATTTGGCAGTTGAGTCTACCAATTAGTCTATTGGTAGGAGAGGGTATGAATCTTTTGGGCAAGCATCGTTCAAGTTTCTGAAGTCGATGCACAATCGGAGCTTACTGCTCCTTTCTTTTGTGGCAATAACCATATTGCTTAACCATTCAGGGTACTTGACCTCCCTGATTACACAAGCGTCCAATAAGCGCTGGACTTTGGTTTTGACAAAGTTATTTTTATGGACTGAGATGCCCCGTTTCTTTTGCAGGACAGGTTTTGCTTCCGGACTTACTTTAAGGCTATGCTGTATTACGCGAGGGTCTACCCCCGACATATCTTTCGACGAGTAGGCAAACAAGTCTTTATTCATCAGTAGAAAGGATACAAGTTTTTTCTTGTCACCTTCAGCCAAGTTTTTTCCTATTCAGGTACTTCGGCTTGGGACGAGTTCTACTTCCTCCATTTCTACCTTCGCGGAATCTTCTGCCCCGCCCTTTTTTGGTTTTCCACCTGGCAAAGCCTCTGCCTCTACAGTTTGTGCGAAGTTGTTTGCTGGAGCTTTTCGTGCCTTGAGGAACACTTTCCTTACTTCGCCCTAATCAATGAAAATTTCTGCCTCTCCATCCTTGGTGTCGAAAGTGACAGTTAAGTATCTTACATCAGGGCGAATGTACAGATTTCCCTGTGTTTGTCTTCCAAGGATGGCGTTGTATGATGAAGGAACATCCATGACAATAAACCTTGTCAATGTGGAGGCAAATAATTCAGCTGTCCCATCTACCGAAGTCCCTTTCACCATTAGAGGAAGATCAATCCATCCGAGGACGGGCAGTTCGGATGGTCCTACCCCGAAAGTAGGCGAAGTGATGAGCTTGAGATTGCTGTTGGATATGCCCAAGTTCAGTAGCAAATATGAAAAGAGGACATCAGCGTTTGATCTGTCGTCAAGCAACACTCTTTTGACATCCCAGTTTCCTATCCTCACCATGACCAGAAGCGGATCGTCATGGGGAAAGATAACAGTGGTACCATCCTTGCGGGCCAGCTTCTTCGTCGGACTCTGATATTCCATTACTGATATTTCTTTGGCCTTCCTGTTTCTTTCCGAGGATGGAAGTCCTGTCATAATTGTTTGTATTATTCCCGCCAAAGGTGGAGGACGCCTCTTCGGACTTCGGTTCCTCCGTCTGTTGGAATCATAGTCCTCTTCGTCTGGCTTTCCTTCTTCCTCCTTCCTCCATTTCGGGGAAGGCACTCGCAGATGTCGCCGAAGTTGGCCATGTTTTATCAGCGACTCTATGTACTTTTTTAATTGGAAGTAGTCTTCAGTGTCGTGGCCGTGGTTGCGGTGAAATTGGCAGAACTTCTTCATGTTCTTTTTGTTATCAGCAGTCATGGCCCTTGGCCGCTGAACCTGGGTCCCCTGTCTCTCCATCATCATGAGGATGTTTGTCCTTATGGTGTTCAGGGGTGTAAAGGTTGGATGTTTCCTTCCTCTGTTTCTCTGAGGTCGTCCTACCTAGTCGGTTGGATCCCGTATTTGCTAGCTGGACCCTTCGGCGCGGGTGTGATCGGACTTCGGTCCACCCATCCTTAGTTCTTCGGCTGTCATGTGCTGCTCGGCCCTTCTGTAGAATTCACCAATCGTGTCCGGAGGGTCCTTGGAGAATTCGTAGAATAGTTGTGAATCCCTCGGAAGGCCCCGTGTCATAGCGAGGATGCGTATTTCGGGGCGAAAGTCTGGGACACTTAAGGCTTCTCTATTAAACCTTTCGACATAGTCACGGATGGTCTCTCCGTTCTTCTGCGCTATGTCGAACATCTGGACAGGCATCTTCGCCGTTGGCCAACTTCCAATGAATTGCTGTGTAAAGGCCGTAGATAACTCTTGGAATTCCCTGATGGTTTCTGGAGCCAACAAATTGTACCACGCTGTTGCTGGTCCTGTGAGGGTCACCTCAAAGCATTTGCACAAGGTAGCATCATCAGCACCGTGCATCATCATGCTACATTTGTACTTGGTTCGGTGAGCCTGTGGATCAGTTCAGCCATCATAAGTTTCTAGCCGAGGGACCCAGAAGTCACCTGGCATGGCTGCCTCAACCACTGCTCGGGTGAACGGTGACTCATCCCCACAGAAAGTATCAGACAGCCTAGCCCAGACCGGCTTCTGAGCTACCTGTTCTTCTACTCTCTCCAATCTTGCCAATATCTTCTCCATAAGGAGTGTAGCACTAGGCTCTTCCTCCTGGTGCTTGTAGGCTTCTGGGAAGGGAGACTGGCAGCACCGCTTCGGGGAGTGACTTCGGCGCCGAGGAGATGGGGATTTCGCCTCAAGTGATGAGCTCCTTTGGCATGGAATTTTAGGTCGCTTGGACCCCGTTTGTCCCGTAGGTCAGGCCCTGAGTGGCATGTTTTCCGTCGAGGACTCCTCTCGTGGATCCCCATTTCCTGAACTGCAATAGGTTGGTTTAGGGCTTTTTTCCCGAGGACGTGCTGGCGAGGGAGGCCTTTGGACCTGAGTTGGTTGTGGCCACCTTCGGTCTATTTGCTGTGTTATTTCAGCCACAACAGAGCGCTGAAAGTCACCCAAAAAACTCATAGTTATGACTAGTGGACACTTTTCCTCAGGCGAGGAAGTCCCTGGAAGGGTTTGCTCGGTAGCCAGTTGAGCCTCAGGTGTGGATGAGGACTTAGGAAGTCCCTTGTCCTTTGAACGCCGACTTTCAACGATGGCGACCTAAGAGTGAGTTCCCACAGACGGCGCCAAATGATGCCCAGCAGCATCTTCGTCGGGTGACATTATGACTTCGGAAGGGACTTCCTGAGAGGGAGAACGTCTGGTGCAAAGGTTTCCTAGAGGAGAGTGCCTGAAATGCTCAGAAAAAAGGGTTAGGAGGTCCCCGGAGTGTTTTTCCGAGGAGGAGCCTCCGACACCCAAGTCAGGTTCCTGAGAGGAGATAGAGGATGAACACTAGGAGGTTAGATGGCCTTGTGATAGCCGAGGTGCCCATCACCGGCCGAGCTCCCAGACCTGACGGAGTACCTACTTCGGCAGAGAGGAACAACCAGTCGAGGTCAGAAGGACGAACGATCTCCCTGGCCTAACATAGGGAATTCGCTTCCTTAGGAAGTGGTGGGACCAACCTCGATAGAGCGGACTGACCCTCTTCGGAAACAGAAGTATCCCTCGGAGGAACCATCCTCGGGGAATATATTCCCCGAGACGTTAGAGTAACCTCAGAAAGTACGAACAAAGCATTTAAGAAGCCTCTGACACCTCTCCATAAAAGTCGTCCCCCAAGTACATTCTGACACGCTATCACTGGGGGCTCGCCATCAGAGGGACACCTCGGTACGACACTCTCGGAATGCCTAGGCTGTCAACCAGGTGACTTTTGCTGAGATAAGCGTCCCTTCATTCCTGGAAAAGCAGGGATCACATCACACCGGACACGTGTCATAATCTGGGACAACCACAAGAGGAGAATGGCTTCTATACGCCTCCTTTATAAAACACCCAGAAAAGCATTCTAGAGAGGTAAGGGAGAATAGTTCTATTTGAATACACAAAAGAGCACATAATCCAGCTAACTGAAAGTACTGACTTGGGCGTCGGAGGCTCCTCCCCGGGAATACACACCGGGGATCTCCAAACCTACGTTTTTTGGAGTATTTCAGGTACCCTCCAATGGGAAATCTCCTCCCAAAGTGTTCTCCTCCATCAGAAGTCTGCCCTACCCATACAATGACACAAGATGAAACCGCCACAGGCCATCATTTGGCGCCGTCTATGGGAACTCTATCCCATGTCGCCATCGTGGAGACTCAGCGCTCGAAGGACAAAGGGATTTCAAGATCCCCCCTCGCACCTGAGACTCAACGGTAATGATTTCCCATAACGGTAATGATGAGCTTCCTATGAGATTTCCAGCGTTCTATCATTGCCGAAATCACTCAGTAGCTTGATCAGAGGTTGCCGCAACCTGCACCCACTCAAAAGACCTCCTCCCCAACCATTCGTCAGGAAAGGAGCTCGAGATCTACCCACCGGAGTTCAAGGAGTGGGGACTCCCTTGACACATGTTCAACGGAAAGTGAACCCGTTGAGGTGCAGCCCGTCAGAAGAAGAGCCCCAAAAGAAACCAGGGCCTCCTGTCAACGAAGCGCGTCCCCTTACCAGAGGTCCCCATCTTCCCCTTACCATAGTCATTCCCCAAGGCAAGGGAGAAATTCACCACCACCGGCGAACACGCGACGACAAGAAGGAGCCAACACTACCGCCCTTATGGAAAGGATCCTAGGAAGGCTGGAAAAGGTAGAGAAATAGATCTCCCGAAAACCAGTCTGGTCCCGGTTGTCCGACTCCTACACTGGAGAGGAGTCGCCTTTCGTACGCGAGGTAGTAAAGGCACCTATGCCCAGTGATTTCAGGGTTCCTCGTCTGGAAACGTATGACGGGCGAAGTGACCCCCAGGCGCACCTGACAAAATATAAGCAAAGCATGGTGCTTCATGGCATAGACGACGCCACGCTCTGTAAATGCTTTGAGGTGACGCTCTCAAGACCAGCAACAGCGTGTTGTAGCTCTTTGCCCCAGGGAAGTTTGCTGAGCTTCCAAGAACTATCTACTGCTTTCACCTAACAGTTTATTGGTAGTAGGACAACTGCCAAAATGCCAGTGCATATGTTTGACATAGCTCAGAAAGGAGGGGAGACCATCCGCGATTATGTTGAAAGGTTCAATCGGGAAGCACTGAGCGTACCAGACTTTCGGCCAAAAATTCACATCCTGGCGATGGTCAGAGGACTGCGGAGGGACCCCCAGATATTTTACGAGTTCTCCAAAGACCCCCCAGAAACTCTTGGGGAATTTTACAGAAGAGCCGAACAACACATGACAGCCGAAGAACTCAGAATGGGAGGACCTAAGGGTGAACACCCTCGCGCCGAAGGACCTAGCCATCAGCCGCGCCAGCAGAACGAGGGAGAACGGCCCCGCAGGCAAAGAGGGAAGAGGCCCACAGCATTCACTCCCTTGAACACCACAAGAGCTAGCATTCTAATGGCACTAGAAAGGCAAGGGACCACAGTCCCAAGGCCAAAGGACATGGCCCCGGAGAATAAAAGGAATATGAAAAAATTCTGTCAATTTCACCGGGATCATGGCCATGACACTGAAGCCTGTTATTAGTTGAAGAAGTACATCGAGTCCCTGATCAAACAGGGTTAACTTGGACGATATCTGCGGATGCCCTCTCCAAAAGGGAGAAAGGAAGAGCAGAGGAGAGCAGACGATGAAGAGTATGAATCAGATAGACGGCGGGACCGAAGTCCCTGAAAAAGTCTTCCACCCTCGGCAGGGATTATCCAAACCATCACTACTGGGATACCCTCGGCCGAGAGAAAAAGAAAAATGAGAGAAGTCTCCGTCATAGAGTACGGGAGCCCTTCGCGAAGGCTCACCCGTAGGGATAGGTCTGTAATAAAGTTCCCTCACGATGACCCCCTCCTTGTCATGGCAAGGATAGGGAACTGGGACGTCAAGAGAGTGCTCCTCGACGATGGCTCGAACACTGACGTCATTTTTTCTCATCTGCTGGGTAAATTAGACATCTCAAAAAGTGACCTTAGCCTAGTCAGTTCCCCCACCTTCTGCGTCGGACCATCTGAACTTCCAGTCTTTGGGTACATCGACCTGCCTGTGATGCTGAAAGGGTCTCGCCCAAAAGCAAAGAAGAGTTAATCGCCTCCGGCAGGACAAGATTTATAGTCATCGATGTGCCGTCAGCATATAACGCCATTCTGGGGAGGCAGACTCAGGGTAATTTTCACATTCGCCCAGACGTAAGGTACCTGACGGTCACCTTTTGTCACGCCCCGTACTGCCCCTGGCCCATCTGGGCCCAATTATCAAAGCTTGCAGCGGAAGTTATTCACATTTGAGGGGCTTTATTTAATACTACGAGCACCTACGGCGTGAGAGTCCAGGATCTAATCTGGTTCTAGCTTGATTGATTATTTACCTGCAATATGTTTCAGGGTGCTCTTTAAGGTCAAGCTAGCACCTATGTGGAATTTTAGTGTTCCAATTATGAGCTTTCTCAACTTAACAGATTTTCATGCGCATAATGCCCTTAGATGCCATCTTATCAAATCAGCAACCAACTCCATACAAATCTAGGTTCACTGGAGATCCTTCCTTAGGTACACATATTCAGCCAATCAATCTTGCAATTCAAGCAAAACAATCACTTAGTCCAGTAAGTGCATAGAATGTGTGCCCATCAAGTGTACTAGTCCAATGCATGGCAACAAAGAAGCCCATCTCTTTTTCAAGTTTGAAAACACATTTGTATATCCATGAGCATCTGCCAAGTCTAGCACACATAACCTGAATATCCATCATGGCATTATTCATCATAGTCATCCATCCAAGGCAAAGTTCATCATCATAAGTCAACCAGAACTATGCCTATCCATAGCACAGCAAACAAGCATCACCTACTTGGAAAACATACCAAGGAATGCTTTATGTCTAAGTTTATCTGGGTTCAAGTTTTACAGACCAAGTTTTCATGTCTACTTAATCTGTAACTCAAATAGACATGGAACACAATCCACCTTATAGACCTTGTTCCCACAACTTCTAGACTCCATATCCTGCACAGGTAAGTCCACAACATTAGCTTGTTCCACAAGCAATCTATACCACACAAGTCACTTTGAGCATATGATTTTACTGAGCATCACTATACACATACCCAACCTTTTTGTGTATCGTAACGAGTACTCTGGTACTCCTCGCTTGGTCTATCAAGCCATCCATTTCCTGAAAAATGTTTAGCAGGGCGGGTGAGTTATAAAACTCAATAAGAATCCCGGCGTGAGGTAGGTATCTCATGACTTTCATAGTCATATCCGGCTTTTAAAGCCAAAGTGTGCCAAGAACGTAATGGCATTTTCCATATTCCTGCAAAGGAAAACACTAAAACAAGAAAACACACAGTATGGCATGATAGCAATAATAATAATAATAATCAGGGTCAGCATGCACAACAATTTCAGAGAAGCACACAACTCAACGCACACACCACTGTTCCTCGTAACATGTGGGCATCGCAAGCATTCGCATTTGCATAACCATTTCCGGTCGACCATTTTTCTTTTTTTTTATCTTATCTGAGCTCATTATCTTGGGACCGAGTTGGCCAAACTCGATACCAAGACCCAAATGCTTGCTATTCTACTCATGAGTATACCATCGTTGCCGAAGCAACACCACCTCGCCCAGTACGCACTTATGTGCCCAATTATCCATAGTTGCCGAAGCAACGATCCTCGTCCAATACGCACTTATGTGCCCAATTATTAAACTAAGAAAGTACATGAGACCTCACAAAAGTAACAACCACGTAGCCCTGACATGCACACCTATGGTCACTTGGTGCTTTGACCATCACATAGGGGCACTAATACTCACACTGAAAGGACATGGAAAATATACCATGGAGAGTGAGTATTGGGATTCTTACCACCATTTGTATAACCTTTTTGCTCATTGTCTTTGCCTTGCTTTGCTTTGTTTGTTGTTGTAACTTTGCCCTTGCCTTAATGGACCTATAAAGCCCAATACACTAGCAAGTTAATTTCTTACTTTTCATGAACCATGAGAACCATAATTTACCAAGGATTCTTGGTTTAACTTACTCAACCTTACTTAAAGAGGAAAGGCCCCATAATTACCCTTCTTGGTTAAAGTCCAATTCCAATTGTAGCCAATGTTGGCATTATAGCCAAGATGGCCAATGTAGCCATTGCTGCCAATTTAGCCCAAGTTTGCCTATGTAGCCCATGTAGTGAATTGTAGCCCATTTTCATCTTGCTGTGAATTGAGGCCCAACTTGGCCTTTTCTGAAAGTTTAGGCCCAATTGGCCTCTTCTGGAAGTTTAGGCCCAATTGGCCTTTTCTGGAATCTTGGCCCAACTTGGGCTTTCCAGGAACTCAGGCCCACTTGGCCTTCTATGGAACCCAGGCCCACTTGGCCTGTTCTGGAACTCAGGCCCAACTGGCCTTTTATTAACTCAGGCCCACTTGGCCTTTTAATTCCTCAGGCCCACTTGGCCTTTTATCTTCTCAGGCCCACTTGGCCTTTTAATTCTCTTCTGGACTTGGGCCTATATTAACCTTTTCAGGATTTAGCCCAATTCAGCCTTTAGGCCTAATATACATCTTCAGGACTTGGGCCTATATTAACCTTTCCAGGATTTAGCCCAAGTGTTGAGTCAAAGTAGCCCACTTGCCAATAATGCCATTATGGTCCATTTGGCCAATATTACTCAAAACTCTGGGTTTTCCACTCAAGCACCTCAAGAACAATTGTTGACAGAATTGTCCTTGAATTCTTCTTTGCCACTTTAGTCCCAAATTTTCCTTGTGAACACTTTTGCCACCAAATTACTTGGTTAACACACATCCGCCAAAAATTGGCACCATGGCCGAATGCATGCTTCATTTCTTCTTTGTGATTTTTTTTTTTTTTTGCTTGTACAAGTCATCTAGGACTTAAAAATATGCCAAGAACACTTGTCTCCACATGGCTAACATGCCAAGAGATTAAAATCAACATATGGCCGAATCTTTCAAGCTTGATTTTTTTGCTCATAAATCTTCTCTTTTTGCATCCAACTTTTGGCCATCAACATGCACACTCACAAGAACATCTTCACTACCAAGAACACTTGGTTTCAAGCTTGCATGCCAAAAATACCCATTTGGCCGAATATACTCCTTGCTTTTCTTTGCATCTTTTGTTTGTTTCTTTGCTTGGAAAGGCTATACAAGCCTCAAGGCACCAAGAACACTTGGTTTCAAGCCTCAAAATTCCATGGACATTCATGGCCGAAACTTCATCCTTGCTTTTCTTGGAGTTCTCCTCCATTTCCTTGCTTTTGATGGCTTAAAAGTGCCATGCATGCCTTGAACTCTCAAGTTGAGTCCAAGAGCACTATGATTCCTCCATGGCCGAATCTTCAAGAGTTTTTCCTTGTTTATGGCCGAATCTTGAGCTTGTTCTTCCTTGACGTTTTCCTTGTTTTTCTTGCTCCTCATGGCTTAGAAATGCCATGCATGTTCATGAGCTCATGTGTGAAGCTCAAGAACAATAAGTTCCTCCATGGCCGAAAATTCAAGAGCTTGTTTCTTGATGTTCTTCTTCACTTCCTTGCTTCTCATGGCTTAGAAATGCCAAGCATGCTCATGAGCTCTTGAGATGAGCTCAAGAACACTATTTTCTCATCATGGCCGAATATTCACAAGCATTTTTCCATGGGTTTCCCTTGACATCTCTCTTCGATTTTGGTCTAGATGTGTTTAGGAGGTTGAAAGCTTCATGAAAATGTGTTTGCATGTGGGAAAAGCTTGGATTTTGGTCATGGCCGAATTTGTTGAGGGAGGAAGAAGATGATGAACTTGGAAGAACACCATGGCTGGTTTTAGAGAGAAGGGAGAGCAAATGGGAGCACTTGGTGCTAGAGAGAGAGAGAATTAAGTGTTTAAATGGTAAAACAAGAGCATGGCCGAATTTAGTGCTTCCAATTAGAAGAAATGCAAGCCAAATGCATGTGAAATGCATATTTGGAAGCAATGGCCGGCCATTTAATTTCCAAGTGGTGGGAGAATGGTCAAATGGCAATTAAACAATTCATTAGACAAATGTGAGTGGGGGGAATAGTTTAATGGGATATCTTGGAGCCATTAAACAATAATAGACAAAGGATAATGGAGTTTGTAGTGGAGGAATTAATTTAATGGGTAATAAACAAATATGAGTGGAGCAAATAAACAATGATAGTGGAGCATAAGTGGGAGACAAGCATGTGATGGGCAAATAATTAATATGTGAGTGGGAGACATGGGTGGCCAAACAATAATAGTTTAATGGGAAGTGGGAGACAAGAATAGTGGAGGAATAAAATAAATGATGAGTGGAATGTGTAGTAGGCCAAATTACTTACTTGGTCCTCCATCTTTCTCCAACTTTGCAATTGAGTCCTCCCACCCAACTTTTCTTTGTGCAATTGAGTCCCTCAATTTCAATTTCCACCAATATCATCATCACAACTCTTGGCCTAAGCCAGGCATAATCCTTGGAGTGTCCAACACTCATTAATGCCCATTCCTTAATAAATTCCAAGTCTCCAAGATTTTTTTGCCAAGTTTCCAAATTTGGAAACTTTTTCTGTCTTTACTCCACTTAACCCGGGACTTAGTCATTTAGTCCTTTCCGGGTATGACAATACTCCCCCTCTTAAGAAATTTGGCCCTCCAAATTTCCTAGGAGTCCAAAATCATCCTGCTCAGGTAGCCTGTTTAATACCAGAACACTGGTGGCATACCTTTCGGTCAAGCAGCCTCTTCCACTGGCCATATAAGTACTCATCTCCCCTTTTTGTTTCAGCTCTCTCTGTCAACTCCAGATTATACTGGATAACTCTCCTCATAAGGTCTTACTTGCCTTGATCCACAAGTCATAGCTTGTTTCCTTTTTTTCACAACTCAGCCCATCCCATTAGTGAATATCTGACACTTCTCAGGGTCTGGTAAAAATTCCAGTAGTGGGCTGCAGTCAATTTCTTCACAAGTCCCTCACACTGAGGTTGCTTCCATTCCAAGATATCTTCATCTGCTCGAGATCAATAGCTTAACTATGCTCATTGATCAACTGTCCGAGGATTTCAATTTTCCTTAGCCCAGATTTGGCACTTAGCTTGCCATACAACTGCTATTCCTTTTCAGGCTGGGCACCACTCTTGGGTGCTCCTTATGGGCTTTTTCATCCTTTGAGCACACCAATATGTCATCATTAGTAAGCCCAAATGGCATCACCATGTACTCAAAGCAACCACTCCTAGTCCTGCAGACTATCTTTAAGACATTGTCCTCCTCGATTCTCTGCTGGAAATATCCAGGTTCGAGGTTTACCTTCCTCCTTTACAAAAGTATAGATGCTTTCCAGGTAGATGTTCCTGGTTAATGAGTTCTCAAGCTTTATTTTAATGGGTTCTGACTTAGTCTTTGTCCTCCTTTGTATTAAATTGCCCTCGATACTTACTTAACTTTAGCTTCTTTTCATCCTTAGGCAATCACCTTCTTCCTGAACATAGGTTTTGTGCTTCAGCACCCTTAAATGATCCTCTGGGACTAACCCAGGAAAATTTCCATCATCAATGTCATTCCTTCCTATCTTCCCTTGCTTGGTCCTGGTACTTGTAGTCTGTCATTTGGCTCATTAGCCAAACTACGCTCATTCTGAGCTACCTGCCTTTGGGCAGTTTCATCAGGTATCACCGACCTGGCATTTGGCTCTCTAGCCAAACCATGCTCACTTTGAGCTACCTGCCTCTCTAGTTCATTCCCACCATTGCCATTTCTGGGGTGGCAGCAATATTATCTGTCATCAATTCATTTCTGGTATTTCTAACCAGGCGCACTTCAGTGCATACTTTTGTCATTCATCATTTCATTCCTCTGACTAACTTGGCAGTTTCCATAGACAATAATGCACTAGTATCAATTTAAAACTGATAATTCATAACTGCCAAATAAAATGTTACCTGTCAGGGTTCTCCTAACTCAATCCTGACCTGGTCCATTTCTTCATCAGTATCTTCAGCTCTTTGCCTTCATGGTCCTCTTGTGCCTTTCTTGATGTCTCAATCTGGAATACTCATCCAGTATCCTCAATTTTCCTTTCCCTGCTCCAGGTATCTCTCAGTATGCCTGGTGGGGGCATAGCTAGCCTTTTTATGAAAATTTCAGTCTCCTCAATGAAGATGGGGCATGTCTTGCCCTTTATGGCAATTGCCCTGTATCATTAACCTCTTGGGGTCTTTATCTTTCTTCCTTGGCAAGTCACTGCCTTACCCAGTGATTCAACACTTTGGGTACAGTACTTAATACAACTCTCCACGAATCTGTAGCATGGCTTATTGCCATGGAATCTTCCTTGAGTCTCTCAGGGAAGGTTGTAGCGAGCTCAAAAAGACAGCTACCTTCTCTGTTGTTCTGCTTTTCTTGGCTAGTGTGCCAAGCTTTGACCATCCTTTTTTTTTTTTTTTTTTTTTTTTTTTTTTTTTTTTTTACCTTTCTTCTTTCTTCTCTTACTTTTTCTTTTTTTTTTAGCTCATATGCCAAGCTTTTGCTTTCTCTGCTTAGCTGGCTTCTACATCCTGCTACTCTTTCCAGATCCCTTATGGCTTGTTTCTGGAATTGTTGCTCCAGGGCCATGGTTTTTGAAGTAACTTCTTAGGTCTAGGTATTCTCTACCTAAAGCCACTGAATCTCTACTCAAGCTCTAATGTTGAGAGCTACCTCAGCTCAAACAGGTAAACTCAATCTGCTTCTGTCTCTGGATCACGATCACATCAAAAGATAGGAGGTTTTAGTGCCAGGAATCGACTCCATCTGGCCCTCCTTAAGTTCATTCTTTCTGTGCTTTCCCTTTCGGGCTCATCTCTGCTACCAGGTGTATTCCTGGTTTGATCCTTGAACACCTGCTCCAATGCCAGGATATCCTGCATCATAGCATAGCAGCCCTTGGCTCTACTGCTTCTGAGAATCTATCTCAGCTTTGATTTCAGGCATCTCAAAGTTCCTTTTTATTTACAGCTGCTTCTGCTTCTCATACTGTGGAGCACATCTGATTACTGAATCTTTGCTGGAGCATATTTGATTATTGAATCTCTCCTGGATCCAACTATTTGTAACCTGGCGTTTGGCTTTTGGGCCAAACTAGGTTCATTGGCCTCTGTCTCTGAACTTTCTTCTTTCATCATCATCAATTTCTATTGGCTTGGTCTTGTAGCACATATTCTCTTTCTAGTCTTCTTTTCATTTCTGACTCTCTTCACTGCCCAGCAGTTCTGGGATTTATACCTGACTTCTCGTCATGGTCTGAATGCTCGATGGTTGGCATGTACTCCTACATTGCTTCCAATTTTGCCTCCGGGTATCAAGACCCATTAATACTTGGCCTCATGGCTCAGCTTTCCCACTGGGTATCAAGACCCAGAAATTAAGGGCTCAGTTCTTCCCCTGGGTATTAAGACCCAGTAATACTTGGCTAAATGGCTCAACAGCTCTGACTTGGACCTCTGGCACAAAGCCAGGACACCCCTTCCTATCTGAGGAAGTTTCATTTTCATTATGGGCCTCCTCATTACCTGGTTCTCATCCTGTTCACAACAACAAAGCAAAGCACAATACACATATATGCTCAATAATTCATAAGTGACTCAACCTAGTGGACTTAACCTATGTGGGAACAAGTCTATACTATAGCAGTCAATGACCAGAACACTGGTCCTTCCAAACAAAACATGCTGTCACACAATAAACATGCTCTGATACCACTTCTGTCACGCCCCGTACTGCCCCTGGCCCATCTGGGCCCAATTATCAAAGCTTGCAGCGGAAGTTATTCACATTTGAGGGGCTTTATTTAATACTACGAGCACCTACGGCGTGAGAGTCCAGGATCTAATCTGGTTCTAGCTTGATTGATTATTTACCTGCAATATGTTTCAGGGTGCTCTTTAAGGTCAAGCTAGCACCTATGTGGAATTTTAGTGTTCCAATTATGAGCTTTCTCAACTTAACAGATTTTCATGCGCATAATGCCCTTAGATGCCATCTTATCAAATCAGCAACCAACTCCATACAAATCTAGGTTCACTGGAGATCCTTCCTTAGGTACACATATTCAGCCAATCAATCTTGCAATTCAAGCAAAACAATCACTTAGTCCAGTAAGTGCATAGAATGTGTGCCCATCAAGTGTACTAGTCCAATGCATGGCAACAAAGAAGCCCATCTCTTTTTCAAGTTTGAAAACACATTTGTATATCCATGAGCATCTGCCAAGTCTAGCACACATAACCTGAATATCCATCATGGCATTATTCATCATAGTCATCCATCCAAGGCAAAGTTCATCATCATAAGTCAACCAGAACTATGCCTATCCATAGCACAGCAAACAAGCATCACCTACTTGGAAAACATACCAAGGAATGCTTTATGTCTAAGTTTATCTGGGTTCAAGTTTTACAGACCAAGTTTTCATGTCTACTTAATCTGTAACTCAAATAGACATGGAACACAATCCACCTTATAGACCTTGTTCCCACAACTTCTAGACTCCATATCCTGCACAGGTAAGTCCACAACATTAGCTTGTTCCACAAGCAATCTATACCACACAAGTCACTTTGAGCATATGATTTTACTGAGCATCACTATACACATACCCAACCTTTTTGTGTATCGTAACGAGTACTCTGGTACTCCTCGCTTGGTCTATCAAGCCATCCATTTCCTGAAAAATGTTTAGCAGGGCGGGTGAGTTATAAAACTCAATAAGAATCCCGGCGTGAGGTAGGTATCTCATGACTTTCATAGTCATATCCGGCTTTTAAAGCCAAAGTGTGCCAAGAACGTAATGGCATTTTCCATATTCCTGCAAAGGAAAACACTAAAACAAGAAAACACACAGTATGGCATGATAGCAATAATAATAATAATAATCAGGGTCAGCATGCACAACAATTTCAGAGAAGCACACAACTCAACGCACACACCACTGTTCCTCGTAACATGTGGGCATCGCAAGCATTCGCATTTGCATAACCATTTCCGGTCGACCATTTTTCTTTTTTTTTATCTTATCTGAGCTCATTATCTTGGGACCGAGTTGGCCAAACTCGATACCAAGACCCAAATGCTTGCTATTCTACTCATGAGTATACCATCGTTGCCGAAGCAACACCACCTCGCCCAGTACGCACTTATGTGCCCAATTATCCATAGTTGCCGAAGCAACGATCCTCGTCCAATACGCACTTATGTGCCCAATTATTAAACTAAGAAAGTACATGAGACCTCACAAAAGTAACAACCACGTAGCCCTGACATGCACACCTATGGTCACTTGGTGCTTTGACCATCACATAGGGGCACTAATACTCACACTGAAAGGACATGGAAAATATACCATGGAGAGTGAGTATTGGGATTCTTACCCCCATTTGTATAACCTTTTTGCTCATTGTCTTTGCCTTGCTTTGCTTTGTTTGTTGTTGTAACTTTGCCCTTGCCTTAATGGACCTATAAAGCCCAATACACTAGCAAGTTAATTTCTTACTTTTCATGAACCATGAGAACCATAATTTACCAAGGATTCTTGGTTTAACTTACTCAACCTTACTTAAAGAGGAAAGGCCCCATAATTACCCTTCTTGGTTAAAGTCCAATTCCAATTGTAGCCAATGTTGGCATTATAGCCAAGATGGCCAATGTAGCCATTGCTGCCAATTTAGCCCAAGTTTGCCTATGTAGCCCATGTAGTGAATTGTAGCCCATTTTCATCTTGCTGTGAATTGAGGCCCAACTTGGCCTTTTCTGAAAGTTTAGGCCCAATTGGCCTCTTCTGGAAGTTTAGGCCCAATTGGCCTTTTCTGGAATCTTGGCCCAACTTGGGCTTTCCAGGAACTCAGGCCCACTTGGCCTTCTATGGAACCCAGGCCCACTTGGCCTGTTCTGGAACTCAGGCCCAACTGGCCTTTTATTAACTCAGGCCCACTTGGCCTTTTAATTCCTCAGGCCCACTTGGCCTTTTATCTTCTCAGGCCCACTTGGCCTTTTAATTCTCTTCTGGACTTGGGCCTATATTAACCTTTTCAGGATTTAGCCCAATTCAGCCTTTAGGCCTAATATACATCTTCAGGACTTGGGCCTATATTAACCTTTCCAGGATTTAGCCCAAGTGTTGAGTCAAAGTAGCCCACTTGCCAATAATGCCATTATGGTCCATTTGGCCAATATTACTCAAAACTCTGGGTTTTCCACTCAAGCACCTCAAGAACAATTGTTGACAGAATTGTCCTTGAATTCTTCTTTGCCACTTTAGTCCCAAATTTTCCTTGTGAACACTTTTGCCACCAAATTACTTGGTTAACACACATCCGCCAAAAATTGGCACCATGGCCGAATGCATGCTTCATTTCTTCTTTGTGATTTTTTTTTTTTTTGCTTGTACAAGTCATCTAGGACTTAAAAATATGCCAAGAACACTTGGCTCCACATGGCTAACATGCCAAGAGATTAAAATCAACATATGGCCGAATCTTTCAAGCTTGATTTTTTTGCTCATAAATCTTCTCTTTTTGCATCCAACTTTTGGCCATCAACATGCACACTCACAAGAACATCTTCACTACCAAGAACACTTGGTTTCAAGCTTGCATGCCAAAAATACCCATTTGGCCGAATATACTCCTTGCTTTTCTTTGCATCTTTTGTTTGTTTCTTTGCTTGGAAAGGCTATACAAGCCTCAAGGCACCAAGAACACTTGGTTTCAAGCCTCAAAATTCCATGGACATTCATGGCCGAAACTTCATCCTTGCTTTTCTTGGAGTTCTCCTCCATTTCCTTGCTTTTGATGGCTTAAAAGTGCCATGCATGCCTTGAACTCTCAAGTTGAGTCCAAGAGCACTATGATTCCTCCATGGCCGAATCTTCAAGAGTTTTTCCTTGTTTATGGCCGAATCTTGAGCTTGTTCTTCCTTGACGTTTTCCTTGTTTTTCTTGCTCCTCATGGCTTAGAAATGCCATGCATGTTCATGAGCTCATGTGTGAAGCTCAAGAACAATAAGTTCCTCCATGGCCGAAAATTCAAGAGCTTGTTTCTTGATGTTCTTCTTCACTTCCTTGCTTCTCATGGCTTAGAAATGCCAAGCATGCTCATGAGCTCTTGAGATGAGCTCAAGAACACTATTTTCTCATCATGGCCGAATATTCACAAGCATTTTTCCATGGGTTTCCCTTGACATCTCTCTTCGATTTTGGTCTAGATGTGTTTAGGAGGTTGAAAGCTTCATGAAAATGTGTTTGCATGTGGGAAAAGCTTGGATTTTGGTCATGGCCGAATTTGTTGAGGGAGGAAGAAGATGATGAACTTGGAAGAACACCATGGCTGGTTTTAGAGAGAAGGGAGAGCAAATGGGAGCACTTGGTGCTAGAGAGAGAGAGAATTAAGTGTTTGAATGGTAAAACAAGAGCATGGCCGAATTTAGTGCTTCCAATTAGAAGAAATGCAAGCCAAATGCATGTGAAATGCATATTTGGAAGCAATGGCCGGCCATTTAATTTCCAAGTGGTGGGAGAATGGTCAAATGGCAATTAAACAATTCATTAGACAAATGTGAGTGGGGGGAATAGTTTAATGGGATATCTTGGAGCCATTAAACAATAATAGACAAAGGATAATGGAGTTTGTAGTGGAGGAATTAATTTAATGGGTAATAAACAAATATGAGTGGAGCAAATAAACAATGATAGTGGAGCATAAGTGGGAGACAAGCATGTGATGGGCAAATAATTAATATGTGAGTGGGAGACATGGGTGGCCAAACAATAATAGTTTAATGGGAAGTGGGAGACAAGAATAGTGGAGGAATAAAATAAATGATGAGTGGAATGTGTAGTAGGCCAAATTACTTACTTGGTCCTCCATCTTTCTCCAACTTTGCAATTGAGTCCTCCCACCCAACTTTTCTTTGTGCAATTGAGTCCCTCAATTTCAATTTCCACCAATATCATCATCACAACTCTTGGCCTAAGCCAGGCATAATCCTTGGAGTGTCCAACACTCATTAATGCCCATTCCTTAATAAATTCCAAGTCTCCAAGATTTTTTTGCCAAGTTTCCAAATTTGGAAACTTTTTCTGTCTTTACTCCACTTAACCCGGGACTTAGTCATTTAGTCCTTTCCGGGTATGACACCTTTGCCACGGAAGACGAAGATGCTGAAATCTTCATAGATCAGGCCGAGGTTAGAAAAGTCTTCATGAGGGCCAGGCAAAGCCCAACCAAGATCCAGGAACAGACTTCGGCAGAAGGAAAAACGGTCTTGATGGATGAAAAGGCAACGACAGAAGAAATGGAAAGCCTCAAAAAAATAGAAGCAGAAGATGTAGAATTGATCCCTGGCCGAAACACCCGAATTGGGAAGAAACTGGCCGAAGGGGACAAAAAAAGGCTTGTATCCTTTTTGTGCATGAACAAGGATCTATTTGTTTATTCGCCGAAGGATATGCCTGGGGTTGACCCTAGCATAATCCACCACAATCTTAGAGTGCAACCACATGTCAGACCAGTTCGGCAGAAAAAACGAAATCTATCAGCTCACAAAAAGTCCTTCGTCAAGGCCGAAGTTAGTCGCCTCATTGAGGCCGGGGTAATAAGGGAAGTAAAATACCCCGAATGGCTCAGCAATGTGGTTATAGCCACAAAAGAGGGTAGTGAAAAGCTCCGAACGTGCATCGACTTCCGAAACTTAGATGATGCTTGTCCAAAAGACTCCTACCCATTACCGGCCATAGATCAGCTGGTAGACGCAACTGCCGAGTATGGACTGCTTAGCTTCCTCGACGCCTTTAGCGGGTATCATCAGATACGAATGAACCCCGAGGATGAGGAAAAAATGGCATTCATAATAGAGATATGTTAGAATGCCCTTCGGGCTCAAAAAGGCAGGAGCCACCTACCAAAGACTGATGAAGAATGTATTTGACGCGCAGATCGGTAGAACATGGAAGTGTACGTCGACGATATGATAGTCAAGAGCAAAGTACCTAGTAATCATATCACTGACTTAACCGAAACCTTCCGACGACTTCAAGAGTTCGGCATTCGCCTTAATCCCGAAAAGTGTGTGTTCGGAGTAAACATAGGAAAATTTCTCGGGTTTATGGTGTCGGAAAGGGGAATAGACGCTAACCCTGAGAAAGTGTAAGCCCTGCTGAATTTCCGGAAACCTACATCTATCAAAGACATACAGAGGCTTAGCGGGAGGATCACCTCCCTAAGTAGATTCATCTCCAGGTATGGTGACCGATGTCGCCAGTTTTCCAAAGTACTGACCAAAGTCTCCAAGGAAGGTGGTACCTCCGGAACCCAGGAACATCCATGGAATACAGAATACCAGAAAGCCTGGGGAGAGCTCAAAAGTTATCTGACTCGCCTCTCAACACTTCAGCAACCTCGGGAGAGGGAACCTCTCATTCTTTATCTAGCAGTCACTGAAAAGACGGTGAGTTCCGTCCTAGTGAAAGAAGAGGGTGGGAAGCAATGGCCGGTGTATTACGTAAGCAAATCCCTGCATGGCACCGAGACGAGGTACCCGTTGCTCCAACAAGTTATCTACACGTTAGTACTGGCAGGTAGGAGATTGTGACCCTACTTCCAAGGACACGCCATCACCGTACGCAGTAATTTGCCCCCGCGAGATGTGATGAAAAAAGTGGAGCATTCGGGAAGACTCTCAAAATGGTGCATTGAGCTCAGTGAATACGACATTACTTACGATCCTAGAAGGGCAATAAAGGCTCAGGCACTTGCAGACTTCATAGCTGAGATCCACGAGATTGAAAAGACCAAAGCACTCGCGGGAGGTGAAACAGAGACTGACCCAGAATGGAAGCTCTTCGTAGATGGAGCGTCAGGCACAGAGCATCAAGGAGTTGGAATAGTTCTTCAGGGTCCCGAAGGCATGGAAGCTTCTAAAGCGGTCAAATTCGGTTTTAATGTTACCAATAACATTCCCGAATATGAAGCCCTCATAGCCGGACTGAAAATGGCCAGAAAAGTAGGTGTGAAGAACCTTGTGGCCCACAGTGATTCGCAGTTAATATTCTGACAGACGAAGGGTGAATACGTGGCAAAGGACCCAATTTTGGCTAAGTTTCACAACATCGTTCAGAAACTCATTGAGGATTTCGACTCGGTGCAAATAAATAACGTGCCCGAAGGGATAATACCCAAACGGATGCCTTGGCCAAGGCAAAGGAACCCACCGAAGTGCTAAAACACCCCAGCACGGAGTTAATGTGCATAAAAACCTCAGGGGAGGGATGGCAAAACTCCCTCAAGAGATATTTGGCAACTTCAGAGCTTCTCGAGGACCCTAAAGAAGCCGCAAAGGTCCGAAAGCGTGCAGGGAGGTACTTCCTTATTGGGGAAGAGCAGTACAGACAAGGGTATGCAAGCCCTCTACAAAGATGTATAGGCGAGGACGACGCCAAAGTAATACTTGAAGAAGTACATGAAGGAGTGTGTGGCTCCCATATAGGAACAGACGCCCTCGCAGGAGTAATACTCCGCCAAGGTTACTTTTGGCCTACCCTAAGGAAGGACGCAAGGCAATTCGTCCGAAGATGCGACAACTGCCAAAGACACGCCAATATCCAAAAGCTACCCTCGGAAAGAATAAATGCAACAGACTATCCCTGCCCCTTCGCGATATCAAGCATTGATCTCATCGGACCTCTCCCAAATGCCCCCGACGGAGTAAAATTTTGCATCGTCGCAGTGGACTATTTCATAAGTGGATAGAGGCAGAACCGCTAGCATCAATCTCGGTGAAGGACGCTCAAAAATTCGTATGGAAGAACGTTATATGCGGATTTGGCATTCCAAGGGTGATAGTGGCCGATAACGAGACTCAATTCACGGACAAAGGGTTCCGGGAATTCATGGAGAACCTTGGCGTCAAGATACATTTTGCCCCAGTGGCTCACCTTTAGAGCAATGGGCAGGTCAAGGTATCTAACAGAACAATAAAAGATGGCCTGAAGAAAAGGCTAAAAGAGGCAAAAGGGAAATGGCCAGGAGAGCTCCCAAGTGTGCTATAGAGCTACCGAACGACTCCCCGAAGAGCCACGGGAGAGACCCCTTTCTCGCTCATATACGGGACTGAGGCCATCATTCCCATTGAAATCATGCAGCCCTCGATAAGAGTACAGGTGTTCGATGAAAGAGGAAATGATCTCGGACTGAAAGCAAAACTGGACCTCTTCGAAGAACACTGCAAAATGGCCGAGTTAAGAAGAAAGGCCTTCCAGCAGCGGATAGCGCGCACCGCCAATTTACATGTAAGAAAAAAGGAGATCAAAAAGGGGGACCTTGTTCTCCGGAAGGCCGAGTACGAACAGCGAAGGCCATCGGAAGGGGTACTTCAGGAAAATTGGAGTGGACCCTATTTGGTCCTCGACGAAGTTTGCCTAGGGGTCTTTAAGTTGGGTAATATTGAGGGAGTAGAGTTGAAGAATACTTGGCGTTTAGACTCTCTGAAAAAATTCTATACTTAGACATTTTTTCGAAGAAAGCCTGTAAGATACTCTTCCCCGAAGTCATCAGTAAAAATACTTGATGAATTTGCCCTCGTTACCGAAAGAGTATGCCTTGACGATTCTTCCTTACGAAATTCCTTACTAAGATTAAAAACCCGTCCGAATAAGAAAGGAGTCCAAAAAGGTTCCTTCCGAAAAATAAGGTGCAGGTGTTCGTAAAAAATGTACACTTAGAATCATACCAGCTTCTGAGAAGGCATATTCGGAAGAAAGAACGGAGAATGGAGGAAAAAATTCTTCATTAAAAAATTCAATGGCAAAAAATACAAAAACGGAAGAAGAAAGCCTATGACTAAGCAGGGGTATCTGACGTTTCTACAACATTATCATCCCCGAATGGCTCAGTCAAAGACACAGGCCGAGCCGGAGGAAGATTGAGGAACTCGACTTTGGACCATGAAGATCTGGGCTCTTTGGGAAAATCCAAAGTAGACAAGTAAGAAAGGTCAAGCCCATGGTGCCGAGCGAGGACCTGGTGACGAGCCAAGCAAAAACCATCTTGGTAAGACGTCTTCGACATTTGCTCGCTACGGTCCTTCTCGGCGCCAAGAATCGCCAGCTCAGCTTTTAGCGCGACAATCTTCTCCCCTAGCTTCTTCTTCTTCCTGCTCTTTGTCTCCTTCTTCTTCAGCGACGCAATCTCAGCCTGAAGATCGGCATTCAAAGCGAGTGCCTTCGCAAGATCCTCGCCGTCTTGAGCGGTTTTCTTCCGAAGGGCCTCATTCTCTAAAGAAAGAGTCACGCACTTGGAGCCGAGGTCTTCAACCTTTGCTGAGAAATCGGTAAGAAGCTCCTGCCTGCTGGACACAACCACTGCCCAAATACTCCCAATGTCCTCCTTCGTGATTTTGTTTAACTCGCCATATTTTAGGGCGTATTAGGCGAGAGACTCCTTCGTCTTGCGCAAGGAATCTTTGGACCGAGAGCGGGTCTCCGTTTGTTTCACTGGCCAGGGGCGGAAGTACCCACTATATGCCAAAAGCTGCAGAAAAATAGAGGCGTCAAATAAGTATCGGAAGGTAGTGATAGCTTAGAAGAACAATTTTCTAAAAAAGAAGGATCAGCTGAGCAGCGTGCTCGGTCATCCTCACCGCGAGGATCTGTTCGCTGGGACATTAGGTGGTAAGGGACTGAAAGGTGGCGTTAGTCAGCACCCCCACCGCCATTTTTGGAGCCATCAGCTAGCTATCCTTAGAGAACGTCCAGAAGGGCTCCCGTGGCACCTTGTCCCGCGGAATCCGTCGGTCCCGAAGAGACCTCCTACGGGCACGAGTCTCTACCCAGGAAGCAGTAGGGGCATTCTCTGCAAGGTCATGCCGAAGTTCCGTCAAGACATCATCCCTTAGCCATTCATTCAAAAAATCATAGATACGAAAAATACTGAAATTTGTAGCGGAATGGCTAAGGAACGAACCTGGTGGAACTTCAGGGATGCACTCTTCAGAACCGACCTCCCGAACATCCTCAGTGACATTATTTCCCTTCCTTCTTCTGCCCTCTTCAAACTCCTGGGCAGACGTTCGCTCTGCTGGAATCTCGGTAGCAGGGGCAGAACTCGGTGTCTCCCCGAGGATGTAAGGGTCTGAAGAAGGGTTCTCGGCGGTCGGAAGTTGAGCGGAGGACTAATCTTCCACCTCAACTACGTTCTCGGGGGGAGGAGGAGTGGTAACCTTGGCCTTCTTGGGCTTAGAAGGGCCGGCAGTCGACCTCTTCCTCTTACCAGAAGTCTTCCTGCGTACTTGCTCCCCCGCTTAGCCTGACGGTCGAAGAGTGATTTATAAAACTCGACAGACTGATCGCCCATCTCTGCAAAAAGGTAAAATATCAGTGAAAGTCCAAAATGAAAGCAGATACCAAACCCTGGAAGATGTCTCACTCTCAGAAAAAGCCTGATAAGAAATTTCACGCCGAATGAGCATGACTATCCAGGCCTTCTTCCCCGAAAGAACAGGCACGGGCATGCCGGGGTCACTCTTGTGGGCAGTAATCACTCCCAGTTCCTGAAGAACTTCCTCGGACATAAGATCCCACTTAATGGGCAAGGGGTAGGGTGAACGTGAAGGAGCCCCGGAGTACCAATCCGCCACTAATCGAATACGTTTGTCGAAGTTCTCAAAATCGGCAAGCAATACCAGAATGAGGAGCTTCTGGGGATCGACGACGTCGACCTTCAAACTCCCTGAAGCCCATATAATAGGCACATGTCTCCAAGACTCGGGAACCTGGAAAAAGAAAAAATTCTTCTGCCACCCTCGCCAACTATCCTTAGTGTCGAAGGTAAACATAAACTTCTTACTCCCGGACCCTCGGGGAAGGAGGTAGTAAAAACCACCCTTCGGCACCGGGTGGAGTTTGTAGTATTGCATGAAGAAGAGGAAGTGGGGGTTTATGCCGAACACCCCGCACATGCAGAGGAAAGCATTAAAGTAAGAGTAAGAATTTGGGGGGAGTTGGTTCACGGCAATACCGTGGAATTTGTAGAATTCGCATATCATGCGATGAGGGGGATACCGAAGACTGGCTTTCAGCTGAGCTCGGTAAACGGTAACCTCCTGATAGCCAAAGGCTATCGCCTCAATCTGGCCGAACACCCTGCCACAACAATGGCCAGAAGAACTGGCGCTTCCCGGGAACAGGTGGAGTCATGCACCTCGGGAGATAGCCGGAGAGCTCCGAGCCTCGGCACGCCAGTAAAACTTGAGGACTCTATTCGCACCCCAAGGTTGTGAACAGCGCGCCTTCGGAAAAGTGGCACCAGACATTGCTGCCCGAACATGATATCCCCGAAGGCGGAACCCCCGAACTGAGGGTATGCTTCCCGAAGAGGCTCTGTCCGAACTAGAGGACGACCTCGCCCAGGGACCTCGGGAGTACGACAGGAGCATTTATGGAAGCATTTAAGGAAGCCTCTGACACGTCCCACCACAGACGTAAAAAGTCACCCTGACGCGCAGACGCCATCAGAATCACATCATGGCCCGTCTCAGCACAAGGCTCGAGGTGAGCTGGTTACCAACTATCTGTCCCCTATGCCCAGATGTTCAGGAGCATCCGACCGCACACGTGTCATGATCTGAACGGGCTAGGTATTCCTATATATACAGGAAATAAATACTTGACAGGAAGTTGGTAGGCCAGAGATACAGCTCCCACACTCTGAGAAATTACCAGGCGAGGCTTTTCTGCCTTTCTCTTTGAGCTAGTGACTTTCTCCTTTTTCCGGCCACCACTGACTTGGGCGTCGGAGGCTCCCCCCCCGGAAAAACACTCCGGGGGCCTCCTAACCCTGTTTTCCAGCTTTTCAGGTACTCTCCTTGGGGCGATCCACCTTCCAGGCGTTCTTCCTCCTAGAAGTCTCCTCAACAGTCATCATGACTCACAACGATGAGGCCCCAGGCCATCACCTCCCTCGAAGAAGCAGCTGTGTAGGCATTAGATCCCAGCAAAGGTAACCTTGGTGTGATGTAAGAAGGGAGGTAGTACTTGGCCACCCACTTTTTCATCTTTTCCAAAGTAGTGGAACAGGGGTAAGCCTTAAGAAAAGCAAGGTTTTCAGAAAGAGGGCGCACAGTCATCAATGGAGTCGGACTTAATGGAGTCGGATTTGACATTTTTCAAAAAGAAAAAGAGAGATGACTTTGGGAAAAATAGGGGAACAATGACAAACCACCAAAAGGAACACCCACCAAAGAATTTGCCAAAGCCTGGGCTGCGAGACGCTGCTGCAAGGAATCACCGGAGGTCACTCTGCCGCAAGAATCGCTGCCGAAAAAAGGAAAAGGGCAAGAAAAGGCTCTAGAACAGACAAGAGCTAAAGCAAAAGAGTGAGACAAAATGGGACGGAAGGTGCTTATATAGACCGAAGAAGGATAAGTGAAACGTCGTCGTAATCATCCTTTAAAGATGTAACCGCCTCATTATTACTCCTTGAAGGCGAAGAGGTGCAGTTGATGTAACCAGCATAACTATTTCACCATCCAACAGCGTCCACGTGTCACATGGCACGAGGAACCAAGGCACATCCCTCTAACATCATGAAAACCCAGGCACGGTTACCCATGACTGACACGCCTGGCCAAAGGATGCGATGGTTCACAGACCCGCGGCAGAAAAGGCAAAAAAGAAAAAAGTAACGTGCATTCCGAGGACGTCAAGAAAGCTAGAGGAGGGTACCACGGCTCTGAGGAGATGCCTTCCGAAGTAAGGCAACTTTCCAAGAAAAAGTTTCAGCCGCCAGATCGGCAAAGGGACATTCTCGAAAACATAGCCGAAGTCCCTGCTCCGGCTCTCCAGGAGGGGGCATGTGATAGCCGAGGTGCCCATCACCAGCCGAGCTCCCAGACCTGACGGAGTACCGACTTTGGCAGAGAGGAACAACCAGCCGAGGTCAGATGGACGAACGATCCCCCTGGCCTAACATAAGGAATTCGCTTCCTTAGGAAGTGGTGGGACAAACCTTGGTAGAGCGGACAGACCCTCTTCGGAAATAGAAGTATCCCTCGGAGGAACCATCCTCGAGGAATATATTCCCCGAGATGTTAGAGTAACCTCAGAAAGTACGAACAAAGCATTTAAGGAGCCTTTGACACCTCTCCATAAAAGTCGTCCCCCAAGTACATTCTGACATGCCATCAGAGGGACACCTCGGTATGACACTATCGGAATGCCTAGGCTGTCAACCAGGTGACTTTTGCTGAGATAAGTGTCCCTTCATTCCCGGAAAAGCAGGGATCACATCCCACCGAACACGTGTCGTAATCTGGGATGACCACAAGAGGAGAATGGCTTCTATACGCCTCCTTTATAAAACACCCAGAAAAAGCATTCTACAGAGGTAAGGGAGAATAGTTCTCTTTGAATACACAAAAGAGCACATAATCCAGCTATCTGAAAGAACTGACTTGGGCGTCGGAGGCTCCTCCTCGGGAATACACACCGGGGATCTCCTAACCTGTGTTTTCTGGAGTATTTCAGGTACCCTCCACTGGGGAATCTCCTCCCAAAGTGTTCTCCTACATCAGAAGTCTGCCCTACCTGTACAATGACACACGATGAAGCCGCCGCAGGCCATCACCTTGCCTGTGTGTGTTTTTTCAGGGAGAGAGGGTTCGATGCCTTGCCAGGTCCTGTTTCCTGGTATTTATAGGAGTGCCCAGCCCATTCAGATTATGACACGTGTTCGGCCGGATGTTTTCTGTACCTTCGGGCATAGGGGACAAGTAGCCGTTTATAGGCTCTTTGAGTCTTGGACTAAGACAGGTTGTGACAAGACTTGAACGGCGTCGGCACGTCAGACCGACGTTTGAGGTGGTGTGTAGCGCCTGTGGGTGACATGTCAGAGGCTCCTTAAATGCTCATGCCATACTCCTGAGGTCTTTCGGGCGAGACTGTCCTTTGGTACGGATGCCCTTCTTCGGGAATCATGCCCGTAGTTCGGTGATTTCCCGGATTCGGGTGTTCCGCCTTCGGGGAGAGTCTTTCCTGTCTGCAATAGCTGGTGATGGCCTGGGGCCTCATCGTTGTGAGTCATGATGACTGTTGAGGAGACTTCTAGGAGGAAGAACGCCTGGAAGGTGGATCGCCCCAAGGAGAGTACCTGAAAAGCTGGTAAATAGGGTTAGGAGGCCCCCGGAGTGTTTTTCCAGGGGGGGAGCCTCCGACGCCCAAGTCAGTGGTGGCCGGAAAAAGGAGAAAGTCACTAGCTCAAAGAAAAAGGCAGAAAAGTCTCACCTGGTAATTTCTCAGAGTGTGGGAGCTGTATCTCCGGCCTACCAACTTCCTGTCAAGTATTTAATAGAGTCCTCAAGTTTTACTGGCGTGCCGAGGCTCGGAGCTCTCCGGCTATCTCCCGAGGTGCATGATTCCACCTGTTCCCGGGAAGCGCCAGTTCTTCTGGCCATTACTGTGGCAGGGTGTTCGGCCTGATTGAGGCAATAGCCTTTGGCTATCACATGCCCCCCTCTGGAAAGCCGAAGTGAAGACTTCGGTTTGCATCTCTTTCCGAGGTTGTCGTTGGGAGTCTTGTTGGGAAGCATAACCTGTTCCGAGGTCGCACCTTTTGCCCGAATGTCTGGGATGTTCGGCCTTGGCCTATTCTTTGGTGTCTCCGAGGCAAAGCCTGTACCGAAGATACACCTCTTGCCCAAAAGTCATGGGCTGTTCAGCAATAGCCTGTCTCTTGGTGTCCTCGAGGTGGCCTGCTTTTTATTTCTGCAGGTCTGATGGCCAAGCGTGTCAGATTGAGCGGCGCGTCTCCACTTTTCAGGGATGTCAAACGACATGTCCCAATCAGGAGGTGTGTCCCGGTTTTCCAGGGACGTTTGGGGAGGCATGTCCCCTATTTCTGCACAGCGGTTGACACGCGGCTTCTTGCCATTGGAAGAGAGACGCGTCATTTACAGAGGGCGTGCCTTTTCGGGTGCAGCAGGCAGTTACGGCGACGGTTCGCCTCCAATGGGTACTTATGATCTCTTTTCGGCTACCCACCTTTGGCCTATAAATAGCCCATTCCATCATAAGTCCCACTTACTGTTTTTCTACTCTCTCTCTGCTTTGCCCTCTGTTCTTGCGTTTTATCTCGCTTTCTGTGGCGGAGCTTCTTTAATCAGAGCTTTTCCTACCAACTTTCACGACGGCGTCCTCAGGCAAATCTTTTGGTGGGTTTTCATTTCCAGAGTACTCTGATTCCTCTGTTTTTCTGAGTTTTTCTGGAAAACTGTTGTTTTTTTTCCAAACTCGTCTTATGAGTGTTTTCTGGAAACTATTTTCTTTTCCATCTCAAACTCTTTTTCATGTCTACGATGCCTGTTCCCGAGAGTTGGAAACCTCTTCTGGCCCATCCTTGCTGTACCACCCCCAAAAAACTAGAGAGGTGGAAGAAAAAAATCTTTCTTCCCTCTTACGCTGTGACCAGGCCGCCTCGTTCTAGCCATTTTGCTTTTTCAAACCGCGGCGACGAGGTTACCGTCTTCCGAGCCCAACTGAAGGCCGGACTTCGGTATCCTCCCCCAAAGGTGGTTTGCGAGTTCTGCCAATTCCATGGCATTGCTGTGAACCAGCTTCCCCCGAACGCGTACTGCTATTTTAACGCCTACCTCTGCATGTGTGGCGTGTTCGGGATAGAGCCCCACTTCATCATTTTCATGCAGTACTACAAGCTCTACGTGGTCCCGAAGGGTGGCTTCTATTTCCTGCTGCCTCGGGGATCCGGGAGCAAAAAATTCACCTTTACCTTCGACACGAAGGATAGCTGGCGGGGGTGGCAGCCTAAGTTCTTTTTCCTGAAGGTGGATAAGAACTGGTCTGATGTCCCGACCAGATGGGCTCACGGAGTGCTGAACCCAGACGTCGTTGATCCGAGGATGCTGCTGACCCCACCGTTGGCTTCCGTGTTCGTGGATTTCGACGCCCGCATTCGGGCAGTCGCTAACTGGGTTCCCGAGGTCTCTCCTCGTGCTCTTTACCCCTTTCCTATCAACTGGAGGTTGATGACCGAAGAAGTCCTTCGGGAGCTGAATGTGGTTAAGGAGCACGAGACTGACCTCAATATGCCCGCTCCCGCCATCGCCGGGAAGGACTCCTGGCTGGTCAAGCTCCTTAAGGGGGAGACTTCTTTCGAATCTTTAGCCGAAAGTGAGTAATCTTCCACCCCTTTATATTTTTTCCTCGGACTTACGTTGATATTTCTTCTCTTTTTCAGAGAAGGGCGATGGGGCTGCCTCCTATTACAAGGCCCTCTTTTCTGGCCAAGTGGAGAAGGGGGAGCAGACAAAGAAGGCGGCTTCCCGAAGAAGGAAGTCGACAGGGGCGGGACCCTCGGGGAAGCGAGCTAGGAAGGCTGTCCAGCCTCCTCAGCCAGAGCTTTCGGAAGAAGAAGCTGGCGAAGAGGCTGGTCTTGTTAAAATTTCACCGGCCGAGGTCCCCGTTACTTCCGTCGAGGTGCCTCCTCTCGACCTCGAGGCCCCCAGAAACACTGTAGTGGTAGAAGTACCTACTGCCGAGGAGCGGTACCGGCAGAAGGGTAAGGGTCTTTCTACCGAGGGGCCCGAGGATCCCGAGGACACTATCTCCGAGGTTCCTTCAGGTATGCCTTCAGGCGAAGTTCAGCTCCTTTGCTTTTCCCGAATTTTTCTTCTACTCCGAACTTCCTTCTCACTTTCAGGGGAGCCTCTTACTGCTGGCTGGAGGGCCATTCATGAGAGGAAACGGGCCCTTCGCGATGCCAAAATCCCTGAGGGGAAGATCCCCTTGGAGCCCTTTTGGACAATCGCGGAGGATATGAATTTGTTCTCCGACGATTGTCCAAAAATGACAAAGGAGATTTGGAAGGGGATGACCACTGACGCCTCCTTCCGGGCCATTGCGGCGGCTCACCCGAGGGATAATACCCTCGCCGCAAAAGTCACCGAGCATGCTGCTCAGGTATAGTCTTTACACTCTTTTTCCTCAATTTTCTAAGTGTTTAGACTTGTACTAACCTAGACTTTTGCCTAGCCGTAGCTGCTGGAGTACGCTGGTTACCTCCGAGTTCGGGTGGCCAGAGAGGCTGCCTCCAAGGATGCGACTTCGCGGGAACTCAGTGAAGCGAAGGCTTCGCTTGCGAAGGTGGTCGCCAGCAACCAGCAGCTGGTAGCGGATTGTTCTCAGCAAATCACCGCCGTTCGGGAGGAGTTCTCGAAGAAGAGTGAAGAACTTAAAAAGGACTCCTCCCGGAAGATTGCCGACCTCGGCGACCAAGTAAAGGGGTTGCTCGCCGCCAACGGAGATCTTGTCAAGGACAAGGCTGTTTCTGACAGTCTTGCGGCGAGGTTGACGGATGAGAATAATGCTCTCCGAGCCGAGGTCGAGGCTCTGAAGAAGGAGTCTGGAGGGACGCTGGGGACAAGCGAGCTGGAGGAGGAGACTGCTGAGCTGAAGGACGAGCTCAACGTCCTTCGCGTTCAAAAACATACTTCTGATCAAATGGCCAAGGTCGCCTTTCAGGACGGCTTCTGCCTTGCTCGGCACCAAGTCCTGCAGAGGTTCCCAGATTTGGACCTCTCTTTTCTGGAGGGCCTAAATATTCCTGAGGGACCTCGGTGGCAGTGGTCCAAGGTCGAGCATCTGAAGCTTCCTGGTCTTCGTCCGCCCGGATCTCCCTAGTTTGTTTTAGGGCTCCTTTTATTTTTCTCCTTTGTGCTCCTTCTTTGGGCACTTCTTTTGTAAGGCAGCGTTTGCTCTAAATGAACAATCTTTTGGCTAAGTCCTTTCTTGCAAGTTTCTTCATTTCCACTGTCCCGAACACGTTTGCTCAAGAGACTTTCGGAAAACCTGCAAGCAAAGAAACTTTTTACCTTCCTTTGTCCCGAGTGTGCTTGCTCAAGAGACTTTCTGGAAAGTTTGTAAAAATTTGGCTAAGTCTTTTGCAGGCTTTTTGTTCCCTTTTATCCCGAACATGTTCGCTCAAGGGACTTCGGAAAACCTTCAGCCAAATTTTTCTGTCCTCCTATTGTCCCGAGCATATTTGCTCAAGGGACTTAGGAAAATTTTCACGGGATTGCTCATTTCCCTTTTTCCCGAGCACGTTCGCTCAAGGGTGTTCGAAAATTACCTCTGCTTTTGTTTTGGCGTGTACTTTTGTGAGATTCTTGCTTTCCCTTTTTCCCGAGCATGTTCGCTCAAGGGTGTTCGAAAAATTTTCTCTGCACTGATTATGCCGAGTACTTTTGCAAGATTCTTGTTTCCCATTTTTCCCGAGCATAATGGCTCAAGGGACTTCGGGAAGTCATATCTGCTTTCTTTTTTTCATGGCGAGCACCTTCGCGGAATTCTGTCTTGGACAATTTGGTATACTTGAAAAATTTTTCTCAAGACAATTCTTCTCCAGACCATTCTGTACTTAGAATATTTCTTGTACAATATATCTCCTCCGCTCAACCTTAGGTGTAGAATTTTTTCAAGGCGTCTGAATGCCAAGTGTTTTTCAATTCTACGCCTTCGGCGTCGCCAAGCTTGTACACGCCTTTTCGTACTTCGGCAAGAACCAGATAAGGTCCTTCCCAATTTGCGTGAAGTACTCGGTGAGATGGCCTTCGGGGTGCAAAGTCGGCCTCTCGGAGAACGAGGTCTCCTTTTTTGATTTCTTTTGGCCTGGCTTTTAAGTTGATAGCCGCGGCCACTCTTTGCTGGAAAGCTTTTCTTCTCAGCTCGGCTATTTCTCTATGTTCGGCCACGAGGACGAGCTTAGTTCTCAGACCAAGGTTGTTTCCGCCTTCATCAAATACTTACACCCGTAATGAAGGCTGAACTATCTCTATTGGGATAATGGCCTCTGTTCCGAAGACGAGTGAGAAGGGAGTTTCCCCTGTGGCTCTTCGTGGCGTCGTTCGGTAGCTCCACAATACACTTTGGAGTTCTCCTGGCCATTTCCCCTTGGCTTTCCCAAGTCTCTTTTTCAGGCCATCTTTTATGGTCCTATTTGATACTTCCACCTGCCCATTGCTTTGGGGGTGAGCTACTGGGGCGAAGTGCATCTTTATTCCGAGGTCGCTGATGAATTCCTGGAATCCTTTGTCTATGAACTGGGATCCATTATCAGCTACTAGTACCCTCGGTATGCCAAATCTGCATACGATGTTCTTCCATACGAACTTCTGTACTTTTTTTGCCGAGATAGTTGCTAGTGGTTCTGCCTCTACCCACTTTGAGAAATAGTCCACTGCTACCACGCAGAATTTCACGCCTCCGGGCGCTGTGGAGAGTGGCCCAATAAGGTCTATACCCCAGACTGCGAAGGGCCAAGGATAGTCTGCCGACGTTACCATTTCCGAGGGTATCCTCTGGATTTTTGCATGTCTCTGGCAACTACCGCACTTCTGGACGAACTGCCTTGCGTCCTTTCTCAGGGTAGGCCAGAAGTATCCTTGGCGGAGTATCACTGCTGCAAGGGCATCAGTTCCAATGTGTGAGCCGCACATGCCTTCATGAACTTCTTCGAGGACCATCTCAGTATCCTCTTCGCCCACACATCTCTGCAGCGGATTTGCATATCCTTGCCGATATAACTCTTCACCAATCAGGAAGAATCTTTCGGCGCGTCTTCGCAGTCTTGCAGCATTGCCGGCGTCTTCGGGGAGCTCATTCTCTGTGAGGTATCTCTTTATGTGGTCCTTCCACCCTGTTCCCGAGGTCGTTACGCTTAGCACGGAGATGCTTGGATGGTCTAGCACCTCGGTGTATGTTTTGGACTTCGCTAAGCAATCTGCCTCAGTGTTATTCCGCCGGGGTACATTTTGGATCCGCACGGCGTCAAACTCTTGGATGAGTTTTGTTACCAGCTCGTGGTATTTTGCCAAGATTGGGTCCTTCGCCCCATAATCTCCTGCCGTCTGCCGAACTACCAGCTGGGAATCGCTGTGAGCCCTTAAGTTTCTCACACCAATCTTTCTGGCCAAGCGTAATCCCACTATGAGGGCTTCATACTCAGCCACATTATTGGTGACGTTGAAGCTGAACTTGATAGCCTTCATCACCTCTAGGCCTTCGGGTCCTCTGATAACTATTCCAGCTCCCTGGTGGTCGGACCCCGAGGCTCCGTCAACATGCAAGGTCCATTCTGGCTCACCTTCTTTCGGATCTGAGTGGTTCTCCTCAGTGGTGGGTATTTCGGCGATAAAATCTGCCAATGCTTGGGCTTTTATGGCCTTCCGAGGCTCATATGTGATTTCGTGTTCGCCAAGCTCTATGCACCACTTGGAGAGCCTTCCCGAATGATGAACTCTCTTCATAACATCCCGTAGTGGTAGACTACTTCAGACGATGATGGGGTGAGCCTGGAAATATGGTCGCAGTCTTCTTCCTGCAAGCACTAAGGTGTATATAGCTTTTTGAAGCAAAGGGTACCTGACTTCGGCGCCATGCAGGGACTTGCTGACGTAGTAGACCGGCCATTGTTTCGGCCCTTCTTCTTTCGCCAGGACCGAGCTCACGGCCTTTTCTGTGACGGCGAGGTACAGTACGAGGGGTTCTCCCTCCCGAGGTTGTCGCAGAGTCGGCAGGCTGGCCAGGTAGACTTTGAGTTCTTCCCAGGCCTTTTGGCAATCTTCATCCCAAGGATGATCATTTCTTCCGAGTTCGCCTTCCATCTTTGCTGCCTTTGTGAGGACTTTGAAGAAAGGTCTACACCTATCTCCGTACCTGGAAATAAACCTGCTCAGAGAGGTTATTCTTCCGGTTAGTCTCTACACGTCTTTGACTGTGGCAGGAGTTCAGAACTCAAGCAGAGCCTTAATCTTCTCAGGATTGGCGTCGATGCCTCTTTCGGATACCATGTACCCAAGAAATTTTCCCGAGGTCACGCCGAAGATACACTTCTCGGGATTAAGGCGAATCCCGAAGGCTCTGAGCTTTTGGAAGGTTTCCTCCAAATCTGCAACGTGGTAGCCGGGCAGCTTGCTTTTGACTATCATATCATCAACATAAACCTCCATGTTTCTCCCCATTTGGTCCTTGAAGACCTTGTTCATCAGTCTCTGGTAGGTGGCTCCTGCATTTTTGAGCCCGAAGGGCATTCTGACATAGCAGTACGTTCCTCCCTCGGTGATGAAGGCAGTTTTCTCTTCATCTTTGGGGTCCATCCTTATCTGATGGTAGCCGCTGAAGGCATCTAGGAAGCTCAGGAGCCCGTATTTGGCCATTGAATCTACCAGTTGATCTATTGGCGGGAGGGGAAATGAGTCTTTCGGGCAAGCATCGTTCAAGTTTCTGAAATCAATGCACATCCGGAGTTTGCTGCTACCTTCTTTTGTGGCGATGACCACGTTGCTTAACCATTCGGGGTATTTTACCTCCCTGATAACTTCAGCATCCAATAGGCGCTGGACTTCGGTTTTCACGAAGTTGCTTTTGTGGGCTGAGATGCTTCGTTTCTTTTGCCTGATAGGTTTTTCTTCCGGGCTTACTTTGAGGCTGTGCTGTATTATGCCAGGGTTCACTCCTGGCATGTCTTTCGGCGAGTAGGCAAACAGATCTTTATTTTTCAGCAGAAAGGATACAAGATTTTCCTTGTCACCTTTGGCCAAGCTCTTCCCTATTCGGGTAGATTGTCCTGGGACAAGATCTACTGCTTCCGTTTCTGCTTCAGCGGGATCTCCTTCTTTGCCTTTCTCCTGCGCCTTTGCCTCCACCGTTTTGTGTAGAGTTGTTTGCCGGAGCCTTTCGTGCTTTTACAAACACCTTTCTTACCTCGGCTTGGTCAACGAAGACCTCTGCATCTCCATCCTTGGTGGCGAATGTGACAGTCAAGTACTTCACATCGGGGCGAATGTGCAGGTTCCCCTGAGTCTGCCTTCCAAGGATGGCATTGTACGAAGACGGGACGTCCATGACGATGAATCTTGCTACTGTGGACGCGTACAACTCAGCTGCTCCGTCTACCGAAGTGCCTTTCATCATCAAGGGGAGGTCGATCCATCTGAGGACGGGTAGTTCGGATGGCCCAACGCCGAAGGTGGGCGTGGTGACAGGTTTAAGCTCGCTGCTGGAGATGCCCAAGCTCGGCAGTAAGTGCGAGAATAGGACGTCAGCATTTGAGCCATCATCAAGCAACACTCTCTTGACATCCCAGTTCCCTATTCTCGCCATTATCAGTAGCGGGTCGTCGTGGGGGAAGACGACGGTGGAGCCATCTTTGCGAGCCAGTTTCTTTGATGGACTTTGATACTCCATAACTGCAATTTCTCTGGCCTTCCGCTTTCTTTCCGAGGATTGGAGCCCCGTGGTGATGGTTTGGATGACCCCTACTGGAGGTGGAAGGCGCCTTTTTGGACTTCTGTTTCTCCGCCTGTCGGAGTCATAGTCCTCATTTTCGGCCCTCTCTTCCTCCTCTTTTCTGCCTTTTGGGGAGGGCATCCACAGGTATTTGCGAAGTTAGCCCTGTTTGATCAGCGACCCTATGTACTTCTTCAGCTGGAAGCAGTCTTTGGTGTAATGACCGTGGTCGCGATGAAACTGGCAGAACTTCTTGGCATTCTTCTTATTATCGGCGGCCATGGCCTTTGGCCGCCGAATCTGCGTCCCTTGCCTTTCCAGCGCCATGAGAATGTTGGTCCGTGTCGTGCTCAAGGGCGTGAAACTTTGAGGTTTCCTTCCTCGCATTCGTCGTGGTCGGCCTGTGTGCTCAGAAAGATGCCGAGCTTGCTGACTGGACCCTTCGGCGCGGTGATGATCAGACTTCGGCCCCGCCATCCTCAATTCCTCGGCTGTCATGTGCTGCTCTGCCCTTCGGTAAAATTCTCCGAGGGTCTCCGGGGGGTCCTTTGAGAACTCGTAGAACAGCTGTGAGTCACGCCGAAGGCCCTGTGTCATAGCGAGGATGCGGATTTCGGGCTGGAAGTCCGGGACACTGAGTGCTTCCCTGTTGAATCGTTCGACATAGTCTCGGATCGTCTCTCCGTTTCTCTGCTCTATGTCGAACATCTACACAGACATTTTGGCCGTCGGCCTGCTCCCAATGAACTGCTGGGTGAAGGCTGTGGACAACTCCTGGAACTCAGTGATAGTCCCTGGGGGCAAGGAATTGTACCATGCTGTTGCTGGGCCCGTGAGGGTGACTTCGAAGCATTTGCACATGGTAGCGTCATCAGGTCCGTGCATTATCATGCTCCGTCTGTACTTCGTCAGATGGGCCTGTGGATCAGTCCGGCCATTATAGATCTCCAGCCTAGGCACCCTGAAGTCGCCTGGCATAGCTGCCTCAACGACGGCGCGAATAAATGGGGAGTCATCTTCGCATAATGCCCCTGACAGCCTGTCCCAAACGGGTTTTCTGGCCACTTGCTTCTCCACTCTGTCCAGCCGTGCCAATATCCTTTCCATAAGCGCAGTGGCGCTAGGACCATTTTCGCGGGAGGGAGATCGACGGCGCCTCTTTGGGGAGCGAGTTCGGCGCGGAGGGGTCAGGGACCTCGCCTCGGGCGACGAACTGCTTCGCTGTGAGACTCTCGGTCGCTTGGACCCGGTTTGTCCCACAGGCCGTTTCCCGACGGCTATATCTTATGTGGATGATTCTCCGCGAGGCTCTCCACTTCCTGAACTACGGTATGTAGACTTGGGGCTTCTCTCCCGAGGGCGTGCTGATGAGGAGGGTTTCTGGGCCTGTGACTGCTGTGGCCATCTTCAGTCGATCTGCTGAGTCATTTCAGCAACGACCGAGCGCTGAAAGTCCCTCAAGAAGCTCATGGTGATTACCAGAGGGCGGTCTTCCTCGGGCGTAGAAGTCTCTGGGAGTGTCTGCTCAGTGGCCGGTTGTATCTCAGGCACGGACGAGGACCTTGGGAGTCCCTTGTCCTTAGAACGCCGAGTCTCAACGACGGTGATTTGCGAGCGGGTTCCCACAGACGGCGCCAAATGATGGCCTGGGGCCTCATCGTTGTGAGTCATGATGACTGTTGAGGAGACTTCTAGGAGGAAGAACGCCTGGAAGGTGGATCGCCCCAAGGAGAGTACCTGAAAAGCTGGTAAACAGGGTTAGGAGGCCCCCGGAGTGTTTTTCCGGGGGGGGAGCCTCCGACGCCCAAGTCCGTGGTGGCCGAAAAAAGGTGAAAGTCACTAGCTCAAAGAGAAAGGCAAAAAAGTCTCGCCTGGTATTTTCTCTGAGTGTGGGAGCTGTATCTCCGGCCTACCAACCTCCTGTCAAGTATTTATTTCTTGTATATAAAGGAATACCTAGCCCGTTCAGATCATGACACGTGTGCGGTCGGATGCTCCTGAACTTCTGGGCGTAGGGGACAGATAGTTGGTAACCTGATGGCCTCGAGCCTTGTGCTGAGACGGGCCATGATGTGATTCTGATGGCGTCTGCGCGTCAGGGCGGCTTTTTATGTCTGTGGTGGGACGTGTCAGAGGCTTCCTTAAATGCTTCCTTAAATGCTCCTGCCGTACTCCCGAGGTCCCTGGGCGAGGTCGTCCTCTAGTTCGGACAGAGCCTCTTCGGGAAGCATACCCTCAGTTCGGGGGATCCCAGTTCCAGGGGGTTCCGCCTTCGGGGATATCATGTTTGGGCAGCAATGTCTGGTGCCACATTTCCAAAGGCGCGCTGTTCACAACCTTGGGGGGCGAATAGAGTCCTCAAGTTTTACTGGCGTGCCGAGGCTCGGAGCTCTCCGGCTATCTCCCGAGGTGCATGATTCCACCTGTTCCCGGGAAGCGCCAGTTCTTCTGGCCATTACTATGGCAGGGTGTTCGGCCTGATTGAGGCGATAGCCTTTGGCTATCAGCTGGTCTTTTATCCCCGAAGGTGATCCGTTCGGTCCCCTGAGAGAGCTGGCAACATCTCTGAAATTTCTGACGTTCTGGCCAAAATCGTGAGTTCGAGGCATTTGGCTTCGCTTCTTCCGAGGTCAGTGTTAGCGCCTCATTCAGATGACGCCAGGTTTCCTGACCACGCTTTGGTAGGAAGTGTGTGGTGAGAGAGGCGATAGCCCTTCGGCTATCACCCATCAAGTGGAATCTTATGACGGAAGAGGTCCTTCGAGAGTTAGGGGTAATCAAGGAGCACAAAATTGACCTCAACATGCCGAAGCCTGCTATTGATGGGAAGAAGGCATGGCTGGTGATGCTCCTTCGGGGGGAGCTCACATACGAAGCCCTTGTTAAGAGTAAGACATCTTCCAGATTTTTTTATATGTACTGCTCTGGACTTACACTGATCTTTTTCCTTTTTCAGAGATGGGTGATCAGTCCGCTGCTTTTTACAAGTCCCTCTTCCTTGGTCAAGCCGAGAAAGGGGAGCAGCAAAAGAAGAATGCTGCCTCAAAGAGGAGGAAGACATTGGGAGGAGGGCCATCTTCGGTGAAGAAGTCAAAGAAGGACTCTCTTCCTGCCACTCCAGAAGGCGACGTCGAGGTGTAGGACCAGTCCTCGATTTGTACCGACCCGCCCTTAGAGCCTGCCATCAGCTTGACTCCTCGGAGCCCCACCACTAAGGCCAATTTCTTGGGGTCTTCAGCAGAAGCCCCTTCCGCTAAAGAGCTCGAGGAGCACCGAAGAAGGAAGGGAAAGCAGGTCCCTGCCGATGTACAGAAGGTCAGCGACTCTTAGGAGGATGTCGCCGAAGTTCCTCCATGTTTGTCCTTTAGCCATTTGTCCATGAGTTTGGGATTTTTTGGCATTTTAGATCTTATAAACGTATGGCTAAGGGATAATGTGCTGATGGAGCTTTGGTGTGATTTTGCAGCGGAGCAGGCGCCCATTGCGTGGATGGTGGAGCACGCCCTGAAGTGGGCCCTTCGGGACTCCCACATCCAAACTGACAAAGTGTCAGAGGAGCCTTTCTGGACCTTCACAGAGGACATGAACCTGTTGTTCGAAGACAGCTAGAAAATGTTTCCTCAGATGGCGAAAGCCATCCTCACCAATGCCACCTTCAAGTCCCTTACTAAGGACTACCCAAACGAAGAAGTCCTTGCCGCGAGGATGTCTAAACACGCTGCCCAGGTAAATTCTGAGCTATTTGGGACTTAGAAGATTTTTCTAAGGTTTTATAGCCTTCTGACCCTTACTCGAAGTCTTTCTTTTTCGTAGCTCTTGGCGAACAGTGGATACTTCAGAGCATGGGCAGCAAAGCAGCATTCGATTTGATCTCGGACCGAAGAGCGCTTGGAGAGAGCCAAGGCATTTTGTGTCGGCTCGGTTGTTAAGTACGCAGAGCTGAACAAGATAGTCAAGGAGGAGGTAGCTAAAATTTGGGAAGAGTTCTTGAAGGGTCAAGGGGAGCTTTTTCAAGTTTTCTCTAAGAAAGTGTCTGACCTCGGGGAGAAGGTTATCATGCTAACTTCGGTGAACAAGGCCTACTAGAAGGAGAAGGAGGAAGACTCTGTACTCATCATGAAGGCCTTCACAGACAACGCCGAACTTCAAGCCGAGGTTGATGCGTTGAAGAAGGAGAAGAAGATGAAGAAGCTGGAGAAGGAGGTCGCTGAGCTGAGGGACGGGCTGAATGACTTGGCTATTGAGAAGGACAAATCTAATCAGGCAACCAAGGTTGTGTTCCAAGATGGCTTTGGTTTGGCTCGATACCAAATTCTGGCCAAGTACCCAAACCTCGACGTCTTCTTTTTGGTGGGTTTGGACATACCCGTAGGGCCTTGCTAGACATGGTCAAAGATAGAGCAACTCAATCTTCCCTTTGCCCTTCCTCCGACACTGAAGGATATGACAGAGGAAGTTGGTGGTGAAGTAGCTCAGGATGGTGAGGTCCCCTAGGCGTCTAGAACCCCGAATAGGCTTTATTTTTTCTTCTTCTTTTTCTTTGTAAACTTTTCGTTGTTATACAAAGACATAAATATAATTTCCTTTTTCCTCCAAAGCTTATCCTCGTTGTACAAAGTCATGAATGAAAATTTGGCTGAGTTCCAGGACATATTTCTCTTATATTATCCTTGGTACCGAGGGTGAGTTCAACCATTTTCGGTCCAGGTCCCTCGGGAAGATAGTAAGTATCCTTCACTCTTGTTATCTAGATAACCGCCTTCATTACATATAGTGCCAGTTTCAGCCAATATCTTTCAGCAAAGCTTTGCCTATTAATATCAACCATGTTCGATTATTGTTCATTCGGACGAGATGTATCATTTTTGTGCATAGGTACTTACACCTTGTTCGGCTAGACTCCTTTGGTGGGACTTTTTTCCTTATAAATTTTTGTAAGTGTAGAATTTTTTCAGGGCATTTAAATGCCATGTGTTCCTAAGTTCTCCACCTTCGGCATCTTCAAGCTTGTAGACTCCTGGCCCAACTTCATCAAGAGCCAAATAGGGCCCTTCCTAGTTTGCCTGAAGTACTCCGTGAGATGGTCTTCGGGGCTCAAACTCAGCCTTTCGAAGGACAAGGTCCCTTTTCCTAATTCCTTTTCGCTTGACATGCAAGTTCGCAGTGATAGCTACCCTTTGCTGAAAAGCTCTTCTTCTAAGCTCAGCACTTCTCTATGTTCATTAATTAGGTCTAGCTTGGTTCTTAACCCAAGGTTGTTCCCCTCTTCGTCGAACAATTGTATCTTTATGGATGGCTGAACCACTTCAACAGGAATAATGGCCTCCATGCCGAATACGAAAGAGAAAGGTGTCTCACTTGCGGCCCTTCAGGGGGTTGTCCGATAACTCCATAGCACACTAGGAAGTTCTCCTGGCCATTTTCCTTTTGCTTCCTTCAATATCTTTTTCAAGCCATCCTTTATGGTTCTGTTTGACACCTCTACCTGTCCGTTGCTCTGAGGATGAGATACTGTGGCAAAGCACATTTTTATCCCGAGGTCGGTAGTGAATTCTTGGAACCCCTTGTCAATAAACTGGGAACCATTATCGGCCACCAACACCCTCGGTATCTCGAATCTACATACGATGTTCTTCCAGACAAATTTTTGTATGTCCTTCACCGATATGGTTGCCAGAGGCTCTGCCTCAATCCACTTAGTGAAGTAATCCACTGCGACTACACAGAACTTCACTCCTCCGGGTGCAGTTGGTAAAAGCCCGATGAAGTCAATACCCCATACTGCGAAGGGGCAAGGGTAATTAGCCGGAGTTACAGTTTCCGAGGGTAGCCGCTGGATGTTAGCGTGTTTTTGGCAATTGTCACATTTCTGGATGAATTGCCTCACGTCCTTCCTTAAGGTGGGCCAGAAGTATCCTTGGCGGAGTAGTACTCCTACCAGAGTCTCAGTTCCTATGTGGGAACCATAGGCCCCCTCATGGAATTCTCTAAGGAGTGTCTCTGCATCCTCTTCGTCAACATACCTTTGCAGTGGAATCACATACCCTTGTCAGTATAACTCTTCCCCGATCAAGAAATATCATCTAGAACATCATCTCACTTTTGCTGCCTCAAGAAGATCTTCAGGAAGTTTTGAAGTTGTAAGATACTTTTTTATGGGATTTTTCCACCCTCTTTCCGAGGTTGATATGCTCATTATTGCTCTGCTGGGGTGACTTAGCACCTCAGTGGACTTTTTTTACTTAGCCAAAGTATCTACTTCAGTATTGTTCCGACGAAGGATGTTCTCGATGTGTACCGCATCGAACTCCTGGATGAGCTTCGATATGAAGTTGTGATACTTTGCCAAGGTTAGGTCCTTCGCGCGGTAGTCCCCTGCCATCTGTCAGACCATGAGCTGAGAATCACTGTGGGCCTTTAGGTTTCTCACACCAACTCTTCTGGTGAGGCGCAAACCTGCTATGAGGGCTTCATATTCTACCATATTGTTGGTGACATTAAACCCGAATTTGATGGCCTTTATGGCTTCCATACCTTTGGGACCACGAATAATTACTCCAGCTCCTTGATGTTTGGAGCCGGAGTCCCCGTCAACAAACAGAGTCCACTCAGGTTCATCCTTTCCAAGGTTAGGTGGACTGTCTTCGACAACGGGTACCTCAGCAATGAAATTTGCCAATACCTGTGCTTTTATTGCCTTCCTTGGCTCATAGGTGATATCATACTCACCGAACACGATGCACCACTTTGAAAGCCTTCCCGAGTAGTCTACCTTCTTCATGATATCCTGAAGAGGCAGGTTACTTCGTACGACAATTAGGTACCCTTATAAATAGGGTCGTAACCTTCTGCTTGCAAGTACCAGGGCATAAATAGCATTTTGTAGCAGCGGTACCTAGCTACGGCACCATGCAGAGACTTGCTCACATAATATACTGGCCATTGCTTTGCCCCATCTTCCTTTACAAGGACCAAGCTTACGGCCTTTTCGGTGACAGCCAGGTAGAGTATGAGGGGTTCTTCTTCCCATGGCTGCCAAAGGGTCAGCAGACGAGTCAGGTAGACTTTAAGCTCTTCCGAGGCCTTTCGGCAGTCTTCATTCCAAGGGCGCACCTCGGTCCCATGATCACCTCCATTTTTTGCTGCTTTAGAAAGGACTTTGAAGAACGGTCGACAGTGATCCCTATATCTGGGGATGAATCTGCTAAGGGACATGATTCTCCCTCTGAGTCTTTGCACATCCTTGGTCATTATGGAGTTCAGAATCCCAGCAGGGCCTTGACCTTTTCCGGATTGGCGTCAATACCTCTTTTTGACACCATGAATCTAAGGAACTTACCTGCATTCACCCCGAACACGCATTTTTCAGGGTTGAGATGAATTCCAAATGTCCTCAGTTGGTGGAATGTTTCCTCTAAGTCTGCGATATGACTACTTGACAGTTTGCTCTTAACTATCATATCATCGACATAGACTTCCATGTGTCTCCCAATTTGGGAGCCGAAGACCCTATTCATCAACCTCTGGTAGTGGCCCCTGCGTTCTTTAGCCCGAAAGGCATTCTAATATAGCAGTATGTACCAACTTCAGTGATGAAGGGAGTTTTTGCCTCGTCTTTGGGGTCCATCCTGATTTGATAATACCCACTGAATGCATTGAAGAAGCTAAGGAGGCCATACTCAGCAGTTTAGTCCACCAACTAATCTATTAGCGGCAGAGGATATGAATCCTTAGCGCAAGCATCGTTCACGTTTTGGAAGTCGATGCACATTCAGAGGTTGTCACTCCCTTCTTTCATGGTGATAACCACATTACTAAGCTATTCGGGATATTTGACTTCCCTTATTAAGTTTGCCTCCATCAACCATTGGACTTTGGATTTGATGAAGTTGTTTTTGTGTGCCGAAAGGCCTCTCTTTTTTTGGCGAACAGGCTTCGCGTCAGGACGTATTTTAACACTGTTGAATTATGCGAGGGTCTAACCCAGCTATGTCCTTCGGCGAGTAGGCAAATAGATCTTTGTTTGTTAAAAGGAAAGATACAAGTTTTTACTTGTCACCTTCGGCCAGCTGTTTCCCTACACTGGTACTTCGGCCCGGGACAAGCTCTACATTCTCAGTTTTGATTTTCTCTGACTTGCTTCTCTCTTCCTCTGTAGCCTCTTTGGCCGATATGCCCTTCTATTCCGAGGTCTGCATGTGCACTTTCATCGGGCTTTGTCTCGCCCTTATGAAGACCTTTTGGACTTCAGTTTGATCAATAAATATTTCTGTGTCCCCCTCATTTGTCCCGAAGGTGACCATCAGGTACTTCACAGCTGGTCACATGTGACAGTTCCCTTGTGGTGGCCAATGGTAGTTTCTGTTGGGTTTCGGGAGCCAAACAGCGCAGCGGAATTTAACCAAAACCCTCCAGGATCCAAGTGAAACGGGCTAAACCGGGTGTTCGAAAATTTCATACCTAATTTTCGGTTGAGATCTCTCACTCAACTGTAGAGTCGAATCACAAAACCTGAATAGTTGACGTGTTCAGGCTCTCTATGGTATCCACACGAGCCTCTCGGGATCACCATGCTTCCACCACGTCCCGGCAGATGCGTTTCTCTTGCGCTCGCAGTGCTAGCTTGCGTCCTCCAAGGAATTGCAAGAGAAGAGTGCGGCTGTCCTTTTGGGAGGCTAGGGCAAGGAGACCTGCGAATTTCTCACTTAAAAGTTGTATTTATAGTGAGACTCAACTTCCAGGCCTAATGGGTTTCAAAGCCCTAATCCAATTAGGATTTAATTTCAGGCTTAATAATGGCTCAACTCATTGGCCCATTATTAATACGAAATTAAAGTGAAACCATAACCCAAATAATTAGCCCATGCACTCTAATGATCCAAATAGCTCTATGTGTGCGACCCAATAGGCTCTTGCCATGTTGGCAATGATCATAAATCACATTTATGATCATAAGCAATGAGCGGTGTCTAGCAACACATCATTGCTACCCAAGTGACAAGATTGTCGGTGAATCGACTAAACCTTTATGATCATCACCGATATATGCCATTGTCCCTTTGTCCAAGATATCAAGACTAAGCACGAGACATGGAATGTGTCACTCTCGTATAGCCCAATCTTTGGTTTCTTGATTACCGAGTAGACTAACTTAAACTGATGACATTGATATCATATATTAACTCATCGGAGCATGGCCATGCATTTTCTAAGTCTCACTCTATCAAGGGGCCCAAAGATATCACTCCCGTTACATAGGAGGGACAAATCCCATCTTGATCATACAAATCCCTCCGCATGATATGTGACATACCCAATGACCTCCTTCAAGTTCACTCAGTTACGAGCAACAAAGGAAAGTATCAAAGTATGTGACTCATATGTAGGGAACCTTGATGATCTTAGGTCGAAGGACTACATATACTATGATCACTATGAGAATCACTTATGACACTCATATAATGATCCATGAAGTGTTCTCATGGTGGGTTGGTCCAGTACACAAGTTCTCCAACTTGTACCCATATGTAGACTACATATCTCATATTAGTCTCCACATATGCTAGTCATTATGTATTATTGCAACCCGCTCCACAAAAATACTATACTAGGGACGTTTAAGAATATCATTATTCTAGGGTTACAATTATGTTTATTACGTTACGCAGAAACAAAACAACAAACAAAATTGCTGGATTAATGCCTCAATAAAATATCATGACTCAATTTGCAAAAATACAATCATCTCATAACTGGCTTTTTGGGCACAACACTAACAGTTTCGTCATGTGACATAATAGGAGCAAGGGGGACTTCCGGTGGAGGAGAGCACTTCCGGAGAAGGTTTCCCAAGGGAGGATGCCTAAAATGTCTGGAAAACAGAGGTTAGGAGGGCCCCGGAGTATGTTTTCGGGGAGGAGCATCCGATGCCCAAGTTAGTATTTAGGAGATAAAGAGGTGATAGATAGTGGAGAAGTATGGTCTCTAGTGCTCGAAAGACCTCCTTTACCTGGGGTGTTATAGTTCTGCCATTTCACAATGTTCCTCGGTGAGGTTTAGTTTTGTCCTCAAGCCGAGATTATTTCCTCCTTCGTTGAATACTTGTATTCTTATCGAAGGTTGTATGACCTCAATGGGGATACTGGCCTCTGTCCCATATATGAGCGACAAAGGGGTTTCCCCTGTAGCTCATCGGGGAGTTGTACGGTAGCTCCATAGCATACTTGGGAGGTCTCCTGGCCATTTCCCCTTTGCCTCTTTTAGTTTTTTCTTTAAGCCATCTTTTATTGTTCTGTTGGATACTTCAACTTGCCCGTTACTTTGAGGGTGGGCTACTGGAGCAAAATGCATTTTTATGCCGAGGTCGGTCACAAATTCCTGGAAACCACTATCTGTGAACTGAGTTGCATTGTCTGCCACTATTACCATCGGTATGCCAAATTGGCATATAATGTTCTTCCATATGAACTTTTGGGCATCCTTTGCCAAGATTGATGCCAGTAGCTCCGCTTCAGTCCACTTAGTGAAGTAGTCTACCACGACTATGCAGAACTTTACTCCTCTGGGAGCATTTGGAAGAGGTCCGATGAGGTCAATACCCCATACGGTTGATGGCCTTGGGCCTCATCGTTGTGAGTCATGATGACTGTTGAGGAGACTTCTAGGAGGAAGAACGCCTGGAAGGTTGATCGCCCCAAGAAGAGTACCTGAAAAGCTGGTAAACAGGGTTAGGAGGCCCCCGGAGTGTTTTTCCGAGGGGGGAGCCTCCGACGCCCAAGTCAGTGGTGGCCGGAAAAAGGAGAAAGTCACTAGCTCAAAGAGAAAGGCAGAAAAGTCTCGCCTGGTAATTTCTCAGAGTGTGGGAGATGTATCTCCGGCCTACCAACCTCCTGTCAAGTATTTATTTCCTGTATATATCGGAATACCTAGCCCGTTCAGATCATGACACGTGTGCGGTCGGATGCTCCTGAACTTCTGGGCGTAAGGGACAGATAGTTGGTAACCAGATGGCCTCGAGCCTTGTGCTGAGACGGGCCATGATGTGATTCTGATGGCGTCTGCGCGTCAGGGCGACTTTTTACGTCTGTGGTGGGACGTGTCAGAGGCTTCCTTAAATGCTTCCATAAATGCTCCTGCCGTACTCCCGAGGTCCCTGGGCGAGGTCGTCCTCTAGTTCGGACAGAGCCTCTTCGGGAAGCATACCCTCAGTTCGGGGGTTCCCAGTTCCAGGGGGTTCCGCCTTCGGGGATATCATGTTCGGGCAGCAATGTCTGGTGCCACTTTTCCGAAGGCGCGCTGTTCACAACCTTGGGGGGCGAATAGAGTCCTCAAGTTTTACTGGCGTGCCGAGGCTCGGAGCTCTCCGGCTATCTCCCGAGGTGCATGATTCCACCTGTTCCCGGGAAGCGCCTGTTCTTCTGGCCATTGTTGTGGTAGGGTGTTCGGCCAGATTGAGGCGATAACCTTTGGCTATCACATGCCCCCCTCTGGAAAGCCGAAGTGAAGACTTCGGTTTGCATCTCTTTCCGAGGTTGTTGTTGGGAGTCTTGTTGGGAAGCATAACCTGTTCCGAGGTCGCACCTTTTGCCCGAGGGTCTGGGCTGTTCGGCCTTGGCCTATTCTTTGGTGTCTCCGAGGCAAAGCCTGTACCGAAGATACACCTCTTGCCCAAAAGTACATGGGCTGTTCAGCCATAGCCTGTCTCTTGGTGTCCTCGAGGTGGCCTGCTTTTTATTTCTGCAGGTCTGATGGCCAAGCGTGTCAGACTGAGCGGCGCGTCTCCACTTTTCAGGGATGTCAAACGACGTGTCCCACCCAGGAGGTGTGTCCCGGTTTTCCGGGGACGTTTGGGGAGGCGTTTTCCCTATTTCTGTGCAACGGTTGACACGCGGCTTCTTGCCATTGGAAGAGAGACACGTCATTTACAGAGGGCGCGCCTTTTCGGGTGCAGTGGGCAGTTACGGCGACGGTTCACCTCCAATGGGTACTTATGATCTCTTTTCGGCTACCCACCTTTGGCCTATAAATAGCCCATCCTATCATAAGTCCCACTTACTGCTCTCTCTCTGCTTTGCCCTCTGTTCTTGCGTTTTATCTTGCTTTCTGTGGCGGAGCTTCTTTAATCAGAGCTTTTCCTACCAACTTTCACGACGGCGTCCTCAGGCAAATCTTTTGGTGGGTTTTGATTTCCAGAGTATTCTGATTCCTCTGTTTTTCTGAGTTTTTCTGGAAAACTGTCATTTTTTTCCAAACTCGTCTTCTGAGTTTTTTCTAGAAACTATTTTCTTTTCCATCTCAAACTCTTTTTCATGTCTACGATGCCTGTTCCCGAGAGCTGGAAACCTCTTCTGGCCCATCCTTGCTGTACCACCCCCGAAAAACTAGAGAGGTGGAAGAAAAAATTCTTTCTTCCCTCTTACGCTGTGACCAGGCTGCCTCATTCTAGCCATTTTGCTTTTTTAAACCGCGGCGACGAGGTTACCGTCTTCCGAGCCCAACTGAAGGCCGGACTTCAGTATCCTCCCCCGAAGGTGGTTTGCGAGTTCTGCCAATTCCATGGCATTGCTGTGAACCAGCTTCCCCCGAAAGCGTACTGCTATTTTAACGCCTACCTCTGCATGTGTGGCGTGTTCGGGATAGAGCCCCACTTCATCATTTTCATGCAGTACTACAAGCTCTACGTGGTCCCGAAGGGTGGCTTCTAGTTCCTGCTACCTCGGGGATCCGGGAGCAAAAAATTCACCTTCACCTTCGACACGAAGGATAGCTGGCGGGGGTGGCAGCCTAAGTTCTTTTTCCTGAAGGTGGATAAGAACTGGTCTGGTGTCCCGACCAGATGGGCTTAGGGATTGCTGAACGCAGACGTCGTTGATCCGAGGATGCTACTGACCCCACCGTTGGCTTCCGTGTTCGCGGATTTCGACGCCTGCATTCGGGCAGTCGCTGACTGGGCTCCCGAGGTCTCTCCTCATGCTCTTTACCCCTTTCCTATCAACTGGAGGTTGATGACTGAAGAAGTCCTTCAGGAGCTGAAAGTGGTTAAGGAGCACGTGACTGACCTCAATATGCCCGCTTCCGCCATCGCCGGGAAGGACTCCTGGCTGGTCAAGCTCCTTAAGGGGGAGACTTCTTTCGAATCTTTTGCCGAAAGTGAGTAATCTTTCACCCCTTTATGTTTTTTCCTCGGACTTACGCTGATATTTCTTCTCTTTTTCAGAGATGGTCGATGGGGCTGCCGCCTATTACAAGGCCCTCTTTTCTGGCCAAGTGGAGAAGGGGGAGCAGACAAAGAAGGCGGTTTCCCGAAGAAGGAAGACGACAGGGGCAGGGCCCTCGGTGAAGCGAGCTAGGAAGGCTGTCTAGCCTCCTCAGCCAGAGCTTTCGGAAGGAGAAGCTGGCGAAGAGGCTGGTCTTGTTGAAATTCCACCGGCCGAGGTCCCCGCTACTTTCGCCGAGGTGCCTCCTCTCGACCTCGAGGCCCCTAGAAACACTGTAGTGGTAGAAGTACCCACTGCCGAGGAGCGGTACCGGCAGAAGGGTAAGGATCTTTCTTCCGAGGGGCCCGAGGATCACGAGGACACTGTCTCCGAGGTTCCTCCAGGTATGCCTTCAGGCGAAGTTCAGCTCCTTTACTTTTCGCCAATTTTTCTTCTACTCCTAACTTCCTTCTCACTTTCAGATGAGCCTCTTACTGCCGGTTGGAGGGCCATTCATGAGAGGAAACGGGCCCTTCGTGATGCCACAATCCCTGAGGGGAAGATCCCCTTGGAGCCCTTTTGGACAATCACGGAGGATATGAATTTGTTCTCCGATGATTGTCCGAAAATGATGAAGGAGATTTGGAAGGGGATGACCACTGACGCCTCCTTCCGGGCCATTGCGGCGGCTCACCCGAGGGATCTTACCCTCGGCGCAAAAGTCACCGAGCATGCTGCTCAGGTATAGTCTTTACACTTTTCCTCAATTTTCTAAGTGTTTAGACTTGTACTAACCTGGACTTTTGCCTTGCCATAGCTGCTGGAGTACGCTGGTTACCTCCGAGTTCGGGTGGCCAGAGAGGCTGCCTCCAAGGATGCGACTTCGCGGGAACTCAGTGAAGCGAAGGCTTCGCTTGCGAACCTGGTCGCCAGCAACCAGCAGCTGGCAGCGGATTGTTCTCAGCAAATCGCCGCCGTTCGGGAGGAGTTCTCGAAGAAGAGAGAAGAACTTGAAAAGGACTCCTCCCGGAAGATTGCCGACCTCGGCGACCAAGCAAAGGGGCTGCTCGCCGCCAACGGAGATCTTGTCAAGGACAAGGTTGTTTCTGACAGTCTTGCGGCGAGGTTGACGGATGAGAACAATGCTCTCCGGGCCGAGGTCGAGGCTCTGAAGAAGGAGTCCGAAGGGACGTTGGAGATAGGCGAGCTGGAGGAGGAGATTGCTGAGCTGAGGGATGAGCTCAACGACCTTGGCGTTCAAAAACATACTTCTGATCAAATGGCCAAGGTCGCCTTTCAGGACGGCTTCTGCCTTGTTCGGCACCAAGTCCTGCAGAGGTTCCCAGATTTGGACCTCTCTTTTCTGGAGGGCCTGAATATTCCTGAGGGACCTCGGTGGCAGTGGTCCAAGGTCGAGCATCTGAAGCTTCCTGCTCTTCGTCCGCCCGGCTCTCCCTAGTGTGCTTTAGGGCTCCTCTTATTTTTCTCCTTTGTGCTCCTTCTTTGGGCACTTCTTTTGTATGGCAGCGTTTGCTCTTAATGAACAATCTTTTGGCAAAGTCCTTTCTTACAAGTTTCTTCATTTCCACTGTCCTGAACGCGCTTGCTCAAGAGACTTTCGGAAAACCTACAACCAAAGAAACTTTTTACCATCCTTTGTCCCGAGTGTGCTTGCTCAAGAGACTTTCTGGAAAGTTTGTAAAAATTTGGCTAAGTCTTTTGCAGGCTTTTTGTTCCCTTTTATCCCGAACATGTTCGCTCAAGGGACTTCGGAAAACCTTCAGCCAAATTTTTCTGTCTTCCTATTGTCCCGAGCATATTTGCTCAAGGGACTTAGGAAAATTTTCACGAGATTGCTCATTTCCCTTTTTCCCGAGCACGTTCGCTCAAGGGTGTTCGGAAATTACCTCTGCTGTTGTTTTGGCGTGTACTTTTGCGAGATTCTTGCTTTCCCTTTTTCCCGAGCATGTTTGCTCAAGGTGATAGCCAAAGGCTATCGCCTCAATCTGGCCGAATACCCTGCCACAACAATGGCCAGAAGAACTGGCGCTTCCCGGGAATAGGTGGAATCATGCACCTCGGGAGATAGCCTGAGAGCTCCGAGCCTCGGCACGCCAGTAAAACTTGAGGACTCCATTCGCCCCCCAAGGTTGTGAACAGCGCGCCTTCGGAAAAGTGGCACCAGACATTGCTGCCCGAATATGATATCCCCGAAGGCGGAACCCCCTGGAACTGGGAACCCCCGAACTGAGGGTAGGCTTCCCGAAGAGGCTCTGTCCGAACTAGAGGACGACCTCGCCCAGGGACCTCGGGAGTACGGCAGGCGCATTTAAGGAAGCATTTAAGGAAGCCTCTGACACGTCCCACCACAGACGTAAAAAGTCGCCCTGACGCGCAGACGCCATCAGAATCATATCATGGCCCGTCTCAGCACAAGGCTCGAGGCCATCTAGTTACCAACTATCTGTCCCCTACGCCCAGACGTTCAGGAGCATCCGACCGCACACGTGTCATGATCTGAACGGGCTAGGTATTCCTATATATACAGGAAATAAATACTTGACAGGAGGTTGGCAGGCCGGATATACAGCTCCCACACCCTGAGAAAATACCAGGCGAGACTTTTCTGCCTTTTTCTTTGAGCTAGTGCCTTTCTCCTTCTTCCGGCCACCACTGACTTGGGCGTCGGAGGCTCCCCCCCCGGAAAAACACTCCGGGGGCCTCCTAACCCTGTTTACCAGCTTTTCAGGTACTCTCCTTGGGGCGATCCACCTTCCAGGCGTTCTTCCTCCTAGAAGTCTCCTCAACAGTCATCATGACTCACAACGATGAGGCCTTAGGCCATCACAAGGGTGTTCGGAAAATTTTCTCTGCACTGATTATGCCAAGTACCTTTGCAAGATTCTTGTTTCCCATTTTTCCCGAGCATAGTGGCTCAAGGGACTTCGGGAAGTCATATCTGCTTTTTTCGTGGCGAGCACCTTCGCGGAATTCTGTCTTGGACAATTTGGTATACTTGAAAATTTTTCTCAAGACCATTCTTCTCCAGACCATTCTGTACTTAGAATATTTCTTGTACAATATATCTCTTCCGCTCAACCTTAGGCGTAGGATTTTTTCAAGGCGTCTGAATGCCAAGTGTTTTTCAATTCTACGCCTTCGGCGTCGCCAAGCTTGTACACGCCTTTTCGTACTTCGGCGAGAACCAGATAAGGTCTTTCCCAATTTGTGCGAAGTACTCCGTGAGATGGCCTTCGGGGTGCAAAGTCGGCCTTTCGGAGAACAAGGTCTCCTTTTTTGATTTCTTTTGGCCTGGCTTTTAAGTTGATAGCTGTGGCCACTCTTTGCTGGAAAGCTTTTCTTCTCAGCTTGGCTATTCCTCTGTGTTCGGCCACAAGGTCGAGCTTAGTTCCTAGACCGAGGTCGTTTCCGCCTTCATCAAATACTTGTACCCATACTGAAGGCTGAACTATCTCTATTGGGATAATGGCCTCTGTTCCGAAGACGAGTGAGAAGGGAGTTTCCCCTATGGCTCTTCGTGGCGTCGTTCGGTAGCTCCACAACACACTTTGGAGTTCTCCTGGCCATTTCCCCTTGGCTTCCCCAAGTCTCTTTTTCAAGCCATCTTTTATGGTCCTGTTTGATACTTCCACCTGCCCATTGCTTTGGGGGTGAGCTACTGGGGCGAAGTGCATCTTTATTCCGAGGTCGCTGATGAATTCCTGGAATCCTTTGTCTATGAACTGGGACCCATTATCAGCTACTAGTAGCCTCGGTATGCCAAATCTGCATACGATGTTCTTCCATACGAACTTCTGCACTTCTTTTGCCGAGATAGTTGCTAGTGGTTCTGCCTCTACCCACTTTGAGAAATAGTCCACCGCTACCACGCAGAATTTCACGCCTCCGGGCGCTGTGGGGAGTGGCCCAATAAGGTCTATACCCCAGACTGCGAAGGGCCAAGGATAGCCTGCCAACGTTACCATTTCCGAGGGTATCCTCTGGATTTTTGCATGTCTCTGGCAACTACCGCACTTCTGGACGAACTGCCTTGCATCCTTTCTCAGGGTAGGCCAGAAGTATCCTTGGCGGAGTATCACTGCTGCAAGGGCATCAGTTCCAATGTGCGAGCCGCACATGCCTTCGTGAACTTCTTCGAGGACCATCTCAGTATCCTCTTCGCCCACACATCTCTGCAGCGGATTGGCATATCCTTGCCGATATAACTCTTCACCAATCAGGAAGAATCTTCCGGCGCGTCTTCGCAGTCTTGCAGCATTGCCGGCGTCTTCGGGAAGCTCATTCTCTGCGAGGTATCTCTTTATGGGGTCCTTCCACCCTGTTCCCGAGGTCATTACGCTTAGCACGGAGATACTTGGATGGTCTAGCACCTCGGTGTATGTTCTGGACTTTGCTAAGCAATCTGCCTCAGTGTTATTCCGCCGGGGTACATTTTCGATCCGCACGGCGTCAAACTCTTGGATGAGTTTTGTTACCAGCTCATGGTATTTTGCCAAGATTGGGTCCTTCGCCCCATAATCTCCTGCCGTCTGCCGAACTACCAGCTGGGAATCGCTGTGACCCCTTAAGTTTCTCACGCCAATCTTTCTGGCCAAGCGTAATCCCGCTATGAGGGCTTCATATTCAGCCACATTATTGGTGACGTTGAAGCTGAACTTGATAGCCTTCATCACCTCTAGGCCTTCGGGTCCTCTGATAACTATTCCAGCTCCTTGGTGTTCGGACCCGAGGCTCCGTCAACATGCAAGGTCCATTCTGGGTCACCTTCTTTCGGATCTGAGTGGTTCTCCTCAGTGGTGGGTATTTCGGCGATAAAATCTGCCAATGCTTGGGCTTTTATGGCCTTCAGAGGCTCGTACATGATTTCGTGTTCGCCAAGCTCTATGCACCACTTGGAGAGCCTTCCCGAATGATCAACTCTCTTCATCACATCCCGTAGTGGTAGACTACTTCGGACGATGATGGGGTGAGCCTGGAAATATGGTCGCAGTCTTCTTCCTGCAAGCACCAAGGCGTATATAGCTTTTTGAAGCAAAGGGTACCTGACTTCGGCGCCATGCAGGGACTTGCTGACGTAGTAGACTGGCCATTGTTTCGGCCCTTCTTCTTTCACCAGGACCGAGCTCACGGCCTTTTCTGTGACGGCGAGGTATAGTACGAGGGGTTCTCCCTCCTGAGGTTGTCGCAGAGTCGGCAGGCTGGCCAGGTAGACTTTGAGTTCTTCCCAGGCCTTTTGGCAATCTTCATCCCAAGGATGATTGTTTCTTCCGAGGTCACCTTCCATCTTTGCTGCCTTTGTGAGGACTTTGAAGAAAGGTTTACACCTATCTCCGTACCTGGAAATAAACCTGCTCAGAGAGGTTATTCTTCCGGTTAGTCTCTGCACGTCTTTGATTGTGGCAGGAGTTCGGAACTCAAGCAGAGCCTTAATCTTCTCAGGATTGGCGTCGATGCCTCTTTCGGATACCATGTACCCAAGGAATTTCCCCGAGGTCACGCCGAAGATACACTTCTCGGGATTAAGGCTAATCCCGAAGGCTCTGAGCTTTTGGAAGGTTTCCTTCAAATCTGCAACGTGGTAGCCGGGCAGCTTGCTTTTGACTATCATATCATCAACATATACCTCCATGTTTCTCCCCATTTGGTCCTTGCAGACCTTGTTCATCAGTCTCTGGTAGGTGGCTCCTGCATTTTTGAGCCCGAAGGGCATTCTGACATAGCAGTACGTTCCTCCCTCGGTGATGAAGGCAGTTTTCTCTTCATCTTCGGGGTCCATCCTTATCTGATGGTAGCCGATGAAGGCATCTAGGAAGCTCAGGAGCCCGTATTCGGCCGTTGAATCTACCATTTGATCTATTGGCGGGAGGGGAAACGAGTCTTTTGGGCAAGCATCGTTCAAGTTTCTGAAATCAATGCACATCCGGAGTTTGCTGCTACCTTCTTTTGTGGCGATGACCACGTTGCTTAACCATTCGGGGTATTTTACCTCCCTGATAACTTCAGCATCCAATAGGCGCTGGACTTCGGTTTTCACGAAGTTGCTTTTGTGGGCTGAGATGCTTCGTTTCTTTTGCCTGATAGGTTTTGCTTCCGGGCTTACTTTGAGGCTGTGCTGTATTATGCCAGGGTTCACTCCTGGCATGTCTTTTGGCGAGTAGGCAAACAGATCTTTATTTTTTAGCAGAAAGGATACAAGATTTTCCTTATCACCTTTGGCCAAGCTCTTCCCTATTCGGGTAGATTGTCCTGGGACAAGATCTACTGCTTCCGTTTCTGCTTCTGCGGGATCTCCTTCTTTGCCTTTCTCCTGCACCTTCGCCTCCACCGTTTGTGTAGAGTTGTTTGCCGGAGCCTTTCGTGCTTTTACAAACACCTTTCTTACCTCGGCTTGGTCGATGAAGACCTCTGCATCTCCATCCTTGGTGGCGAATGTGACAGTCAAGTACTTCACATCGGGGCGAATGTGCAGGTTCCCCTGAGTCTGCCTTCCAAGGATGGCGTTGTACGAAGACGGGACGTCCATGACGATAAATCTTGCCATTGTGGACGCGTACAACTCAGCTGCTTCGTCTACCGAAGTGCCTTTCATCATCAAGGGGAGGTCGATCCATCTGAGGACGGGTAGTTCGGATGGCCCAACGCCGAAGGTGGGCGTGGTGACAGGTTTAAGCTCGCTGCTGGAGATGCCCAAGCTCGGCAGTAAGTGCGAGAATAGGACGTCAGCATTTGAGCCATCATCAAGCAACACTCTCCTGACGTCCCAGTTCCCTATTCTCGCCATTAGCAGCAGCGGGTCGTCGTGGGGGAAGACGACGGTGGAGCCATCTTTGCGAGCCAGTTTCTTTGATGGACTTTGATACTCCATAACTGCAATTTCTCTGGCCTTCTGCTTTCTTTTCGAGGATGGGAGCCCCGTGGTGATGGTTTGGATGACCCCTACTGGAGGTGGAAGGCGCCTTTTTGGACTTCTGTTTCTCCGCCTGTCGGAGTCATAGTCCTCATTTTCGGTCCTCTCTTCCTCCTTTTTTCTGCCTTTTGGGGAGGGCATCCGCAGGTATTTGCGAAGTTGGCCCTGTTTGATCAGCGACTCTATGTACTTCTTCAGCTGGAAGCAGTCTTCGGCGTCATGACCGTGGTCGCGATGAAACTGGCAGAACTTCTTGGCATTCTTCTTATTATCGGCGGCCATGGCCTTTGGCCGCCGAATCTGCGTCCCTTGCCTTTCCAGCGCCATGAGAATGTTGGTCCGTGTCGTGCTCAAGGGCGTGAAACTTTGAGGTTTCCTTCCTCGCATTCGCCGTGGTCGCCCTGTGTGTTCAGAAAGATGCCGAGCTTGCTGACTGGACCCTTCGGCGCGGTGATGATCAGACTTCGGCCTCGCCATCCTCAATTCCTCGGCTGTCATGTGCTGCTCTGCCCTTCGGTAAAATTCTCCGAGGGTCTCCGGGGGGTCCTTTGAGAACTCGTAGAACAGCTGTGAGTCACGCCGAAGGCCCCGTGTCATAGCGAGGATGCGGATTTCGGGCCGGAAGTCCGGGACGCTGAGTGCTTCCCTGTTGAATCGTTCGACATAGTCTCGGATTGTCTCTCCGTTTCTCTGCTCTATGTCGAACATCTACACAGGCATTTTGGCCGTCGGCCTACTCCCAATGAACTGCTGGGTGAAGGCTGTGGACAACTCCTGGAACTCAGTGATAGTCCCTGGGGGCAAGGAATTGTACCATGCGGTTGCTGGGCCCGTGAGGGTGACTTCGAAGCATTTGCACATGGTAGCGTCATCAGCTCCGTGCATTATCATGCTCCGTCTGTACTTCGTCAGATGGGCCTGTGGATCAGTCCGGCCATCATAGATCTCCAGCCTAGGCACTCTGAAGTCGCCTGGCATAGCTGCCTCAACGACGGCGCGAATAAACGGGGAGCCATCTTCGCATAATGCCCCCGACAGCCTGTCCCAAACGGGTTTTCTGGTCACTTGCTTCTCCACTCTATCCAACCGTGCCAATATCCTTTCCATAAGCGCAGTGGTGCTAGGACCATTTTCGCGGGAGGGAGATCGACGGCGCCTCTTCGGTGAGCGAGTTCGGCGCGGAGGGGTCAGGGACCTCGCCTCGGGCGACAAACTGCTTTGCTGTGAGACTCTCAGTCGCTTGGACCCGGTTTGTCCCACAGGCCATTTCCCGAGGGCTATATCTTCTGTGGATGATTCTCCGCGAGGCTCTCCACTTCCTGAACTGCGGTGTGTAGACTTGGGGCTTCTCTCCCGAGGGCGTGCTGATTAGGAGTGTTTCTGGGCCTGTGACTGCTGTGGCCATCTTCGATCGATCTGCTGAGTCATTTCAGCAACGACTGAGCGCTGAAAGTCCCTCAAGAAGCTCATGGTGATTACCAGAGGGCGGTCTTCCTCGGGCGTAGAAGTCTCTGGGAGTGTCTGCTCAGCGGCCGGTTGTATCTCAGGCGCGGAGGAGGACCTTGGGAGTCCCTTGTCCTTAGAACGCCGAGTCTCAACGACGGTGATTTGCGAGCGGGTTCCCACAGACGGCGCCAAATGATGGCCTGGGGCCTCATCGTTGTGAGTCATGATGACTGTTGAAGAGACTTCTAGGAGGAAGAACGCCTGGAAGGTGGATCGCCCCAAGGAGAGTACCTGAAAAGCTGGTAAACAGGGTTAGGAGGCCCCCGGAGTGTTTTTTCGGGGGGGGAGCCTCCGACGCCCAAGTCAGTGGTGGCCGAAAAAAAGGAGAAAGTCACTAGCTCAAAGAGAAAGGCAGAAAAGTCTCGCCTGGTATTTTCTCAAAGTGTGGGAGCTGTATCTCCGGCCTACCAACCTCCTGTCAAGTATTTATTTCCTGTATATATAGGAATACCTAGCCCGTTCAGATCATGACACGTGTGCGGTCGGATGCTCCTGAACTTCTGGGTGTAGGGGACAGATAGTTGGTAACCAGATCTCCTCGAGCCTTGTGCTGAGACGGGCCATGATGTGATTCTGATGGTGTCTGCGCGTCAGGGTGAATTTTTACGTCTGTGGTGGGACGTGTCAGAGGCTTACTTAAATGCTTCCATAAATGCTCCTGCCGTACTCCCGAGGTCCCTGGGCGTGGTCGTCCTCTAGTTCGGACAGAGCCTCTTCGGGAAGCATACCCTCAGTTCGGGGGTTCCCAGTTCCAGGGGGTTCCGCCTTCGGGGATGTCATGTTCGGGCAGCAATGTCTGGTGCCACTTTTCCGAAGGCGCGCTGTTCACAACCTTGGGGGGCGAATAGAGTCCTCAAGTTTTACTGGCGTGCCGAGGCTCGGAGCTCTCCGGCTATCTCCCGAGGTGCATGACTCCACCTGTTCCCGGGAAGCGCCAGTTCTTCTGGCCATTGTTGTGGCAGGGTGTTCGGCCAGATTGAGGCGATAGCCTTTGGCTATCAAAAAGCATTTTGAGATGTTCGATTATATTGAACGCCCCCATGTTCTCATGTTGCTTCTGAAGCTCAGATTCCATGGTAATAAGCATGAGGCATGCAACATCCAAACCATCATCAGAATGCCTCTTGTGAGCATCCCTTTCAGCTCTTGGAGCAGTGGCAGCAGGCTCATTCGGAATAGGGTGCTCTAGGACATAAGCCTTTCCCTATTGTTTGAGGACTATCCTCAAGTTTCGGTACCATTTGAGAAAGTTGGTCCCATTAAGTTTTTCCTTCTCAAGGATCGATCGCAACGAAAGTGTCGATGTGTTTTGTGCCATGGTTATCTACAACAGTAAATATGCAGTGTAAGAGTCATGTATTTTAATTCATTTAATAAGGACTTTTATTAAACGATACTCCCACTATTTTCCTCAAAATAATAACCCTCGATATTATTTCGGAACACCTCGGTGCTAAGGTATTCTAGTGGGCCAAGATCCATATTTGACGACAACCTGAGTCAGCTTTGGCTTTTCTATCAAGTTACAGCTATTTAGGTAGGCAACTCATTGCCAATTGCATCTTATGCAACTCTTGGATAGTTGGGTGAACAACACTTGTCCAAGCTCATCTCATGAACTTAAGCCCAACTCTGTGCCTCTAAGTCCCTAATCCTATTAGGATGACTTAGTTAAGTCGAACCCAAAGTTAGCAGTTTGGATATCACTATTATCCCATCGTGCCTTACCAAGATGAACATAGGTGCTTTGCTTTCGCAAACCCACCTAATGTTGATCAAAGTCTTGACGAGTGCCAATATTTGGAAGGCATCACATTTAATGACTTAATATTGTTTGAGGGATTTTATCTTTTGATCTCACCAATTTGTTATCTCCGGTTGTTTTATACATGCATCACATACAAATATAAAACATGCATCTCATGCTTACAAGAAATAAACGTGACATGGTTATAGCCCAAACTATGCGATATTCTCAAGCCAATGAGAATATCATAAAAGCCTAAGAAAAGAAAAGAGTCTTCACAAGCTCCTTCTCTTCGTTTCTTGGCTGCCTTTTTGTTGTCACCCCCTTGGACATACCTCCTTGCATGATCCCATAATGCACCATTACATCAATAATAGAAACCTCGAGTTACATTTGAGGGGAGTAAGGTGAGAAGAGAATGTACAATGAGAGTGATAAGAAAAGGAACGACTCGCAGGCCGTATTTACAAGTACAACCAATCAAGGGCTATAACCATGCACCATGCTTCAAACACCAATCAGCATATCATGTCAAATCTCAGTCAACAAAGATGCATGCCAATTTTCGCGAGTTGATTAACCAGTTTTTATTTATGTGGCCCTTCACATACGGCGGTCCCGCTAGCTGGTCAGCGGGCGGTGGTTCTGCTGACCGGTCAGCGGACGGGGTCAAGGGGAGCCGCCCTTGCGGGGGGCGTGGGGGGCAGCGCCCGCCGGCGCACAAAATTGTCTTACAATTGCTTAGGCTAAAATCTTCTATTTCGACCAAGTAGGCACCCGAGACTCCTCCATTCGAGCCACCAAAAATACTTTACTTTCGGTGCCCGAACAGGCTGAATCCGAACAATCCTAGGGTTTTTGCAACTATTGCAAGAATCCTAATCCATATAGGTATCTCATACCTATCAATTTCGGGTTAATATCATTAACCAATTTGTGTCGTTTCTTCATATATCTCATATGCTCATTACGAATTTCGGTTTCATGCATCATGAATCAATCTAATTAATCATGGCCGAAAACCAATCGAACACATAGCATCATGCGATTCAACACTCAATCCCGATTTAGGGTTTCACCAGTAGCTCTGATACCACTGTTGGGTTTCGGGAGGCAAACAGCGCAGCGGAATTTAACCGAAACCCTCCAGGATCCAAGTGAGACGGGGTAAATCGGGTGTTCAAAAATTTTCATACCTAATTTTGGATTGAGATCTCTCACTCAACTGTAGAGTCGAATCACAAAACCTGAATAGTTGACGTGTTCAGGCTCTCTATGGTATCCACACGAGCCTCTCGGGATCACCACGCTTCCACCACGTCCCGGTAGATGCGTTTCTCTTGCGCTCGCTGTGCTAGCTTGCGTCCTCCAAGGAATTGCAAGAGAAGAGTGCGGCTGTCCTTTTTGGAGGCTAGGGCAAGGAGACCTACGAATTTCTCACTTAAAAGTTGTATTTATAATGAGACTCAACTTCCAGGCCTAATGGGTTTCAAAGCCCTAATCCAATTAGGATTTAATTTCAGGATAATGGCTCAACTCTTGGGCCCATTATTAATATGAAATTAAAGTGAAACCATAACCCAAATAATTAGCCCATGCACTCTAATGATCCAAATTGCTCTATGTGTGCAATCCAATACGTTCTTATCACGTTGGCAATGATCATAAATCACATTTATGATCATAAGCAATGAGCGGTGTCTAGCAACACATCATTGCTACCCAAGTGACAAGATTGTCGATGATTCGACTATACCTTTATGATCATCACCGATATATGCCATTGTCCTTTTGTCCAAGATATCAAGACTAAGCACGAGACATGGAATGTGTCACTCTCGTATAGCCTAATCTTTGGTTTCTTGATTACCGAGTAGACTAACTTAAACTGATGACATTGATATCGCATATCAACTCATCCGAGCATGGCCATGCATTTTCTAAGTCTCACTCTATCAAGGGGCCCGAAGATATCGCTCCCGTTACATAGCAGGGACAAATCCCATCTTGATCATACAAATCCCTCCGCATGATATGTGACATACCCAATGACCTCCTTCAAGTTCACTCAGTTACGAGCAACAAAGGAAAGTATCAAAGTATGTGACTCACATGTAGGGAACCTTGATGATCTTAGGTCGAAGGACTACATATACCCTGATCACTATGGGAATCACTTATGACAGTCATATAACGATCCATGTAGTGTTCTCATGGTGGGTCGGTCCAGTACACAAGTTCTCCAACTTGTACCCATATGTAGACTACATATCTCATATTAGTCTCCACATATGCTAGTCGTTATGTATTATTGCAACCCGCTCCACAATAATACTAGACCAGCGACTTTTAAGAATATCATTATTCTAGGGTTACAATTATGTTTGTTAAGTTACGCAGGAACAAAACAACAAACATAATTGCTGGATAAATGCTTTAATAAAATATCATGACTCAATGTAAAAAATACAATCATCTCATGATTGGCTTTTGGGCACAACACTAACAGTTACAAGACATCATAGCTTAGCTTTTGATAGTTGGTTATGTTCTATGCAACATGTACTATGTGTGTATGAAATTTGGAGGCATTCCATGCATGTTTGGTATGTGTAGGAATCGTCCAAAGTTCATAGCAGAAAAATGTGCCAATTTTCCATTTCTGCAGATTGGTGACACATCACCAATTTCAGGTCAAAACCAGCGACACATCGCCAATCCAGAAAAACTGTCTCAGAACGTTGACAACTGTGTCGACGCGTTGCCGAGACAGCTTTTGACACCCGGTTTTGGTTTCTGCATTACTTTTCGCTCGGGTGTCTGATTGAGGTGATTCAAGATTCCACGTGAAGCTAAGAGGGAGTACTATCACCTCAATGTTTTAAAAACACTTAAAATGTCCCAGTTTTAGATTTATACTAACTCAAAGTGAAGGCGAGTTTTTAAGGAAACTATGTTGCAAATGAACATAACTAGCTACCACTAGCTCAGGTGAGAGGTTTAGAACCCTTGTCGGCCTAGCTATGCCATAGCCACGAGGTCACAAGGTGAAACCTTGCTCATCTAGTCTACATCAACGAGGCCCTGTGGCCTAGTATACAAAGTCCCACCATAATTCCCCTGCATAACAACTATGGGAAGGCTACGTGAATGTTTGCAGTAAGCTTCGGCTTGCTAGGCAGTAAGCTTCGGCTTGCTAGGAGCGAGTTTAAACTCGCTAAGCATGGAGTAATACTCCGTGAGGAGGACTACTTGAGGAGAGGTTTTTGGCCTAGTTATATATGCATATATAATAGCACCCTCGTGTTGTGTGAGCTCCCAGTAAGAGTCATAGGGTTTTCTTGCAGGTACATTGAAGATCCCTTATTGAGAATTGTCGAATTCTCACTCCCTAGTTTTGTTATGCAAATCCTGAAGTTGCTGGACCGGTTAATCGTTGAGGATTATCTCGGTAGTACTCTTTTGTGTGTACAGGTATAGCAGTTGAGAATCCTCGTGATTCTAGTCTACATAAGTGCTTAGTTGGGTTGTTGGTCAGGTAGCAGTACTAACTAGTTTCTTCCTTTGGCTGTAAGCCTAGTAGCACTTGGCAGAAGACTTTTGAGACTCGCCATTGGGACATGTGTCCAAGGTGGGATCTAGGGTAAAGAGATCTCAGTAAAGTCTTTTATTTTGATACAGTACTTTCGTTTGCCTCCATAGTCTATGTTATAAAGAGTCCTTGACTCCAGGATTGCTCTTGGGTTAGGGCATTAGTTGCTTTATGTATGAATGCTTTCACGAGTTGTTTATGTGTAGTAAACCCACACAAATGTTGATTTTTTGGTATGCTTTGGCTGTTTGAATTTATTTGTGTAGAAATTACTTGGCCAAGTTATTGTTTTAATGTTTTATGGTTTTAATAGACCAAGTCAAAGCATAAGAGCATGCATACTACATATTCTAGGTTAATCAACTAGAAGCATGGGATTTAATCTGCACACATACACAACTAGCCAATTGCAATCCACCGTGAGACCAACTCTCACAGGGCTTCCTGGGCAGGGGCACGGGCGGTTGTGTCAGTGTTTTTGGTATCAGAGCTGAGGTTTTATTTCATAGATATTGGAGGCTAAGACTGAGATCTAGTTTGGAAAGTCCAAGTGCTAGGAAGTTAGTACTGACCAACATCTAGGGAATGTTGTCTGGCTTTGGTTGCAGGTTGCTATGGTTGACACTAGGTCAGGAGCTTCAAGGGGAACTAGGGAACCTGGGGAAGGTTCTAGTGACCCCGTTATGGCAAGGCTGGATGAGATATCCAGGGTGTTATAGGGGTTGACAGAAACTATGGCCCAAGTGGCACAGGGTATGAACACCCTTGTCTCAGAGATGTTCAGGGATTATGAGGACAGAGGTGCTATTCAAGAGGAGGATGACCCACAATAGGAGCAGGAAAGGCATGCTGAGCAACAACAAGTGCCTAGAGCTCATGGACATATAAATTATGTTCATGAGGAGGAAGAGGAACCAGAGGTGATAGAGGCTCCAAGGAGGGGAGACACTCCACATCAGATGAGATTATTGGAGAAGTTTAAGACTGTTGATCGACCGAGCTTTGATGGGATAGGTGATCCTGACAGAGCAGAGGATTGGTTGTCCAAGATGAACAGACTCTTCACTTGTGGTGGTTATAAGTCAGAGTAGAGATGATTTTAGTACCTTTCTTTCTGAGAGGGAGAGCTAGTTTATGGTGGGAGGATGTGATGGAATTGTTGAGGGAAAGTAATGGTACTCACCCGGAGCACAAGAAAAAGGTGCTCAAGTGGTCAGACTTCAAGAAGAAGTTCAGACAGGAGTACATTAGTGAAGCTGCACAGGATCAGAGGAGGATCCAGTTTGAAAATCTGACACAGGGAGAGATGTCTGTGCGAGAGTATGAGCAGCACTATAATTCTCATATCCGGTATGCTTCGTATATGTTGGGAAATGATGAGTTGAAAGCTAAGAAGTTTTTCCAAGGCCTGAAACCTGTACTCAGCAGGTATATGGTGACAGTGGACATCAAGAGCTATCGCCAGGTAGTTCAGAAGGCGTTGGCCTTAGAAAGGGAATTTGAGGATTTTAGAGTACCTAGCAAAAAGGTGGAGGTTGGACCAGTGAACTTGGGAAAGAGTGCTGGGAAGCGACCAATGGTGGAGAACCAAGGTCCATCCAAAAGAAGGAAGACGGGTTTGTGTCCTAGATGCAGATGGTTTCATGGTGGAAGAGCATGCACTATGGGGACAAATGCGTGCAATATCTGTGGTCAGATAGGACATTGGGCGAGGGAATGGCCAAGGGTTCGACCGGTGTCAAGTCCGCCTTAGACTTTACCCCTAGTACCTCTTGCTATAGGAAATTGGCCCGGTGTAGTTGCAGCATGATGGCCCAGGGCCTCATCGTTGTGAGTCATGATGACTGTTGAGGAGACTTCTAGGAGGAAGAACGCCTGGAAGGTGGATCGCCTCTAGGAGAGTACCTGGAAAACTGGGAAACAGGGTTAGGAGGCCCCCGGAGTGTTTTTCCGGGGGGGGAGCCTCCGACGCCCAAGTCAGTGGTGGCCGGAAGAAGGAGAAAGTCACTAGCTCAAAGAGAAAGGCAGAAAAGTCTCGCCTGGTCTTTTCTCAGAGTATGGGAGCTGTATCTCCGGCCTGCCAACCTCCTGTCAAGTATTTATTTCCTGTATATATAGGAATACCTAGCCCGTTCAGATCATGACACGTGTGCGGTCGGATGCTCCTGAACGTCTGGGCATAGGGGACAGATAGTTGGTAACTAGATGGCCTCGAGCCTTGTGCTGAGACGGGCCATGATATGATTCTGATGGCGTCTGCGCGTCAGGGCGACTTTTTACGTCTGTGGTGGGACGTGTCAGAGGCTTCCTTAAATGCTTCCTTAAATGCGCCTGCCGTACTCCCGGGGTCCCTGGGCGAGGTCGTCCTCTAGTTCGGACAGAGCCTCTTCGGGAAGCCTACCCTCAGTTCGGGGGTTCCCAGTTCCAGGGGGTTCCGCCTTCGGGGATATCATATTCGGGCAGCAATGTCTGGTGCCACTTTTCCGAAGGCGCGTTGTTCACAACCTTGGGGGGCGAATGGAGTCCTCAAGTTTTACTGGCGTGCCGAGGCTCGGAGCTCTCAGGCTATCTCCCGAGGTGCATGATTCCACCTATTCTCGGGAAGCGCCAGTTCTTCTGGCCGTTGTTGTGGCAGGGTATTCGGCCAGATTGAGGCGACAGCCTTTGGCTATCACATGCCCCCCTCTGGAAAGCCGAAGTGAAGACTTCGGTTTGCATCTCTTTCCGAGGTTGCCGTTGGGAGTCTTGTTGGGAAGCATAACCTGTTCCGAGGTCGCACCTTTTGCCCGAGGGTCTGGGCTGTTCGGCCTTGGCCTTTTCTTTGGTGTCTCCGAGGCAAAGCCTGTACCGAAGATACACCTCTTGCCCAAAAGTCATGGGCTGTTCAGCCATAGCCTGTCTCTTGGTGTCCTCGAGGTGGCCTGCTTTTTTATTTCTGCAGGTCTGATGGCCAAGCGTGTCAGACTGAGCGGCGCGTCTCCATTTCTCAGGGATGTCAAACGACGTGTCCCAATCAGGAGGCGTGTCCCGGTTTTCCAGGCACGTTTGGGGAGGCACGTCCCCCATTTCTGCGCAGCGGTTGACACGTGGCTTCTTGCCATTGGAGGAGAGGCGCGTCATTTACAGAGGGCGCGCCTTTTCGGGTGCAGCGGGCAGTTACAGCGACGATTCGCCTCCAATGGGTACTTATGATGTTTTTTCGGTTACCCACCTTTGGCCTATAAATAGCCCATTCTATCATAAGTCCCACTTACTGTTTTTCTGCTCTTTTTCTGCTCTGCCCTCTGTTCTTGCGTTTTATCTTGCTTTCTGTGGCGGAGCTTCTTTAATCAGAGCTTTTTCCAACCAACTTTCACGACGGCGTCCTCCGGCAAGTCTTTTGGTGGGTTTTGATTTCCAGAGTACTTGATTCCTCTGTTTTTCTGAGTTTTTCTGGAAAACTGCTGTTTTTTCCAAACTCGTCTTCTGAGTTTTTTCTGGAAACTATTTTCTTTTCCATCTCAAACTCTTTTTCATGTCTGCGATGCCTGTTCCCGAGAGCTGGAAACCTCTTCTGGCCCATCCTTGCTGTACCACCCCCGAAAAACTAGAGAGGTGGAAGAAAAAATTCTTTCTTCCGTCTTACGCTGTGACCAGACTGCCTCGTTCTAGCCATTTTGCTTTTTCAAACCGTGGCGACGAGGTTACCGTCTTCCGAGCCCAACTGAAGGCCGGTCTTCGGTATCCTCCCCCGAAGGTGGTTTGCGAGTTCTGCCAATTCCATGGCATTGCTGTGAACCAGCTTCCCCCGAACGCGTACTGCTACTTTAACGCCTACCTCTGCATGTGTGGCGTGTTCGGGATAGAGCCCCACTTCATCATTTTCATGCAGTACTACAAGCTCTATGTGGTCCCGAAGGGTGGCTTCTATTTCCTGCTACCTCGGGGATCCGGGAGCAAAAAATTCACCTTCACCTTCGACACGAAGGACAGCTGGCGGGGGTGGCAGCCTAAGTTCTTTTTCCTCAAGGTGGATAAGAACTGGTCTGATGTCCCGACCAGGTGGGCTCAGGGAGTGCTGAACGCAGACGTCGTCGATCCGAGGATGCTGCTGACCCCACCGTTGGCTTCCGTGTTCGCGGATTTCGACGCCCGCATTCGGGCAGTCGCTGACTGGGCTCCCGAGGTCTCTCCTCGTGCTCTTTACCCCTTTCCTATCAACTGGAGGTTGATGACCGAAGAAGTCCTTCGGGAGCTGAAAGTGGTTAAGGAGCACGTGACTGACCTCAATATGCCCGCTCCCGCCATCGCCGGGAAAGACTCCTGGCTGGTCAAGCTCCTTAAGGGGGAGACTTCTTTCGAAACTTTTGCCGAAAGTGAGTAATCTTCCATCCCTTTATACTTTTTCCTCGGACTTACGCTGATATTTCTTCTCTTTTTCAGAGATGGGCGATGGGGCTGCCGCTTATTACAAGGCCCTCTTTTCTGGCCAGGTGGAGAAGGGGGAGCAGACAAAGAAGGCGGCTTCCCGAAGAAGGAAGACGACAGGGGCGGGACCCTCGGCGAAGCGAGTTAGGAAAACTCTCCAGTCTCCTCAGCCAGAGCTTTTGGAAGAAGAAGCTGGCGAAGACGCTGGTCTTGTTGAAATTCCACCGGCCGAGGTCCCCGCTACTTCCGCCGAGGTGCCTCTTCCCGACCTCGAGGCCCCCAGAAACACTGTAGTGGTAGAAGTACCCACCGCCGAGGAGCGGTACCGGCAGAAGGGTAAGGGTCTTTCTTCCGAGGGGCCCGAGGATTCCGAGGACACTGTCTCCGAGGTTCCTCCAGGTATGTCTTTAGCCGAAGTTCAGCTCCTTTTCTTTTCGCGAATTTTTCTTTTGCTCCTAACTTCCTTCTCACTTTCAGGGGAGCCTCTTACTGTTGGCTGGAGGGCCATTCATGAGAGGCAACGGGCCCTGCGTGATGCCACAATCCCTGAGGGGAAGATCCCCTTGGAGCCCTTTTGGACAATTACGGAGGATATGAATCTGTTCTCCGACGATTGTCCGAAGATGACCAAAGAGATTTGGAAGGGGATGACCACTGATGCCTCCTTCCGGGCCATTGCGGCGGCTCACCCGGGGGATAATACCCTCGCCGCAAAAGTCACCGAGCATGCTGCTCAGGTATAGTCTTTACACTTTTTTCCTCAATTTTCTAAGTGTTTAGACTTGTACTAACCTGGACTTTTGCCTTGCCGTAGCTGCTGGAGTACGCTGGTTATCTCCGAGTTCGGGTGGCCAGACAGGCTGCCTCCAAGGATGCGACTTCGCGGGAACTCACTGAAGCGAAGGCTTCGCTTGCGAAGGTGATCGCCAGCAACCAGCAGCTGACAGCGGATTGTTCTCAGCAACTTGCTGCCGTTCGGGAGGAGTTCTCGAAGAAAAGAGAAGAACTTGAAAAGGACTCCTCCCGGAAGATTTCCGACCTCGGCGACCAAGTAAAGGAGCTGCTTGCCGCCAATGAAGATCTTGTCAAGGACAAGGCTGTTTCCGACAGTCTTGCGTCGAGTTTGACGGACGAGAACACTGCTCTTCAAGCCGAGGTCGAGGCTCTGAAGAAGGAGTCCGGAGAGATGCTGGGGATAAGCGAGCTCGAGGAGGAGGTTGCTGAGCTGAGGGACGAGGTCAATGTCCTTGGCATTCAAAAACGTACTTCTGACGACATGGCCAAGGTCGCCTTTCAGGACGGCTTCTGCCTCGCTCGGCACCAGGTGCTGCAGAGGTTCCCAGATTTGGACCTCTCTTTTCTGGAGGGCCTAAATATTCCTGAGGGACCTCGGTGGCAGTGGTCCAGGGTCGAGCATCTGAAGCTTCCTGGTCTTCGTCCACCCGGCTCTCCCTAGTTTGCTTTAGGGCTCCTCTTATTTTTCTCCTTCGTGCTCCTTCTTTGGACACTTCTTTTGTAAGGCAGCGTTTGCTCTAAATGAACAATCTTTTCGGCTAAGTCCTTTCTTGCAAGTTTCTTCATTTCCACTGTCCCGAACACGTTCGCTTCAAGAGACTTTCGGAAAACCTGCAACCAAAGAAACTTTTTACCTTCCCTTGTCCCGAGCGTGCTCGCTCAAGAGACTTTCTGGAAAATTTGCAAAAATTTGGCTAAGTCTTTTGCAGGCTTTTTGTTTCCTTTTATCCCGAACATGTTCGCTCAAGGGCCTTCGGAAAATTTTTAGCCAAATTTTTCTGTCTTCCTATTGTCCCGAGCATATTTGCTCAAGGGACTTAGGAAAATCTTCACGAGATTGCTCATTCCCTTTTTCCCGAGCACGTTCACTCAAGGGTGTTCGGAAATTACCTCTGCTTTTGTTTTGGCGTGTATTTTTGCGAGATTCTTGCTTTCCCTTTCTCCCGAGCATGTTCGCTCAAGGGTGTTCGGAAAATTTTCTCTGCACTGATTATGCTGAGTACCTTTGCAAGATTCTTGTTTCCCATTTTTCCCGAGCATAGTGGCTCAAGGGGCTTCGGGAAGTCACAACCGCTTTTTTCGTGGCGAGCACCTTCGCGGAAATCTGTCTTGGACAATTTTGGTATACTTGAAAATTTTTCTCAAGACCATTCTTCCCTAGACCATTCTGTACTTAGAATATTTCTTGTACAACATACTTCTTCCGCTCAACCTTAGGCGTAGAATTTTTTCAAGGCATCTGAATGCCAAGTGTTTTTCAATTCTACGCCTTCGGCGTCGCCAAGCTTGTACACGCCTTTTCGTACTTCGGCGAGAACCAGATAAGGTCCTTCCCAATTTGCACGAAGTACTCCGTGAGCTGGCCTTCGGGGTGCGAAGTCGGCCTTTCGGAGAACGAGGTCTCCTTTTTTGATTTCTTTTGGCCTGGCTTTTAAGTTGATAGCCGCGGCCACTCTTTGCTGGAAAGCTTTTCTTCTCAGCTCGGCTATTTCTCTGTGTTCGGCCACAAGGTCGAGCTTAGTTCTCAGACCGAGGTCGTTTCCGCCTTCATCAAATACTTGCACCCGTATTGAAGGCTGAACTATCTCTATTGGGATAATGGCCTCTGTTCCGAAGACGAGTGAGAAGGGAGTTTCCCCTGTGGCTCTTCGTGGCGTCGTTCGGTAGCTCCACAATACACTTTGGAGTTCTCCTGGCCATTTCCCCTTGGCTTCCCCAAGTCTCTTTTTCAGGCCGTCTTTTATGGTCCTGTTTGATACTTCCACCTGCCCATTGCTTTGGGGGTGAGCTACTGGGGCGAAGTGCATCTTTATTCCGAGGTTGCTGATGAATTCCTGGAATCCTTTGTCTATGAACTGGGATCCATTATCAGCTACTAGTACCCTCGGTATGCCAAATCTGCATACGATGTTCTTCCATACGAACTTCTGCACTTCTTTTGCCGAGATAGTTGCTAGTGGTTCTGCCTCTACCCACTTTGAGAAATAGTCCACTGCTACCACGCAGAATTTCACGCCTCCGGGCGCTGTGGGGAGTGGCCCAATGAGGTCTATACCCCAGACTGCGAAGGGCCAAGGATAGTCTGCCGACGTTACCATTTCCGAGGGTATCCTCTGGATTTTTGCATGTCTCTGGCAACTACCGCACTTCTGGACGAACTGTCTTGCGTCCTTTCTCAGGGTAGGCCAGAAGTATCCTTGGCGGAGTATCACTGCTGCAAGGGCATCAGTTCCAACGTGCGAGCCGCACATGCCTTCGTGGACTTCTTCGAGGACCATCTCAGTATCCTCTTCGCCCACACATCTCTGCAGCGGATTTGCATATCCTTGCCGATATAACTCTTCACCAATCAGGAAGAATCTTCCGGCACGTCTTCGCAGTCTTGCAGCATTGCCGGCGTCTTCGGGAAGCTCATTCTCTGCGAGGTATCTCTTTATGGGGTCCTTCCACCCCATTCCCGAGGTCGTTACGCTTAGCACGGAGATGCTTGGATGGTCTAGCACCTCGGTGTATGTTTTGGACTTCGCTAAGCAATCTGCCTCAGTGTTATTCCGCCGGGGTACATTTTCGATCCGTACGGCGTCAAACTCTTGGATGAGATTTCTTACCAGCTCGTGGTATTTTGCCAAGATGGGGTCCTTCGCCCCATAATCTCCTGCCGTCTGCCGAACTACCAGCTGGGAATCGCTGTGAGCCCTTAAGCTTCTCACGCCAATCTTTCTGGCCAAGCGTAATCCCGCTATGAGGGCTTCATACTCAGCCACATTATTGGTGACGTTGAAGCTGAACTTGATAGCCTTCATCACCTCTAGGCCTTCGGGTCCTCTGATAACTATTCCAGCTCCCTGGTGTTCGGACCCCGAGGCTCCGTCAACATGCAAGGTCCATTCTGGCTCCCCTTCTTTCGGATCTGAGTGGTTCTCCTCAGTGGTGGGTATTTCGGCGATAAAATCTGCCAATGCTTGGGCTTTTATGGCCTTTCGAGGCTCATACGTGATTTCGTGTTCGCCAAGCTCTATGCACCACTTGGAGAGCCTTCCCGAATGATCAACTCTCTTCATGACATCCCGTAGTGGTAGACTACTTCGGACGATGATGGGGTGAGCCTGGAAATATGGTCGTAGTCTTCTTCCTGCAAGCACCAAGGCGTATATAGCTTTTTGAAGCAAAGGGTACCTGACTTCGGCGCCATGCAGGGACTTGCTGACATAGTAGACCGGCCATTGTTTCGGCCCTTCTTCTTTTATCAGGACCGAGCTCACGGCCTTTTCTGTGACGGCGAGGTATAGTACGAGGGGTTCTCCCTCCCGAGGTTGCCGCAGAGTCGGCAGGCTGGCCAGGTAGACTTTGAGTTCTTCCCAGGCCTTTTGGCAATCTCCTTCCCAGAGATGATTGTTTCTTCCGAGGTCGCCTTCCATCTTTGCTGCCTTTGTGAGGACTTTGAAGAAAGGTCGACACCTATCTCTGTACCTGGAAATAAACCTGCTCAGAGAGGTTATTCTTCCGGTTAGTCTCTGCACGTCTTTCACTGTGGCAGGAGTTCGGAACTCAAGCAGAGCCTTAATCTTCTCAGGATTGGCGTCGATGCCTCTTTCGGATACCATGTACCCAAGGAATTTTCCCGACGTCACCCCGAACATACACTTCTCGGGGTTAAGGCGAATCCCGAAGGCTCTGAGCTTTTGGAAGGTTTCCTCCAAATCTGCAACGTGGTAGCCGGGCAGCTTGCTTTTTACTATCATATCGTCAACATATACTTCCATGTTTCTCCCCATTTGGTCTTTAAAGACCTTGTTCATCAGTCTCTGGTAGGTGGCTCCTGCATTTTTCAGCCCGAAGGGCATTCTTATATAGCAGTACGTTCCTCCCTCGGTGATGAAGGCAGTTTTCTCTTCATCTTCCGGGTCCATCCTTATCTGATGGTAGCCGCTGAAGGCATCTAGGAAGCTCAGGAGCCCGTATTCGGCCGTTGAATCTACCTGTTGATCTATTGGCGGGAGGGGAAATGAGTCTTTCGGGCAAGCATCGTTCAAGTTTCTGAAATCAATGCACATCCGGAGTTTGCTGCTACCTTCTTTTGTGGCGATGACCACGTTGCTTAACCATTCGGGGTATTTGACCTCCCTGATAACTTCAGCATCCAATAGGCGCTGGACTTCGGTTTTCACAAAGTTGCTTTTGTGGGCTGAGATGCTTCGTTTCTTTTGCCTGACAGGTTTTGCTTCCGGGCTTACTTTGAGGCTGTGCTGTATTATGCCAGGGTTCACTCCTGGCATGTCTTTCGGCGAGTAGGCAAACAGATCTTTATTTTTTAGCAGAAAGGATACAAGATTTTCCTTATCACCTTTGGCCAAGCTCTTCCCTATTCGGGTAGATTGTCCTGGGACAAGATCTACTGCTTCCGTTTCTGCTTCTGGGGGATCTCCTTCTTTGCCTTTCTCCTGCGCCTTTGCCTCCACCGTTTGTGTAGAGCTGTTTGCCGGAGCCTTTCGTGTTTTTACAAACACCTTTCTTACCTCGGCTTGGTCGATGAAGACCTCTGCATCTCCATCCTTGGTGGCGAATGTGACAGTCAAGTACTTCACATCGGGGCGAATGTGCAGGTTCCCCTGAGTCTGCCTTCCAAGGATGGCGTTGTACGAAGACGGGACATCCATGACGATGAATCTTGTCATTGTGGACGCGTACAACTCAGCTGCTCCGTCTACCGAAGTGCCTTTCATCATCAAAGGGAGGTCGATCCATCCGAGGACGGGTAGTTCGGATGGCCCAACGCCGAGGGTGGGCGTGGTGACAGGTTTAAGCTCGCTGCTGGTGATGCCCAGGCTCGGCAGTAAGTGCGAGAATAGGACGTCAGCATTTGAGCCATCATCAAGCAACACTCTCTTGACGTCCCAGTTCCCTATTCTCGCCATTATCAGCAGCGGGTCGTCGTGGGGGAAGACGACAGTGGAGCCATCTTTGCGAGCCAATTTCTTTGATGGACTTTGATACTCCATAACAGCAATTTCTCTGGCCTTCCGCTTTCTTTCCGAGGATGGGAGCCCCGTGGTGATGGTTTGGATGACCCCTACTGGAGGTGGAAGGCGCCTTTTTGGACTTCTGTTTCTCCGCCTGTCGGAGTCATAGTCCTCGTTTTCGGCCCTCTCTTCCTCCTCTTTTCTGCCTTTAGGGGAGGGCATCCGCAGGTACTTGCGAAGTTGGCCCTGCTTGATCAGCGACTCTATGTACTTCTTCAGCTGGAAGCAGTCTTCGGTGTCATGACCGTGGTCGCGATGAAACTGGCAGAACTTCTTGGCATTCTTCTTATTATCGGCGGCCATGGCCTTTGGCCGCCGAATCTGCGTCCCTTGCCTTTCCAGCGCCATGAGAATGTTGGTCCGTGTCGTGCTCAAGGGTGTGAAACTTTGAGGTTTCTTTCCTCGCATTCGCCGTGGTCGACCTGTGTGTTCAGAAAGATACCGAGCTTGCTGGCTGGACCCTTCGGCGCGGTGATGATCAGACTTCGGCCCCGCCATCCTCAATTCCTCGGCTGTCATGTGCTGTTCTGCCGTTCGGTAAAATTCTCCGAGGGTCTCCGGGGGGTCCTTTGAGAACTCGTAGAACAGCTGTGAGTCACGCCGAAGGCCCCGTGTCATAGCGAGGATGCGGATTTCGGGCCGGAAATCCGGGACGCTGAGTGCTTCCCTGTTGAATCGTTCGACATAGTCTCGGATCGTCTCTCCGTTTCTCTGCTCTATGTCGAACATCTGTACAGGCATTTTGGCCGTCGGCCTGCTCCCAATGAACTGCTGGGTAAAGGCTGTGGACAACTCCTGAAACTCAGTGATAGTCCCTGGGGGCAACGAATTGTACCATGCTGTTGCTGGGCCCGTGAGGGTGACTTCAAAGCATTTGCACATGGTAGCGTCATCAGCTCCGTGCATTATCATGCTCCGCCTGTACTTCGTCAGATGGGCCTGTGGATCAGTCCGGCCATCATAGATCTCCAGCCTAGGCACTCTGAAGTCGCCTGGCATAGCTGCCTCAACGACGGTGCAAATAAACGGGGAGCCATCTTCGCATAACGCCCCCGACAGCCTGTCCCAAACGGGTTTTCTGGTCACTTGCTTTTCCACTCTGTCCAGCCGTGCCAATATCCTTTCCATAAGCGCTGTGGCGCTAGGACCATTTTCGCGGGAGGGTGATCGACGGCGCCTTTTCGGGGAGCGAGTTCGGCGCGGAGGGGTCAGGGCCCTCGCCTCAGGCGACGAACTGCTTCGCTGTGAGACTCTCGGTCGCTTGGACCCGGTTTGTCCCACAGGCCGTTTTCCGAGGGCTATATCTTCTGTGGATGATTCTCCGCGAGGATCTCCACTTTCTGAACTGCGGTGTGTAGACTTGGGGCTTCTCTCCCGAGGGCGTGTTGATGAGGAGGGTTTCTGGGCCTGCGACTGCTGTGGCCATCTTCGGTCGATCTGCTGAGTCATTTCAGCAACGACCGAGCGCTGAAAGTCCCTCAAGAAGCTCATGGTGATTACCAGAGGGCGGTCCTCCTCGGGCGTAGAAGTCTCTGGGAGTGTCTGCTCAGCAGCCGGTTGTATCTCAGGCGCGGACGAGGACCTTGGGAGTCCCTTGTCCTTAGAACGCCGAGTCTCAACGACGGCAATCTGCGAGCGGGTTCCCACAGACGGCGCCAAATGATGGCCCAGGGCCTCATCGTTGTGAGTCATGATGACTGTTGAGGAGACTTCTAGGAGGAAGAACGCCTGGAAGGTGGATCGCCTCTAGGAGAGTACCTGGAAAACTGGGAAACAGGGTTAGGAGGCCCCCGGAGTGTTTTTCCGGGGGGGGGAGCCTCCGACGCCCAAGTCAGTGGTGGCCGGAAGAAGGAGAAAGTCACTAGCTCAAAGAGAAAGGCAGAAAAGTCTCGCCTGGTCTTTTCTCAGAGTATGGGAGCTGTATCTCCGGCCTGCCAACCTCCTGTCAAGTATTTATTTCCTGTATATATAGGAATACCTAGCCCGTTCAGATCATGACACGTGTGCGGTCGGATGCTCCTGAACGTCTGGGCGTAGGGGACAGATAGTTGGTAACTAGATGGCCTCGAGCCTTGTGCTGAGACGGGCCATGATATGATTCTGATGGCGTCTGCGCGTCAGGGCGACTTTTTACGTCTGTGGTGGGACGTGTCAGAGGCTTCCTTAAATGCTTCCTTAAATGCGCCTGCCGTACTCCCGGGGTCCCTGGGCGAGGTCGTCCTCTAGTTCGGACAGAGCCTCTTCGGGAAGCCTACCCTCAGTTCGGGGGTTCCCAGTTCCAGGGGGTTCCGCCTTCGGGGATATCATATTCGGGCAGCAATGTCTGGTGCCACTTTTCCGAAGGCGCGTTGTTCACAACCTTGGGGGGCGAATGGAGTCCTCAAGTTTTACTGGCGTGCCGAGGCTCGGAGCTCTCAGGCTATCTCCCGAGGTGCATGATTCCACCTATTCCCGGGAAGCGCCAGTTCTTCTGGCCGTTGTTGTGGCAGGGTATTCGGCCAGATTGAGGCGACAGCCTTTGGCTATCACAGCAGCAGTTGAGCCAAGATTTTTTGCACTGACGAGTCAGGCGGCCAGAGATCCGCCTGCAGTTCGAGGTAATTTTACTTTTCAGAATGGTAGTGTTAGAGTGCTTTTTGATATGAGAGCTACTCTATCAGTGATATCTTCTGCTTTGGTAGATAAGTTTAAATTGCAGTGAGAAATCTCGGGTGTGTTGAGACTCATCCGGACTGCAGGGAGAGGTTTTATTGTGACCAACAAAGTTGTTACTAGGTATCCCTTGCAGTTAGGTGATCATGATTTTTGCTGTGAGTTATGGGTGATAGAGCTGAGGTCTTATGACCTAGTGTTGGGAATGGATTGGTTGAGTAAGCATAAGGCAAAAATCAACTGTGCGAATCACTCAGTTGACATTACTGATGCTCAAGGAGCTAGGGTGACTTGCACAGGAGGGTTGGCATCTAGTGCTAAGAGTCTGCACCTTAGACTTATAGATACCATCCCTGTAGTTGGTAAAGAAGAGTATTATTCGTTGAATGGAGTGGCTATAGAAGAAGAATTGGAGAAAATTCCTGTAGTTAATCAGTTCCCTGAGGTGTTTCCAGTAGAGTTACCTGGGTTACCACCTAAGAAGGATATTGAGTTTGCAATCCATCTGCAGCCAGGAGTTGAACCTATTTCCATACCACCTTATAGGGTGTCAGCTCCTGAGATGGACGAATAAAAGAAGCAGTTGGAGGAACTGCTAGGGAAAGGCTTTATAAGGCCTAGTGTATAACCGTGGGGAGCTCCAGTGTTATTTGTGAAGAAGAAAGATGGAACTTTCAGGTTGTGCATTGATTATAGGAAGTTGAATGCAGTGACAGTCAAGAATAAGTATCCACTTCCTAGAATTGATGATTTGTTTGACAGACTCAGGGGAGCGAAGGTGTTTTCAAGAATTAATCTTCGGTCTGGGTATTTTCATATCAGAGTTAAGGAGGAGGATATTCCGAAGACTGCTTTCAGGATGAGGTATGGACACTATGAATATACGGTTATGCCTTTTGGTGTGACGAATGCTCCAGCAGTATTTATGGAAGCCATGAATCAGATCTTTAAGCCATTTTTGGATCAGTTTCTTGAAGTTTTCATCGATGATATTCTGGTATATTCACAGTCTACATCAGAGCATGAGGAGCACCTTAGAACAGTTTTGCAAGTGCTAAAGGATAATCAGTACTATGCAAAGTTGTCTAAGTGTGAGTTTTGGTCCGAGAAGATTCAGTTTTTGGGACATATCATCAGTGCTCAAGGGTTGTCAGTCGATCCTGAAAAGGTTCAAGTGGTAGTTGAGTGGAAGAGACCGACTACAGTTACAGAGGTTAGGAGTTTGTTGGGTTTGGCAGGTTACTACAGATGTTTTATAGAGAAATTCTCTATGATAGCTACACCATTGACAGCATTGACTAAGAAGACTCAGAATTTTGAGTGGACACCAAAGTGTGAAGAAGCTTACATGAAGTTGAAGGAAAGATTGACTAGTGCACCTATACTTATCTTACCGGAACAGAACCGGGCCTTTACAGTTTATACTGATGCATCTGGTTCAGGATTGGGATGTGTGTTGATGCAGGACAGTCAGGTGATTGCTTATGGTTCGAGACAGCTGATGTTACCCACTCTGGGGTAGTCCAGTTATGGTGCCAAAACTGTGCATTTAGACTCCCAGGATTGGTAATGTTCTGTAGGCCATCAGAACACTACCCTTAGTGTGCATACCCAAGTGGCCCTCTTGGGCACTATGTTAATACATGCCCATTGGTCCAACCATCACACACATATTCACATTTCATGCATACCATGGCAGCAAAGAAGGAAAACACTAGAACAAGTCTTCGTTTTTGGATTCCACTCATTAGGCAATCTTGTTAAATTCTAGTGATCAACCACTGCGCCTGTAACTTCCACTAATAAACTGTATCATTCTATCCTCATACCCCCCTATTTTATTTGCTCCATTATGAATTAGAGACTCACATCAAACCAAGGAATTTTTTTTTACACCAATAGCCCACCCATGGACCAAGTTATGGATTTTTTAAGTTGGTTACAAAATTCTGACCAAATGAACAGTAACTATGCCAATTTTTCAATGTCATATCTTTGGCTACAAGGATCCAAATCCAGAAATTCAACATTCCAGTTCAACCTCTAGATGTTCTATAGGTGTGGTCAAAATTTCATAACAAGATTCATTCTACACAGGGAGTTATTAAACTTTAGGTGCAGGGTCGAAATTCTGGCAACTTCTGGACCATTTTGCCCATACAATTTTTCGAAACCATGCAAACACTTCATTCACAAGGCTATCCCATATATGTCCATTACACATATGAATTACATTACCTTTCTTTTAACAACTTTATGTGGGCAAAACAGAATAAGTAAGCAGCCCATCATTCACACTTAGGCAGCTTTGCACCACATCACTTACATAGCCAAAACAGTACTCAAATGTTACATACTTTTATAATTTTACATACACTACATGTAAATGCACACATTCACTACAATATGGTCTTAACTCAGCTAAATGTGCACCCTAGGTTACAGGCGGTCCTGAGACACAATGGACTCCAAAAACAGGATGCTGGACAGCTGCTGCACAACACAGTAAGTATCACCATTAAAAATACCAAATGTGCTCCTAAAATCACCAAACTTTCCAGATCATAACTACACATATGGAAGTTCATGTACCTAAAATTTCAGATCAAAAATCAAACCACAAAGTTTATGTTGAAACTGATCTTTCTGCTGGACCTGAAATGACAGAATTGAGGGGAGTAAGTTTCATTGAGAAAGTTAGTAAGGGTAGCACTTGGATTCAATAGGCAATGTAACTATCATTAAAACCTGCATCCAAAGACACTAAAACAAAAAAACCACAATGCATATATACAAGATGATAGCCAAACGCTATCGCCTCTATCTGGCCGAACTCCTTGCCACAAGAATGGCCAGAAGAAGCTGGCGCTACCCGAGAAAAGGTGTGATCATGCACCTCGGGAGATAGCCGAAGAGCTCCGAGCCCGGCACGCCAGGAAAACCCGAGGACACTACTTACCCCCCCAAGGTTGTGAACCGATCGCCTTCAGAAAAGCGGCACCAGACATAGCGAGCCGAACATGATATCCCCGAAGGCGGAACTCATTGAAACTGGGAACCCCCGAACTGAGGGCTTGTTTCCCGAAGAGGCTCTGTCCGTACCAATGGACGACCTCACCCAGGGACCTCGGGAGTACGGCAGAAGCATTTATGGAAGCATTTAAGGAAGCCTCTGACACGTCCTTTCACAGACGTCACAAGCCGCCTCAAAAGGCGCTCTGACACACGGACGCCATCAGAATCACATCATGGCCCCTCTCAGCACGTGGCTCAAGGCAACCTGCTACCAGCTATCTGTCTCCTACGCCCTGAAACTCCGGGAACATCCGACCAAACACGTGTCGCGATCTGAACGGGCTAGGCACTCCTATAAATACCAGGAATTAATACTTGGCAGGAAGTTGGTTGGGAAAATACTGCTCCCCTACTCTGAGAAAATTACCAGGCAAGACTCTTGAGCCCTGTGTATTATTACCTTTGCCTTTTTCTCAGCCACCACTGACTTGGGCGTCGGAGGCTCCCCCCCCGGAAAAACACTCCGGGGGCCTCCTAACCCTTTGTTTCTGAGTGACTCAGGTATTCTCCCTTGGGCGCACCATCCTCCAGGCGTTCTTCCTCCCAGAAGTCTCTCCACCAGTCACTATGACTACAAACGATGAGGCCCCAGGCCATCATTTGGCGCCGTCTGTGGGAACCCGCTCTGAGATCGCCGTCGTTGAAACTCGGCGTTCTAAGGACAAGGGTCTCCCAAGGTCCCCGTCCGCGCCTGAGACACAACTGGCTGCTGAGCAAACACTCCCAGGGAGTTCTGCGTCCGAGGAAGATCGCCCAATAGTGATCACCATGAGCTTCCTGAGGGACTTTCAGCGTTCGGTCATGTCTGAAATGACACAGCAGATCGACCGAAGGTGGCAACAGCAAGTGCAAGCCCAGAGGCCTCCCTCACCAGCACGCCCTCGGGAGAGAAGCCCCAAGTCTACTCATCATAGTTCGGGAAGCGAAGACCAGCGCGAAGAATCCTCCACAGAAAATGTACCCCTCGGGAAACGGCCTGTGGGACAAACTGGGTCCAAACGACCGAAAGTCTCACGGCGAAGGAGTTCGTCGCCTGAGGTGAGGTCCGTATCCCCCCGGCGCCGAACTCGCTCCCCGAAGAGGCGCCGACGATCTCCCTTCCCTGAAGAAGGGCCTAGTGCCACCGTGTTTTTGGAGAGGATATTAGCACGGTTAGATTGGGTGGAGAAACAAATGGCCAGAAAACCCGTTTGGGACAGGCTCACGGGAGCCTTCTGCGAAGATGGGTCCTCATTCACCCGGACCGTGGTCGAGGCAGCCATGCCAGGTGACTTCAGAGTACCTCGGCTGGAGATCTATGATGGCCGTACTGATCCACATGCCCATCTGATGAAGTACAGACGCAGCATGATAATGCACGGTGCTGATGATGCTACCATGTGCAAGTGCTTCGAAGTCACCCTCACAGGGCCAGCAACTGCATGGTACAATTCATTGCCTTCAGGGACCATCACTGAGTTCCAGGAGTTGTCCACGGCCTTCACACAGCAATTTATTGGGAGCAGGCCAACGATGAAGATGCCTGTTCAAATGTTCGACATAGAGCAGAAAAATGGAGAGACCATCTGGGACTATGTCGAAAGGTTCAACAGGGAAGCACTGAGCGTCCCAGACTTCCGGCCCGAAATCCGTATTCTCGCCATGACACGGGGCCTTCGGCGAGACTCACAGCTGTTCTACGAGTTCTCAAAGGACCCCCCAGATACCCTCGGAGAATTTTACCGGAGGGCAGAACAGCATATGACTGCCGAAGAGCTAAGAATGGCAGGGCCGAAGTCGGATCACCACCGCGCCGAAGGGTCCAATCAACAAGCTCGGCATCCGACCGAACAGGCAGGACGACCTCGGAGGATGCGTGGAAGGAAACCCCAAAGTTTCACACCACTGCGCACTTCACGGACCAACATCCTCATGGCGCTGGAAAGGCAAGGGACGCAGATTCGGCGACCAAGGGCCATGACCGCCGATAATAAGAAGAATGCAAAAAAGTTCTGCCAGTTTCATCGGGACCACGGTCATGACACCGAAGACTGCTTCCAGCTGAAGAAGTACATAGAGTCGTTGATAAAGCAGGGCCAACTTCGAAAATACCTGCGGATGCCATCCCCAAAAGGCAGAAAAATGGAGGAAGAAAAGGCCGAAGATGAGGACTATGACTCCGACAGGCAGAGAAACCAGAGTCCAAAAAGGCGCCCTCCACCTCCGACAGGGGTTATCCAAACGATCACCACGGGGCTCCCATCCTCGGAAAGAAAGCAGAAGGCCAGAGAAATTGCCGTCATGGAATATCAAAATCCAGCAAAGAAGCTGGCCCGCAAAGACGGATCCACCATCGTCTTTCCCCACGACGATCCGCTGCTGATCATGGCGAGGATAGGGAACTGGGACGTCAAAAGGGTGCTGCTTGATGACGGATCAAATGCAGACGTCCTATTCTCGCACTTACTGCCAAGCTTGGGCATTTCCAGCAGCGAGCTTAAGCCAGTCACCTCACCAACCTTCGGGGTGGGACCATCTGAACTTCCCGTTCTCAGATGGATCGACCTCCCACTGATGATGAGAGGGACTTCGGTAGATGGAGCAACTGAGTTGTACGCCTCCACAATGGCAAGGTTCATCGTCATGGACGTCCCATCCTCATACAGCGCCATCCTTGGAAGGTAGACACAGGGAAACCTGCACATTCGCCCTGATGTGAAGTACTTGACTGTCACATTCGCCCTGATGCAGAGATCTTCATAGACCAGGCCGAGGTAAGAAAGGTGTTTGTGAAAGCACGAAAGGCCCCGGCGAGCAACTTCGCACAAACAATGGAGGCAAAGAGGCCAGAAAAAGGCAAAGAAGAAGATCTTGCAAAAGAGGAAATGGAAACAGTAGAACTTATCCCGGGACAATCTACCCGAATAGGGAAGAGCTTGGCCGAAGGTGAGAAAGAAAACCTTGTATCTTTTCTGCTGAAAAATAAAGATCTTTTTGCCTACTTGCCGAAAGATATGCCAGTGGTAAACTCTAGCATAATACAGCATAGCCTCAAAGTAATCCTGGGAGCAAAACCTGTCCGGCAAAAGAAACGAAGCATCTTAGCCCATAAAAGCGACTTTGTCAAAACCGAAGTCCAGCGACTGTTGGACGCCAAAGTCATAAGGAGGTGAAGTACCCCGAATGGTTAAGCAACATGGTCATTGCCACAAAAGAAGGTAGCAGCAAACTTCGGATGTGCATCGACTTCAGAAACTTAAACGATGCTTGCCCAAAAGACTCATACCCTCTGCCGCCAATAGATCAACCGGTAGATTCAACTGCTGAATATGGGCTCCTAAGTTTCCTAGACGCCTTCAGTGGCTACCATCAAATAAGGATGGACCCCGAAGATGAAGAGAAAACTGCCTTCATCACCGAGGGAGGAACATACTGCTATATCAGGATGCCCTTCGGGCTCAAAAATGCAGGAGCCACCTACCAAAGGTTGATGAACAAGGTCTTTAAAGACCAAATGGGGAGAAACATGGAGGTATATGTTGATGATATGATAGTCAAAAGCAAGCTGCCTGGCTACCACGTTACAGATCTAGAGGAAACCTTCCAAAAACTCAGAGCCTTCGGGATTCGGCTCAATCCTGAAAAGTGCATCTTCGGGGTAACCTCGGGAAAATTTCTTGGGTACATGGTATCCGAAAGAGGCATTGATGCTAACCTGGAGAAGATTAAGGCGCTACTTGAGTTCCGAACTCCGGCTACAGTCAAAGACATTCAAAGGCTCACCGGAAGAATAACCTCCCTGAGCAGGTTTATTTCCAGGTACGGAGATAGGTGTCGACCTTTCTTCAAAGTCCTTACAAAGGCAGCAAAAATGGAAGGCAACCTTGGAAGGAATGATCATCCATGGGATGAAGATTGCCAAAAGGCCTGGGAAGAACTCAAAGTCTACCTAGCCAGCCTGCCGACTCTGTGACAACCTCGGGAGGGAGAGCCATTTGTATTGTACCTCGCCATCACGGAGAAAGCTGTAAGCTCGGTCCTCGTGAAAGAAGAAGGCCCAAAACAATGGCCCGTCTATTACGTCAGCAAGTCCCTGCATGGCACCGAAATCAGGTACCCTTTGCTTCAAAAAGCTATATACGCCTTGGTGCTTGTAGGAAGAAGGCTGCGACCGTACTTTCAGGCACACCCCATCATCGTCCGAAGTAGTCTACCACTACGGGATGTTATGAAGAAAGTTGATCATTCGGGAAGGCTCTCCAAGTGGTTCATAGAGCTTGGCGAGCATGAAATCATATATGAGCCTCGGAAGGCCATAAAGGCCCAAGAATTGGCAGATTTTATCGCTGAAGTACCCACCACTGAGGACAGTCACCAAGATCCTGATAGCCAAAGGCTGTCGCCTCAATCTGGCCGAATACCCTGCCACAACAACGGCCAGAAGAACTGGCGCTTCCCGGGAATAGGTGGAATCATGCACCTCGGGAGATAGCCTGAGAGCTCCGAGCCTCGGCACGCCAGTAAAACTTGAGGACTCCATTCGCCCCCCAAGGTTGTGAACAACGCGCCTTCGGAAAAGTGGCACCAGACATTGCTGCCCGAATATGATATCCCCGAAGGCGGAACCCCCTGGAACTGGGAACCCCCGAACTGAGGGTAGGCTTCCCGAAGAGGCTCTGTCCGAACTAGAGGACGACCTCGCCCAGGGACCTCGGGAGTACGGCAGGCGCATTTAAGGAAGCATTTAAGGAAGCCTCTGACACGTCCCACCACAGACGTAAAAAGTCGCCCTGACGCGCAGATGCCATCAGAATCATATCATGGCCCGTCTCAGCACAAGGCTCGAGGCCATCTAGTTACCAACTATCTGTCCCCTACGCCCAGACGTTCAGGAGCATCCGACCGCACACGTGTCATGATCTGAACGGGCTAGGTATTCCTATATATACAGGAAATAAATACTTGACAGGAAGTTGGCAGGCCGGATATACAGCTCCCACACCATGAGAAAATACCAGGCGAGACTTTTCTGCCTTTCTCTTTGAGCTAGTGACTTTCTCCTTCTTTCGGCCACCACTGACTTGGGCGTCGGAGGCTCCCCCCCCGGAAAAACACTCTGGGGGCCTCCTAACCCTGTTTACCAGCTTTTCAGGTACTCTCCTTGGGGCGATCCACCTTCCAGGCGTTCTTCCTCCTAGAAGTGTCCTCAACAGTCATCATGACTCACAACGATGAGGCCTTAGGCCATCATTTGGCGCCGTCTGTGGGAACCCGCTCGCAGATTGCCGTCGTTGAGACTCGGCGTTCTAAGGACAAGGGACTCCCAAGGTCCTCGTCCGCGCCTGAGATACAACCGGCTGCTGAGCAGACACTCCCAGAGACTTCTACGCCCGAGGAGGATCGCCATCTGGTAATCACCATGAGCTTGTTGAGGGACTTTCAGCGCTCGGTCGTTGCTGAAATGACTCAGCAGATCGACCGAAGATGGCCACAGCAGTCACAGGCCCAGAAACCCTCCTCATCAACACGCCCACGGGAGAGAAGCCCCAAGTCTACACACCGCAGTTGAGAAAGTGGAGATCCTCGCGGAGAATCATCCACAGAAGATATAGCCCTCGGGAAACGGCCTGTGGGACAAACCGGGTCCAAGCGACCGAGAGTCTCACAGCGAAGCAGTTCGTCGCCCGAGGCGAGGGCCCTGACCCCTCCGCACCGAACTCGCTCCCCGAAAAGGCGCCGGCGATCTCCCTCCCGCGAAAATGGTCCTAGCGCCACTGCGCTTATGGAAAGGATATTGGCACGGCTGGACAGAGTGGAGAAGCAAGTGACCAGAAAACCCGTTTGGGACAGGCTGTCGGGGGCATTATGCGAAGATGGCTCCCCGTTTATTCGCACCGTCGTTGAGGCAGCTATGACAGGCGACTTCAGAGTGCCTAGGCTGGAGATCTATGATGGCCGGACTGATCCACAGGCCCATCTGACGAAGTACAGGCGGAGCATGATAATGCACGGAGCTGATGACGCTACCATGTGCAAATGCTTTGAAGTCACCCTCACGGGCCCAGCAACAGCATGGTACAATTCGTTGCCCCCAGGGACTATCACTGAGTTTCAGGAGTTGTCCACAGCCTTTACCCAGCAGTTCATTGGGAGCAGGCCGACGGCCAAAATGCCTGTACAGATGTTCGACATAGAGCAGAGAAACGGAGAGACGATCCGAGACTATGTCGAACAATTCAACAGGGAAGCACTCAGCGTCCCGGACTTCCGGCCCGAAATCCGCATCCTCGCTATGACACGGGGCCTTCGGCGTGACTCACAGCTGTTCTACGAGTTCTCAAAGGACCCCCCGGAGACCCTCGGAGAATTTTACCGAAGGGCAGAGCAGCACATGGCAGCCGAGGAATTGAGGATGGCGGGGCCGAAGTCTGATCATCACCGCGCCGAAGGGTCCAGCCAGCAAGCTCGGCATCTTTCTGAACATACAGGTCGACCACGGCGAATGCGAGGAAAGAAACCTCAAAGTTTCACACCCTTGAGCACGACACGGACCAACATTCTCATGGCGCTGGAAAGGCAAGGGACGCAGATTCGGAGGCCAAAGGCCATGGCCGCCGATAATAAGAAGAATGCCAAGAAGTTCTGCCAGTTTCATCGCGACCACGGTCATGACACCGAAGACTGCTTCCAGCTGAAGAAGTACATAGAGTCGCTGATCAAACAGGGCCAACTTCGCAAGTACCTGCGGATGCCCTCCCCAAAGGGCAGAAAAGAGGAGGAAGAGAGGGCCGAAAACGAGGACTATGACTCCGACAGGCGGAGAAACAGAAGTCCAAAAAGGCGCCTTCCACCTCCAGTAGGGGTCATCCAAACCATCACCACGGGGCTCCCATCCTCGGAAAGAAAGCGGAAGGCCAGAGAAATTGCGGTTATGGAGTATCAAAGTCCATCAAAGAAATTGGCTCGCAAAGATGGCTCCACTGTCGTCTTCCCCCACGACGACCCACTGCTGATAATGGCGAGAATAGGGAACTGGGACGTCAAGAGAGTGTTGCTTGATGATGGCTCAAATGCTGACGTCCTATTCTCGCACTTACTGCCGAGCTTGGGCATCTCCAGCAGCGAGCTGAAACCTGTCACCACGCCCACCTTCGGCGTTGGGCCATCCGAACTACCCGTCCTCGGATGGATCGACCTCCCTTTGATGATGAAAGGCACTTCGGTAGACGGAGCAGCTGAGTTGTACGCGTCCACAATGGCAAGATTCAACGTCATGGATGTCCCGTCTTCGTACAACGCCATCCTTGGAAGGCGGACTCAGGGGAACCTGCACATTCGCCCCGATGTGAAGTACTTGACTGTCACATTCGCCACCAAGGATGGAGATGCAGAGGTCTTCATCGACCAAGCCGAGGTAAGAAAGGTGTTTGTAAAAACATGAAAGGCTCCGGCAAACAGCTCTACACAAACGGTGGAGGCAAAGGCGCAGGAGAAAGGCAAAGAAAGAGATCCCGCAGAAGCAGAAATGGAAGCAGTAGATCTTGTCCCAGGACAATCTACCCGAATAGGGAAGAGCTTGGCCAAAGGTGATAAGGAAAATCTTGTATCCTTTCTGCTGAAAAATAAAGATCTGTTTGCCTACTCGCCGAAAGACATGCCCGGAGTGAACCCTGGCATAATACAGCACAGCCTCAAAGTAAGCCCGGAAGCAAAACCTATCAGGCAAAAGAAACGAAGCATCTCAGCCCACAAAAGCAACTTCGTGAAAACGGAAGTCCAGCGCCTATTGGATGCTGAAGTTATCAGGGAGGTAAAATACCCCGAATGGTTAAGCAACGTGGTCATTGCCACAAAAGAAGGTAGCAGCAAACTCCGGATGTGCATTGATTTCAGAAACTTGAACGATGCTTGCCCGAAAGACTCATTTCCCCTCCCGCCAATAGATCAACTGGTAGATTCAACGGCCGAATACGGGCTCCTGAGCTTCCTAGATGCCTTCAGCGGCTACCATCAGAGAAGGATGGACCCCGAAGATGAAGAGAAAACTGCCTTCATCACCGAGGGAGGAACGTACTGCTATATCAGAATGCCCTTCGGGCTGAAAAATGCAGGAGCCACCTACCAGAGACTGATGAACAAGGTCTTTAAAGACCAAATGGGGAGAAACATGGAAGTATATGTTGATGATATGATAGTAAAAAGCAAGCTGCCCGGCTACCACATTGTATATTTGTAGGAAACCTTCCAAAAGCTCAGAGCCTTCGGGATTCGCCTTAACCCCGAGAAGTGTATCTTCGGGGTGACGTCGGGAAAATTCCTTGGGTACATGGTATCCGGAAGAGGCATCGACGCCAATCCTGAGAAGATTAAGGCTCTGCTTGAGTTTCGAACTCCTGCCGCAGTCAAAGACGTGCAGAGACTAACCGGAAGAATAACCTCTCTGAGCAGGTTTATTTCCAGGTACGGAGATAGGTGTAGACCTTTCTTCAAAGTCCTCACAAAGGCAGCAAAGATGGAAGGCGACCTCGGAAGAAACAATCATCCCTGGGATGAAGATTGCCAAAAGGCCTGGGAAGAACTCAAAGTCTACCTGGCCAGCCTGCCGACTCTGCGACAACCTCGGGAGGGAGAACCCCTCGTACTGTACCTCGCCGTCACAGAAAAGGCCGTGAGCTCGGTCCTGATAAAAGAAGAAGGGCCGAAACAATGGCCGGTCTACTACGTCAGCAAGTCCCTGCATGGCGCCGAAGTCAGGTACCCTTTGCTTCAAAAAGCTATATACGCCTTGGTGCTTGCAGGAAGAAGACTGCGACCATATTTCCAGGCTCACCCCATCATCGTCCGAAGTAGCCTACCACTACGGGATGTTATGAAGAGAGTTGATCATTCGGGAAGGCTCTCCAAGTGGTGCATAGAGCTTGGCGAACACGAAATCACGTATGAGCCTCGGAAGGCCATAAAAGCCCAAGCATTGGCAGATTTTATCGCCGAAATACCCACCACTGAGGAGAACCACTCAGATCCGAAAGAAGGTGAGCCAGAATGGACCTTGCATGTTGACGGAGCCTCGGGGTCCGTACACCAGGGAGCTGGAATAGTTATCAGAGGACCCGAAGGCCTAGAGGTGATGAAGGCTATCAAGTTCAGCTTCAACGTCACCAATAATGTGGCTGAGTATGAAGCCCTCATAGCGGGATTACGCTTGGCCAGAAAGATTGGCGTGAGAAACTTAAGGGCTCACAGCGATTCCCAGCTGGTAGTTCGGCAGACGGCAGGAGATTATGGGGCGAAGGACCCAATCTTGGCAAAATACCACGAGCTGGTAAGAAAACTCATCCAAGAGTTTGACGCCGTGCGGATCGAAAATGTACCCCGGCGGAATAACACTGAGGCAGATTGCTTAGCGAAGTCCAAAACATACACCGAGGTGCTAGACCATCCAAGCATCTCCGTGCTAAGCGTAACGACCTCGGGAATGGGGTGGAAGGACCCCATAAAGAGATACCTCGCAGAGAATGAGCTTCCCGAAGACGCCGGCAATGCTGCAAGACTGCGAAGACGCGCCGGAAGGTTCTTCCTGATTGGTGAAGAGTTATATCGGCAAGGATATGCAAATCCGCTGCAGAGATGTGTGGGCGAAGAGGATACTGAGATGGTCCTCGAAGAAGTCCACGAAGGCATGTGCGGCTCGCACATTGGAACTGATGCCCTTGCAGCAGTGATACTCCGCCAAGGATACTTCTGGCCTACCCTGAGAAAGGACGCAAGGCAGTTCGTCCAGAAGTGCGGTAGTTGCCAGAGACATGCAAAAATCCAGAGGATACCCTCGGAAATGGTAACGTCGGCAGACTATCCTTGGCCCTTCGCAGTCTGGGGTATAGACCTCATTGGGCCACTCCCCACAGCGCCCGGAGGCGTGAAATTCTGCGTGGTAGCGGTGGACTATTTCTCAAAGTGGGTAGAGGCAGAACCACTAGCAACTATCTCGGCAAAAGAAGTGCAGAAGTTCGTATGGAAGAACATCGTATGTAGATTTGGCATACCGAGGGTACTAGTAACTGATAATGGATCCCAGTTCATAGACAAAGGATTCCAGGAATTCATCAGCGACCTCGGAATAAAGATGCACTTCGCCCCAGTAGCTCACCCCCAAAGCAATGGGCAGGTGGAAGTATCAAACAGGACCATAAAAGATGGCCTGAAAAAGAGACTTGGGGAAGCCAAGGGGAAATGGCCAGGAGAACTCCAAAGTGTATTGTGGAGCTACCGAACGACGCCACGAAGAGCCACAGGGGAAACTCCCTTCTCACTCGTCTTCGGAACAGAGGCCATTATCCCAATAGAGATAGTTCAGCCTTCAATACGGGTGCAAGTATTTGATGAAGGCGGAAACGACCTCGGTCTGAGAACTAAGCTCGACCTTGTGGCCGAACACAGAGAAATAGCCGAGCTGAGAAGAAAAGCTTTCCAGCAAAGAGTGGCCGCGGCTATCAACTTAAAAGCCAGGCCAAAAGAAATCAAAAAAAGAGACCTCGTTCTCCGAAAGGCCGACTTTGCACCCCGAAGGCCATCTCACGGAGTACTTCGCGCAAATTGGGAAGGACCGTATCTGGTTCTCACCGAAGTACGAAAAGGCGTGTACAAGCTTGGCGACGCCGAAGGCGTAGAATTGAAAAACACTTGGCATTCAGACGCCCTGAAAAAATTCTACGCCTAAGGTTGAGCGGAAGAAATATATTGTACAAAAAATATTCTAAGTACAGGATGGTCCGGAGAAGAATGGTCTTGAGAAAATTTTTAAGTATACCAAATTGTCCAGGACAAAATTCCGCGAAGGTGCTCGCCACGAAAAAAGCAGATATGACTTCCCGAAGTCCGTTGAGCCACTATGCTCGGGAAAAATGGGAAACAAGAATCTTGCAAAAGTACTCGGCATAATCAGTGCAGAGAAAATTTTTCGAACACCCTTGAGCGAACATGCTCGGGAAAAAGGGAAAGCAAGAATCTCACAAAAGTACACGCCAAAACAAAAGCAGAGGTAATTTCCGAACACCCTTGAGCGAACGTGCTCGGGAAAAAGGGAATGAGCAATCTCGTGAAAATTTTCCTAAGTCCCTTGAGCAAATATGCTCGGGACAATAGGAAGACAGAAAAATTTGGCTGAAGGTTTTCCGAAGGCCCTTGAGCGAACATGTTTGGGATAAAAGGAAACAAAAAGCCTGCAAAAGACTTAGCCAAATTTTTACAAACTTTCCAGAAAGTCTCTTGAGCGAGCACGCTCGGGACAAAGGAAGGTAAAAAGTTTCTTTGGTTGCAGGTTTTCCGAAAGTCTCTTGAAGCAAACGTGTTCGGGACAGTGGAAATGAAGAAACTTGCAAGAAAGGACTTATCCAAAAGATTGTTCATTTAGAGCAAATCCCCTTACAAAAGAAGTGCCCAAAGAAGGAGCACAAAGGAGAAAAATAAGAGGAGCCCTAAAACAAACTAGGGAGAGCCGGGCGGACGAAGACCAGGAAGCTTCAGATGCTCGACCTTGGACCACTGCCACCGAGGTCCCTCAGGAATATTTAGGCCCTTCAGAAAAGAGAGGTCCAAATCTGGGAACCTCTGCAGCACCTGGTGCCGAGCAAGGCAGAAGCCGTCCTGAAAGGCGACCTTGGCCATGTCATCAGAAGTACATTTTTGAACGCCAAGGACATTGACCTCGTCCCTCAGCTCAGCAACCTCCTCTTCAAGCTCGCTTATCCCCAGCGTCTCTCCGGACTCCTTCTTCAGAGCCTCGACCTCGGCTTGAAGAGCATTGTTCTCGTCCGTCAACCTCGACGCAAGACTGTCGGAAACAGCCTTGTCCTTGACAAGATCTTCGTTGGCGGCGAGCAGCCCCTTTACTTGGTCGCCGAGGTCGGCAATCTTCCGGGAGGAGTCCTTTTCAAGTTCTTCTCTTTTCTTCGAGAACTCCTCCCGAACGGCAGCAAGTTGCTGAGAACAATCCGCTGTCAGCTGCTGGTTGCTGGCGATCACCTTCGCAAGCGAAGCCTTCGCTTCACTGAGTTCCCGCGAAGTCGCATCCTTGGAGGCAGCCTGTCTGGCCACCCGAACTCGGAGATAACCAGCGTACTCCAGCAGCTACGGCAAGGCAAAAGTCCAGGTTAGTACAAGTCTAAACACTTAGAAAATTGAGGAAAAAAGTGTAAAGACTATACCTGAGCAGCATGCTCGGTGACTTTTGCGGCGAGGGTATTATCCCCCGGGTGAGCCGCCGCAATGGCCCGGAAAGAGGCATCAGTGGTCATCCCCTTCCAAATCTCTTTTGTCATCTTCGGACAATCGTCGGAGAACAAATTCATATCCTCCGTGATTGACCAAAAGGGCTCCAAGGGGATCTTCCCCTCAGGGATTGTGGCATCGCGCAGGGCCCATTTCCTCTCATGAATGGCCCTCCAGCCAGCAGTAAGAGGCTCCCCTGAAAGTGAGAAGGAAGTTAGGAGCAGAAGAAAAATTCGCGAAAGGAAAAGGAGCTGAACTTCGCCTAAAGGCATACCTGGAGGAACCTCGGAGACAGTGTCCTCGGGATCCTCGGGCCCGTCGGAAGAAAGACCCTTACCCTTCTGCCGGTACCGCTCCTCGGCGGTGGGTACTTCTACCACTACAGTGTTTCTGGGGGCCTCGAGGTCGAGAGGAGGCACCTTGGCGGAAGTAGCGGGGACCTTGGCCGGTGGAATTTCAACAAGACCAGCGTCTTCGCCAGCTTCTTCTTCCAAAAGCTCTGGCTGAGAAGGCTGGAGAGCCTTCCTAGCTCGCTTCGCCGAGGGTCCCACCCCTGTCGTCTTCCTTCTTCGGGAAGCCGCCTTCTTTGTCTGCTCCCCCTTCTCCACTTGGCCAGAAAAGAGGGCCTTGTAATAAGCGGCAGCCCCATCGCCCATCTCTGAAAAAGAGAGGAGATATCAGCGTAAGTCCGAGGAAAAAGTATAAAGGGATGGAAGATTACTCACTTTCGGCAAAAGTTTCGAAAGAAGTCTCCCCCTTAAGGAGCTTGACCAGCCAGGAGTCTTTCCCGGCGATGGCGGGAGCGGGCATATTGAGGTCAGTCACGTGCTCCTTAACCACTTTCAGCTCCCGAAGGACTTCTTCGGTCATCAACCTCCAGTTGATAGGAAAGGGGTAAAGAGCACGAGGAGAGACCTCGGGAGCCCAGTCAGCGACTGCCCGAATGCGGGCGTCGAAATCCACGAACACGGAAGCCAACGGTGGGGTCAGCAGCATCCTCGGATCAACGACGTCTGCGTTCAGCACTACCTGAGCCCACCTGGTCGGGACATCAGACCAGTTCTTATCCACCTTGAGGAAAAAGAACTTAGGCTGCCACCCCCGCCAGCTATCCTTCGTGTCGAAGGTGAAGGTGAATTTTTTGCTCCCGGATCCCCGAGGCAGCAGGAAATAGAAGCCACCCTTCGGGACCACATAGAGCTTGTAGTACTGCATGAAAATGATGAAGTGGGGCTCTATCCCGAACACGCCACACATGCAGAGGTAGGCGTTAAAATAGCAGTACGCGTTCGGGGGAAGCTGGTTCACAGCAATGCCATGGAATTGGCAGAACTCGCAAACCACCTTCGGGGGAGGATACCGAAGACCGGCCTTCAGTTGGGCTCGGAAGACGGTAACCTCGTCGCCACGGTTTGAAAAAGCAAAATGGCTAGAACGAGGTAGTCTGGTCACAGCGTAAGACGGAAGAAAGAATTTTTTCTTCCACCTCTCTAGTTTTTCGGGGGTGGTACAGCAAGGATGGGCCAGAAGAGGTTTCCAGCTCTCGGGAACAGGCATCGCAGACATGAAAAAGAGTTTGAGATGGAAAAGAAAATAGTTTCCAGAAAAAACTCAGAAGACGAGTTTGGAAAAAACAACAGTTTTCCAGAAAAACTCAGAAAAACAGAGGAATCAAGTACTCTGGAAATCAAAACCCACCAAAAGATTTGCCTGAGGACGCCGTCGTGAAAGTTGGTAGGAAAAAGCTCTGATTAAAGAAGCTCCGCCACAGAAAGCAAGATAAAACGCAAGAACAGAGGGCAGAGCAGAAAAAGAGCAGAAAAACAGTAAGTGGGACTTATGATGGAATGGGCTATTTATAGGCCAAAGGTGGGTAACCGAAAGAACATCATAAGTACCCATTGGAGGCGAACCGTCACCGTAACTGCCCGCTGCACCCGAAAAGGTGCGCCCTCTGTAAATGACGCGCCTCTCCTCCAATGGCAAGAAGCCACGTGTCAACCGCTGCGCAGAAATGGGGGACGTGCCTCCCCAAACGTGCCTGGAAAACCGGGACACGCCTCCTGATTGGGACACGTCGTTTGACATCCCTGAGAAATGGAGACGCGCCGCTCAGTCTGACACGCTTGGCCATCAGACCTGCAGAAATAAAAAGCAGGCCACCTCGAGGACACCAAGAGACAGGCTATGGCTGAACAGCCCATGACTTTTGGGCAAGAGGTGTATCTTCGGTACAGGCTTTGCCTCGGAGACACCAAAGAATAGGCCAAGGCCGAACAGCCCAGACCCTCGGGCAAAAGGTGCGACCTCGGAAAAGGTTATGCTTCCCAACAAGACTCCCAACGGCAACCTCGGAAAGAGATGCAAACCGAAGTCTTCACTTCGGCTTTCCAGAGGGGGGCATGTGATAGCCAAAGGCTGTCGCCTCAATCTGGCCGAATACCCTGCCACAACAACGGCCAGAAGAACTGGCGCTTCCCGGGAATAGGTGGAATCATGCACCTCGGGAGATAGCCTGAGAGCTCCGAGCCTCGGCACGCCAGTAAAACTTGAGGACTCCATTCGCCCCCCAAGGTTGTGAACAGCGCGCCTTCGGAAAAGTGGCACCAGACATTGCTGCCCGAATATGATATCCCCGAAGGCGGAACCCCCTGGAACTGGGAACCCCCGAACTGAGGGTAGGCTTCCCGAAGAGGCTCTGTCCGAACTAGAGGACGACCTCGCCCAGGGACCTCGGGAGTACGGCAGGCGCATTTAAGGAAGCATTTAAGGAAGCCTCTGACACGTCCCACCACAGACGTAAAAAGTCGCCCTGACGCGCAGACGCCATCAGAATCATATCATGGCCCGTCTCAGCACAAGGCTCGAGGCCATCTAGTTACCAACTATCTGTCCCCTACGCCCAGACGTTCAGGAGCATCCGACCGCACACATGTCATGATCTGAACGGGCTAGGTATTCCTATATATACAGGAAATAAATACTTGACAGGAAGTTGGCAGGCCGGATATACAGCCCCCACACCCTGAGAAAATACCAGGCGAGACTTTTCTGCCTTTCTCTTTGAGCTAGTGACTTTCTCCTTCTTCCGGCCACCACTGACTTGGGCGTCGGAGGCTCCCCCCCCGGAAAAACACTCCGGGGGCCTCCTAACCCTGTTTACCAGCTTTTCAGGTACTCTCCTTGGGGCGATCCGCCTTCCAGGCGTTCTTCCTCCTAGAAGTCTCCTCAACAGTCATCATGACTCACAACGATGAGGCCTTAGGCCATCAGATCCGAACGAGGGTGAGCCAGAATGGATCTTGCATGTTGATGGAGCCTCAGGGACCGAACACCAGGGAGCTGGAGTAATTATCAGAGGACCCGAAGGCCTAGAGGTAAAAAAGGCTATTAAGTTCAGCTTCAGCGTCACTAACAATATGGCAGAGTATGAAGCCCTCGTAGCGGGATTACGCTTGGCCAGAAGGATTGGCGTGAGAAACTTAAAGGCTCACAGCGATTCCCAGCTGGTAGTTTGGCAGACGGCAGGAGATTATGGGGCGAAGGACCCAATCTTGGCAAAATACCACGAGCTGGTAGCAAAGCTCATCCAAGAGTTTGACGCCGTACGGATCGAAAATGTACCTCGGCGGAATAACACAGAGGCAGATTGCTTGGCGAAGTCAAAAACATACACCGAGGTGCTAGATCATCCGAGCATCTCAGTGCTGAGCATAGCGACCTCGGGAAAGGGATGGAAAGATCACATAAAAAGATACCTCGCAGGAAATGTGCTCCCCGAAGACCCCGGCGACGCTGCAAAACTACGAAGATGCTCAGGCCGATTCTTCCTGATTGGTGAAGAATTATACCGACAGGGATGTGCAAACCCGCTGCAAAGATGCGTGGATGAAGAGGATACTGAAATGGTCCTTGAAGAGGTCCACGAAGGCATGTGTGGTTCACATATTGGAACTGATGCCCTTGCGGCGGTGATTCTTCGCCAAGGATACTTCTGGCCTACCCTGAGAAAGGATGCAAGGCAGTTCGTCTGAAAATGTGGTAGTTGCCAGAAACACTCGAACATCCAGAGGGCACCCTCGGAAATGGTATCCTCGGCCGACTATCCTTAGCCCTTCGCAGTCTGGGGTATAGACCTTATTGGGCCACTCCCCACAGCACCCGCAGGCGTGAAATTCTGCGTTGTAGCAGTGGACTATTTCTCTAAATGGGTCGAGGCAGAACCGCTGGCAACTTTCTCGCAAAAGAAGTGCAGAAGTTCTCATGGAAGAACATTGTATGCAGATTTGGCATACCAAGGGTACTAATAACTGATAATGGATCCCAATTCATAGACAAAGGATTCCAGGAATTTATCAGCGACCTCAGAATAAAGATGCACTTCGCCCTAGTAGCTCACCCCCAAAGTAACAGGCAGGTGGAAGTATCGAACAGGACCATAAAAGATGGCCTAAAAAAGAGACTGGGAAAAGCAAAAGGAAAATGGCCAGGAGAACTCCAAAGCGTATTGTGGAGCTACCGAGTGACACCCCGAAGGGCCACAGGGGAAACTCCCTTCTCACTAGTCTTCGGGACAGAGGCCATTATCCCAGTCGAGATAGTCAGACCATCAATACGGGTGCGAATATTTGATGAAGGTGGAAACGACCTCGGCCTCAGAACCAAGCTCGACCTCATCGGCGAACACAGAGAAATAGCTGAGCTGAGAAGAAAAGCTTTTCAGCAAAGAGTGGTCGCGGCTATAAACTTACGGGCCAGGCCGAAAGTGATCAAGAAAGGAGATCTCGTCCTCAGAAAGGCTGACTTCGCACCCCGAAGGCCGTCCCACAGAGTACTTCGCGCGAACTGGGAAGGACCATATGTGGTCCTTGCTGAAGTACGAAAAGGCGTGTACAAGCTTGGCAACGCCGAAGGCGTAGAATTGAAAAACACTTGGCACTCAGACGCCTTGAAAAAATTCTACGCCTAAGGTTGAGCGGAGGAATCGCGTTGTACGAAAAATATTCTAAGTACAGAAGTGTCTTGAGAAAATTTCTTAAGTGCAGAATTGTACAGAATTCCGCGAAGATGCTCACCACAAGCGCAAATATGACTTTCTGAAGTCCCTTGAGCCATCACGCTCGGGAAAGATGGAAAAATGTCCCAGCAGTACTCGCCGAAATAAGCGTAGAGACAGTTTTCCGAAGTCCCTTGAGCCACCACGCTCGGAAAAATGGAAAACAGAAAACTCTCGAAAGATTTCCTAAGTCTCTTGAGCAAACATGCTCAGGACAGGAGGAAAAGAAGGAAAATTTTGACTAAGTGTTTTCCGAAGTCCCTCGAGCAAACGTGTTCGGGACAAAATGGAAATACAAAACCTGCAAAAAGACTTAGTCAAATTTTTTCAGACTTTCCAAAAAGCCTCTGGAGCGAACAGGCTCGGCCAAGGGAAGTTAAACAAGTTTCTTTGACTGCAGGTTTTCTGAAGTCTCTTGAGCACATGCGTTCGGGACAATGGAAATGAAGAAACTTGAAGAAACACTTAGCCAAAAAAAGTCTTCATTAAGGAGTAAGCTGCTTTACAATAAAGAAGTGGCCAAAGAAGGAATACAAAATAGAAGGGAAGGAAAAGGGGCCCTAAAATAGCCTAAGGGTTCGCAGCATCCCGAGAGCCACTTGCTGGCCCACCCTTTTCCACCACCTTCGGCGCCGGAATTGAAGGAGGAAGCTTCAAGTGTTCGACCTTGGACCATTCCCACCGAGGTCCCTCAGGAATGTTTAGAGCCTCTAGAAAAGAGAGGTCTAGATCTGGGAACCTCTGGAGGACTTGGTGCCGAACAAGGCAGAAGCCGTCCTGAAAGGCGACCTTCGCCATTTGGTCAAACTTGTTCTTCTCAAGCTCGAGGTCGTCAAGCTCGTCCTTCAGATCCAGGATCTCCTCGTCCAGTGCCTTTATCTGCTTCTTCCCCTTCGGATCCTTCTTCAAGGACTTGACCTCGGCAGCAAGGATGTTTTCCTCTGCTGTCAGCGCCAGTATGAGCTTGTCAGAATCTGACTTCTCCTTTAGGAGCTCCTCGTTGGCCCCCAGCAATCCATTTATCTGCTCGCCGAGGTCAGCAGTCTTCCGGGAGGAATCCTTCTCAAGTTCTTCTTTCTCCTTCCGGAACTCCTCCCGAAGAGCGGCAACTTCTTCCTTCGCAGCATGTGACAGCTGCTGGTTCTCGGCGATCAATGCCAAGCGAGTGGCCTTCGCCTTCTCTAAGGCCTCTAAGGCCGAAGCTCGGAACTTCGCCTGCCTGGCCACCCGAACTCGGAGAAAGCCGGCATATCCCAGCGGCTACAAAAAGATGAACGCAAGGTCAGTAAGAGCCAGGCACTTAGGAAAAATTGAAGGGAATAAGGTGTGAAGAACATACCTGAGCAGCATGCTCAGTGACTTTGGCGGCAAGGGTGTCATCATCCGGATGCGCCGCCGCAATAGCCTTGAAGGAGGCCTCTGTAAGCACCCCCTTCAAAATTTGCTTCGCCATTTCTGGACAGTCCTCGGAGTACAAATTCATGTCCTCCGTGAATGTCCAGAAAGGCTCTTTGGGAACCTTCCCTTGCCAGACTTTTGCGTCGCGAACGGCCCGCGCCTTCGCGTGTTCGGTCGCCCACCCAGGGGCAAGCAACTCCCCTGCATGGCAAAAATGAGAAGGAGGTTAAAGACAAAGAAGAAAATCTAGAAAAGCAAAAGGACTGTACCATACTTGTCTTAAAAGCAACTAACCTGGAGGGACCTCGACAACGACGTCCTCGGAGTCCTCAGCCTCCTCGGTCGAAATGCCCTTACCCTTCTGCCGGCGCTGCTCCACGGCAGAAGGTGCCTCTACCACAGTGTCCAGAAGAACTTGCGACGGGGTAGGACTTTGGGGAGGGGCGTCGGTGTGAGGGACGTCGGTGGCGGAAGGAACCTCGGCCGAAGGTTCGGGCAGCGAAGCCACAGCGGCCTCAGCGTCCTCGCTTTCCTCCCTAATACTTTCCAAAGGGGAGGAAAGAACAGTCTTCTTCGCCCGTTGAGCCGAAGGACCAGCACCAACAGACTTCCGCCTTCGGGAAGTTGCCTTCTTTGTCTGCTCCCCCTTCTCCACTTGGTCGGACAAAAGGGACTTGTAATAGGCGGCAGTCCCGTCGCCCATCTCTGAAAAATAAGAGAAATATCAGCGTAAGTCCGAGGAAGAAAACAGCAAGGGAGTAGAAGGCAACTCACTTTCGACAAGCGTTTCGAAAGAAATTTCCTCCTTAAGAAGCTTGACCAACCAGGAATCCTTCCTGGCGATGGCAGGAGCTGGCATCTTGAGGTCAGTCTCGTGCTCCTTCACCACCTTTAGCTCCCGAAGGACCTCTTCGGTCATCAACTTCCAGTTGATAGGAAAAGGGTAAAGGGCACGAGGAGCGACCTTGGGAGTCCAGTCAGAGACAGCCCGAATGCGGGCGTCGAAATCCGCGAACACGGGAGCCAACTCTGGAGTCAGCAGTATCCTCGGATCAACGACGTCCACATTCAGTATTCCCTGAGCGCATTTGGTCGGGACGTACGACCAGGCCTCAACCATCTTCAGGAAGAAGAACTTCTGTTGCCACCCCCGCCAGCTATCCTTAGTGGCGAAGGTGAACATGAATTTCTTGCTCCCGGATCCCTGAGGTAGCATGAAATAGAAGCCACCCTTCGGGACCACAGAGAGCTTGTAGTACTGCATAAAGATTATGAAGTGGGGTTCTATCCCGAACACGCCACACATGCAGAGGAAGGCGTTAAAGTAGCAGAACGAGTTCGGGGGAAGCTGGTTCACAGCAATGCCATGAAATTGGCAGAACTCGCAAACCATCTTCGGGGGAGGATATCGAAGACCGGCCTTCAGCTGGGCTCAAAAAATGGTAACCTCGTTTCTGTGGTTTGAAAAAGGATAATGGCTAGAACGAGGCAGCCTAGTAATGGCGTAAGAGGGAAGAAAGAACTTTTTCTTCCACCTCTCTAACTTTGCAGGGGTGGTGCAACAAGGATGGGCTAAAAGAGGCTGCCAGCTCTCAGGGATTGGCATTGTAGACATGAAAACGAGTTTGGAAAAGATAAGAAAACAGTTTCCAGAAAAAAAACTCCAAAGAACAGAGGGATCAAAACACTCTGGAAAACAAAAACCCACCGAAAGACTTGCCAAAATCTGAGGACGCCGTCGTGAAAGCTGGCTGGAAAAAAGCTCTGATTAAGGTAGCTCCGCCACAGAAAGCAAGAAAGTGCAGGAACAGGGGCAAAGCAGAGAAAAGAGCAGAAGAAAAATGAAAAGGAACTTATGATGGAAAGGGCTATTTATAAGCCAGAGGTGGGTAACCGAAACATCGTCATAAGTACCCTTTGGAGGCGAACCGTCGCCGTAACTGCTCTCTGCACCTGAAAAGGCACCCCCTCTGTAACCGATGTGACTCTCCTCCAATGGCAAAGCGCCACATGTCAACCGCTGCGCCAAAATGGGGGACACGTCCTCCAAATGTCCCTTGAAAACTGGGACACGTCCCCTGATTGCGACACGTCTTCTGATATCCCTGGAAAACTGGGATGCGCCACTCAGACTGACACGTTTGGCCAAACAGACCTGCAGAAACAAAGAGCAGGCCAACTCAAGGACGCCAAGAGACAGGCTATGGCCGAACTGCCCATGATCTTCGGGTAAAAGGCGCATCCTCGGAATAGGTTGAGCTTCCAAGAGACTCCCACGAACAACCTCGGAAAGAGATGCAAAACCGAAGTCTTCACTTCGGCTTTCCGAAGGGGGGCATGTGATAGCCAAACGCTATTGCCTCTATCTGGCGGAACTCCCTGCCACAAGAATGGCCAGAAGAAGCTAGCGCTACCCGAGAAAAGGTGTGATCATGCACCTCGGGAGATAGCCGAAGAGCTTCGAGCCCGGCACGCCAGGAAAACCCGAGGACACTACTTACCCCCCCAAGGTTGTGAACCGATCACCTTCGGAAAAGCGGCACCAGACATAGCGAGCCGAACATGATATCCCCGAAGGTGGAACTCCCTAAAACTGGGAACCCCCGAACTGAGGGCTTGTTTACCGAAGAGGCTCTGTCCGTACTAATGGACGACCTCACCCAGGGACCTCGGGAGTACGGCAGAAGCATTTATGGAAGCATTTAAGAAAGCCTCTGACACATCCTTTCACAAACGTCACAAGCCGCCTCAAAAGGCGCTCTGACACATGGACGCCATCAGAATCACATCATGGCCCCTCTCAGAACGTGGCTCAAGGCAACCTGCTACCAGCTATCTGTCTCCTACGCCCTGAAAGTCAGGGAACATCCGACCGAACACATGTCACGATCTGAACGGGCTAGGCACTCCTATAAATACCAGGAATTAATACTTGGCAGGAAGTTGGTTGGCAAAATACTGCTCCCCTACTCTGAGAAAATTACCAGGCAAGACTCTTGAGCCCTGTGTATTATTACCTTTGCCTTTTTCTCAGCCACCACTGACTTGGGCGTCGGAGGCTCCCCCCCCGGAAAAACACTCCGGGGGCCTCCTAACCCTTTGTTTCTGAGTGACTCAGGTATTCTCCCTTGGGCGCACCATCCTCCAGGCGTTCTTGCTCCCAGAAAGTCTCTCCACCAGTCACTATGACTACAAACGATGAGGCCCCAGGCCATCACAAGATATAGCAACCAAATGCAGCAGCCAAACACAAACAGCAAACACATGAAATGTGGCAGCAGCATATACCATCGGTTAGTCCATAAAACATGTAATAAACATAACCAAATCACTATGGCAGCCCTCCTCAAGCTAATGCTAGGTCTTAGGAGGATTTTAGCACTAGTTAGTACTAAGTTTTGGGCTCTAGAAACCCAGAAATTCGCTGTCATCACTGTGCACTTCACACTAGGTCACAAAACCTTCAATAAGTGCACTCCCCTCACTAACCTTGGTTCATCAAGCACATGGCTCTCTTCCAAGCTTATCCCTAGCTCCATGGATGTTTGAAAATTGCAGAAAACAACCCATGAGAGCAAGAGAACCCTTACCTTGATGGGTATGCTGAAATTGGAGCTTGATCCTAGGTGCACTCAAGCAATAGCACCAAATAGCTTCCAATTGTGCTTCCTTGACTTCAATTGCAAGTAGTTTTGAGTTTGAAGATTTGGTGGCTATGGAGCAAGTGTGGAGGACAGGGCTGGCTTTTTTTTTTTTCTGGTGGAGGCCGAAATTTAGAGAAGCAAAGGTGGTCTTGACTACTTAAATAGTCAAAAGTACACTAAACACACTTAAGTAGTCTTAACCTTGTCTTATGTCATTTTCCTTGCTACAAGACTATGGTTTCTTAGTCTTAATCTCTTGGCCCACATTTGACCATCCTTATCTTCCTTTAGCAGCCCTCCTAATGTGGGATAACCCCACAAAACTTCCATTTGACTTAAGTCATAGACATACACATTTTAAGGCCTACATTAGAACACTTAGGTCCTTTATGCCTTTTTGTGTTTTCTTTGTCCTTAGTTGTCTTCCATAAGCAATTTGGTCCTGCAATAGCACTTTTATACCATTCATATCCTTCCCATAACTCTCCAAATCTCTTTTGTAAAAGTTTTGCAATTGAGTACCCGAATTTCCAAAATCTTACAAAAAAGTCCATAGGTTGCTTGACAAACAAGCAATCCTTAAGGCTTTTCTTGGGGACCAAGTTGTCAACTTGGAACACTTTTAAGGAGGTGTTGATCATACCTTTTACCCCCCACACTGATAGCCAAAGGCTGTCGCCTCAATCTGGCCGAATACCCTGCCACAACAACGGCCAGAAGAACTGGCGCTTCCCGGGAATAGGTGGAATCATGCACCTCGGGAGATAGCCTGAGAGCTCCGAGCCTTGGCACGCCAGTAAAACTTGAGGACTCCATTCGCCCCCCAAGGTTGTGAACAACGCGCCTTCAGAAAAGTGGCACCAGACATTGCTGCCCGATTATGATATCCCCGAAGGCGGAACCCCCTGGAACTGGGAACCCCCGAACTGAGGGTAGGCTTCCCGAAGAGGCTCTGTCCGAACTAGAGGACGACCTCGCCCAGGGACCTCGGGAGTACGGCAGGCGCATTTAAGGAAGCATTTAAGGAAGCCTCTGACACGTCCCACCACAGACGTAAAAAGTCGCCCTGACGCGCAGACGCCATCAGAATCATATCATGGCCCGTCTCAGCACAAGGCTCGAGGCCATCTAGTTACCAACTATCTGTCCCCTACGCCCAGACGTTCAGGAGCATCCGACCGCACACGTGTCATGATCTGAACGGGCTAGGTATTCCTATATATACAGGAAATAAATACTTGACAGGAGGTTAGCAGGCCGGATATACAGCTCCCACACCCTGAGAAAATACCAGGCGAGACTTTTCTGCCTTTCTCTTTGAGCTAGTGACTTTTTCCTTCTTCCGGCCACCACTGACTTGGGCGTCGGAGGCTCCCCCCCCGGAAAAACACTCCGGGGGCCTCCTAACCCTGTTTACCAGCTTTTCAGGTACTCTCCTTGGGGCGATCCACCTTCCAGGCGTTCTTCCTCCTAGAAGTCTCCTCAACAGTCATCATGACTCACAACGATGAGGCCTTAGGCCATCATTACTACAATCACTATGGTCAGAATTACACAATATAACGGTTTTTAGCCATTATGACACACTTGTAATTCTCCCATTTTGTGAGGTGGTAATAATCCTCCCCCCCTTAAAAATTTTGGTTCTCCAAAATAGCCTTTAGCTTCGGGTATTCTTCAGGATACCTTTCCTTAAGATCTTTTTCAGTTTCCCAGGTTGCTTCTCTTTCAGAGTGGTGTGACCACTGAACTTTAACCATGGGAATATGTTTGTTCCTTAACCTTCTGGTATCCTTGGCTAAGATAGCTATAGGTTTCTCTTCATATGTCAAGTTAGGTTCCAACTGTATGTCTTCCACTACAATAGCATGCTTTGTGTCCAGTAGACACTTCTTAAGCATATTGATGTGAAAAACATTATGAACACTTGACATGCTTGGCGGTAGAGCTCACCTGTATGCTACCTTGCCAACTCTGTCCAAGATCTAATAAGGACCGATGTATCTTGGAGCTACCTTGGTTCTTTTGCCAAATCTGACAGTCCCTTTGGTTGGTGCAACTTTCAGCCAAACATTGTCACCAACCTCAAATTACAAGTCTCTCATTCTTTTGTTGACATAGGCTGTGGTCCTTTCATTGGCTGCTTTTAATCTCTCTTGAATCTTCTTGATTTTGGTAGTAGTCTCTTCAATAATTTCAGGACCCAACTCTAGCCTGTCTGAGGCTTCCACCCAATAATGGGGTGTCATGCACCTTCTTCCATATAATGCTTCATAAGGTGCCATGCCAATGGTGCTCTGGTAACTATTGTTATATGAGAATTCCACCAATGGCAAGTGTTGGTCCCATTCACCTTTGAAATCCAACACACAGCTCCTAAGTATGTCTTCCAATATCTGTATCACCCTTTCAGATTGCCCATCTGTCTAAGGATGATAAGCAGTACTCAGGTGGATTTTGGTTCCTAGTGCTTTATGAAAAGCACTCCAAAATCGAGCTGTAAATCTTGGATCTCTATCAGATACAATGGAGTCTGGCACTCCATGTAGTCTCACTATCTCTTGGACATACATTTGGGCTAACTTCTCCAAGGAGCCTGTGAGTTTCATAGGTAAGAAGTGGGAACATTTGGTTAGCCTATCCACAATGACCCAAATTGTATCATGCCTTAATCTTGTCATAGGCAACCCAGTAAAAAAGTCCATGGTTATGTTGCCCCACTTCCTCACTGGTATAGGTAGAGTCTGTAGGATACCAGCTGGCTTCTGGTGCTCTACCTTTACCCTCTGGCATGTGGCACATTTGGAGACATAAGTAGCTATGTCTCTCTTCATATGTGGCCACCAGAAGTGACTCTTCAAATCTTTATACATTTTCTCACTTCCTGGATGGATGTTCAACTTGCTTGTGTGAGCTTCTTCAAGTATTTCATCCCTGAGCTTTGCTCCTTTAGGCACATATATTCGGTCCTTGAAGTACAGTAATCCTTGCTTGTAGGCAAAGGATTGATACAAGGAGCCTTTTTCCTCTCCTGAGATCTTTTTTAGATCAGGATCTGTCTCCTATGCCTTTTTGGCTTCTTCAATCCATCCAGACTGAATTGTCAATGTGTAAATTTGGGCTTCCTCCCACTTATGCCATTTATGCCATAGGCATAGCAGACTATTTTGCTCATCATGATCAGCTAAGGATCCTCCTTTCAAAAGTCTTGTGTACTTCCTACTCAAGGCATCTGCTACTAGATTGCCTTTGCCCTCTGTGTATTGTATACTACAATCATAGTCCTTGATGTACTCTAACCATCTCCTTTGCCTCATGTTCAACTCTTTCTGAGTGAACAAGTACTTTAGCCTCTTATGGTCAGTGTAGATCACAAAGGAACTACCCATCAAGTAATGCCTCTATTGCTTTAGAGCAAAAATCACTGCTGCCAATTCTAGGTCATGGGTAGGATAATTTTGCTCATGGGGTCTTAACTGCCTTGACCCATAAGCAATGATATTTCTATCTTGCATAAGCACACAACCTAACCCGGATCTAGATGCATCTATATATATGATGTAGGGCTTACTTGGATCAGAAAGAATCAACACTGGAGCTTTAATCAACCTCTGTTTGAGCTCCTGGAAACTCTTTTCACACTTCTCAGTCCACTCAAATCTTTGACCCTTCTTGGTCAGATGAGTAAGAACTGAGGCAATCATGGAAAAGCCTGATACAAATCTCCTGTAGTACCCAGCTAATCCTAGGAAACTTTTGATTTCCTTCACAGTCTTTGGTCTTTCCCACTCTTGCACTACCATGACCTTTTCAGGGTCTGCCTTAAGGCCTTGTGCATCTATGATGTGTCCTAGGAAAGACACTTCCCCTATCCAGAATTCACACTTGGATAACTTGGCATAAAGCTGATGCTACAACAGAGTCTTTAAGACAATCTTCAGATGATGTTGATGTTCATTTTCATCCTTGGAATACACTAGGATGTCATCAATGAACACAACCACAAATTTGTCCAGATGTGGTCTAAACACCCTGTTCATCAAGTCCATAAAAGCAGCTGGGGCATTAGTCAAACCGAATGCCATGACTGTGTACTCATAATGCCCATATCTGGTCCTGAATGCAGTCTTAGGAATATCTTCTTCCTTTACTCTCAACTGGAAGTATCCAGATCTCAAATCTATCTTGGAGAATATCTTAGCTCCCTTGAGTTGATCAAACAGATCCTCAATCCTAGGCAGTGGATACTTGTTCTTGATAGTCATTGCATTAAGCTTCCTGTAGTCAATGCATAGTCTCAAAGATCCATCCTTCTTTTTCAAAAAGAGAACAGGAGCTCCCCATGGTGAAACACTTGGCCTTATGAACCCTTTTTCAAGAAGTTCATCAAGTTGTTTCTTGAGCACATTCATCTCTGTGATTGGCATTCTGTAAGGAGGTATGGATATTGGACTAGCTTCTGGTTGCAGCTTGATTTCAAATTCAATCTCCCTTTGTGGAGGAATACCTGGCAGGTCTTTAGGAAAGACTTGTGGAAAGTCTCTAACTATAGGTATTCTGTCCACTACTTTATCACAGTGCAATTCATTCAATGCATTACAGTAATCATGCTCAAAAATCACAGGTATCTCATCTAATACCTCTAGCTCCATGCCATGCATTTCATACACTAATTCCTTAGAATTCACTAACGCATGCACTTCACCATCAGGAAATGTGATTTCCCTCTTAGCACAATCAATTCTTATGTTATGCTTGGCAAGCCAATTCATACCCAGCACTAAATCATACTTAGGAATGTCCAACACTAGCAGATTAGTCATAACCTTAGCCTTTCCTACTACTAGCTCACAATCCTTAGCTAGGTCATTAGTGAAAAGACATTGACTAACTGCTGTTTTCACTAAGGTTATCCTAGGCATGATTTCAGTAGGCAATTTCATGTCATCAACAAATTTCCTAGCCACTATAGACACAGATGCACCAGTATAAAATAAAACACTAACAGGCATACCATTAAGGTAAATGTTACCTCTTAGTGCTCCTCCCTACTCTGATGTCTCTGGCCTCTCCACTTGGAAGACTCTGCCAGCTCTCTGCACTAGAGGCCGAGGCATTGAAGGAACTGGCCTCTACTGTCCCTCCCTTGGTGCTCCTCCTCTAGGTCCTGCCCCAATAGGTCGTACTGGACCTTGGTCTTCTGGCCTCCTTTGAGCTTGTGGGCAGTCTTTGATCCAATGATCCATGGATCCACATCTTAGACATGCTTGGGTGTCAAAATAGCAAGGTTTCTTCCCATGAAACTTCTTGCATTTAGGGCACCTTAGGCCAAGGAACTTCCCTTTAACCTTGCCCTCACCACCAAGATGAGAATTCTTGGCAATTCCTTTGCCATGTGGTACTTTCTTCTGCTTGCTTCCTGCCTAACTACTTTCCCCTAGTCCACTGGGAAAGTACTTAGTCTCATACTCCTCTTGCTCTACTAATAGAGCTTTCTGCACTGCTTCATAGTATGTAACTGCTCCAAAAGGTCTAACAGCCTTTCTAATGTCTGACTTTAGTCCTCTGACAAATCTTTTGGCCTTCAATTCCTCCAATCCATGATATTGAGGAGCATACCTCACCAACTGATTGAATTTGTGCTTATACTCTAGGACACTGAGGTTGTCCTGCCTTAGAGCATCAAATTCAGCTTGCTTCATATCCTTGATGGCATCACTGTTGTACTGTTCTTGGAACAGCTGTGTGAACTCTGGCCAGCTCATCTCAATATCTCTTCCTAACCTTCTTCCCTTCTGGAAAGCATACCTGTCTCTGGTGTTTCTCAGCCACATCTCTGCACTGCCTACCAAGTTGTAAGTAGCCAGTGACACCTTCTTGGTGGAGCTGAGTGGCATCCTCTCAAACATCATTTCTATGAAGATCAACCACTCCTCAGCTCTCTCTGGCCCAGCTCTTCCATCAAACTATGGAGGGCTTAGGCCTTGGAACCTCTCCAACAGTCTAACCTCATCTAGGCCCTCTAGATCCTCTGATCTATGTCTCCTGGATCTTCTCTCACGGCCTTCCTCAATCTCATTCCTAGTGCAAGAATGGTCATAGACTGAGGGATTGGTCTTGGACACCTGACCAATCTTAGATCTTACTCTTCTGCCTCTTGGATTTCTCCTATCCTCATCTTCCACCTCAATGGTCTAATCATTTGTGTCTTCCAAGCTTCCAGAAGGAACATATTCAGTTGTGTTCCTAGTATCCTCTTCTGGTTGTAGCTGTGCATCTTGAACTGGTTCTGCTGGAGCTACTTAGACTCCCTGTTGTTGTCCTTGAATCAGCCTCATTAAGTTTTCATTGATTAGAGCTAAGTTCCTCTAAAGCTCTAACCAAACCTGAGGCACTTCTGGATTTGGTACCCCCTGTTGCCCCTGATTCCCTCTATTCTGTCCATTTCCTTGTTGCCTAGAATCAGTAGGAGACCTTCGGGGTGGATCCCATCTCGTTGTGGCAACCATGCTTACTTCCTGCATTGATGATCCATCATAGAGCACATATAAAGATCATAGGTATTTCAATGATACTTGACACTAGCTGATAGCCAAAGGCTATCGCCTCAATCTGGCCGAATACCCTGCCACAACAATGGCCAGAAGAACTGGCGCTTCCCGGGAATAGGTGGAATCATGCACCTCGGGAGATAGCCTGAGAGCTCCGAGCCTCGGCACGCCAGTAAAACTTGAGGACTCCATTCGCCCCCCAAGGTTGTGAACAGCGCGCCTTCGGAAAAGTGGCACCAGACATTGCTGCCCGAATATGATATCCCCGAAGGCGGAACCCCCTGGAACTGGGAACCCCCGAACTGAGGGTAGGCTTCCCGAAGAGGCTCTGTCCGAACTAGAGGACGACCTCGCCCAGGGACCTCGGGAGTACGGCAGGCGCATTTAAGGAAGCATTTAAGGAAGCCTCTGACACGTCCCACCACAGACGTAAAAAGTCGCCCTGACGCGCAGACGCCATCAGAATCATATCATGGCCCGTCTCAGCACAAGGCTCGAGGCCATCTAGTTACCAACTATCTGTCCCCTACGCCCAGACGTTCAGGAGCATCCGACCGCACACATGTCATGATCTGAACGGGCTAGGTATTCCTATATATACAGGAAATAAATACTTGACAGGAGGTTGGCAGGCCGGATATACAGCTCCCACACCCTGAGAAAATACTAGGCGAGAGTTTTCTGCCTTTCTCTTTGAGCTAGTGACTTTCTCCTTCTTCCGGCCACCACTGACTTGGGCGTCGGAGGCTCCCCCCCCGGAAAAACACTCCGGGGGCCTCCTAACCCTGTTTACCAGCTTTTCAGGTACTCTCCTTGGGGCGATCCACCTTCCAGGCGTTCTTCCTCCTAGAAGTGTCCTCAACAGTCATCATGACTCACAACGATGAGGCCTTAGGCCACCATTTGGCGCCGTCTGTGGGAACCCGCTCGCAGATTGCCGTCATTGAGACTCGGCGTTCTAAGGACAAGGGACTCCCAAGGTCCTCGTCCGCGCCTGAGATACAACCGGCTGCTGAGCAGACACTCCCAGAGACTTCTACGCCCGAGGAGGACCGCCCTCTGGTAATCACCATGAGCTTCTTGAGGGACTTTCAGCGCTCGGTCGTTGCTGAAATGACTCAGCAGATCGACCGAAGATGGCCACAGCAGTCACAGGCCCAGAAACCCTCCTCATCAACACGCCCTCGGGAGAGAAGCCCCAAGTCTACACACCGCAGTTCAGAAAGTGGAGATCCTCGCGGAGAATCATCCACAGAAGATATAGCCCTCGGGAAACGGCCTGTGGGACAAACCGGGTCCAAGCGACCGAGAGTCTCACAGCGAAGCAGTTCGTCGCCCGAGGCGAGGAACCTGACCCCTCCGCGCCGAACTCGCTCCCCGAAAAGGCGCCGGAGATCTCCCTCCCGCGAAAATGGTCCTAGCGCCACTGCGCTTATGGAAAGGATATTGGCACGACTGGACAGAGTGGAGAAGCAAGTGACCAGAAAACCCGTTTGGGACAGGCTGTCGGGGGCATTATGCGAAGATGGCTCCCCGTTTATTCGCACCGTCGTTAAGGCAGCTATGCCAGGCGACTTCAGAGTGCCTAGGCTGGAGATCTATGATGGCCGGACTGATCCACAGGCCCATCTGACGAAGTACAGGCGGAGCATGATAATGCACGGAGCTGATGACGCTACCATGTGCAAATGCTTTGAAGTCACCCTCACGGGCCCAGCAACAGCATGGTACAATTCGTTGCCCCCAGGGACTATCACTGAGTTTCAGGAGTTGTCCACAGCCTTTACCCAGCAGTTCATTGGGAGCAGGCCACGGCCAAAATGCCTATACAGATGTTCGACATAGAGCAGAGAAACGGAGAGACGATCCGAGACTATGTCGAACGATTCAACAGGGAAGCACTCAGCGTCCCGGACTTCCGGCCCGAAATCCGCATCCTCGCTATGACACGGGGCCTTCGGCGTGACTCACAGCTGTTCTACGAGTTCTCAAAGGACCCCCCGGAGACCCTCGGAGAATTTTACCGAAGGGCAGAGCAGCACATGACAGCCGAGGAATTGAGGATGGCGGGGCCGAAGTCTGATCATCACCGCGCCGAAGGGTCCAGCCAGCAAGCTCGGCATCTTTCTGAACATACAGGTCGACCACGGTGAATGCGAGGAAAGAAACCTCAAAGTTTCACACCCTTGAGCACGACACGGACCAACATTCTCATGGCGCTGGAAAGGCAAGGGACGCAGATTCGGCGGCCAAAGGCCATGGCCGCCGATAATAAGAAGAATGCCAAGAAGTTCTGCCAGTTTCATCGCGACCACGGTCATGACACCGAAGACTGCTTCCAGCTGAAGAAGTACATAGAGTCGCTGATCAAACAGGGCCAACTTCGCAAGTACCTGCGGATGCCCTCCCCAAAGGGCAGAAAAGAGGAGGAAGAGAGGGCCGAAAACGAGGACTATGACTCCGACAGGCGGAGAAACAGAAGTCCAAAAAGGCGCCTTCCACCTCCAGTAGGGGTCATCCAAACCATCACCACGGGGCTCCCATCCTCGGAAAGAAAGCGGAAGGCCAAAGAAATTGCGGTTATGGAGTATCAAAGTCCATCAAAGAAATTGGCTCGCAAAGATGGCTCCACTGTCGTCTTCCCCCACGACGACCCGCTGCTGATAATGACGAGAATAGGGAACTGGGACGTCAAGAGAGTGTTGCTTGATGATGGCTCAAATGCTGACGTCTTATTCTCGCACTTACTGCCGAGCTTGGGCATCTTCAGCAGTGAGCTGAAACCTGTCACCACGCCCACCTTCGGCGTTGGGCCATCCGAACTACCCGTCCTCGGATGGATCGACCTCCCTTTGATGATGAAAGGCACTTCGGTAGACGGAGCAGCTGAGTTGTACGCGTCCACAATGGCAAGATTCATCGTCATGGATGTCCCGTCTTCGTACAACGCCATCCTTGGAAGGCAGACTCAGGGGAACCTGCACATTCGCCCCGATGTGAAGTACTTGACTGTCACATTCGCCACCAAGGATGGAGATGCAGAGGTCTTCATCGACCAAGCCGAGGTAAGAAAGGTGTTTGTAAAAACACGAAAGGCTCCGGCAAACAGCTCTACACAAACGGTGGAGGCAAAGGCGCAGGAGAAAGGCAAAAAAGGAGATCCCGCAGAAGTAGAAACGGAAGCAGTAGATCTTGTCCCAGGACAATCTACCTGAATAGGGAAGAGCTTGGCCAAAGGTGATAAGGAAAATCTTGTATCCTTTCTGCTAAAAAATAAAGATCTGTTTGCCTACTCGCCGAAAGACATGCCAGGAGTGAACCCTGGCATAATACAGCACAGCCTCAAAGTAAGCCCGGAAGCAAAACCTATCAGGCAAAAGAAACGAAGCATCTCAGCCCACAAAAGCAAGTTCGTGAAAACCGAAGTCCAGTGCCTATTGGATGCTGAAGTTATCAGGGAGGTAAAATACCCCGAATGGTTAAGCAACGTGGTCATTGCCACAAAAGAAGGTAGCAGCAAACTCCGGATGTGCATTGATTTCAGAAACTTGAACGATGCTTGCCCGAAAGACTCATTTCCCCTCCCGCCAATAGATCAACTGGTAGATTCAACGGCCGAATACGGGCTCCTGAGCTTCCTAGATGCCTTCAGCGGCTACCATCAGATAAGGATGGACCCCGAAGATGAAGAAAAAACTGCCTTCATCACCGAGGGAGGAACGTACTACTATATCAGAATGCCCTTCGGGCTGAAAAATGCAGGAGCCACCTACCAGAGACTGATGAACAAGGTCTTTAAAGACCAAATGGGGAGAAACATGGAAGTATATGTTGATGATATGATAGTAAAAAGAAAGCTGCCCGGCTACCACGTTGCAGATTTGGAGGAAACCTTCCAAAAGCTCAGAGCCTTCGGGATTCGCCTTAACCCCGAGAAGTGTATCTTCGGGGTGACGTCGGGAAAATTCCTTGGGTACATGGTATCCGAAAGAGGCATCGACGCCAATCCTGAGAAGATTAAGGCTCTGCTTGAGTTTCGAACTCCTGCCACCGTTAAAGACGTGCAGAGACTAACCGGAAGAATAACCTCTCTGAGCAGGTTTATTTCCAGGTACGGAGATAGGTGTAGACCTTTCTTCAAAGTCCTCACAAAGGCAGCAAAGATGGAAGGCAACCTCGGAAGAAACAATCATCACTGGGATGAAGATTGCCAAAAGGCCTGGGAAGAACTCAAAGTCTACCTGGCCAGCCTGCCGACTCTGCGACAACCTCGGGAGGGAGAACCCCTCGTACTGTACCTCGCTGTCACAGAAAAGGCCGTGAGCTCGGTCCTGATAAAAGAAGAAGGGCCGAAACAATGGCCGGTCTACTACGTCAGCAAGTCCCTGCATGGCGCCGAAGTCAGGTACCCTTTGCTTCAAAAAGCTATATACGCCTTGGTGCTTGCAGGAAGAAGACTGCGACCATATTTCCGGGCTCACCCCATCATCGTCCGAAGTAGTCTACCACTACGGGATGTTATGAAGAGAGTTGATCATTCGGGAAGGCTCTCCAAGTGGTGCATAGAGCTTGGCGAACATGAAATCACGTATGAGCCTCGGAAGGCCATAAAAGCCCAAGCATTGGCAGATTTTATCGCCGAAATACCCACCACTGAGGAGAACCACTCAGAACCGAAAGAAGGTGAGCCATAATGGACCTTGCATGTTGACGGAGCCTCGGGGTCCGTACACCAGGGAGCTGGAATAGTTATCAGAGGACCCGAAGGCCTAGAGGTGATGAAGGCTATCAAGTTCAGCTTCAACGTTACCAATAATGTGGCTGAGTATGAAGCCCTTATAGCGGGATTACGCTTGGCCAGAAAGATTGGCGTGAGAAACTTAAGGGCTCACAGCGATTCCCAGCTGGTAGTTCGGCAGACGGCAGGAGATTATGGGGCGAAGGACCCAATCTTGGCAAAATACCACGAGCTGGTAAGAAAACTCATCCAAGAGTTTGACGCCGTGCGGATCGAAAATGTACCCCGGCGGAATAACACTGAGGCAGATTGCTTAGCGAAGTCCAAAACATACACCGAGGTGCTAGACCATCCAAGCATCTCCGTGCTAAGCGTAACGACCTCGGGAATGGGGTGGAAGGACCACATAAAGAGATACCTCGCAGAGAATGAGCTTCCCGAAGACGCCGGCAATGCTGCAAGACTGCGAAGACGCGCCGGAAGATTCTTCCTGATTGGTGAAGAGTTATATCGGCAAGGATATGCAAATCCGCTGCAGAGATGTGTGGGCGAAGAGGATACTGAGATGGTCCTCGAAGAAGTCCACGAAGGCATGTGCGGCTCGCACATTGGAACTGATGCCCTTGCAGCAGTGATACTCCGCCAAGGATACTTCTGGCCTACCCTGAGAAAGGACGCAAGGCAGTTCGTCCAGAAGTGCGGTAGTTGCCAGAGACATGCAAAAATCTAGAGGATACCCTCGGAAATGGTAACGTCGGCAGACTATCCTTGGCCCTTCGCAGTCTGGGGTATAGACCTCATTGGACCACTCCCCACAGCGCCCGGAGGCGTGAAATTCTGCGTGGTAGCGGTGGACTATTTCTCAAAGTGGGTAGAGGCAGAACCACTAGCAACTATCTCGGCAAAAGAAGTGCAGAAGTTTGTATGGAAGAACATCGTATGCAGATTTGGCATACCGAGGGTACTAGTAGCTGATAATGGATCCCAGTTCATAGACAAAGGATTCCAAGAATTCATCAGCGACCTCGGAATAAAGATGCACTTCGCCCCAGTAGCTCACCCCCAAAGCAATGGGCAGGTGGAAGTATCAAACAGGACCATAAAAGATGGCCTGAAAAAGAGACTTGAGGAAGCCAAGGGGAAATGGCCAGGAGAACTCCAAAGTGTATTGTGGAGCTACCGAACGACGCCACGAAGAGCCACAGGGGAAACTCCCTTCTCACTCGTCTTCGGAACAGAGGCCATCATCCCAATAGAGATAGTTCAGCCTTCAATATGGGTGCAAGTATTTGATGAAGGCGGAAACGACCTCGGTCTGAGAACTAAGCTCGACCTTGTGGCCGAACACAGAGAAATAGCCGAGCTGAGAAGAAAAGCTTTCCAGCAAAGAGTGGCCGCGGCTATCAACTTAAAAGCCAGGCCAAAAGAAATCAAAAAAGGAGACCTCGTTCTCCGAAAGGCCGACTTTGCACCCCGAAGGCCATCTCACGGAGTACTTCGCGCAAATTGGGAAGGACCTTATCTGGTTCTCGCCGAAGTACGAAAAGGCGTGTACAAGCTTGGCGACGCCGAAGGCGTAGAATTGAAAAACACTTGGCATTCAGACGCCCTGAAAAAATTCTACGCCTAAGGTTGAGCGGAAGAAATATATTGTACAAAAAATATTCTAAGTACAGGATGGTCCGGAGAAGAATGGTCTTGAGAAAATTTTTAAGTATACCAAATTGTCCAGGACAAAATTCCGCGAAGGTGCTCGCCACGAAAAAAGCAGATATGACTTCCCGAAGTCCGTTGAGCCACTATGCTCAGGAAAAATGGGAAACAAGAATCTTGCAAAAGTACTCGGCATAATCAGTGCAGAGAAAATTTTCCGAACACCCTTGAGCGAACATGCTCGGGAAAAAGGGAAAGCAAGAATCTCGCAAAAGTACACGCCAAAACAAAAGCAGAGGTAATTTCCGAACACCCTTGAGCGAACGTGCTCGGGAAAAAGGGAATGAGCAATCTTGTGAAAATTTTCCTAAGTCCCTTGAGCAAATATGCTCGGGACAATAGGAAGACAGAAAATTTTGGCTGAAGGTTTTCCGAAGGCCCTTGAGCGAACATGTTCGGGATAAAAGGAAACAAAAAGCCTGCAAAAGACTTTGCCAAATTTTACAAACTTTCCAGAAAGTCTCTTGAGCGAGCACGCTCGGGACAAAGGAAGGTAAAAAGTTTCTTTGGTTGCAGGTTTTCCGAAAGTCTCTTGAAGCAAACGTGTTCGGGACAGTGGAAATGAAGAAACTTACAAGAAAGGACTTAGCCAAAAGATTGTTCATTTAGAGCAAATCGCCTTACAAAAGAAGTGCCCAAACAAGGAGCACAAAGGAGAAAAATAAGAGGAGCCCTAAAACAAACTAGGGAGAGCCGGGCGGACGAAGACCAGGAAGCTTCAGATGCTCGACCTTGGACCACTGCCACCGAGGTCCCTCAGGAATATTTAGGCCCTCCAGAAAAGAGAGGTCCAAATCTGGGAACCTCTGCAGCACCTGGTGCCCAGCGAGGCAGAAGCCGTCCTGAAAGGCGACCTTGGCCATGTCATCAGAAGTACGTTTTCGAACGCCAAGGACATGACCTCGTCCCTCAGCTCAGCAACCTCCTCTTCGAGCTCGCTTATCCCCAGCGTCTCTCCGGACTCCTTCTTCAGAGCCTCGACCTCGGCTTGAAGAGCATTGTTCTCGTCCGTCAACCTCGACGCAAGACTGTCGGAAACAGCCTTGTCCTTGACAAGATCTTCGTTGGCGGCGAGCAGCCCCTTTACTTGGTCGCCGAGGTCGGCAATCTTCCGGGAGGAGTCCTTTTCAAGTTCTTCTCTTTTCTTCGAGAACTCCTCCCGAACGGCAGCAAGTTGCTGAGAACAATCCGCTGTCAGCTGCTGGTTGCTGGCGATCACCTTCGCAAGCGAAGCCTTCGCTTCACTGAGTTCCCGCGAAGTCGCATCCTTGGAGGCAGCCTGTCTGGCCACCCGAACTCGGAGATAACCAGCGTACTCCAGCAGCTACGGCAAGGCAAAAGTCCAGGTTAGTACAAGTCTAAACACTTAGAAAATTGAGGAAAAAAGTGTAAAGACTATACCTGAGCAGCATGCTCGGTGACTTTTGCGGTGAGGGTATTATCCCCCGGGTGAGCCGCCGCAATGGCCCGGAAGGAGGCATCAGCGGTCATCCCCTTCCAAATCTCTTTTGTCATCTTCGGACAATCGTCGGAGAACAAATTCATATCCTCCGTGATTGACCAAAAGGGCTCCAAGGGGATCTTCCCCTCAGGGATTGTGGCATCGCGCAGGGCCCGTTTCCTCTCATGAATGGCCCTCCAGCCAGCAGTAAGAGGCTCCCCTGAAAGTGAGAAGGAAGTTAGGAGCAGAAGAAAAATTCGCGAAAGGAAAAGGAGCTGAACTTCGCCTAAAGGCATACCTGGAGGAACCTCGGAGATAGTGTCCTCGGGATCCTCGGGCCCCTCGGAAGAAAGACCCTTACCCTTCTGCCGGTACCGCTCCTCGGCGGTGGGTACTTCTACCACTACAGTGTTTCTGGGGGCCTCGAGGTCGAGAGGAGGCACCTCGGCGGAAGTAGCGGGGACCTTGGCCGGTGGAATTTCAACAAGACCAGCGTCTTCGCCAGCTTCTTCTTCCAAAAGCTCTGGCTGAGAAGGCTGGAGAGCCTTCCTAGCTTGCTTCGCCGAGGGTCCCGCCCCTGTCGTCTTCCTTCTTCGGGAAGCCGCCTTCTTTGTCTGCTCCCCCTTCTCCACTTGGCCAGAAAAGAGGGCCTTGTAATAAGCGGCAGCCCCATCGCCCATCTCTGAAAAAGAGAGGAGATATCAGCGTAAGTCCGAGGAAAAAGTATAAAGGGATGGAAGATTACTCACTTTCGGCAAAAGTTTCGAAAGAAGTCTCCCCCTTAAGGAGCTTGACCAGCCAGGAGTCTTTCCCGGCGATGGCGGGAGCGGGCATATTGAGGTCAGTCACGTGCTCCTTAACCACTTTCAGCTCCCGAAGGACTTCTTCGGTCATCAACCTCCAGTTGATAGGAAAGGGGTAAAGAGCATGAGGAGAGACCTCGGGAGCCCAGTCAGCGACTGCCCGAATGCGGGCGTCAAAATCCGCGAACACGGAAGCCAACGATGGGGTCAGCAGCATCCTCGGATCAACGACGTCTGCGTTCAGCACTCCCTGAGCCCATCTGGTCGGGGCATCAGACCAGTTCTTATCCACCTTGAGGAAAAAGAACTTAGGCTGCCACCCCCGCCAGCTATCCTTCGTGTCGAAGGTGAAGGTGAATTTTTTGCTCCCGGATCCCCGAGGCAGCAGGAAATAGAAGCCACCCTTCGGGACCACATAGAGCTTGTAGTACTGCATGAAAATGATGAAGTGGGGCTCTATCCCGAACACGCCACACATGCAGAGGTAGGCGTTCAAATAGCAGTACGCGTTCGGGGGAAGCTGGTTCACAGCAATGCCATGGAATTGGCAGAACTCGCAAACCACCTTCGGGGGAGGATACCGAAGTCCGGCCTTCAGTTGGGCTCGAAAGACGGTAACCTCGTCGCCACGGTTTGAAAAAGCAAAATGGCTAGAACGAGGCAGTCTGGTCACAGCGTAAGACGGAAGAAAGAATTTTTTCTTCCACCTCTCTAGTTTTTCGGGGGTGGTACAGCAAGGATGGGCCAGAAGAGGTTTCCAGCTCTCGGGAACAGGCATCGCAGACATGAAAAAGAGTTTGAGATGGAAAAGAAAATAGTTTCCAGAAAAAACTCAGAAGACGAGTTTGGAAAAAACAACAGTTTTCCAGAAAAACTCAGAAAAACAGAGGAATCAAGTACTCTGGAAATCAAAACCCACCAAAAGATTTGCCTGAGGACGCCGTCGTGAAAGTTGGTAGGAAAAAGCTCTGATTAAAGAAGCTCCGCCACAGAAAGCAAGATAAAACGCAAGAACAGAGGGCAGAGCAGAAAAAGAGCAGAAAAACAGTAAGTGGGACTTATGATGGAATGGGCTATTTATAGGCCAAAGGTGGGTAACCGAAAGAACATCATAAGTACCCATTGGAGGCGAACCGTCGCCGTAACTGCCCGCTGCACCCGAAAAGGCGCGCCCTCTGTAAATGACGCGCCTCTCCTCCAATGGCAAGAAGCCACGTGTCAACCGCTGCGCAGAAATGGGGGACGTGCCTCCCTAAACGTGCCTGGAAAACCGGGACACGCCTCCTGATTGGGACACGTCGTTTGACATCCCTGAGAAATGGAGACGCGCCGCTCTGTCTGACACGCTTGGCCATCAGACCTGCAGAAATAAAAAGCAGGCCACCTCGAGGACACCAAGAGACAGGCTATGGCTGAACAGCCCATGACTTTTGGGCAAGAGGTGTATCTTCGGTACAGGCTTTGCCTCGGAGACACCGAAGAATAGGCCAAGGCCGAACAGCCCAGACCCTCGGGCAAAAGGTGCGACCTCGGAACAGGTTATGCTTCCCAACGAGACTCCCAACGGCAACCTCGGAAAGAGATGCAAACCGAAGTCTTCACTTCGGCTTTCCAGAGGGGGGCATGTGATAGCCAAAGGCTATCGCCTCAATCTGGCCGAATACCCTGCCACAACAATGGCCAGAAGAACTGGCGCTTCCCGGGAATAGGTGGAATCATGCACCTCGGGAGATAGCCTGAGAGCTCCGAGCCTCGGCACGCCAGTAAAACTTGAGGACTCCATTCGCCCCCCAAGGTTGTGAACAGCGCGCCTTCGGAAAAGTGGCACCAGACATTGCTGCCCGAATATGATATCCCCGAAGGCGGAACCCCCTGGAACTGGGAACCCCCGAACTGAGGGTAGGCTTCCCAAAGAGGCTCTGTCCGAACTAGAGGACGACCTCGCCCAGGGACCTCGGGAGTACGGCAGGCGCATTTAAGGAAGCATTTAAGGAAGCCTCTGACACGTCCCACCACAGACGTAAAAAGTCACCCTGACGCGCAGACGCCATCAGAATCATATCATGGCCCGTCTCAGCACAAGGCTCGAGGCCATCTAGTTACCAACTATCTGTCCCCTACGCCCAGACGTTCAGGAGCATCCGACCGCACACGTGTCATGATCTGAACGGGCTAGGTATTCCTATATATACAGGAAATAAATACTTGACAGGAGGTTGGCAGGCCGGATATACAGCTCCCACACCCTGAGAAAATACCAGGCGAGACTTTTCTGCCTTTCTCTTTGAGCTAGTGACTTTCTCCTTCTTCCGGCCACCACTGACTTGGGCGTCGGAGGCTCCCCCCCCGGAAAAACACTCCGGGGGCCTCCTAACCCTGTTTACCAGCTTTTCAGGTACTCTCCTTGGGGCGATCCACCTTCCAGGCGTTCTTCCTCCTAGAAGTCTCCTCAACAGTCATCATGACTCACAACGATGAGGCCTTAGGCCATCACTAGCAGTTGACCAAACTGAGTTCATATATGTAGATGCATGCAATGCCAACTATATGTAATGTACACGTATAAACCATGCTCTGATACCAACTTCGATTACCCACTCCGGGGTAGTCCAGTTATGGTGCCAAAACTGTGCATTTAGACTCCCAGGATTGGTAATGTTCTGTAGGCCATCAGAACACTACCCTTGGTGTGCATACCCAAGTGGCCCTCTTGGGCACTATGTAAATACATGCCTATTATCCAACCATCACACACATATTCACATTTCATGCATACCATGGCAGCAAAGAAGGAAAACACTAGCACAAGTCTTAGTTTTGGCTTCCACACATTAGGCAATCTTGTTAAATTCTAGTGATCAACCACTGCGCCTGTAACTTCCACTAATAAACTGTATCATTCTAGCCTCATACCCCCCTGTTTTATTTGCTCCATTGTGAAGTAGAGACTATCAGCAAACCAAGGAATTTTGTTTTACACCAATAGCCCACCCATGGACCAAGTTATGGATTTTTTAATTTGGTTACAAAATTCTGACCAAATGAACAGTAACTAAGCCAAATTTTCAATGTCATATCTTTGGCTACAAGGATCCAAATCCAGAAATTATAAATTCCAGTTCAACCTCTAGATGTTCTCTAGGTGTGTTCAAAATTTCATAACAAGATTCATTCTACACAGGGAGATATTAAACTTTAGGTGCATGGTCGAAATTCTGGCACCTTCTGGACCATTTTGCCCATACAATTTTTCCAACCCATGCAAACACTTGATTCACAAGGGGAAATCCCTCCAAGGCTATCCCATATATGTCCATTACACATAGGAATTACATTACCTTTCTTTTAACAACTTTATGTGGGCAAAACAGAATTTACAAGTAAGCAGCCCATCATTCACACTTAGGCAGCTTTGCACCACATCACTTACATAGCAAAAACAGTACTCAAATGTTCACATAATTGTCTCATTTTACATACACTACATGTAAATTCATACATTCACTACAATATGGTCTTAACTCAGCTAAATACACACCCTAGGTTACAGGAGGTCCTGAGACACAATGGACTCCAAAAACAGGATGGTGGACAGCTGCTGCACAACACAGTAAGTACCACCATTAAAAATACCAAATGTGCTCCTAAAATCACCAAAATTTTCAGATCATAACTACACATATGGAAGTTCATGTACCTGAAATTTCAGATCAAAACTCAAACCACAAAGGTTAGTTTGAAGGTGATCTTTCTGCTGGACCTGAAATGACAGAATTGAGGGGAGTAAGTTTCATTGAGAAACTTAGTAAGGGTAGCACTTGGATTCAATAGGCAATGTAACTATCATTAAAACCTGTATCCAAAGACACTAAAACAAAAAAACCACAATGCATATATACAAGATGATGGCCGGGGGCCTCATCGTTCAGAGTCATGGTGACTGGTGGAGAGACTTCTAGGAGGAAGAACGCCTAGAGGATTGTCCGCCCAAAGGAGTGTGCCTGAAAGTCCAGAAACAAAGGGTTAGGAGGCCCCCGAAATGTGTTTCCGGGGTGGGACCTCCGACGCCCAAGTCAGTGGTGGCCGAGAAAAGGCAGAGGAAATAGCCCAAAGGGGCTAAAGAGTCTCGCCTGATGGTTTTCTCAGAGTCTGGGAGTCAGACCCCCTTTTCTACCAGCCCCCTACCAAGTATTTATTTCCTGGTATTTATAGGAGTGCCTAGCCCGTTCAGATCACAGCACTTGTTCGGTCGGATGTTCTCTGAGTTTCTGGGCGTAGGGGACAGATAGCTGGTAGTAGGTTGCCTTGAGCCTTGTGCTGAGATGGGCCATGTTGTGATTTTGACAGCGTCAGCGTGTCAGAGCGCCTTTTGAGGTGGCTTATGACGTCTATGAAAGGATGTGTCAGAGGCTTCCTTAAATGCTCCTGCCGTACTCCCGAGGTCCCTGGGCGAGGTCGTCCTTTGGTACGGGCGGTGCCTCTTCGGAAAACACGCACTCAGTCGGGGGTTCCCAGCTTCAGGGGGTCCCGCCTTCGGGGAGATCATGTTCGGCCCGCGATAGCTGGTGCCTCTTTTCCGAAGGTGATCTGTTACAACCTCGGGGGGTAGTAGCATCCTCAAGTTTCCTGGCGTGCCAGGCTCGGAGCTCTTCGGCTATCTCCCGAGGTGTATGATCCCACCTTTTCTCGGGTAGCGCCAGTTTCTTCTGGCTATTACTGTGGCAGGGAGTTCGGCCAGATAGAGACGATATCCTTTGGCTATCACATGCCCCCCTTTGGAAAGCTGAAGTGAAGACTTCGGGTTTGCATCTCTTTCCGAGGTTGTTCTTGGGAGTCTCTTAGGAAGCTCAACCTGTTCCGAGGATACACCTCTTGCCCGAAGGTATGGGCTGTTCGGCCTTGGCCTGTTCTTTGGTGTCTTCGAGGCGGAGCCTGTGCTGAAGATACACCTCTTGCCCGAAGGTCATGGGCTGTTCGGCCATAGCCTGTCTCTTGGTGTCCTCGAGGTAACCTGTTTTTTCTTTTTCCAGGTCTGTGTAACGTCGCGTCAGATGGCCAATCGTGTCAGTCTAAGCGACGCGTCCTAGCTTTTTAGGGATGTCAGAAGACGTGACCCCTGCTTTGGCGCGGTGATTGACATGTGGTGGTTTGCCATTGGAGGAGAGCCGCGTTGGTTATAGAGGGCGCGCCTTTTCAGGTGGAGAAGGCAGTTACGGTGACGGTTCACCTCCAAAGGGTACTTATGACGACATTTCGGTTACCCACCTTTGGCCTATAAATAGCCCATTCCATCATAAGTCCCTTTTGCTTTTACTTCTGCTCTTTCCTCTGCTTTGCCCCTGTTCTTGTACTTTCTTGCTTTCTGTGGCGGAGCTGCCTTAATTAGAACTTTTTTCAGTCAATCTTTCACGATGGCGTCCTCAGACTTTGGCAAATATTTTGGTGGGTTTTTGTTTTCCAGAGTGTTTTGATCCCTCTGTTCTTTTGAGTTTTTTTCGGAAACTGTTTTCTTCCCATTTCTGAACTCGTTTTCATGTCGAAAATGCCTATCCCTGAGAGCTGGCAGCCTCTTTTAGCCCATCCTTGTTGCACTACCCCCGCAAAATTAGAGAGGTGGAAGAAAAAGTTCTTTCTTCCCTCTTACGCCATTACAAGGCTGCCTCGCTCTAGCCATTATGCTTTTTCAAACCATAGTAACGAGGTTACCATTTTTCGAGCCCAGCTGAAGGCCGAACTTCGGCATCCTCCCCCGAAGATGGTTTGCGAGTTCTGCCAATTTCATGGCATTGTTGTGAACCAGCTTCCCCCGAACTCGTTCTGCTATTTTAACGCCTACCTCTGTATGTGTGGCGTGTTCGGGATAAAACCCAATTTTATAATCTTCATGCAGTACTACAAGCTCTTTGTGGTCCCGAAGGGTGGCTTCTATTTCCTGCTACCTCGGGGATCCGGGAGCAAAAAATTCATGTTCACCTTCGCCACTAAGGACAGCTGGCGGGGGTGGCAACAGAAATTCTTTTTCCTGAGATGGAGGAGGCCTGGTCGTACGTTCCGACCAAGTGGGCTCAGGGAAAGTTAGATGTGGATGTCGTTGATCCGAGGTTGTTGCTGACTCCAGAGTTGGCTTCCACTTTTGCTGACTCCCGAGGTCGCTCCGCGAGCCCTTTACCCTTTTCCCATCAACTGGAAGTTGATGACCGAAGAGGTCCTTCGGGAGCTAAAGGTGGTGAAGGAGCACGAGACTGACCTTGAGATGACAGCTCCTGCCATCGCCGGAAAGCATTCCTGGTTGGTCAAGCTTCTTAAGGAGGAAATTTCTTTCGAAACGTTTGTCGAAAGTGAGTTGTCATCTACTCCCTTGCTGTTTTTTCCTCGGACCTACGCTGATATTTCTCCTCTTTTTCAGAGATGGGCGATGGGACTGCCGCGTATTACAAGTCCCTTTTCTCCGGCCAAGTGGAGAAGGGCGATCAGACGAAGAAGGTGGCTTCCCGAAGGCGGAAGTCTACTGGCGCGGGTCCTTCGGGGAAACGGGCAAAGAGAACTGCCCAGGTTCCTCTAGAAGAAATTTCTGAGGAGGCTGCAGAGGAGCCTAGGACAGTCGAGATTCCGGCGTCCGAGGCTGCTGCCGAAGTCCCTGCCGCTACCGAGGTCCCTTCCGCGGACGTCCCTGCCCAGGGCCCTTCCGCGCCGCAGGCCCTTCTAGAGGCCGTGGTAGAGGCTTCTTCTGCCGAGGAGCGGCGCAGGAAGAAAGGCAAGGGGATTTCAACCGAGGAGTCTCAGGACTCCGAGAACGTCGTGGTCGAAGTGCCGCCAGGTTTATTGTTTTCAGAACAAGTAAGGCTCTTTTGTTCTTCTGAAATTTCCTTTGTCTCTGACCTGCTTCTCTTTTTCACCCTGCAGGGGAGTTACTTACCCCGAACTGGGCGGCCGAACACGCGAAGGCGCGGGCCCTTCGCGACGCCAAAGTCCCGCAAGGGAAGATACCCAAAGAGCCTTTCTGGACATTCACGGAGGACATGAACTTGTACTCGGAGGACTGTCCTGAAATGGCGAAACAGATTTTGAAGGGGGTGCTTACAGAGGCCTCCTTCAAGGCTATTGCGGCGGCTCATCCGGGTGATGACACCCTTGCCGCGAAAGTCACCGAGCATGCTGCTCAGGTATGCTCTGCACACCCTTTTCCCTTCAATTTTTCCTAAGTGCTTGGCTCTTTTCTGACCTTGCGTTTATCTTTTCGCAGCTGATGGGGTACGCCGGCTTTCTCCGAGTTCGGGTGGCCAGGCAGACGGCATTCTGAGCTTCGGCCTTAGAGGCCCTAGAAAAGGCGAAAGCCACGTGCTCGGAATTGACCGCCAAGAACCAGCAGCTGGCAGATGCTGCGAAGGAAGAAGTTGCTACCCTTCGGGAGGAGTTTTGGAAGGAAAAGGAAGACTTTGAGACGGACTCCTCCCTGAAGATAGCTGACCTCCGCGATCAAGTGCCGGGGATGCTTGCTGCAAACCAAGACCTTCTCAAAGATAAGTCAGCTGGTGACAATCTCATAGTTACGCTCTTATCTGAGAAGAGCGCCCTTCAAGCCGAGGTCAAGTCTTTGAAGAAGGAGTATTAAAAGAAGAAGATAAAGGCTCTGAAGAAGGAGGTTGCGGATCTGCAGGACAGGCTCGAGGACCTTGAGGTTGAGAAGGACAAGTCCGACCAAATGAACAAGGTTGCGTTCCAGGACGGATTCTGCCTTGCTCGGCATCAAGTTCTTGAGAGGTTCCCAGGTTTGGACCTCTCTTTTTTGGAGGCTTTGAACATTCCCGAGGGGCCTCGGTGGTCCTGGTCAAAAATCAGGCATCTGAATCTTCCTCCCTCACTTCCGGCGCCAAAGGTGGTGGAAAAGGTTGGGGAAGCGGGTGGCTTTCGGGATGCCGAGAACCCTTAGGCTGCTTTAAGGCTCCTTTTCCCTTTTCTTCTTTATTTTTGTACTCCTTCTTTGGGCACTTCTTCTGAGCTTTCTTGTAAATGAAGATCTTTTTTGGCTAAGTATTTTTGCAAGTTTCTTTATTTTCATTGCCCCGAATGCATTTGCTCAAGAGACTTCGGAAAACTTGTGATCAAAGAAACTTGACTAAGTGCGGGAGATCTTTCCATTGGCAGAGCCTGTTCACTCTAGAGGCTTTTTGGAAAGTCTGAAAAATTTGACTAACTCTTTTTGCAGGTTTTTGAATTTCCATTTTGTCCCGAACGCATTCCCTCGAGGGACTTCGGAAACCTCTTAGTAAAAAAATTTTCATTTCCGCTTGTCCCGAGCATGTTCGCTCAAGAGACTTAAGAAACCTTTTGCGAGTTTTTTTGTTTTCCATTTTTCCCAAGCGTGATGGCTCAAGGGACTTCGGAAAGTCATATTTGTGCTTATTACGGTGAGTACCGCTGGGAGATTTTCCCATCTTTCCCGAGCGTGATGGCTCAAGGGACTTCGGAAAATCATATCTGCGCTTGTGGCGAGCGTCTTCGCGGAAATCTGTACAATTCTGCACTTAAGAAATTTTCTCAAGCCACTTCTGTACTTAGAATATTTTTGGTACGGTATGATTCCTTCGCTCAAGCTTAGGCATAGAATTTTTTCAAGGCGTCTGAATGCCAAGTGTTTTTCAATTCTACGCCTTCGGCATCGCCAAGTTTGTACACGCCTTTTTGTACTTCGGCGAGGACCAGATAAGGTCCTTCCCAGTTTGCGCGAAGTACTCCGTGGGATGGCCTTCGGGGCGCAAAGTCAGCCTTTCGGAGAACGAGGTCTCCTTTCTTGATTTCTTTTGGCCTGGCCCGTAAGTTTATAGCCGTGGCCACTCTTTGTTGAAAAGCTTTTCTTCTCAGCTCGGCTATTTCTCTGTGTTCGTCGATGAGGTCGAGCTTGGTTCTAAGGCCGAGGTTGTTTCCACCTTCATCAAATACTTGCACCCGTACTGAAGGTTGAACTATCTCTATTGGGATAATAGCCTCTGTTCCGAAGACGAGTGAGAAGGGAGTCTCCCTTGTGGCTCTTCGGGGCGTCGTTCGGTAACTCCATAATACGCTTTGGAGTTCTCCTGGCCATTTCCCCTTGGCCTCCCCAGTCTCTTTTTCAGGCATCTTTTATGGTCCTATTAGATACTTCCACCTGCCCGTTGCTTTGGGGGTGAGCTACTGGGGCGAAGTGCATCTTTATTCCGAGGTCACTGATAAATTCCTGGAATCCTTTGTCTATGAATTCGGATCCATTATCAGCCACTAGTACCCTCGGTATCCCGAATCTGCATACTATGTTCTTCCATACAAACTTTTGCACTTCTTTTGCCGAGATAGTTGCAAGGGGTTCTGCCTCAACCCATTTGGAGAAATAGTCTACTGCTACCACGCAGAATTTTACGCCTCCGGGCGCTGAGGGGAGTGGCCCAATAAGGTCTATACCCCAGACTGCGAAGGGCCAAGGATAGTCAGCCGAGGTTACCATTTCCATGGGTGCCCTCTGGATGTTCGCTTGTCTCTGGCAACTTCCGCATTTTCGGACGAACTGCCTTGCATCCTTTCTCAGGGTAGGCCAGAAGTATCCTTGGTGAAGTATCACTGCCGCAAGGGCATCAGTTCCAATATGTGAACCACACATGCCTTCGTGGACCTCTTCAAGGACCATTCCAGTATCCTCTTCATCCACGCATCTTTGCAGCGGGTTTGCATATCCCTGTCGGTATAACTCTTCACCAATCAGGAAGAATCAGCCAGAGCGTCTTCGCAGTCTTGCCGCGTCACCGAGGTCTTCGGGTAGCACATTTTCTGCGAGGTATCTTTTTATGGGATCTTTCCATCCCTTTCCCGAGGTCGCAATGCTCAGCACTGAGATGCTCGGGTAATCTAGCACCTCGGTGTATGTTTTTGACTTTGCTAAGCAATCTGCCTCAGTGTTACTCCGCCGAGGTACGTTTTCGATCCGTACGGCGTCAAACTCTTGGATGAGCTTTGTTACCAGCTCGTGGTATTTTGCCAAGATTGGGTCCTTCGCCCCATAATCTCCTGCCGTCTGCCGAACTACCAGCTGGGAATCGCTGTGAGCCTTTAAGTTTCTCACGCCAATCCTTCTGGCCAAGCTTAGCCCCGCTATAAGGGCTTCACACTCAGCCACATTGTTAGTGACGCTGAAGCTGAACTTGATAGCCTTCTTTACTGCTAGGCCTTCGGGTCCTCTGATAACTACTCCAGCTTCCTGGTGTTCGAATCCCGAGGCTCCGTCAACATGCAAGGTCCACTCTGGCTCACCTCCGTTTGGATCCAAATGGCTTTCCTTAGTGGTGGGTATTTCGGCGATAAAATCTGTCAGCGCTTGAGCTTTTATGGCCTTCCGAGGTTCATATATGATTTCGTGTTCACCAAGCTCTATGCACCACTTGGAGAGCCTTCCCGAATGATCAACTTTCTTCATCACATCCCGTAGTGGTAGACTACTTCGGACGATGATGGGGTGAGCCTGGAAGTATGGTCGCAGCCTTCTCCCTGCAAGCACCAAGGCGTATATAGCTTTATGAAGCAGAGGGTACCTGACTTCGGCGCCATGCAGGGATTTGCTAATGTAATAAACTGGCCATTGCTTTGGCCCTTCTTCTTTCACGAGGACCGAGCTTACAGCTTTCTCCGTGACGGTTAGGTATAAAACGAGGGGCTCTCCCTCCCGAGGTTGTCGCAGAGTCGGTAGGCTAGCCAAGTAGACGTTGAGTTCTTCCCAGGCTTTTTGGCAATCTTCGTCCCAAGGATGATTATTCCTTCCGAGGTCACCTTCCATTTTTGCTGCCTTTGTGAGGACTTTGAAGAAGGGTCGACACCTATTTCCATACCTGGAAATAAACCTGTTCAGAGAGGTTATTCTTCCGGTGAGCCTCTGCACGTCTTTGACTGTGACAGGAGTTTGGAACTCAAGCAGCGCCTTAATCTTCTCGGGATTAGCATCAATGCCTCTTTCGGATACCATGTACCCAAGAAATTTTCCCGAGGTTACCCCGAAGATGCACTTTTCAGGATTGAGCCGAATCCCGAAGGCTCTGAGTTTTTGGAAGGTTTCCTCTAGATCTGCAACGTGGTAGCCAGGCAGCTTGCTTTTGACTATCATATCATCAACATATACCTCCATGTTTTTCCCCATTTGGTCTTTAAAGACCTTGTTCGTCAACCTTTGGTAGGTGGCTCCTGCATTTTTGAGCCCGAAGGGCATCCTGATGTAGCAGTATGTTCCTCCCTCGGTGATGAAGGCAGTTTTTTCTGCATCTTCGGGGTCCATCCTTATTTGATGGTAGCCACTGAAGGCGTCTAGGAAACTTAGGAGTACATATTCGGCAGTTGAATCTACCAGTTGATCTATTGGCGGCAGAGGGTATGAGTCTTTCGGGCAAGCATCGTTCAAGTTTCTGAAGTCGATGCACATCCGGAGTTTGCTGCTACCTTCTTTTGTGGCAATGACCACGTTGCTTAACCACTCGGGGTACTTCACCTCCCTGATGACTTCGGCGTCTAACAGACGCTGGACCTCGGTTTTGACAAAGTTGCTCTTGTGGGCCGAGATGCTTCGTTTCTTTTGCCGGACAGGTTTTGCTTTCAGGCTTACTTTGAGGCTATGCTGTATTATGCCAGGGTTTACCCCTGGCATATCTTTTGGCGAGTAGGCAAACAGATCTTTATTTTTCAGCAGAAAGGATACAAGGTTTTCCTTCTCACCTTCGGCCAAGCTCTTCCCTATTCGGGTCCTGGGATAAGTTCTACTGTTTTCATTTTTGCTTTTGCGAGATCTTCTTCTTTGCCTTTTTCTGGCGCCTTTGCCTCCATTGTTTGTGCGAAGTTGTTTGCCGGGGCCTTTCGTGCTTTCACAAACACCTTTCTTACCTCGGCCTGGTCTATGAAGATCTCTGCATCTCCATCCTTGGTGGCGAATGTGACAGTCAAGTACTTCACATCAGGGCGAATGTGCAGGTTTCCCTGTGTCTGCCTTCCAAGGATGGCGTTGTACGAGGACGGGACGTCCATGACGATGAACCTCGCCATTGTGGAGGCGTACAACTCAGCTCCTCCATCTACCGAAGTCCCTCTCATCATTAGTGGGAGGTCGATCCATCCGAGGACAGGCAGTTCGGATGGTCCGACCCCGAAGGTGGGCGAGGTGACTGGCTTAAGCTCGCTGCTGGAGATGCCCAAGCTTGGCAGTAAGTGCGAGAATAGGACGTCCGCATTTGATCCATCATCAAGTAGCACCCTTTTGACGTCCCAGTTCCCTATCCTTGCCATGACCAGCAGCGGATCGTCGTGGGGGAAGATGATGGTGGATCCATTTTTGCAGGCCAGCTTCTTTGCTGGATTTTGATATTCCGTGACTGCAATTTCTCTGGCCTTCCACTTTCTTTCCGAGGATGGGAGCCCCGTAGTGATTGTTTGGATAACCCCTGCCGGAGGTGGAGGGCGCCTTTTTGGACTTCGGTTTCTCCACCTGTCGGAGTCATAGTCCTCATCTTCGGCCCTTTCTTCCTCCACTTTTCTGCCTTTCGGGGATGGCATCCGCAGGTATTTTTGAAGTTGGCCCTGCTTTATCAGCGACTCTATGTACTTCTTCAGCTGGAAGCAGTCTTCGGTGTCATGACCGTGGTCGCGATGAAACTGGCAGAACTTTTTTGCATTCTTCTTATTATCGGCGGTCATGGCCCTTGGTCGCCGAATCTGCGTCACTTGCCTTTCCAGCGCCATGAGAATGTTGGTCCGTGTAGTGCTCAATGGTGTGAAACTTTGGGGTTTCCTTCCCCGCATCCTCCGAGGTCGTCCTGCCGGTTCGGTCGGATGCCGAGCTTGTTGATTGGACCCTTCGGCGTGGTGGTGATCAAACTTCGGCCCAGCCATTCTTAGTTCCTCGGCGGTCATGTGCTGTTCTGCTCTTCAGTAAAATTCTCTGAGGGTCTCCGGGGGGTCTTTTGAGAACTCGTAGAATAGCTGTGAGTCTCGCCGAAGGCCCCGTGTCATGGCAAGAATGCGGATTTCAGGCCGGAAGTCTGGGACGCTAAGAGCTTCCCTATTGAATCTTTCGACATAGTCTCGGATGGTTTCTCCATTCCTCTGCTCTATGTCGAACATCGGGACAGGCATCTTCGCGGTAGGTCGACTCCCAATAAATTGCTGCATGAAGGCCGTGGACAACTCCTTGAACTCAGTAATGGTCCCTGAAGGCAATGAATTATACCATGCAGTTGCTGGCCCTGTGAGGGTGACTTCGAAGCACTTGCACATGGTAGCGTCGTCAGCACCGTGCATTATCATTCTGCATCTGTACTTTGTCAGATGGGCTTGTGGATCAGTACGGCCATCATAAATCTCCAACCGAGGTACTCTGAAGTCACCTGGCATGGCTGCCTCAACAACGGCCTGAATGAATGGGGAGTCATCTTCGCAGGATGTTCCCGATAGTCTGGCCCAAACGGGTTTTCTGGCCACTTGTTTCTCCACCCTATCTAGCCTTGCTAATATCCTCTCCATAAGCACTATGGCACTAGGCCCTTCTTTAGGGGAGGGAGATTGTCGGCGCTTCTTCGGGGAGCGCGTTCGGCACTGAGGGGACAGGGACCTCGCCTCAGGCAGCGAACTTCTTTGCTACAAGACCCTCGGTCGTTCAGACCTCTTCTGCCCCACAGGCTGTTTCCCGAGGGGAGTATTTTCTGTGGACGATTCTTCGGGCGGATCTCCGCTTCCCAAACTGTAATGCGTAGACTTTGGGCTTTTCTCCCGAGGGCATGCTGGTGAGGGAGGTCTCTGGGCCTGTGCTTGCTGTGGCCACCTTCGGTCGATCTGCTATGTCATTTCAGACACGACCGAACGCTGAAAGTCTTTCAGGAAGCTCATAGTGATCACTAAAGGGCGGTCTTCCTCGGCCATAGAAATCTTTGGGAGTGTTTGCTCAGCAGCCGGTTGTGTCTCAGGCGCGGACAGGGACTTTGGGAGTCCCTTGTCCTTAGAACGCCGAGTTTCAACGACGGTGATCTCAGAGCGGGTTTCCACAGACGGCGCCAAATGATGGCCGGGGGCCTCATCGTTTAGAGTCATGGTGACTGGTGGAGAGACTTCTAGGAGGAAGAACGCCTAGAGGATGGTCCGCCCAAAGGAGTGTGCCTGAAAGTCCAGAAACAAAGGGTTAGGAGGCCCCCGGAATGTGTTTCCGGGGGGGGCGACCTCCGACGCCCAAGTCAGTAGTGGCTAAGAAAAGGCAGAGGAAATAGCACAAAGGGGCTAAAGAGTCTCGCCTGGTGGTTTTCTCAGAGTCTGGGAGTCAGACCCCCTTTTCTACCAGCCCCCTGCTAAGTATTTATTTCCTGGTATTTATAGGAGCGCCTAGCCCGTTCAGATCGCGGCACGTGTTCAGTCGGATGTTCTCTGAGTTTCTGGGCATAGGGGACAGATAGCTGGTAGTAGGTTGCCTTGGGCCATGTTGTGATTTTGACAGCGTCAGCGTGTCAGAGCACCTTTTGAGGCGGCTTATGACATCTGTGAAAGGACATGTCAGAGGCTTCCTTAAATGCTCCTGCTGTACTCCCGAGGTCCCTAGGCGAGGTCGTCCTTTGGTATGGGCGGTGCCTCTTCGGAAAACACGCACTCAGTTCGGGGGTTCCCAGCTTCAGGGGGTCCCGCCTTCGGCGAGATCATGTTCAGCCGGTGATAGCTGGTGCCTCTTTTCCGAAGGTGATCTGTTACAACCTCGAGGGGTAGTACCATCCTCAAGTTTCCTGGCGTGCCGGGCTCGGAGCTCTTCGGCTATCTCCCGAGGTGTATGATCCCACCTTTTCTCGGGTAGCGCCAGTTTCTTCTGGCTATTACTGTGGCAGGGAGTTCGGCCAGATAGAGACGATAGCCTTTGGCTATCACAAGATATAGCAACCAAATGCAGCAGCCAAACACAAACAGCAAACACATGAAATGTGGCAGCAGCATATACCATAGGTTAGTCCGTAAAACATGTAATAAACTTAACCAAATCACTATGGCAGCCCTCCTCAAGCTAATTCTTGGTCTTAGGAGGATTTTAACACTAGTTAGTACTATCTTTTGTGTTACGGCCCATCTAGAGGGAGGTAAGGACTTTAGAATTTAGTATAGAAGTTTAATTTAAGTTTGCCTAGCAAGAATTAAGAAGTTTGCCAAAGTTCACTAAGTTCCGACAAGAATAAAGCTCTGAACTAAGTTCAGGGGCAAAATGGTAATTTTGCACCCTGAATGGCCGGGACGAGTCCCGAGTGTTTTAAAATGAATTTTTAGAACTTAACTTTTAACCTTAACTCAAACTCAACAAATAGACAAGAATTTAATCAAGAACTGTTAAGTTACAAAGATGGGGGACCTAATTGCACAAAACTTGAAACCTTGGTGATCTTGGTTGCTAAGTGAGGGTTTAAGAAGGGAAAGAGGGGGAGAAGCTGCCATTAACACGTTCTTAAGCTTCCCTCACTCATTTCTCTCTCAAATTGAACTTGGAATCAAGTGATCTTGGTGTCAAGAGGCGCAATTAAGGGTGTTTAAGCTTGGAGGATGCATTTTCAAGCTTGAATCCATGTTTTGGAAGCTTGAAAGGGCGTTTTTCTCCATCCCCTATTTTTGAACGAGGTATGATTCATGTTCTTGATTGAATTCGTGTTATTTGGTTGATTGGAAGCTTGGGTTTTGGTTGAAAGATGTGTTTTTGGTGTTTTAGAGCTTTGTTTTGGTATGGTTTTGTGTAGAACTTTGGAAGCTTGTTTGGAAGAGGAAGGGTTCGAATTCTTGCTTGTTCTTGGTGTTAAGGTAAGGGAGAAAGTGTTTTTAAGTTGTTGGATTGCTTTTGGATTGAAATGGATTGAGAAAGTTGAGTAATTTTTGGGTATGGTATGAAGAAACGTTTTGGGAATTATGATGGACTAGCTAAATTCGAAGGGTTGGTTTGATGCTTCTAATGCATCATAGTTTGGCTTTGATAGTTGGTTTTGTTCCTTGCAACATGTACTTCATGTGTATGAAATTTGGTAACTTTTGATGCATGTTTGCTATATGTATTTGGTTGCCAAAGTTCGTAGCAGCAAACGGCCGAATTCTGCATTTCTGCAGAATTGGCGACACGGCGCCAATTGGCCCGAAAATTGGCGACGCGTCGCCAATTCAATTTTTCAGTCACAGAACGTTTGTTCGCTGGCGACGCATCGCCAATTCCTTTTGCCTTTGGCGACGCGGCGCCAACACAAGAAAATGGGGGGTTTGACTTTTTGCTGCGTTGACCCGACCGAGACTACGGAAGGCTCGGAACGTGCCTAAGGGTCCGAGGATCCCGATGGTACTCCGAGACTTCCGAAAGTCCCACCGGAAGTATGAGTTTTCTTGAACTGTTTGAGGTAAGTAAGTTGCTTAGGCAACAAGTAAGGAAACAAATGTTGCAATTGAACTTAATTAGCTATCAATAGCTCAGGTGAGAGGTTTAGAACCCTCGTCGGCCTAGCCGTGCGGTAGCCACGAGGCCCCGAGGCGAAACCTTGTTCATCTAGTTTACATCAAAGAGGCCCTGCGGCCTAGTCTACAAGTCCCATCATAAATTCCCCTGCATAACAACTAGGTGAGAGGTTCTATGTTTGAATGAGGCTTGCTAAGGTTCGCCCTTGAGCCATATGATAGGTTGCTAAGTGATAGCGCTTGGCCTATATGTCAGGTTGCTAAGTGATTGCGCTTGGCCTGTATATGTGTCAGGTTTCTAAGTGATTGCACTTGGCCTGATACAGAGGACTACTTGAGGAGAGGTCTACCGGCCTAGTATATATATATATGACTAGTACCCTCATGCTGTGTGAGCTCGCAGCTAGAGTCCTAGTAATTTTTCTTGCAGGTACATCGAAGACCCTTACTGAGAATGTTGAATTCTCACTCCCTGTTTGTTATGCAGAGTCTGGAGTAGCAGGACCGGATAATCACTGAGGATTATCACGGTAGTACCTTTTTGTCTGTAAAGGTACGGTAGTTGAGAAACTTTAAGTTTCTAGCCTGCTTAAGTGTTAGTTGGTCTGTTGGTCAGGCTGTGGTACTAACTTGCTTCTTCCTTTGGCTGCAGAGCCTAGTAGCACTTGGCAAAGGACTTGTGAGACTCGCCACTGGGACAGGAGTCCAAAGTGGGAGCTAGGGTAAAAGATCTCAGCAAAGTCTTGTATTTTGATACAGTACTTTATTTTGCCTCCAGTATTTATGTTATAAAGAGTCCTTGACTCAGGGGATTGTTCTCTGGGTGAGAGCATTAATTACTTATGTATAAATGCTTTCACGAGCGGTGTATGTGTAGTTAATCACTCAAAGGTTGATTTTGATATGCTTTGGCATTTTGTATTTATTTATATAGAATTTTACCTAGCCGGCTAAATGTCTAAATGATTAAATGTTTTATGGTTTTAATAAACCAAGTCAAAGCATAAGTGCATACATATTGCATTTCTAGGTTAATCAACTAGTAGCATTGGATTTAATCCACACACATAACCAGCTAGCCAATTACAATCCACCGTGAGACAAACGCTCACAGGGTATCCCGGGCAGGGGCACGGGGATCGTGTCAGCGTTTTTGGTATCAGAGCTAAGGGTTTTATTTCATAGATATTGGAGGCTTAGACTGAGATCTAGTAGTAAAGTCCAAGTGCTAGGAAGTTAGTACTGACCAACATCTGGGGAAATGTTGTCTGGCTGTGGTTGCAGGTTATCATGGTTGATACGAGGTCTGGAATTTCGAGGGGGACTAGGGAACCTGGTGAAGGTTCTAGTGACCCAGTTGTGGCGAGGTTGGATGAGATATCCAGAGTGCTACAGAGTTTGACTGAGACTATGTCTCAGGTGGCACAGGGTATGAACACTCTTGTAACAGAGATGTTCAGAGATTATGGGGACAGAGGTGTTGCCCAGGAGGAAGTTGAGCCACAACAGGAACAGGAGAGGCATGCTGAGCAACAGCAAGTGCCTAGAGCTCAGGAACCCAGAAATCAAGTTCTTGAGGAGGTTGAGGAACCAGAGATGATGGAGGCTCCAAGGAGGGGAGACACTCCATATCAGATGAGACTGTTAGAGAAATTCAAGACAGTTGATCCACCTAGCTTTGACAGGACAGGAGATCCTGATAGAGCAGAGGATTGGTTGTCTGTTATGAACAGACTCTTCACTTGTGGTGGTTATGAGACAGAGCAGAGGATGGTTCTAGTACCTTTCTTTCTGAGAGGGAGAGCCAGTCTTTGGTGGGATGATGTGATGGAGTTGCTGAGGGAGAGTAACGGCACTCGTCCAGAGCACAAGAAAAAGGTGCTCAAGTGGACAGACTTCGAGAAGAAGTTCAGACAGGAGTATATCAGTGAAGCTGCACAGGATCAGAGGAGGATCCAGTTTGAGAATCTGACACAGGGGGAGATGTCAGTACGAGAGTATGAGCAGCGATACAATTCACTTATCCGGTATGCTCCATACATGTTGGGTAATGATGAGCTGAAAGCCAAGAAGTTTTCCCAGGGCCTGAAGCCTATTTTCAGGAGGTATATGGTGACAGTTGATATCAGGAGTTATCGCCAGATGGTTCAGAAGGCATTGGCATTGGAAAGGGAATTCGAGGATTCCAGGGCACCTATGAAAAAGGTGGAAGCTGGGCCATCTAACTTGGGGAAAAGTGCTGGAAAGCGACCAATGGTAGGGAACCAGGATCCATCTAAGAGGAGGAGGACAGGTGTGTGTCCTAGGTGCAGACGGTTCCATGGTGGAAGACCATGTACACTGGGCACAGATATTTGTAATGTCTGTGGTCAGAGAGGGCATTGGGCCAGGGATTGCCCAAGAGTTCGATCAGTTACAGGTCCATCTCGGGTTTTACCTCCAGTACCGCTTGCTATTGGGAACCGGCCTGGAGTAGTTGCTGCAGCAGTGAACCCAAGAGTCTTCGCTTTGACGAACCAGGCGGCTAGAGAACCGCCAGCTGTACGAGGTAATTTTACTTTTCTGAGCAGTAGTGTTAGAGTGCTTTTCGATACGGGAGCTACTCTTTCAGTGATATCTTCTGCCTTGGTAGATAAGCATAGTTTACAGCGTGAAATTGCGGGTGAGTTGAGACTCATCAGGACTGCAGGGAGAGGTTTTATTGTGACCAATGAAGTGGTTACTAGGTATCCTTTGCAGTTAGGTGATCATGACTTTTGTTGTGAGTTGTGGGTGATTGAGTTGAAATCATATGACCTGGTGCTAGGAATGGATTGGTTGAGTAAGCACAAGGCACAAATTAACTGTGCGAATCACTCAGTTGACATCATTGATGCTCAGGGAGCTAGAGTGACTTGCACAGGAGGGTTGGCATCTAGTGCTAAGAGTTTACACCTTAGACTTGTAGATACCATCCCTGTAGTTGGTGAAGAGGAGTATTACTCGTTGAATGGAGTAGCTATAGAGGAAGAGTTGGGGAGCATTCCTGTAGCTAATCAGTTTCCTGAGGTGTTTCCAGTGGAGTTACCTGGGTTACCACCTAGGAGGGATACTGAGTTTGCTATCCATCTGCAACCAGGGGTTGAGCCTATTTCAGTACCACCTTATAGGATGTCGGCTCCTGAGATGGATGAGTTGAAGAAGCAGTTGGAGGAACTGCTAAGGAAAGATTTCATAAGACCGAGTGTATCATCGTGGGGAGCTCCAGTATTATTTATGAAGAAGAAGGATGGGACTTTCAGGTTGTGCATCGATTACAGGAAGTTGAATGCAGTGACAGTTAAGAATAAGTATCCACTTCCTAGAATTGATGATTTGTTTGACAGACTCAGAGGAGCGAGAGTGTTTTCCAGGATTGATCTTCGGTCTGGGTATTTTCAGATCAGAGTTAAGGAGGAAGACATTCCGAAGACTGCCTTCAGGACAAGGTACGGACATTATGAGTATACGGTTATGCCTTTCGGTGTGACTAATGCTCCAGCAGTATTTATGGAAGCTATGAATCGGATCTTTAAGCCATTTTTGGATCAGTTTGTTAAGGTCTTCATCGATGATATTCTGATCTATTCACAGTCTACAGCAGAGCATGAGGAGCACCTTAGAACGGTTTTGCAAGTGCTGAAGGATAATCAGTACTATGCAAAATTTTCTAAGTGTGAGTTTTGGTCCGAGAGGATTCAGTTTTTGGGGCATATTATCAGTGCTCAAGGTTTGTCAGTTGATCCTGAAAAGGTTCAAGCAGTGGTTGATTGGAAGAGACCGACTACAGTTACAGAGGTCAGGAGTTTCTTGGGTCTAGCAGGTTACTACAGACGCTTCATAGAGAAATTCTCTGTGATAGCTACGCCGTTGAAAGCATTGACCAGGAAAGCTCAGAAATTTGAGTGGACACCGAAGTGTGAAGAAGCCTACATGAAGCTGAAGGAAAAGTTGACCAGTGCACCCATACTTGTGTTACCAGACCCGGACAGAGCCTTTACAGTTTATACTGATGCGTCAGGTTCAGGTTTAGGTTGTGTTCTACATCAGGACAGTCAGGTGATTGCTTATGGTTCGAGACAGCTAAGGCCTAATGAGTTGAACTACCCTGTTCATGATCTTGAGCTTGCAGCAGTGATCTTTGCACTGAAATTATGGAGACATTATTTGATGGGAAGATCGTTCAGAATCTTCACTGATCACAAGAGTTTGAAGTATTTGTTTACTCAAAAGGATCTGAACATGAGACAGCGGTGATGGATTGAGTACATTAAAGACTATGATTGTTCGATCGAGTATTGTGCTGGTAAAGGGAACGTGGTAGCAGATGCTTTGAGCCGGAAGTACACAGGGGTGATCTTGTCCAAGGATCAGGCTACAGATTCTTCAGAAGGAGCATTGAAGGATTGTTTCTTAGCTTTGCATGAATTATGGCAAAGTCGAGAAAAATCCTTAGTCTACGTTTTGGAGATTCAGACGGCTTGGGTAGCCAGAGTCAGAGAAGCTCAGTTAAAAGATCCATTGTTGAAGAAGATTTCAGGTGAAGCTAAGACTGGTGCTTTGAAGAAAGAGTTCAAGTACAAAGATGGAATACTGCATTATGGTGATCGACTCTATGTGTCGAATGTTGAGGGACTTAGGCAGCAAGTCCTACAGGAGGCACATAGTAGTACATTGAGTATTCACCCTGGTGTTAGTAAGATGTATCAAGATCTGAAGACACATTTTTGGTGGCCAGGATTGAAGAGAGATGTACGAGGACATGTGGGAAAGTGTTTGACATGTCAGGTGGTAAAAGCTGAACACCAGAAACCAGCAGGCACACTTCAGAGTTTATCTCTACCAGTGAGGAAGTGGGGATCCGTTACTATGGATTTCCTAGTGGGGTTACCGACCACCCGGAGTCAGCATGATGCTATTTGGGTAGTGGTTGACAGATTGACGAAGTCGGCACACTTTATACCGATCAGAGTCACCTATACATTGGAGAGGTTGGCTCAGTTATATCTCAGGGAGATTGTGAGACTCCATGGGATACCGGATCAGATCATATCGGACAGAGATCCACGATTTACATCATGGTTTTGGAATGCTTTTCAGGAAGCATTGGGCAGTAAAGTTAGCCTCAGTACTGCTTTTCATCCGCAGACTGACGGACAGTCAGAGAGGGTGATTCAGACTTTGGAGGACATGCTACGCATGTGTGTCATTGATTTCAGAGGTGATTGGGATCAGCACTTACCACTGATCGAGTTTGCCTATAATAACAGTCATCAATCTGTTATTGGAATGGCGCCCTATGAAGCTTTGTATGGGAGACGGTGTATGACACCTCATTGTTGGGCAGATCCGACAGACAGAGTGGTCGTTGGACCTGAGATCATAGCTGACACTACAGCTAAGATTAAGTTGATTCAGCAGAGAATCAAGACAGCTAATGACAGACAGACTAAGTATGCAAACAGAAGAAGAAGAGAATTGAGTTTTGAGGTTGGTGACAAAGTACTTCTGAAAGTGTCGCCCATGAGAGGAGTTAGTCGTTTTGGACAGAGGGGCAAGTTAGCTCCAAGGTTCATTGGACCGTATGAAGTGTTAGAGAAAGTTGGGAAAGTTGCTTATCGGTTGGCTTTACCGCCTAACCTTTCTCAAGTGCATAATGTGTTTCACGTTAGTTTACTCAGGAAGTGCACAGTTGAGCCCGGACAGGTAGTAAATCCTTCAGTGATACCCATTCAGGAAGACTTGACTTATGAAGAGAAACCAGTTCAGATTTTGGATAGGCAAGTCAAGAAACTGCGGACTAAGTGGATTCCGATGGTTAAGATCCTTTGGTCTAACCATAGTGAGGAGGAAGCTACCTGGGAGACGGAGCAGGATATGCTGAAAAGATATCCTGGTGTTTTTCCAGAGTTGCAACGGAATTTGGGGGACCAAATTCCAGAAGGAGGGGAGAATGTTACGGCCCTTCTAGAGGGAGGTAAGGACTTTAGAATTTAGTATAGAAGTTTAATTTAAGTTTGCCTAGCAAGAATTAAGAAGTTTGCCAAAGTTCACTAAGTTCCGACAAGAATAAAGCTCTGAACTAAGTTCAGGGGCAAAATGGTAATTTTGCACCCTGAATGGCCGGGACGAGTCCCGAGTGTTTTAAAATGAATTTTTAGAACTTAACTTTTAACCTTAACTCAAACTCAACAAATAGACAAGAATTTAATCAAGAACTGTTAAGTTACAAAGATGGGGGACCTAATTGCACAAAACTTGAAACCTTGGTGATCTTGGTTGCTAAGTGAGGGTTTAAGAAGGGAAAGAGGGGGAGAAGCTGCCATTAACACGTTCTTAAGCTTCCCTCACTCATTTCTCTCTCAAATTGAACTTGGAATCAAGTGATCTTGGTGTCAAGAGGCGCAATTAAGGGTGTTTAAGCTTGGAGGATGCATTTTCAAGCTTGAATCCATGTTTTGGAAGCTTGAAAGGGCGTTTTTCTCCATCCCCTATTTTTGAACGAGGTATGATTCATGTTCTTGATTGAATTCGTGTTATTTGGTTGATTGGAAGCTTGGGTTTTGGTTGAAAGATGTGTTTTTGGTGTTTTAGAGCTTTGTTTTGGTATGGTTTTGTGTAGAACTTTGGAAGCTTGTTTGGAAGAGGAAGGGTTCGAATTCTTGCTTGTTCTTGGTGTTAAGGTAAGGGAGAAAGTGTTTTTAAGTTGTTGGATTGCTTTTGGATTGAAATGGATTGAGAAAGTTGAGTAATTTTTGGGTATGGTATGAAGAAACGTTTTGGGAATTATGATGGACTAGCTAAATTCGAAGGGTTGGTTTGATGCTTCTAATGCATCATAGTTTGGCTTTGATAGTTGGTTTTGTTCCTTGCAACATGTACTTCATGTGTATGAAATTTGGTAACTTTTGATGCATGTTTGCTATATGTATTTGGTTGCCAAAGTTCGTAGCAGCAAACGGCCGAATTCTGCATTTCTGCAGAATTGGCGACACGGCGCCAATTGGCCCGAAAATTGGCGATGCGTCGCCAATTCAATTTTTCAGTCACAAAACGTTTGTTCGCTGGCGACGCATCGCCAATTCCTTTTGCCTTTGGCGACGCGGCGCCAACACAAGAAAATGGGGGGTTTGACTTTTTGCTGCGTTGACCCGACCGAGACTACGGAAGGCTCGGAACGTGCCTAAGGGTCCGAGGATCCCGATGGTACTCCGAGACTTCCGAAAGTCCCACCGGAAGTATGAGTTTTCTTGAACTGTTTGAGGTAAGTAAGTTGCTTAGGCAACAAGTAAGGAAACAAATGTTGCAATTGAACTTAATTAGCTATCAATAGCTCAGGTGAGAGGTTTAGAACCCTCGTCGGCCTAGCCGTGCGGTAGCCACGAGGCCCCGAGGCGAAACCTTGTTCATCTAGTTTACATCAAAGAGGCCCTGCGGCCTAGTCTACAAGTCCCATCATAAATTCCCCTGCATAACAACTAGGTGAGAGGTTCTATGTTTGAATGAGGCTTGCTAAGGTTCGCCCTTGAGCCATATGATAGGTTGCTAAGTGATAGCGCTTGGCCTATATGTCAGGTTGCTAAGTGATTGCGCTTGGCCTGTATATGTGTCAGGTTTCTAAGTGATTGCACTTGGCCTGATACAGAGGACTACTTGAGGAGAGGTCTACCGGCCTAGTATATATATATATGACTAGTACCCTCATGCTGTGTGAGCTCGCAGCCAGAGTCCTAGTAATTTTTCTTGCAGGTACATCGAAGACCCTTACTGAGAATGTTGAATTCTCACTCCCTGTTTGTTATGCAGAGTCTGGAGTAGCAGGACCGGATAATCACTGGGGATTATCACGGTAGTACCTTTTTGTCTGTAAAGGTACGGTAGTTGAGAAACTTTAAGTTTCTAGCCTGCTTAAGTGTTAGTTGGTCTGTTGGTCAGGCTGTGGTACTAACTTGCTTCTTCCTTTGGCTGCAGAGCCTAGTAGCACTTGGCAAAGGACTTGTGAGACTCGCCACTGGGACAGGAGTCCAAAGTGGGAGCTAGGGTAAAAGATCTCAGCAAAGTCTTGTATTTTGATACAGTACTTTATTTTGCCTCCAGTATTTATGTTATAAAGAGTCCTTGACTCAGGGGATTGTTCTCTGGGTGAGAGCATTAATTACTTATGTATAAATGCTTTCACGAGCGGTGTATGTGTAGTTAATCACTCAAAGGTTGATTTTGATATGCTTTGGCATTTTGTATTTATTTATATAGAATTTTACCTAGCCGGCTAAATGTCTAAATGATTAAATGTTTTATGGTTTTAATAAACCAAGTCAAAGCATAAGTGCATACATATTGCATTTCTAGGTTAATCAACTAGTAGCATTGGATTTAATCCACACACATAACCAGCTAGCCAATTACAATCCACCGTGAGACAAACGCTCACAGGGTATCCCGGGCAGGGGCACGGGGATCGTGTCATTTTGGGCTCTAGAAACCCAGAAATTCTCTGCCATCACTGTGCACTTCACACTAGGCCACAAAACCTTCAATAAGTGCACTCCCCTCACTAACCTTGGTTCATCAAGCACATGGCTCTCTTCCAAGCTTAGCCCTAGCTCCATGGATGTTTGAAAATTGCAGAAAACAACCCATGAGAGAAGGAGAACCCTTACCTTGATGGGTATGCTGAAATTGGAGCTTGATCCTAGGTGCACTCAAGCAATAGCACCAAATAGCTTCCAATTGTGCTTCCTTGACTTCAATTGCAAGTAGTTTTGAGTTTGAAGGTGATAGCCAAAGGCTATTGCCTCCTCGGTAGTAACTCCCTGCCAGAATATTGGCCGAGGAGTCTGACGTCACCCAAGAGAGGATCTTTTTACGGACCTTGGAAGGTGCGAAGTCAAACACTATCAGCTCGAGACTTCGGTTAGCTCGTCAGGAATTCCGAGGACAACACCGTCTCCATCGAGGGGCCAAACTGACTGCCTCCAGGTAAGAGATCCATCTCTCTGAAGCAAGGAAGAATCTCCCCGAAGGCAGAGGCCCCGAAGAGGATCTTCCCCGAACAAGAAACACCTGAACAAGGGAATCCCCTAACTATGGGTGTGAGTCCCGAAGAAGGTGTTCATCAAGGGAACTCCCAGAACTATGGGATAGATCCCGAAGGAGGTGCTCGCACCAAAGGACGGATAGAATCCGAAGAGGGTGCACGCACCGAAGGGCGACCTCGCCCAGGGGACCTCGGGAGTACGGTATGAGCATTTAAGGAGCCTCTGACATGTCGCCCACAAGCCCTACACGTCACATCTGAACGGCGAACTGACACGCCGCAGCCGCCCCCGTCCTGACACAACCCGTCCGGGTCCAGGGCTAAAGGAGGGTGCAAACGGCTTCCTGTCCCCTAGGTCCAAAACTACAGATCAAATCCGATCGAACACGTGTCATGATCTGAACGGACCAGCTACTCCTATAAATACTAGGAAATGGGACTGGGCAAAGGATGGGCATTTTCCTCCCTCTGAGAGAACACAAAACAGGCAAGACACTTGATCCCTTAGTGTTCTTCCTCCACTTTCACTCAGAAAACTGACTTGGGCGTCGGAGGGTCCTCCCCGGAAAAGCAAACCGGGGACCTCCTAACCTCTTCTTTGAGCTTTTCAGGCACGCTCAGCTGAGAAACCAGAGCTCCAGGCGCTCGCCTCCTCAGGAAGTCTCTCCACCTGTCAACATGACAGCAAACGAAGATGCCTTGGGGCATCATTTGGCGCCGTCTGTGGGAAACTACTCCCAGGTAGCTGTCGTCGAAACTCGGCGTTCGAAGGACAAAGGACTCCCGAAGTCCTCGTCTGCGCCTGAGACCCAACCAGCTACCGAACAAAGTCCCCCAGAGACTTCCTTGCCTGAAGAGGAACGCCCTCTTGTCATCACCATGGGTTTTTTACGAGACTTTCAGAGGTCTGTTGTGGCTGAAATGACACAACAGATAGACCGAAGGTGGCCCCCACCAGCCCAGGCGCAAAAACCCACTTTGCCAGCACGACCTCAAGAGAAAAGCCCGAGGGCAACCCATCATAGCTCGGGAAGTGGGGAGCCACGGGAAGAGTCCTTGACAGATAACTTGCCCCTCGGGGCACGGCTGGCGGAAAGAGCGAGGTCTGAACAACCCGAAGTCCCGTCCAGAAGAAGTTTGTCACCAGAGGCAAAGTCCCCCTCACCTCGGTACCGAAGTCGCTCCCCGAAGAGACAGCAACAGTCCTCTTACCGAAAAACCTCCAAGCACCAAGAAGAGGAGCCCAGTGCTACACTCCTCCTGGAGAAAGTCTTGGCAAGACTGGAGAGAGTGGAACAGCAGGTGGCACGCAAGCCTGTTTGGGCCAGGCTAACTGAAACCGTCTCTGGAGATGAAACTCCTTTCGCCCGAACAGTGGTGCAGGCGGCCATGCCAAGTGACTTCAGGCTACCTCGGCTAGAGACCTATGAGGGTCGGACTGATCCCCAGGCCCACCTAACAAAGTACAAACGCAGCATGGTGCTACATGGGGCTGATGATGCTACGCTCTGCAAGTGCTTTGAAGTCACCCTCGCAGGACCCGCAACTGCCTGGTACAATTCCCTGCCTCCCGGAAACATCAGGGGGTTCCAGGAGCTGTCCACAGCGTTCACCCAACAGTTCATTGGGAGCAAGCCGACGGTGAAAATGCCCGTCCAGATGTTTGACATAGCACAAAGAAACGGGGAAACCATCCGTGACTATGTCGAGAGGTTCAACAGAGAGGCCCTCAGTGTTCCGGACTTTCGTCCCGAAATCCGCATCCTCGCCATGATAAGGGGCCTCCGGAGGGATTCACACTTGTTTTATGAATTCTCCAAAGATCCCCCGGACACGCTGGGAGAATTCTACCGAAGGGCTGAACAACATATGACAGCCGAAGAGCTGAGAATGACGGGACCAAAGGCTGACCAGATTCACACTCGTGGCGAAGGGTCCAGCCAGCAAGCCCGGTGTCCAACGGAACAGTTAGGCCGACCTCGGAGAGCGCGAGTAGGAGGAAGGAAGCCCCAAAACTTTACACCTCTGAGCACCACGAGGGCTAACATCCTCATGGCGTTGGAAAAACAGGGGGCTCAAATCCAACGACCGAGGGGCATGACTGCTGACAACAGAAGGAACATGAAGAAGTTCTGTCAGTTCCACCGTGATCACAGTCATGACACCGAAGACTGCTTTCAGTTGAAAAAGTACATTGAATCACTGATAAAGCAGGGCTAGCTTCGGCGTTATTTGAGAATGCCTTCCCTGAAAGGGAAAAAAGAGGAAGAAGGAAAGCCCGATGACGAGGATTACGATTCAGACAGGCAAAGGAACCGAAGTCTGAGAAGGCGCCCTCCACCTTCGGTAGGAGTAATACAGACGATCAGAACCGGACTTCCATCCTCGGAAAGAAAAAGAAGGGCCAGAGAGATAGCGGTGATGGAATATCAGAACCCAACGAAAAAATTGGCCCGCGAGGATGGCTCCACCATCGTATTTCCCCATGACGATCCATTGCTGATAATGGCGAGGATAGGAAACTGGGACGTCAAGAGGGTACTGCTGGACGATGGGTCAAACGCAGACGTCTTGTTCTCACACTTGCTGCCAAGCTTGGGCATATCCAGGAGTGACCTCAAGGCTGTTACTTCACCCACGTTCGGCGTAGGACCATCTGAGCTACCTGTCCTTGGGTGGATCGACCTCCCCTTGATGATGAAAGGAACTTCGGAGAAAGGAATTGCTGAGTTGTTCGCCTCTACCACGGCAAGATTCATAGTCATGGACGTCCCTTCATCATACAACGCCATCCTCGGCAGACAGACACAGGGAAATTTGCACATTCGCCCTGATGTAAAGTACTTGACCGTCACCTTCGCCACCAAAGAAGGAGACGAAAAGATCTTCAATGATCAAGGCGAGGTGAGAAAGGTGTTCGTCAGAGCACGAAAGGCTCCAGCAAGCAACTTAGCACATGCTGTAGAAGCAAAAGAGCTGGAAAGGGGCTAGGCAGAAGATCCTACAAAAGCGGAAACAGAAGAAGTAGAGCTTGTCCCAGGCCATAATACCCGAATAGGGAAAAGCATGGCCGAGGGAGACAAGGAAAAACTTGTATCTTTTCTGCTTGCAAATAAAGACTGCCTTCATCACTGAGGGAGGAACATATTGCTATATCAGGATGCCCTTCGGACTCAAAAATGCAGGAGCCACCTACCAGAGGCTGATGAACAAAGTCTTCAAAGACCAAATGGGGAGGAACATGGAGGTGTATGTTGATGATATGATATTCAAAAGCAAACTGCCTGGCTACCACGTTGAAGATTTAGAGGAAACCTTCCAAAAACTCAGAGCCTTCGGGATCCGCCTTAATCCTGAGAAATGCATCTTCAGGGTGACCTCGGGAAAGTTCCTTGGGTACATGGTATCCAAAAGAGGCATCGATGCTAACCCCGAGAAGATTAAGGCTCTGCTCGAATTCCGAACTCCTGCCACAGTCAAAGACGTGCAAAGACTCACCGGAAGAATAACCTCTTTGAGCAGGTTTATTTCCAGGTACGGAGATAGGTGTCGACCCTTCTTCAAAGTGCTCACAAAGGCAGCAAAGATGGAAGGCGACCTCGGAAGGAATGGTCATCCTTGGGATGAAGATTGCCAAAAAGCCTGGGAAGAACTCAAAGTCTACTTGGCCGGCCTGCCGACTCTGCGGCAACCTCGAGAGGGAGAGCCTCTCGTATTATACCTCGCCGTCACAGAAAAAGCTGTGAGCTCGGTCCTCGTGAAAGAAGAAGGGCCAAAGCAATGGCCGGTCTACTATGTCAGCAAGTCCCTGCATGGCGCCGAAGTCAGGTACCCTTTGCTTCAAAAAGCTATATACACCTTAGTGCTTGCAGGGAGAAGGCTGCGGCCATACTTTCAGGCTCACCCCATTATCGTCCGAAGTACCCTGCCTCTACGGGATGTTATGAGGAAAGTTGATCACTCGGGAAGGCTTTCCAAGTGGTGTATAGAGCTTGGCGAACACGACATCACGTATGAACCCCGAAAAGCTATAAAAGCTCAAGCTTTGGCAGACTTCATCGCCGAAGTACCAAACACCGAGGAGGGACATTCGTTTTCGGGCGAAGACGAGCCAGAATGGACGTTAGATGTTGACGGGGCCTCAGGATCCGAACACCAGGGAGCTGGAGTGATTATCAGAGGCCCCGAAGGCCTAGAAGTAATGAAGGCCATCAAGTTCAGTTTTAACGCCACCAACAATATGGCCGAGTATGAGGCCCTCATAGCAGGATTACGCCTGGCCAGAAAGATTGGCGTGAGAAACTTGAAGGCCCACAGTGATTCCCAGCTGGTGGTCCAGCAAATGGCAGGGGACTATGGCACGAAAGACCCGACCTTGGCGAAATACCATGAGTTGGTAACAAAGCTTATTCGGGAGTTCGACGCCGTGAAAATCGAGAACGTACCCCGACGAGAAAATGATGAGGCAGACTGCTTGGTGATGTCCAAAACTTGCACCGAAGTGCTAAGCCACCCCAGCGTCGCGATGTTAAGCATAGCGACCTCGGGGAAAGGATGGAAAGAACCAATCAAAACGTATCTCGCAACCAAAACATTCCCCGAAGAACCCAGCGAAGCCGCAAAAGTGCGAAGGCGCTCCGGACGTTTCTTCTTAATTGGAGAAGAACTATATCGGCAAGGATATGCAAATCCACTACAGAGGTATGTTAGTGAAGAGGATACTGAAATGATCCTCGAAGAAGTTCACGAAGGTGCCTGTGGTTCGCACATCAGAACCGACGCCCTAGCAGCAGTGATACTTCGCCAAGGATACTTCTGGCCTACCCTGAGAAAGGACGCCAAGCAGTTCATCCGGAAATGTGGTAGTTGCTAGAGACATGCGAACATCCAAAGAACACCCTCGGAGTTCGTGACTTCAGCAGACTATCCTTGGCCCTTCTTAGTTTGGGGCATAGACCTCATCGGGCCACTCCCAACGGCGCCTGGAGGCGTAAAGTTCTGCGTAGTAGCAGTAGACTATTTCTCTAAGTGGGTCGAGGTAGAACCTCTGACAACTATCTCGGCAAAAGAAGTGCAGAAGTTCGTATGGAAAAACATCGTATGCAGATTTGGCATACCGAGGGTACTCGTAGCGGACAATGGATCCTAGTTCATGGACAAAGGATTCCAAGAGTTCATTAGCGACCTCGGGACAAAAATGCACTTCACCCCAGTAGCTCACCCCCAAAGTAATGGGCAGGTAGAAGTATCTAACAGGACCATAAAAGATGGTCTGAAAAAGAGATTGGGAGAAGCAAAAGGGAAATGGCCAGGAGAACTCCAAAGCGTGTTATGGAGTTACCGAACAACACCCCGAAGAGCCACAGGGGAAACGCCCTTTTCACTCGTCTTCGGTACAGAGGCCATCATCCCTGTCGAGGTAGTACAACCGTCAATACGAGTCCAAGTGTTCGATGAAAAAGGAAATGACCTCGGCCGGAGAACCAAGCTCGACCTCGTAAGCGAACACAGAGAAGTAGCTGAGCTGAGAAGAAAAGCTTTCCAGCAAAGAGTGGCAGCAGCCATAAACCTACGTGCCAGGCCAAAAGGAATAAAGAAGGGAGATCTCGTTCTCCGAAAGGCTGAATTTGCACCCCGAAAGCCGTCCCACAGGGTACTTCGCGCAAATTGGGAAGGACCGTACCTGGTACTTGCCGAAGTACGAAAAGGAGTTTATAAGCTCGGTGATGCCGAAGGCATAGAATTAAAAAACACTTGGCACTCAGAGGCCTTGAAAAAATTCTATGCCTAAAAAGTTTGGTGGGAAAGTTGTATTGCACAAGTTGGACAAATTTGTCCAAGTAAAAAGTTCTGAAGAAGTACAAAACAAGAGTCTCACGAAAGCAATCGCCGAGGAAAGCAAAAGTATGGTTTTCCGAAGTCCCTTGAGCGAATATGTTCGGGACAAAGGAAAGCAAGAGTATGGTTTTCCGAAGTCCTTTGATCGAATATGTTCGGGACAAAGGAAAGCAAAAGTATGGTTTTCCGAAGTCCCTTGAGTGAATATGTTCGGGATAAAGGAAAGCAAGAGTATGCTTTTCCGAAGTCTCTCGAGCGAATTATGTTCGGGACAAAGGGCCACAAAGGGATCTGGCAAAAAATACTTGGCCAAATTTTTATTTATTGAGCCAAAGAGTGCTTACAGAGAAGAAAATTGCTAAAAGACTACAAAAAAGAAGAAGAAAATGAAGACAAAAGGCCCTAGTACAAACTAAGGAACCTCGGCGTCTTGAGAACTGCCAGCCTCTGTGCTTTTATCAGCAGCCTTCGGTGCCGAGAAAGAAGAAGGCAGTTTCAAGTGCTCGATCTCGGACCAAGTCCACCGAGGCTCCTTCGGGATGTTCATGCCTTCGAGGAAGGAGAGGTCAAAATCTGGGAACTTCTGCAGAATTTGGTGCCGAGCAAGACAGAAGCCGTCTTGAAAACCCAACTTCGTCATATCATCAGACTCCCGCTTCTTGACCGCCAAATCTGCATAGTCCTTCTCCAGATCCGCGTAATCCTTCTCCAGATCCTTAACCTTTCTCTTCAATGTCTTCATCTTCTTCTTCTCTTCTGAAGGCTTCTTCAGAGATGCGACCTCGGCTTCGAGCTGGGCCTTTTCCTCGAGCGTCTTCGCAAGGATTGCGTCACTTTCTGACTTATCCTTTTGAATCGCTTCTACGGTCGAAGTTAGCTCCGCCACCCGAGAGCCGATGTCGGAAAGTTTCTGGGAAGAGCCTTTCTCAAGTTCCTCTTTCTCCTTTATGAACCCCTCCCAAAGTTCAGCAATTTCCTTCTCCGAAGACTGCTTCAGCTGAGCATTGTCGGCAGCCAACACCGAACACTGGGCCTTCGTCTTGGTGTAAAGGTCCCAGAGTGACGCCCTCCGTTCTGTCTCTCGCACCACCCGAACCCGGAGCAACGCGGCATACCCCATCAGCTGCAAAAAAAGGCAAAACAAAGGGAAAATGACGCTGAGTAAAAAGCAAAGGCAAAATCAGCATTAAGGAAACAGTGAAGCATACCTGATCGGCATGTTTAGTGAGTTTGGCGGCCAAAGAGATGTCGCCAGGGTAAGCCTCCGTAAGGGCCTTGTAAGAGGCCTCAGTAAAAACCCCTTTGCACATCTGCTTGGCCATCTCGGGACAGTCCTCGGAGTACATATTCATGTCCTCCGTGAACGTCCAGAAGGGCTCCTTCGGAACTTTCCCTGTCGGGACTTGGGCATCCCGAAGGGCCCTCTTGCGGGCGTGTTCGGCAACCCAGTCAGGAGCGGCCACCTCCACTGCACAACAAGGCAGGAAAATTGGTTAAGGCCAGAAAAGTCTTAAGGATTTACAAGAGAAAAAAGGTTCTTCGACAAAATACAAACCTGCTGGCACCTTGGTAACGTCGTCGTCAAGAATCGACGTCACCTCAGTAGAGACCCCCTTGCCTCTTATTCGGCGCCGTTCCTCGGCAGAAGGGGTATCCTCCCCATCACCCTCCAGAAGAGCATGCGAAGGCGTGGGGCTTTGAGGAAGGACGTCGGAAGAAGGGACGTCAACAGGAGGAACCTCGGGCAAAGGGGCAGCAAGGTCTTCGGGCTCCTCACCTACCTCCTCCGGAATTTGCGGAAGAGAGGAAGGAGCAGCTTTCTTTGCCCGTTTGGGGGGAGGGCCACCCGAAGTCTGCTTCCGCCTCCGAGAGGCGGCCTTCTTTGTCTGTTCGCCCCTCTGGGCCTGCCCGGTAAAAAGAGCCTTGTAGAAGGCAGCCGCGTCGTCGCCCATCTCTGAAAAAAGGAAGAGAAGATCAATGTAAGTCCAAAATGAAGTTATGAAGGAAAAAATGAGAAAGTAACTTACTCTCGTAAAAAGACTCATAAGTCTCTTTCCCCCGAAGGAGTTTCACGAGCTAGGAGTCCTTCCCCGAAGAAGCCGGTTTCGGCATGTTGAGGTCTGTCACATGCTCCTTTACCACCTTGAGTTCCCGAAGGACCTCTTCGGTCATGAGCCTCCAGTTGATCGGAAAGGGGTAAAGGGCACGAGGAGAGACCTCGGCAGCCCAGTCAGAGACGGCCCGGATGCGCCTGTCGAAGTCCTCGAAGATAGGTGCTACGTCGGCGTCTAGCAGTATCTTCGGGTCAACAACATCCATCTTGAGCCTCCCCTGAGCCCACTTGGTCAGGATGTGCGACCAAGCTTCCGACTTCTTCAGGAAAAAGAATTTTTGTTGCCACCCTCGCCAGCTATCTTTGGTGGGGAAGGTGAACGTATTCTTTTTGCTCCCGGATCCCCGAGGTAGCATAAAGTAGAAGCCACCCTTCGGGACCACGAAGAGCTTGTAGTACTGAAGAAAAACTACAAAGTGAGGTTTTATTTTGAAAACGCCGTACATACAGTGGAAGGCGTTGAAATAGCAGTACGAGTTCGGTGGGAGTTGGTTAACGGCAATGCCATGGAAATTGCAGAATGCGCTAACCATCTCCGGGGGGGGATACCGAAGTCCGGCCTTCTGTTGGGCTCGGAAAATGGTGATTTCATCACTTCGGTTGGAGAAAGCAAATTGGTCAGGACGGGGCAACCTCGTCACAGAGTAAGAGGGTAAGAAAAACTTTTTCTTCCACTTCGCTAGCTTTGCCGGAGTAGTGCAGCAGGGGTGAGAAAGAAGAGGTTGCCAACTCTCGGGGACAGGCATGATGAAAACGAGTTCGGAAAAAACAAGGAAGAATCTTTGAAAAAAGCAGAAGGACTAAAACCCACCAAAGGTCTTGCCGGAATCTGGATTCCTGGAAGCCGTCGTGAAAAGTGGTCGGAAAAATGCCTGAAAAAGGAGAACCGCCGCGGAAAATCGGGAGAGAATTAGAAGGCAAAAGAAAGCAAAAGCAGAAGAAGAAAGAGGGTTATGACAGGACTGATATATATAGGCCGAGAAGGCCAGGAGAATCGTCGTCATTAGTACCCCTCGGAAGGCGAAGCGTCGCCATAACTGCTATGGGCGCCTGAAAAGTCGCGCCAGCTGTACTCAGTGCATTCTTACCCAATAAAAGTGTGCCATGTGTCGGTCATCGCGCAGCAAATGTGCCACGTGTCGTCCATCACGTCGAGCACGCCCTCTGACACCGTTTGGTCTAGAGGCGCCGCCCTAAACTGACTCTGCTGGATACAGGACGCGACGCATGAGCAGACCTATAAAGGCCAAAAAGTAGGTTACCTCAAAGACACCAAAAGACAGCCTGTGACTTCGAGCAAAACGTTTATCTTCGGTACAAGGTTATCCTATTTCCCCTTGGCACAAGGACACCAAGAGACAGCCTGTGACTTCGGGCAGAAGGTGTATCTTCGGCATAGGGACAGCCTATCTTCTCGCGCCTCGAGGACGCAAAAATGCTGCCCATCAGTACAAGCAGAAGAAGGCGCCTTCGGCACAGATATCACAACCACAGGACCCGAAAACCGATGAACCGAAGTTTCTCACTACGGCTTTTCAGAGGGGGGCCTGTGATAGCCAAAGGCTATTGCCTCCTCGGTAGTAACTCCCTGCCAGAATATTGGCCGAGGAGTCTGACGTCACCCAAGAGAGGATTTTTTTACGGACCTCGGAAGGTTCGAAGTCAAACACTATGAGCTCGAGACTTCGGTCAGCTCGTCAGGAATTCCGATGACAACACCGTCTCCATCGAGGGGCCAAACTGACTGCCTCCGGGTAAGAGAGCCATCTCTCTGAAGCAAGGAAGAATCTCCCCGAAGGCAGAGGCCCCGAAGAGGATCTTCCCCGAACAAGAAACACCTGAACAAGGGAATCCCCTAACTATGGGTGTGAGTCCCGAAGAAGGTGTTCATCAAGGGAACTCCCAGAACTATGGGATAGATCCCGAAGGAGGTGCTCGCACCAAAGGACGGATAGAATCCGAAGAGGGTGCACGCACTGAAGGGCGACCTCGCCCAGGGGACCTCGGGAGTACGGTATGAGCATTTAAGGAGCCTCTGACATGTCGCCAACAAGCCCTACACGTCACATCTGAACGGTGAACTGACACGCCACAGCCGCCCCTGTCCTGACACAACCCGTCCGGGTCCAGGGCTAAAGGAGGCTGCAAACGGCTGCCTGTCCCCTAGGTCCAAAACTACAGATCAAATCCGACCGAACACTTGTCATGATCTGAACGGACCAGCTACTCCTATAAATACTAGGAAATGGGACTGGGCAAAGGATGGGCATTTTCCTCCCTCTGAGAAAACACAAAACAGGCAAGACACTTGATCCCTTAGTGTTCTTCCTCCACTTTCACTCAGAAAACTGACTTGGGCGTCGGAGGGTCCTCCCCGGAAAAGCAAACCGGGGACCTCCTAACCTCTTCTTTGAGCTTTTCAGGCACGCTCAGCTGGGAAACCAGAGCTCCAGGCGCTCGCCTCCTCAGGAAGTCTCTCCACCTGTCAACATGACAGCAAACGAAGATGCCTTGGGGCATCAGAAGGTATGGTGGCTATCGAGGAAGTGTGGAGGAGAGGGTTGGCTTTCTTTTTTCTGGTGGAGGCCGAAATTTAGAGAAGCAAAGGTGGTCTTGACTACTTAAATAGTCAAAAGTACACTAAACACACTTAAGTAGTCTTAACCTTGTCTTATGTCATTTTCCTTGCTACAGGACTATGGTTTCTTAGTCTTAATCTCCTGGCCCACATTTGACCATCCTTATCTTCCTTTAGCAGCCCTCCTTATGTGGGATAACCCCACAAAACTTCCATTTGACTTAAGTCATAGACATACACATCTTAAGGCCTACTTTAGAACACTTAGGTCCTTTATGCCTTTTTATGTTTTCTTTGTCCTTAGTTGTTTTCCATAAGCAATTTGGTCCTCCAATAGCACTTTTATACCATTTATATCCTTCCCATAACTCTCCAAATCTCTTTTTTAAAAGTTTTGCAATTGAGTACCCGAATTTCCAAAATCTTACAAAAAAGTCCATAGGTTGCTTGACAAACAAGCAATCCTTAAGGCTTTTCTCGGGGACCAAGTTGTCAACTTGGAACACTTTTAAGGATGTGTTGATCATACCTTTTACCTCCCACACTACAATCACTATGGTGAGAATTACACAATATAATGGTTTTTAGCCATTATGACACACTTGTAATTCTCCCATTTTGTGAGGTGGTAACAGCTGAGGCCTAATGAACTGAACTATCCTGTTCATGATCTTGAGCTAGCAGCAGTGATTTTTGCACTGAAGTTGTGGAGGCATTATTTGGTGGGGAGGTCATTTAGAATCTTCACCGATCACAAGAGTTTGAAATATTTATTTACCCAGAAGGATCTGAATATGAGACAGTGCCGATGGATTGAATACATAAAAGATTATGACTGTTCGAATGAGTATTACGCTGTAAAGGGAAAGGTGGTAGCAGATGCATTGAGCTGGAAGTACACAGGAGTGATTTTATCCAAGGATCAGGTTACAGATTCCTCTGAAGGAGTATTGAGGGACTGTTTCTTAGCTTTGTTTGAATTATGGCAAAGTCGAGAAAAATCCCTAGTCTATGTTTTGGAGGTCCAGTCAGCTTGGTTAGTCAGAGTCAAAGAAGCTCAGATGCAAGATCCATTGTTGAAGAAGATTTTAGGCGAAGCTAAGTCTGGTACTATAAGGAAGGAATTCATATACAAGGACGGAGTATTGCATTATGGAGATCGGCTTTATGTACCGAATATTGAGGGACTTAGGCAACAAGTCCTACATGAGGCACATAGTAGCACTTTGAATATCCACCCTGGTGTTAGTAAGATGTATCAAGATCTGAAGACACATTTTTGGTGGCCAGGTTTGAAGAGAGATGTACGAGGACATATGGCAAAGTGTTTAACATGTTAGATGGTTAAAGCTGAACATCAAAAACCAGCAGGCATACTACAGAGTTTACCTCTGCCAGTGAGGAAGTGGGGATCCGTTACTATGGATTTCCTAGTAGGGTTGCCAAATACCCGGAGTCAACATGATGCTATATGGGTAGTGGTTGACAGACTGACGATGTCGGCACACTTCATACCAATCAGAATCACTTATACATTGGAAAAGTTGGCTTAGTTGTATCTCAAGGAGATTGTAAGACTCCATGGGATACCAGATCAGATTATATCTGACAGAGATCCTCGATTCACATCATGGTTTTGGAATGCTTTTCAAGAAGCATTGGGAAGTAAAGTTAGTTTCAGTACTGCTTTCCATCCCTAGACTGATGGGCAATTCGAGAGAGTGATTCAGACTTTGGAGGACATGCACAACACATGTCTGTCATTGATTTCAGAGGTGATTGGGATGCATTTACCACTGATCGAATTTTCTTATAATAATAGTCATCAAACTGTTATTGGGATGGCGCCCTATGAAGCTTTGTATGGGAGACAGTGTATGACACCTCATTGTTGGGCAGATCCAGCAGATAAGGTAGTTATTGGACCTAAAATCATAGCTGACACTATAGCTAAGATCAAGTTAATCCAGCAAAGGATCAAGACAGCCAATGACAGGCAGACCAAGTATGCGAATTTGAGGAGAAGAGACTTGAGTTTTGAAGTTGGAGATAAAGTACTTTTGAAAGTATCGCCCATGAAAGAAGTTAGCCGTTTTGGGCAAAGGAGCAAGTTGGCTCCTAGGTATATTGGACCTTATGAAGTGTTGGAGAAAGTGGGGAAAGTTGCTTATCTGTTAGCTTTAGCACCTAACCTATCCCAAGTGCATAACGTGTTTCACGTTAGTCTACTCAGAAAGTGCACAGTGGAACCGGGACAAGTAGTTAATCCTTCGGTAATACCCATTCAGGAAGACTTGATTTACGAAGAGAAACCGGTTCGGATACTTGATAGGCAAGTCAAGAAACTGCGGACTAAGTGGATTCCGATGGTCAAGATCCTTTGGTCTAACCATAGTGAGGAGGAAGCTACGTAGGAGATGGAGCAGGATATGCTGAAAAGGTATCCTAGTATTTTTTCGGAGTTGCAACGGAATTTGGGGGACCAAATTCAAGAAGGAGGGGAGAATGTTATGGCCTTTCTAGTGGGTGGTGTGTTTCACAAAGGTAAAGTGTTTTAATTTAAGTTTAGAAGCTTAATTCAAGTTTACATAGCAAGAATAGAGAAGTTTACCAAAGTTCACTAAGTTTCGAGAAGAATAAAGCACTGAACGAAGTTCAGGGGCAAAATGGTAATTTTGCATCCTGATTAGCCGGGACGAGTCCCGAGTGTTTTAAAATGAATTTTTAGAACTTAACTCTCAACCTTAACTCAAACTTGAAAAATAAACAAGAATTAAATCAAGGACTACTAAGTTACAAAGATGGGGGACTTATTTGAAACAAGCTTAATATTTTGATGGTTTGTGGGTTAAGTGAGGGTTTAAGTAGAGGAAAGGAGGCTTTGGCTGCCATAAACCCGTTTTCCACCTTCTCACCCCCATTTAGCTCTCAAATTGAGCTTGGAATCAAGAGATTTTGGTGCCAAGAGGAGCAATTCAAAGTATATAAGCTTGGAGAAGTTATTTTCAAGCTTAAAATCATGTTTTTGAAGCTTGGAGAGACTTTTTCTCACATCCCTTATTTTTGAACGAGGTAAGAGTTGTGTTCTTGATTGAATTCATGCTATTTGGTTGAATTGGAGCTTGGATTTTGGTTATAGAGCATAATTTTGATGTTTGGTGCTTTGTTTATGGATTGGAACTTCTGTAGAGGTTTGGGAGCTTGGTTGATTGAAAAGGAGGGTGATTCTTACTTGTAACTTGGAGTTAAGGTAAGGGAGTTGTGTTTTAAAGTTCATGGAATGCCATTAGCTTGGATTTGCTTGACAAATTTGAGTGGTTTTAGCTAAGGCATTAAGGAAACGTTTTGGATGAATTATGGTGGACTAGAGGAATTGGGAGGATTGGATTGATGTTACAAGACATCATAGCTTAGCTTTTGATAGTTGGTTATGTTCTATGCAACATGTACTATGTGTGTATGAAATTTGGAGGCATTCCATGCATGTTTGGTATGTGTAGGAATCGTCCAAAGTTCATAGCAGCAAAATGCGCCAATTTTGCATTTCTGCAGATTGGCGATGCGTCGCCAATTTCAGGTCGAAACCAGCGATGCATTGCTAATCTAGAAAAACTATCACAGAATGTCGACAACTGTGGCGACGCGTCGCCGAGACAGCTTTTGACACCCGGTTTTGTTTTCAGCATAACTTTTCGCTCGGGTGTCCGATTGAGGTGATTAAAGATTCCACGCGAAGCTAAGAGGGAGTACTATCACCTCAATGTTTTAAAAACACTTAAAATGTCCCAGGTTTAGATTTATATTAACTCAAAGTGAAGGTAAGTTTTTAAGGAAACTATGTTGCAAATGAACATAACTAGCTACCACTAGCTCAGGTGAGAGGTTTAGAACCCTTGTCGGCCTAGCTGTGCCATAGCCACGAGGTCACAAGGTGAAACCTTGTTCATCTAGTCTACATCAACGAGGCCCTGCGGCCTAGTATACAAAGTCCCACCATAATTCCCCTGCATGACAACTATGGGAAGGCTACATGATCGTTTGCAGTAAGCTTCGGCTTGCTAGGAGTGGGTTTAAACTCGCTAGGCACGGAGTAATACTCTGTAAGGAGGACTACTTGAGGAGTGGTCTTTGGCCTAGTTATATATGCATATATAATAGCACCCTCATGCTGTGTGAGCTCGCAACAAGAGTCCTAGGGTTTTCTTGCAGGTACATTGAAGATCCCTTACTGAGAATTGTTGAATTCTCATTCCCTGGTTTTGTTATGCAGAGCCTGAAGTTGCTGGACCGGGTAATCGTTGAGGATTATCTCGGTAGTACTCTTTTGTGTGTACAGGTATGGAAGTTGAGAATCCTCGTGATTCTAGTCTACATAAGTGCTTAGTTGGGTTGTTGGTCAGGTAGCAGTACTAACTAGTTTCCTCCTTTGGCTGCAGAGCCTAGTAGCACTTGGCAGAAGACTTTTGAGACTCGCCACTGGGATGTGTGTCCAAGGTGGGAGCTAGGGTAAATTGATCTCAGTAAAGTCTTGTATTTTGATACTGTACTTTGGTTTGCCTCCATAGTCTATGTTATAAAGAGTCCTTGACTCCAGGATTGCTCTTGGGTGAGGGCATTAGTTGCTTTATGTATGAATGCTTTCATGAGTTGTTTATGTGTAGTAAACCCACAAAAATGTTGATTTTTGGTATGCTTTGGCTGTTTGTATTTATTTGTGTAGAAATTACTCGGCCAAGTTATTGTTTTAATGTTTTATGGTTTTAATAGACCAGGTTAAAGCATAAGAGCATGCATACTGCATATTCTAGGTTAATCAACTAGTAGCATGGGATTTAATCCGCACACATACACAACTAGCCAATTGCAATCCACCGTAAGACCAACTCTCACAGGGCTTTCTAGGCAGGGGCACGGGCAGTCGTGTCATATCTAGTAGCCCTCAGGGGAGATCGCTCCCCAAAGGGATCTTGCACCTCCAAAGGGGTTTTACGGAGAAACGAGAAATACAATTAGGGAACCTCTGACATAGAGGCCTCGCACATGCCCCTACCCTTTTGCCGGAACTACCTACGGTTACCTGGGGATGCCTACCTCCGATGGTACAGACTGGATCTGGCCAAACAGATGTCATGATCTGGGTAAGCTGTGTAAAATGGCCTCTTCCTTCCATGCTCCTACAAATACTTAAGAGGCTCCTTGGTAAGAGAAAAAACATGGGACTCTATCTCTTTCTTACTCTTTGCTCTTAAACAACCTCTCTCCCATGTACTGACTTGGGCCTCAGAGGCTCCTCCCCTGGAAACACACTCCGCGGAGCTCTTAACCCTCTTTCTTCAAGATCCTGCAGACTCCATCTCACCAGAATTCTCTTTCAGGCCTAACATGTCCTACAACAAAGATGCCACCATCTGTGGAAACTCACCCCTAGGATGCTGTTGTTGAGACTCAGCGTTCAATGGACAACGGACTCCCGAGGTACCAGTCCGTGTCGAAAACTCAAGCAACGACTAAACAGCCAGTAGCGGAGACTTCCCTGCCTAAGGACTAGCATCCTCTAACAGTCACAATAGGCTTTATGTGCAATTTTCATCGCTCTATCATGGCTGAAATGACACAACAGCTCAACCAAAGGTGGTCACAAGGACCTTCAAAAAGTGCATCCTCTCCAAACGCATGTCCAGAGAAAAGTCACAAGTGACCTCATCGAAGCTCTGGAAGTGGGGGTTTTCAAGACGAGTGATAGCCAAAGGGCTATTAACCTCCAAACTCCCAAGCCCTGACGAACACCACCCTCGGAGGAGACGAGCACCAACCTTGGAAAGAGGGTCGACAGTCCTTAACCCCCTAACCTCGGTAGTCCACCATCACCCTCGGGGAATAAAAGAAGTGACCTCGAGGAGTACGGTGCACCACCACCCTCGGTAAGATAACCTGGCCAACTTCGGGAAAAGTAGACTAACCATCCTCAGCAGGGGAAAACAACCTCCGAAGGGGATCCTCTATGCCAAGGGGCATTCCAAATGACCAGCTCAACCTTGGGAAAGGCTTCCATATCCTAAAGAGGTCTTTTTATCCCAAAAGGGTCTCTTTCACCGAAGGGGTCTTGTCAACAAAAAAAACGTTTAAGGAGCCTCTGACACAGAAACCTCACACACGCCCCTAACACACAAGCCTCCCATGACCCTGACTTCTGGCCAGAACGGCCTATTGCTAGCTGGAGATCCCAATCCCCTAAGGTACGGTCCACATCTGGCCGAACATGTGTCATAATTTGAGTGGGTTGTGTCAAACGAACTTCTCTCAACGCCCTTCTATAAATACTTAGGGAACAACCTTGGTAAGGTAACATGCTGAACTCTTGAGAGAATTCTGACCTTTACTCTCCAATCACTACTCCTTACTTTCCAAATACAAATTTGGGCGTTGGAGGCTCCTTCCCTGGCAACACACTCTGGGGACCTCCTAATCCCTATTTTTTTAGCAATTCAAGCACTCTCACGCCGGAAGTCTCCTATACCAGCATCTCCATACCAGAAGTTCCTCCTAGGCCTATCATGTCGTACGATGAAGATGCTGCCGGGCATTATTTGGTGCCGTCTGGGGGAACGTACCCTTAGGTCACCATCGTTGAAACTTGACATTTTAAGGACAAGGGACTTCCAAAGTCCCCGTCTGCACCGGAAACTCAACCGACGACCGAACAACCCGTCGTAGGGACTTTCTTGCCTGAGGACGAACGTCCTCTAACAATTATGATGAGCTTCCTACATGATTTTCAGTGCTCTGCTATGACTAAAATGAGGCAATAGTTGGACCAAATGTGGTCATGACCACCTTCGGGCTGAAGGGCTTCTTCCCTAACTCCCTATCGGGAGAGAAGCTTGAAGTCCACTTACTGGAGCTCAGGGAGTGGGGACTTTTCATGACGAGTCCTTAATGGAGGACGTACCCCCCAAAGGCTGACGTAGTATAGAAACTGGGTCCAAAGGGGCTAGGACTTCCTGTTGGTGAAGTTCATCACCGGAAGAGAGACCACAACCCCTCCGCCGCTGAAGTTACTCCTAAAAAAGGAGCCGTCGTTCTTTGTTGCTAGAGGCCTCCAGGTAGCGAGAAGAGCCCAACACCACCACCATCGTGGAAAAGATCATAGAGTGGTTGGAGAAAGTGGAAAGGTAGGTGACTCAGAAGCCTATCTAGTCAAGGTTGTCGGAGACCTTTACCGGAGAAGAGTCACCCTTTATCCGAGCAATAGTTGAGGCACCTATCCCAAGCGACTTTCGGGTACGACGCTTGGAGAGGTACTATGGGCGCAGTGAGCCCCAAGCCCACCACATGAAGTACAAACGCAGTATGGTGCTACACGGCGCTGATGATGCCACCCTCTGCAAATGCTTTGAGGTCACCCTCTCAGGGCGGGCAACTGCCTGGTACAACTCCCTGGCCCCCGGAACCATAATGGGTTTCCAAGAGTTGTCCACTGCCTTCACTTACCAGTTCATCGGGAGTATATTGATGGTGAAGATGCCCATCCAGATGTTTGACATAGCCCAAAATAGTGGGAAGAACATTCGGGACTACGTCGAAAGGTTCAACTGAGAGGCTCTAGGCATGCCAGACTTCCGTCCTGAAATTCATATCCTCACAATGATCAGAGGACTTGGAAGGGACTCTCAACTTTTCTATGAATTCTCCAAGGATCCCCTAGACACCCTGGGAGAATTCTACCGAAGGGCTGAGCAGCATATGACAGTTTAAAAGCTAAGAATGGGGGGACCGAAGTCTGATCACCATCAGGCCGAAGGTCAGAGTCACCAACCTCGGTATTCAGCCAAGGGCGGGGAAAACTTTGGAAGTAGAAGGGGAAAAAACCCATGTCATTCACTCCCCTGAACACCTCCAGAACAAACATACTACTAGCCATGGGAAGACAGGGCAACCCAATCAAACGTCCGAAGGCCATGACTTTGGAAAACAAGAAGAATATGAAGAAATTCTGCCAGTTCCATCGGGACCATGGGCATGACACAGAGGGTTGCTTCCAGCTGAGGAAGTACATCGAGTCTCTAATAAAGCAGGGCCAACTTCAGCGCTACATGCGGATGCCCTCCCCGAAAGGAAGGAGGGAAGAGGAGAGGAATGGAGATGATGATGACTATGAATCCAAAAAATGTCAGAATCAAAGTACCAAAAGGCATCCACCACCTCTGGCAGGAGTAATCCAGACAATCACCACTGGAATACCATCGGCCGAAAGGAAGAGAAAGATACGGGAGATCTCGGCAATGGAGTTCAGTCACTAGTCGAACAAGCTTGTTTGGAAAAATGGATCCATCGTGATGTTCCCTCATGACGACCCACTCCTAATCATGGCAAGGATAGGGAGTTGGGATGTCAAAAGGGTACTCCTCGACAATGGTTCCAACACCAATGTCTTATTCTTTCATCTGCTGCCGAATTTAGGTATCTCAAAAGGCAATCTCAAGCCTGTCACCTCCCCGACCTTCGGGGTAGGTCCGTCCAAACTCCCTGTTCTTGGATGGATCAACCTACCTCTGATGTTAAGAGGAACTTCACCACAAAACAAGGATGAACTCTTTACTTCCTCAATGACAAAGTTCATCGTCAGAGATGTCCTTTCATCATACAATGCCATCCTTGGGAGGCAAATGCAAGGGAATCTCCACATCCGTCCAGATGTGAAGCACTTGACTGTCACCTTCACAATGAAGGATGGGGATGCTAAGATCTTCATTGAACAAGCTGAAGTAAGGAAGGTCTTTGTGAAAGCAAGATAGGGTCCGGCAAAGATCCACACACAGACTTCTGATGCCCATTGGCATCTTCGCTATATGACATGGTGAGATTGGGAGGGACTTCCGGTGAGAAAGGAATGCCTGAATGAGAGACTTCCTAGGAGAGATTGCCTGAAATATTCAAAGAATGAAGGTTAGAAGGTCCCTAGAGTATTTTTCCGGGGAGGAGCCTCCAATGCCCAAGTTAGTATTTTGAGAGGCGGGAAGTAGTAAGGATGTGAAATGTATGTTTTTTCTAGAGATCACCGTTACTGAGGCCATTTCTTTAATATTTATAGGAGGGTGTAGTGGAGATGCCTGCTTGACATGGCTCGCTCAGATCACGACACGTGTTCGATCGAATGCAATCCATCCCTTTGGGCGTGGGGGCCTCTAGCCAGCTACAGCCGTTCTGGCTAGAGGTCAAGGCCGGGGTAGGTCTGCGTAACAAGACGCGTGCGGCTGCGGCATGTCAGAGCATGTGTGAGAGCAGCGTGTTGCGTACGGGGGCGGCATGTCAGAGGCTCCTTAATTGTTTCTGCGTACTCTTAAGATTCCTTCGGTAGAAGAGAGCTCTTTGGAATGGGGGGCTTTCTTCCAAGACCGTTTCAGTAATCTGGGAGTCTCCTCGTCACGGATGCTCCATTCGGGGGCGTTCTCTTCTGCCAAAGGTGGTGAGTCTTTCTCTTCCGAAGCCGGTTCAGTCACCTTACCAAGGATGACGATGCACGATGTTCAGTACTATCATTCCCAGGGATGATGATGGATCAACGAGGTTGGTGCTCGCATTCCTTGTGGGTGATGCTTGATTTTTTGAAGGTGGTGGTTTGCCCGAGCTTGTGGGTTTAAAGGCCAATAGCGCTTAGGCTATCACATGCCCCCCCTCAGAAAGTTGAAGTGGAGACTTCAGTTCATAGAATCTTTGGGGGCACCTTACAGAACTCAGAGTGGGACATCGTACAAGGAGACACTTCACCACCCGAAGGCATGCCTCCCTAGCCGAGGTGTCATTGCTTGCCCTCTGGTTAGTCCCTTGGCATTCTCGAGGTGCGCACTATTTTTATTTTTACTTTTTCTGTTGCAGGTCAGTGGATCATCACATCTCGTGACCAAGAGCATCAGTTTGGATAGGCGTGCCTAGGTTTTCGTGGTGTCAGAAAGCGTGTATGTGTTTCACGTGCTAGACGACACATGGCACACGATGATTGGAGGTGGTCGCGTCGGTTACACCAGCTTCGTCTTTTCACCTTCGAGGGGTAATTATGGTGACGATTCGCCTTCGCAGAGCAGCTATGACGACGATTTGGTTACCCTTATTCTGTCTATATAAACCTTCCTTCCCCTCCTGACCCTTATTTGCTTTCCTTTGCCTCTGTCTTATTCTCGTCTGTTTTCAAGCTCTTCTTTATCTTTTGCGGTGATGCAAGTGGGGGAGCAATTTAAGGCAACCATTTATGAAGGCGTCTTCTAATCCCGACTTCGGCAAATGTTTTGGTGGGTTTCCCTTCCAGAGGTCCTTCGGTATCTTCGGTTTCTATTTTTTCTAGTCCCCGAAGCTTTTTTCTGTTTTCCTAAAGTCCTCTAACTCTCTTTTCCAAAGTCATTTTCTTTTGTCGAACATGTCTTCCCCTGTCCCCCTCATGTCCATCCAAGCTATTCCCGAGAGTTAGTAACCTATCATGTCTCACCCGTGTTGTTCCACTTCGAAAAAATTAGTGAAGGGGATAACTAAATTCTTTCTTCCCTCCTATGCAACTACTAGGCTGCCCCATCCTGGGCATTTCAGCTTCATGAACAAAAGTGACAAGGTTACAATTTTTTGGGCCCAACTGAAGGAGGGACTTCAGTTTCCTCCACCCAAGATGATTTGTGACTTTTTCCAATTCCATGGCATAGCCGTGAATCAACTTCCACCTAACTCTTACTGTTACTTCAATGCTTTTCTCTACATGTGTGGGGTTTTCAAAATAGAACCCCACGTCATCATTTTCATGCAATACTACAAGCTTTATCCAGTCCCGAAAGGTTGCTTATATTTCATGCTGCCTCGGGGATCTAGGAGCAAAAAATATATGTTCACCTTCAGCACTAGAGATAGTTGGCGAGGGTGGTAAAGGAAGTTCTTCTTCCTAAAGGTGGCAGAGGCATGACCACACATGCCGACGAGGTGGGCCTGGGTGAAGCAAGAGATGGACATCGTTGATCCCAAGAAGTTGCTAACTCCTTAGATGGCAGCAAGGTTTAAGGATTTTGACAGCCGTATCCAAGCTGTCGCCGACTGGGATGCCAAGGTCCCACCACGCTCATTGTATCCTTTCCCCATTAAGTGGAACCTTATGACCGAGGAAGTTCTTCGGGAGTTAGGGGTACTCAAGGAGCATAAGACGGATCCTGGCATGCGAGCTCCTGCCACTGACGGGAAAAAGTTATGGCTGGTGAAGCTCCTTCGGGGGGAGCTCACTTACGAAGCCCTTTTTTAGAGTAAGTTACTTTCCAATTTTTTGGTATAAGTATCCTTTTGGACTTACACTGATATTTTCCTTCTTCTTCAGAGATGGGCGATCAGTCAGCCACTTTTTACAAATCCCTCTTCCTTGATCAAGCCGAGAAGGGGGAACAGACGAAGAAGGGGGCCTCGAAGCGGTGAAAGACGTCTTCCGCTAAGAAGGCAAAAAAGGACCTCCTTCCCCCACCTTCGGAGGACGTCATGGAAGCCGGAGATCAGCCCGAGGTCCAGGCTGTCCTGCCACCGGAGCTCACCGTTAGCTCTACTCCCCGGAGTCCTACCACTGCAGGGGACTTTTTAGGTTTTTTGGCCAAAGGCCCTTCTGCTGAGGAACTCGAGGAGCGCAGAAGAAGTAAGGGCAAACACATCCATGCCAAAATGGAGGAGGTTTAGGACTCTGGTGATGACATCACCGAGGTGCCGCTAGGTTTGTCCCTTGGACATTTTTAGCACTCTCAATCTTATAGATATATGGTGAAAGGACAATGTCCTAATGGAACTGTGTCTTGACTTTGCAGAGGAATTGGCGCCCTCAGCGTGTGATGCCCAGCAGCATCTTCATTGTGCGACATGGTGAGGCCTGGAGGGACTTTCAGTGAGGAAGAATGCTTGAAGTGGAGGTTTCCCAGGAGAATCTGCCTGAAATGCTCAGAAAATAGTGGTTAGGAGGTCCCCGGAGTCTTTTTCCGGGGGGGAGCCTCCGGCGCCCAAGTCAATGTTTTGGAGGTGAAAAGAAAGTAATAAATGAAGAAGTTTTCTCTCAAGAGTCCAATCTCCCTTTACCAGGGGTGCTTATCAAATATTTGTAGAAGGGCGAACAGTAAAAGTCCGCTTAACGTGGCCGGCCCAAATTATGACACGTGTTAGGTCGGATGCGATCCGCATCCTCGGGGAGAAGGGGAACATCTAGCCGACCACAAGCCGCATGGCTAGGAGCCTAAGCCGCGTGAGGGCAGCGTGTCAGAGCATTTTTGTAGGCGGCGTGTCAGAGCGTGTCTGGGGGCGGCGTGCCGGGGATGTGTCATAAGCTCCTTAATTGCTTCTACCGTACTCCCGAGGTCCCTTTGGTAAAAGAAACCTCTTTGGAGCAGGAGAACTATCTCCTGAGGTTACTTCAGTATCCTAGGAATATCCTTGCTGAGGGTGGCCCTATTTGGGGACGTTCTCAGCTATCGAGGATGGTTCGATTGTCTTACTGAAGTTGACACTATCGTCCACACGGATGAAGAATTGCCGAGGTCGGATGTGAGAATAGCCGGACATCCTTCTTCCCAAAGTTGGTGCCTCTACTTCAGAGGGTGGTTCCTTTACCCAAGCCCACGGGCTTGAGAAGGGTATAGGCACTTCGGCTATCACATGCCCCCCTTGAAAAGTCAAAATGGAGACTTCGGCTTTAATCTCCTGGAAGACATTTTGCTGAACTCTGAGTTTGGGACACTGGTCAAGGAGGCGTTCCGTCATTGAAAGGTGTCCCTTCCTGGCTGACGTATCTTTACCCAGTTCTTCGGTGACCTCGGGGGGCGTACTCCATTTGTTTTCACTTTTTCTACTACAGGTTAGTGAACCGACGTGTCTTGTGACTAAGCGTGTCAGTTATGGATGGGCGTGGCTGGGTTTTCGTGATGTCAGGGGGCGTGCCCTAGTTTCTCGCGTTGGATGACACGTGGCCACTGATGGATGGTGAATAGATATGTCGGTTACGTTAATTGCATCTCTTCGCCTTCGAGGAGTAATAATGAGGACGTTGCGTCTTCGAAGAGTAATAATGATGACGTTTCGCTTACCCTCTTTGATGGCCCAGGGCCTCATCGTTGTGAGTCATGATGACTGTTGAGGAGACTTCTAGGAGGAAGAACGCCTGGAAGGTGAATCGCCTCTAGGAGAGTACCTGGAAAACTGGGAAACAGGGTTAGGAGGCCCCCGGAGTGTTTTTCCGGGGGGGGAGCCTCCGACGCCCAAGTCAGTGGTGGCCGGAAGAAGGAGAGAGTCACTAGCTCAAAGAGAAAGGCAGAAAAGTCTCGCCTGGTCTTTTCTCAGGGTATGGGAGCTGTATCTCCGGCCTGCCAACCTCCTGTCAAGTATTTATTTCCTGTATATATAGGAATACCTAGCCCGTTCAGATCATGACACGTGTGCGGTCGGATGCTCCTGAACGTCTGGGCGTAGGGGACAGATAGTTGGTAACTAGATGGCCTCGAGCCTTGTGCTGAGACGGGCCATGATATGATTCTGATGGCGTCTGCGCGTCAGGGCGACTTTTTACGTCTGTGGTGGGACGTGTCAGAGGCTTCCTTAAATGCTTCCTTAAATGCGCCTGCCGTACTCCCGAGGTCCCTGGGCGAGGTCGTCCTCTAGTTCGGACAGAGCCTCTTCGGGAAGCCTACCCTCAGTTCGGGGGTTCCCAGTTCCAGGGGGTTCCGCCTTCGGGGATATCATGTTCGGGCAGCAATGTCTGGTGCCACTTTTCCGAAGGCGCGTTGTTCACAACCTTGGGGGGCGAATGGAGTCCTCAAGTTTTACTGGCGTGCCGAGGCTCGGAGCTCTCAGGCTATCTCCCGAGGTGCATGATTCCACCTATTCCCGGGAAGCGCCAGTTCTTCCGGCCGTTGTTGTGGCAGGGTATTCGGCCAGATTGAGGCGACAGCCTTTGGCTATCACATGCCCCCCTCTGGAAAGCCGAAGTGAAGACTTCGGTTTGCATCTCTTTCCGAGGTTGCCGTTGGGAGTCTTGTTGGGAAGCATAACCTGTTCCGAGGTCGCACCTTTTGCCCGAGGGTCTGGGCTGTTTGGCCTTGGCCTTTTCTTTGGTGTCTCCGAGGCAAAGCCTGTACCGAAGATACACCTCTTGCCCAAAAGTCATGGGCTGTTCAGCCATAGCCTGTCTCTTGGTGTCCTCGAGGTGGCCTGCTTTTTTATTTCTGCAGGTCTGATGGCCAAGCGTGTCAGACTGAGCGGCGCGTCTCCATTTCTCAGGGATGTCAAACGACGTGTCCCAATCAGGAGGCGTGTCCCGGTTTTCCAGGCACGTTTGGGGAGGCACGTCCCCCATTTCTGCGCAGCGGTTGACACGTGGCTTCTTGCCACTGGAGGAGAGGCGCGTCATTTACAGAGGGCGCGCCTTTTCGGGTGCAGCGGGCAGTTACGGCGACGGTTCGCCTCCAATGGGTACTTATGATATTTTTTCGGTTACCCACCTTTGGCCTATAAATAGCCCATTCTATCATAAGTCCCACTTACTGTTTTTCTGCTCTTTTTCTGCTCTGCCCTCTGTTCTTGCGTTTTATCTTGCTTTCTGTGGCGGAGCTTCTTTAATCAGAGCTTTTTCCAACCAACTTTCACGACGGCGTCCTCCGGCAAATCTTTTGGTGGGTTTTGATTTCCAGAGTACTTGATTCCTCTGTTTTTCTGAGTTTTTCTGGAAAACTGCTGTTTTTTCCAAACTCGTCTTCTGAGTTTTTTCTGGAAACTATTTTCTTTTCCATCTCAAACTCTTTTTCATGTCTGCGATGCCTGTTCCCGAGAGCTGGAAACCTCTTCTGGCCCATCCTTGCTGTACCACCCCCGAAAAACTAGAGAGGTGGAAGAAAAAATTCTTTCTTCCGTCTTACGCTGTGACCAGACTGCCTCGTTCTAGCCATTTTGCTTTTTCAAACCGTGGCGACGAGGTTACCGTCTTCCGAGCCCAACTGAAGGCCGGTCTTCGGTATCCTCCCCCGAAGGTGGTTTGCGAGTTCTGCCAATTCCATGGCATTGCTGTGAACCAGCTTCCCCCGAACGCGTACTGCTATTTTAACGCCTACCTCTGCATGTGTGGCGTGTTCGGGATAGAGCCGCACTTCATCATTTTCATGCAGTACTACAAGCTCTATGTGGTCCCGAAGGGTGGCTTCTATTTCCTGCTACCTCGAGGATCCGGGAGCAAAAAATTCACCTTCACCTTCGACACGAAGGACAGCTGGCGGGGGTGGCAGCCTAAGTTCTTTTTCCTCAAGGTGGATAAGAACTGGTCTGATGTCCCGACCAGGTGGGCTCAGGGAGTGCTGAACGCAGACGTCGTCGATCCGAGGATGCTGCTGACCCCACCGTTGGCTTCCGTGTTCGCGGATTTCGACGCCCGCATTCGGGCAGTCGCTGACTGGGCTCCCGAGGTCTCTCCTCGTGCTCTTTACCCCTTTCCTATCAACTGGAGGTTGATGACCGAAGAAGTCCTTCGGGAGCTGAAAGTGGTTAAGGAGCACGTGACTGACCTCAATATGCCCGCTCCCGCCATCGCCGGGAAAGACTCCTGGCTGGTCAAGCTCCTTAAGGGGGAGACTTCTTTCGAAACTTTTGCCGAAAGTGAGTAATCTTCCATCCCTTTATACTTTTTCCTCGGACTTACGCTGATATTTCTTCTCTTTTTCAGAGATGGGCGATGGGGCTGCCGCTTATTACAAGGCCCTCTTTTCTGGCCAGGTGGAGAAGGGGGAGCAAACAAAGAAGGCGGCTTCCCGAAGAAGGAAGACGACAGGGGCGGGACCCTCGGCGAAGCGAGTTAGGAAGACTCTCCAGTCTCCTCAGCCAGAGCTTTTGGAAGAAGAAGCTGGCGAAGACGCTGGTCTTGTTGAAATTCCACCGGCCGAGGTCCCCGCTACTTCCGCCGAGGTGCCTCTTCCCGACCTCGAGGCCCCCAGAAACACTGTAGTGGTAGAAGTACCCACCGCCGAGGAGCGGTACCGGCAGAAGGGTAAGGGTCTTTCTTCCGAGGGGCCCGAGGATTCCGAGGACACTGTCTCCGAGGTTCCTCCAGGTATGTCTTTAGCCGAAGTTTAGCTCCTTTTCTTTTCGCGAATTTTTCTTTTGCTCCTAACTTCCTTCTCACTTTCAGGGGAATCTCTTACTGTTGGCTGGAGGGCCATTCATGAAAGGAAACGGGCCCTGCGTAATGCCACAATCCCTGAGGGGAAGATCCCCTTGGAGCCCTTTTGGACAATTACGGAGGATATGAATCTGTTCTCCGACGATTGTCCGAAGATGACCAAAGAGATTTGGAAGGGGATGACCACTGATGCCTCCTTCCGGGCCATTGCGGCGGCTCACCCGGGGGATAATACCCTCGCCGCAAAAGTCACCGAGCATGCTGCTCAGGTATAGTCTTTACACTTTTTTCCTCAATTTTCTAAGTGTTTAGACTTGTACTAACCTGGACTTTTGCCTTGCCGTAGCTGCTGGAGTACGCTGGTTATCTCCGAGTTCGGGTGGCCAGACAGGCTGCCTCCAAGGATGCGACTTCGCGGGAACTCACTGAAGCGAAGGCTTCTCTTGCGAAGGTGATCGCCAGCAACCAGCAGCTGACAGCGGATTGTTCTCAGCAACTTGCTGCCGTTCGGGAGGAGTTCTCGAAGAAAAGAGAAGAACTTGAAAAGGACTCCTCCCGGAAGATTTCCGACCTCGGCGACCAAGTAAAGGAGCTGCTTGTCGCCAATGAAGATCTTGTCAAGGACAAGGCTGTTTCCGACAGTCTTGCGTCGAGTTTGACGGACGAGAACGCTGCTCTTCAAGCCGAGGTCGAGGCTCTGAAGAAGGAGTCCGGAGAGATGCTGGGGATAAGTGAGCTCGAGGAGGAGGTTGCTGAGCTGAGGGACGAGGTCAATGTCCTTGGCATTCAAAAACGTACTTCTGACGATATGGCCAAGGTCGCCTTTCAGGACGGCTTCTGCCTCGCTCGGCACCAGGTGCTGCAGAGGTTCCCAGATTTGGACCTCTCTTTTCTGGAGGGCCTAAATTTTCCTGAGGGACCTCGGTGGCAGTGGTCCAGGGTCGAGCATCTGAAGCTTCCTGGTCTTCGTCCACCCGGCTCTCCCTAGTTTGCTTTAGGGCTCCTCTTATTTTTCTCCTTCGTACTCCTTCTTTGGACACTTCTTTTGTAAGGCAGCTTTTGCTCTAAATGAACAATCTTTTCGGCTAAGTCCTTTCTTGCAAGTTTCTTTATTTCCATTGTCCCGAACACGTTCGCTCCAAGAGACTTTCGGAAAACCTGCAACCAAAGAAACTTTTTACCTTCCTTTGTCCCGAGCAGGCTCGCTCAAGAGACTTTCTGGAAAATTTGCAAAAATTTGGCTAAGTCTTTTGCAGGCTTTTTGTTTCCTTTTATCCCGAACATGTTCGCTCAAGGGCCTTCGGAAAATCTTTAGCCAAATTTTTCTGTCTTCCTATTGTCCCGAGCATATTTGCTCAAAAGGACTTAGGAAAATCTTCACGAGATTGCTCATTCCCTTTTTCCCGAGCACGTTCGCTCAAGGGTGTTCGGAAATTACCTCTGCTTTTGTTTTGGCGTGTATTTTTGCGAGATTCTTGCTTTCCCTTTCTCCCGAGCATGTTCGCTCAAGGGTGTTCGGAAAATTTTCTCTGCACTGATTATGCTGAGCACCTTTGCAAGATTCTTGTTTCCCATTTTTCCCGAGCATAGTGGCTCAAGGGGCTTCGGGAAGTCACAACCGCTTTTTTCGTGGCGAGCACCTTCGCGGAAATCTGTCTTGGACAATTTTGGTATACTTGAAAATTTTTCTCAAGACCATTCTGTACTTAGAATATTTCTTGTACAACATACTTCTTCCGCTCAACCTTAGGCGTAGAATTTTTTCAAGGCATCTGAATGCCAAGTGTTTTTCAATTCTACGCCTTCGGCGTCGCCAAGCTTGTACACGCCTTTTCGTACTTCGGCGAGAACCAGATAAGGTCCTTCCCAATTTGCGCGAAGTACTCCGTGAGATGGCCTTCGGGGTGCGAAGTCGGCCTCTCGGAGAACGAGGTCTCCTTTTTTGATTTCTTTGGGCCTGGCTTTTAAGTTGATAGCCGCGGCCACTCTTTGCTGGAAAGCTTTTCTTCTCAGCTCGGCTATTTCTCTGTGTTCGGCCACAAGGTCGAGCTTGGTTCTCAGACCGAGGTCGTTTCCGCCTTCATCAAATACTTGCACCCGTATTGAAGGCTGAACTATCTCTATTGGGATAATGGCCTCTGTTCCGAAGACGAGTGAGAAGGGAGTTTCCCCTGTGGCTCTTCGTGGCGTCGTTCGGTAGCTCCACAATACACTTTGGAGTTCTCCTGGCCATTTCCCCTTGGCTTCCCCAAGTCTCTTTTTCAGGCCATCTTTTATGGTCCTGTTTGATACTTCCACCTGCCCATTGCTTTGGGGGTGAGCTACTGGGGCGAAGTGCATCTTTATCCCGAGGTCGCTGATGAATTCCTGGAATCCTTTGTCTATAAACTGGGATCCATTATCAGCTACTAGTACCCTCGGTATGCCAAATCTGCATACGATGTTTTTCCACACGAACTTCTGCACTTCTTTTGCCGAGATAGTCGCTAGTGGTTCTGCCTCTACCCACTTTGAGAAATAGTCCACTGCTACCACGCAGAATTTCACGCCTCCGGGCGCTGTGGGGAGTGGCCCAATGAGGTCTATACCCCAGACTGCGAAGGGCCAAGGATAGTCTGCCGACGTTACCATTTCCGAGGGTATCCTCTGGATTTTTGCATGTCTCTGGCAACTACCGCACTTCTGGACGAACTGTCTTGCGTCCTTTCTCAGGGTAGGCCAGAAGTATCCTTGGCGGAGTATCACTGCTGCAAGGGCATCAGTTCCAACGTGCGAGCCGCACATGCCTTCGTGGACTTCTTCGACGACCATCTCAGTATCCTCTTCGCCCACACATCTCTGCAGCGGGTTTGCATATCCTTGCCGATATAACTCTTCACCAATCAGGAAGAATCTTCCGGCACGTCTTCGCAGTCTTGCAGCATTGCCGGCGTCTTCGGGAAGCTCATTCTCTGCGAGGTATCTCTTTATGGGGTCCTTCCACCCCATTCCCGAGGTCGTTACGCTTAGCACGGAGATGCTTGGATGGTCTAGCACCTCGGTGTATGTTTTGGACTTTGCTAAGCAATCTGCCTCAGTGTTATTCCGCCGGGGTACATTTTCGATCCGTACGGCGTCAAACTCTTGGATGAGATTTCTTACCAGCTCGTGGTATTTTGCCAAGATGGGGTCCTTCGCCCCATAATCTCCTGCCGTCTGCCGAACTACCAGCTGGGAATCGCTGTGAGCCCTTAAGCTTCTCACGCCAATCTTTCTGGCCAAGCGTAATCCCGCTATGAGGGCTTCATACTCAGCCACATTATTGGTGACGTTGAAGCTGAACTTGATAGCCTTCATCACCTCTAGGCCTTCAGGTCCTCTGATAACTATTCCAGCTCCCTGGTGTTCGGACCCCGAGGCTCCGTCAACATGCAAGGTCCATTCTGGCTCCCCTTCTTTCGGATCTGAGTGGTTCTCCTCAGTGGTGGGTATTTCGGCGATAAAATCTGCCAATGCTTGGGCTTTTATGGCCTTTCGAGGCTCATACGTGATTTCGTGCTCGCCAAGCTCTATGCACCACTTGGAGAGCCTTCCCGAATGATCAACTCTCTTCATGACATCCCGTAGTGGTAGACTACTTCGGACGATGATGGGGTGAGCCTGGAAATATGGTCGCAGCCTTCTTCCTGCAAGCACCAAGGCGTATATAGCTTTTTGAAGCAAAGGGTACCTGACTTCGGCGCCATGCAAGGACTTGCTGACATAGTAGACCGGCCATTGTTTCGGCCCTTCTTCCTTTATCAGGACTGAGCTCACGGCCTTTTCTGTGACGGCGAGGTATAGTACGAGGGGTTCTCCCTCCCGAGGTTGCCGCAGAGTCGGCAGGCTGGCCAGGTAGACTTTGAGTTCCTCCCAGGCCTTTTGGCAATCTTCATCCCAAGGATGACTGTTTCTTCCGAGGTCGCCTTCCATCTTTGCTGCCTTTGTGAGGACTTTGAAGAAAGGTCTACACCTATCTCCGTACCTGGAAATAAACCTGCTCAGAGAGGTTATTCTTCCGGTTAGTCTCTGCACGTCTTTCACTGTGGCAGGAGTTCGGAACTCAAGCAGAGCCTTAATCTTCTCAGGATTGGCGTCGATGCCTCTTTCGGATACCATGTACCCAAGGAATTTTCCCGACGTCACCCCGAACATACACTTCTCGGGGTTAAGGCGAATCCCGAAGGCTCTGAGCTTTTGGAAGGTTTCCTCCAAATCTGCAACGTGGTAGCCGGGCAGCTTGCTTTTTACTATCATATCGTCAACGTATACTTCCATGTTTCTCCCCATTTGGTCTTTAAAGACCTTGTTCATCAGTCTCTGGTAGGTGGCTCCTGCATTTTTCAGCCCGAAGGGCATTCTTATATAGCAGTAGGTTCCTCCCTCGGTGATGAAGGCAGTTTTCTCTTCATCTTCCGGGTCCATCCTTATCTGATGGTAGCCGCTGAAGGCATCTAGGAAGCTCAGGAGCCCGTATTCGGCCGTTGAATCTACCAGTTGATCTATTGGCGGGAGGGGAAATGAGTCTTTCGGGCAAGCATCGTTCAAGTTTCTGAAATCAATGCACATCCGGAGTTTGCTGCTACCTTCTTTTGTGGCGATGACCACGTTGCTTAACCATTCGGGGTATTTGACCTCCCTGATAACTTCAGCATCCAATAGGCGCTGGACTTCGGTTTTCACAAAGTTGCTTTTGTGGGCTGAGATGCTTCGTTTCTTTTGCCTGACAGGTTTTGCTTCCGGGCTTACTTTGAGGCTGTGCTGTATTATGCCAGGGTTCACTCCTGGCATGTCTTTCGGCGAGTAGGCAAACAGATCTTTATTTTTTAGCAGAAAGGATACAAGATTTTCCTTATCACCTTTGGCCAAGCTCTTCCCTATTCGGGTAGATTGTCCTGGGACAAGATCTACTGCTTCCGTTTCTGCTTCTGGGGGATCTCCTTCTTTGCCTTTCTCCTGCGCCTTTGCCTCCACCGTTTGTGTAGAGCTGTTTGCCGGAGCCTTTCGTGTTTTTACAAACACCTTTCTTACCTCGGCTTGGTCGATGAAGACCTCTGCATCTCCATCCTTGGTGGCGAATGTGACAGTCAAGTACTTCACATCGGGGCGAATGTGCAGGTTCCCCTGAGTCTGCCTTCCAAGGATGGCGTTGTACGAAGACCGGACATCCATGACGATGAATCTTGTCATTGTGGACGCGTACAACTCAGCTGCTCCGTCTACCGAAGTGCCTTTCATCATCAAAGGAAGGTCGATCCATCCGAGGACGGGTAGTTCGGATGGCCCAACGCCGAAGGTGGGCGTGGTGACAGGTTTCAGCTCGCTGCTGGTGATGCCCAGGCTCGGCAGTAAGTGCGAGAATAGGACGTCAGCATTTGAGCCATCATCAAGCAACACTCTCTTGACGTCCCAGTTCCCTATTCTCGCCATTATCAGCAGCGGGTCGTCGTGGGGGAAGATGACAGTGGAGCCATCTTTGCGAGCCAATTTCTTTGATGGACTTTGATACTCCATAACAGCAATTTCTCTGGCCTTCCGCTTTCTTTCCGAGGATGGGAGCCCCGTGGTGATGGTTTGGATGACCCCTACTGGAGGTGGAAGGCGCCTTTTTGGACTTCTGTTTCTCCGCCTGTCGGAGTCATAGTCCTCGTTTTCGGCCCTCTCTTCCTCCTCTTTTCTGCCTTTAGGGGAGGGCATCCGCAGATACTTGCGAAGTTGGCCCTGTTTGATCAGCGACTCTATGTACTTCTTCAGCTGGAAGCAGTCTTCGGTGTCATGACCGTGGTCGCGATGAAACTGGCAGAACTTCTTGGCATTCTTCTTATTATCGGCGGCCATGGCCTTTGCCGCCGAATCTGCGTCCCTTGCCTCTCCAGCGCCATGAGAATGTTGGTCCGTGTCGTGCTCAAGGGTGTGAAACTTTGAGGTTTCTTTCCTCGCATTCGCCGTGGTCGACCTGTGTGTTCAGAAAGATACCGAGCTTGCTGGCTGGACCCTTCGGCGCGGTGATGATCAGACTTCGGCCCCGCCATCCTCAATTCCTCGGCTGTCATGTGCTGCTCTGCCCTTCGGTAAAATTCTCCGAGGGTCTCCGGGGGGTCCTTTGAGAACTCGTAGAACAGCTGTGAGTCACGCCGAAGGCCCCGTGTCATAGCGAGGATGCGGATTTCGGGCCGGAAGTCCGGGACGCTGAGTGCTTCCCTGTTGAATCGTTCGACATAGTCTCGGATCGTCTCTCCGTTTCTCTGCTCTATGTCGAACATCTGTACAGGCATTTTGGCCGTCGGCCTGCTCCCAATGAACTGCTGGGTGAAGGCTGTGGACAACTCCTGAAACTCAGTGATAGTCCCTGGGGGCAACGAATTGTACCATGCTGTTGCTGGGCCCGTGAGGGTGACTTCAAAGCATTTGCACATGGTAGCGTCATCAGCTCCGTGCATTATCATGCTCCGCCTGTACTTCGTCAGATGGGCCTGTGGATCAGTCCGGCCATCATAGATCTCCAGCCTAGGCACTCTGAAGTCGCCTGGCATAGCTGCCTCAACGACGGTGCGAATAAACGGGGAGCCATCTTCGCATAACGCCCCCGACAGCCTGTCCCAAACGGGTTTTCTGGTCACTTGCTTTTCCACTCTGTCCAGCCGTGCCAATATCCTTTCCATAAGCGCAGTGGCGCCAGGACCATTTTCGCGGGAGGGTGATCGACGGCGCCTTTTCGGGGAGCGAGTTCGGCGCGGAGGGGTCAGGGCCCTCACCTCCGGCGACGAACTGCTTCGCTGTGAGACTCTCGGTCGCTTGGACCCGGTTTGTCCCACAGGCCGTTTCCCGAGGGCTATATCTTCTGTGGATGATTCTCCGCGAGGATCTCCACTTTCTGAACTGCGGTGTGTAGACTTGGGGCTTCTCTCCCGAGGGCGTGTTGATGAGGAGGGTTTCTGGGCCTGCGACTGCTGTGGCCATCTTCGGTCGATCTGCTGAGTCATTTCAGCAACGACCGAGCGCTGAAAGTCCCTCAAGAAGCTCATGGTGATTACCAGAGGGCGGTCCTCCTCGGGCGTGGAAGTCTCTGGGAGTGTCTGCTCAGCAGCCGGTTGTATCTCAGGCGCGGACGAGGACCTTGGGAGTCCCTTGTCCTTAGAACGCCGGGTCTCAACGACGGCAATCTGCGAGCGGGTTCCCACAGACGGCGCCAAATGATGGCCCAGGGCCTCATCGTTGTGAGTCATGATGACTGTTGAGGAGACTTCTAGGAGGAAGAACGCCTGGAAGGTGAATCGCCTCTAGGAGAGTACCTGGAAAACTGGGAAACAGGGTTAGGAGGCCCCCGGAGTGTTTTTCCGGGGGGGGAGCCTCCGACGCCCAAGTCAGTGGTGGCCGGAAGAAGGAGAGAGTCACTAGCTCAAAGAGAAAGGCAGAAAAGTCTCGCCTGGTCTTTTCTCAGGGTATGGGAGCTGTATCTCCGGCCTGCCAACCTCCTGTCAAGTATTTATTTCCTGTATATATAGGAATACCTAGCCCGTTCAGATCATGACACGTGTGCGGTCGGATGCTCCTGAACGTCTGGGCGTAGGGGACAGATAGTTGGTAACTAGATGGCCTCGAGCCTTGTGCTGAGACGGGCCATGATATGATTCTGATGGCGTCTGCGCGTCAGGGCGGCTTTTTACGTCTGTGGTGGGACGTGTCAGAGGCTTCCTTAAATGCTTCCTTAAATGCGCCTGCCGTACTCCCGAGGTCCCTGGGCGAGGTCGTCCTCTAGTTCGGACAGAGCCTCTTCGGGAAGCCTACCCTCAGTTCGGGGGTTCCCAGTTCCAGGGGGTTCCGCCTTCGGGGATATCATGTTCGGGCAGCAATGTCTGGTGCCACTTTTCCGAAGGCGCGTTGTTCACAACCTTGGGGGGCGAATGGAGTCCTCAAGTTTTACTGGCGTGCCGAGGCTCGGAGCTCTCAGGCTATCTCCCGAGGTGCATGATTCCACCTATTCCCGGGAAGCGCCAGTTCTTCCGGCCGTTGTTGTGGCAGGGTATTCGGCCAGATTGAGGCGACAGCCTTTGGCTATCACTCTTTGGTTTATATAAGCGCCTCTAGCCTCATTTCTTCATATTCTTCTCTTTTTCTCTCATCTATTCTAAAGCTCACCCTCATCTTTTTTCCTCTTCCGGTGGTGGTTTTAGCGACGGAGTGATTTCCAGCGACCCCTCACGACAGTGTCCAGGAATCCAGATTTTGGCAAAACCTTCTATGGGTCTTTCCTTCTATAGCTCTTCCTTTCTACCGAGGTTGCTTAGGTTTTGTTTTTTAGAAGTCCTTCGATCCTCTTCTTTCATTTTCCCCTAGGTCACTCTTCTTCTTTTTTAAGACATGTAGAGTCCAACTCCGTTGATGTCCGTCCATCTTCTCCCCGAAAGCTTTCTCCCTCTCGAGTCCCATCCGTGCTGTACTGCTTCGAATAAGATGATGAAGTGGATGGCCAAATTCTACCTTCCTTCTTACCTCATCCCGAGGTTGCCTTTCCTGGGATCATACGGTTTTATGGCCCATTCTGGGGAAATCACCCTTTACCGAGCTCAATTGAAAGCCGGTCTTCGGTATCCTCCCCATCGGATGATATGCGAGTTCTGCAAGTTTCATGGGATTGCCGTGAATTAGGTCCCTCCTAATTCTTATTCTTACTTCAATTATTTTCTTTGCATGTGCGGAGTTTTTAAGATACAGCCCCACTTTCTTTTCTTCCTTCGATACTACAAACTCCACTCGGTCCTGAAGGGTGGTTTTTACTTCTTGCTTCCTCGAGGGTCCGGGAGCAAAAAATTGACTTTCACCTTCGACAATAGGGATAGTTGGCGAGGGTGGCAGAAGAAATTCTTTTTCGTATCAGTTCCCGAATCTTTTTCGTGTCCCTCCTAATTCTTATTCTTACTTCAATTCTTTTTCGTGTCAGTTCCCGACCAGATGGGCTTCAGGGATACTTAAGATCGACGTCATTGACCCTAGGAAGCTTTTGACCTCGGGGTTGCTCGACGGGTTTGAAGAGTTCGACCAGTGAATTCTGGCAGTTGGGGATTGGGATCCTGAGGCCCGTCCGCATTCTCTGTACCCCTTTCCCATTAAGTGGGACCTCATGACCGAAGAGGTCCTTCCGGAACTAGGTGTAGTGAATGCACACAAGTCTGACCCGAACATGCCCGTGCCTGTTCTTCCAGGAAAAAAGGCATGGATAGTGAAGCTTCTTCGGGCTGAAATCTCGTACGAGGCTTTTGCCGAGAGTAAGTCATCTTCCAGGATTCGCTATTTGTTTTCTCTTTGGACTTACACTGATGTTTTTCCCTTTTGTAGAGATGGCCAATCAGTTTGCTGATTTTTACAAGTCCCTTTTCCTTAGTCAGGCCGAGAAGAGGGAGCAGACGCGAAAGAAGACGTCTGCTAAGAGGAAGAAGACAACCAGAGGGCCCTCTAAGGTGATTAAGGCCACAACGGATGCTCCTCCTCCTCCCAAAGATGTTGTGGAGGTGCAGGATTAATCGCCTGCTCCTTGCACCATTCCTGCCGATCCTTCCTCGGACCCTGATGCTCCCGAGGTTGTTCTGGGTCTGGACGCCATCGAGGCTGCGGCCGAACAGTCTTTAGTCCGCGAGCTCGAAGAGAGCAGGAGGAGGAAAGGCAAGAACATTCCTGGCAAAGTCTGAGAAGTGGACGAAGCCGAGGACGACGTGGCCGAAGTTCCACCAGGTTGGTTCCTTAGCCATTCTTCTACAAATCTTCATATTTTCCATATCTATGATTTTTTATATGAATGGCTACGAGATGATGTACTGATGGAACTTCAGCACGATCTTGCAGGGGATGTGGTTCACGCTCCCTGGTCGGAGTCTCATGCCCGAAGAAGGGCTCTTTGGGATAGGCGTATCCTGAAGGACAAGGTGTCAAGGGAGCCTTCTGGACTTTCACGAAGGACATGAATTTGTTCTCCGAGGATAGGCAGTTAATGGCTCCCCAGATGGTGACGGGTGTGCTGACGAACGCGATCTTCCAGTCACTCATTGAAGAATGCCCAAACGAGGAGATCCTTGTGGCAAGGATGACCGAACACACCAACCAGGTAGGTTTCTCTTTTTTTCCTTAGAAAAATTTCCCACTGTTTTTGTTGCTTCTTGACCCTTATTCGGGGTTTTCTTTTTTGCAGCTCTTGGCGTACAGCAGGTACTTCCGCTCCTGGGCGATGAAACAGGCCGAGGCTCATTCTCGGTCCGAAGATTCTCTCAAGAAGGTGAAAGACTTTTGCACCAGATACGTCCTCAAGTATGGCGAGCTGAACAAGATTGTTCAGGAGGACATAGTGAATCTTCGGGCCGAGCTCAAGGAGAGCAAGAAGGAGCTCTTCCCCGAATTTTTGGCTAAGGTTGAGGATCTCGGTTCAAAATGTGCTGCCCTCTCCTTGGAGAATGAAGCCCTTCGGAAGGAAAAGGCAGAGGATGCTGAAACCTTACGAAGGCGCTCACATTGAACGCCGAGCTCCAGGCCGAGGTTGATTTGTTGAGGAAGGGGGCCAAGAGCAAGAAGAAGAAGAAGCTAGAGATGGAGGTTGCTGAACTTACGGCCGACCTGGCAGTAGTAAATGTCGAGAAGGATCAGTGGGACCAAATGGTGAAGGTGTCCTATCAGGATGGCTTTTGTCTGGTGAGACACTAGGTCCTCTCTCGGTTCCTCAGGCTCGACCTCTCCTTCCTGTCCGCTCTAGATTTTCCCATTGAGCCCAGGTGGACATAGTCAAAGCTGGAGTTCCTCAACCTTCCTTCTGTTGTGCTTATGCCTCCAAACGAGCCTGCCCGAGAAAATGCCAACGCCGAGGAGACACAGGATGCTCCTGCCAAGCCTTAGATTTTTCCTTCTTATTTTTCCTCTTGTGACCTTGTAATCTTGCTCTTAGTAATGAAATTCTTTCTTTCAAAATTTGGCTAAGTCCCCCTTAATTTTTCATTTCCAAGGGTTGTTGCCACCACTTTCAGTCTGGGACCCTTAGTAGTATACTTCTTGCACTTTTTATCGACCATCTTCGGAAAAAGCTAACTTCGGCAAATTCCTTAAATCAATAACCAACTTACTCAGCAGACATGTTCGATTGATGCGTACTTAGGGAAAAATGTCCCAACAGATTTTGAGGAAAAAATGCCACTTTCTCAAGTGCTTATTTAGTCCTTGTTTGATCGGGTTTCTTAGGTGGAGCTATTCTTTCTGAAAATTTTTTGTACTTAGGAAAATCTTTAACTGTACAATTTTCAGACAAGCTTTCAAGCGTAAAACTTTTTCAAGGCATCCAAGTGCCAAGTATTTTTTAGTTCTCCACCTTCGGGGTCACCGAGCTTGTAGACTCCTTTCCGAACTTCATCCAGGACTAGATAAGGTCCCTCCCAGTTAGCGTGAAGTACTCCGTCAGACGATTTTCGGGGTTTGAACTCAGCCCTTCGAAGAATGAGGTCTCCTTTCCTTATTCCTTTTGGCCTCACACACAGGTTTGCGACTGTGGCCACTCTTTGTTGAAAGGTATTCCTTCTGAGTTCAGCCACCTCTCTGTGTTCGTCAATTAGGTCGAGCTTAGTTCTTAATCTGAGGTCGTTCCCTCATTCGTCGAACAGTTGTATTCTGATTGATGGCTGTACTACCTCGATAGGGATAATAGCCTCTATGCTGAAGACGAGTGAAAAAGATGTCTCACCCGTGGCCCTTCGAGGCGTCCTCCGATAACTCCATAGCACACTAGGAAGTTCTCCTGGCCATTTTCCCTTTGCTTCCCCCAACCTCTTTTTCAGACCCTCTTTTATCGTCCTGTTGGATACCTCTACTTGTCCGTTGCTCTGGGGATGAGCTACCGGGGTGAAGTGCATCTTTATTCTGAGGTTGGTGATGAATTCTTGGAATCCCTTGTCCGTAAATTAGGAACCATTATCGGCCACTATCACCCTCGGTATGCCAAATCTGCATATAATATTCTTGCAGATGAATTTTTGTATATCCTTTTCCAAAATAGTTGCTAGGTGTTCTGCCTTGACCCATTTAGTGAAGTAATCCACTGCTACTATGCAGAACTTCACTCCTCCAGGTGCTGTCAGGAGTGGCCCGATGAGGTCTATGCCCCAAACTGCAAAAGGACAGGGTAGTCTACTGGGCTTATTAATTTCGAGGGCAGCCTTTGGACGCTTGGGTGTCTTTGGAAATTGTCACATTTTTGGACAAACTACCTTGCATCCTTTCTTAGGGTGGGCCAGAAGTACCCTTGGCGGAGTATTAATCCCGCCAAGGCATCAGTTCCGATATGGGAACCACAAGCCCCCTCATGGACTTCTTTGAGAATTATCCTAGCATCCTCTTCGTTGCCACACCTTTGCAGTGGACTCGCATACCCCTGTCGGTACAATTCTTCCCCAATTAGGAAATGTTGGGTTTCGGGAGCCAAACAGTGTAGCAAAATTTAACCGAAACCCTCCAGGATCCAAGTGAAATGGGGTAAACCGGGCGTTCGAAAATTTTCATACCTAATTTTTGATTGAGATCTCTCACTCAACCGTAAAGTCAAATCACAAAACCTGAGTAGTTGATGTGTTTAGGCTCTTTATGGTATCCACACGAGCCTCTCGGGATCACCACGCTTCCACCATGTCCCGGTAGATGCGTTTCTCTTGCGCTCGCAGTGCTAGCTTGCGTCCTCCAAGGAATTGCAAGAGAAGAGTGTGGCTGTCCTTTTTGGAGACTAGGGCAAGGAGACCTGCGAATTTCTCACTTAAAAGTTGTATTTATAGTGAGACTCAACTTCCAGGCCTAATGGGTTTCAAAGCCTTAATCCAATTAGGATTTAATTTATGGCTTAGTAATGGCTCAACTCTTTGGCCCATTATTAATACGAAATTAAAGTGAAACCATAACCCATATAATTAGCCCATGCACTCTAATGATCCAAATAGCTCTATGTGTGCGACCCAATAGGCTCTTGCCATGTTGGCAATGATCATAAATCACATTTATGAGCATAAGCAATGAGCGGTGTCTAGCAACACATCATTGCTACCCAAGTGACAAGATTGTCGATGATTCGACTAAATCTTTATGATCATCATTGATATATGCTAGTGTCCCTTTGTCCAAGATATCAAGACTAAGCACAAGACATGGAATGTGTCACTCTCGTATAGCCCAATCTTTGGTTTCTTGATTACCGAGTAGACTAACTTAAGCTGATGACATTGATATCGTATATCAACTCATCCGAGCATGGCCATGTATTTTCTAAGTCTCACTCTATCAAGGGGCCCAAAGATATCACTCCCGTTACATAGGAGGGACAAATCCCATCTTGATCATACAAATCCCTCTGCATGATATGTGACATACCCAATGACCTCCTTCAGGTTCACTCAGTTACAAGCAACAAAGAAAAGTATCAAAGTATATGACTCACATGTAGGGAACCTTGATGATCTTAGGTCGAAGGACTGCATATACCATGATCACTATGAGAATCACTCATGACACTCATATAATGATCCATGTAGTGTTCTCATGGTGGGTCGGTCCAGTACACAAGTTCTCCAACTTGTACCCATATGTAGACTACATATCTCATATTAGTCTCCACATATGCTAGTCGTTATGTATTATTGCAACCCACTCCACAATAATACTAGACTAGGGACGTTTAAGAATATGATTATTTTAGGGTTACGATTATGTTTGTTAAGTTACGTAGAAATAAAACAACAAACATAATTGATGGATTAATGCCTTAATAAAATATCATGACTCAATGTGCAAAAAATACAATCATCTCATGATTGGCTTTTGAGCACAACACTAACAATCTCCCACTTGCACTAAAGCCAATCATCCATGTATCTAATACCGATGGACCTAGAATGGCTATCATGCTTTTGCTGCGTAAGGGGCTTTGTCAGTTGATCAGCAATGTTGCTATCTGTCGAAGTCCTGCATATCCTTACATCACACCTCTCGATGATCTACCTGATGAGATGATAGCGTCGGAGTATGTGTTTGGATCGCTGGTGAGATCGAGGTTCCTTAGCTTGTGCGATTGCTCCATTGTTGTCACAATAGAGCTCTATTGGGTCGGTAGTGCTTGGAACCACTCCAAGTTCGGTGATGAACTTCTTGATCCAAACTGCCTCCCTCGCAGCATCAGAGGCGGCAATGTACTTAGATTCTGTTGTAGAGTCAGCTACTGTCTCTTGCTTTGAACTCTTCCAGCTGACAGCACCACCACCAATACAAAACACATAACCAGATTGCGATCTAAAATCATCCATATTAGATTGAAAGCTTGCATCGATGTAACCCCTTACAATGAGCTCATCTTCACCTCCAAAGACCAAGAATGCATCCTTAGTCCTTCGTAAGTACTTAAGGATGTTCTTAACAGCTGTCCAGTGACTCTCACCGGGGTTCGATTGGTACCTACTCGTCACGCTCAAAGCATATGAGGCATCGGGACGAGTACATATCATGGCATACATGATAGATCCAATTACTGAGGCATATGGAATCTTACTCATGCGCTCTCTCTCCTCAGGTGTACTCGGACACTGAGATCTAGAAAGAGTGATACCATGTGACATGGGCAAGAATCCTTTCTTGGAATCTTGCATGCTAAACATCTGTAGCACCTTGTCAATATATGTACTTTGACTTAGGCCAAGAAGCTTTCTAGATCTATCTCTATAGATCCTGATGCCTAACACATAGGCTGCTTCACCCAAGTCCTTCATAGAGAAACATTTCCCCAGCCAAGTCTTCATAGACTGTACTCAGGAATGTCATTCCCGATGACTAGTATGTCATCTACATACAACACCAAGAAGGCAATAGCGCTCCAACTAACCTTCTTGTAGACACAAGGTTCATCTTCATTTTTGATAAAACCAAACTCTTTGATTGCATCATCAAAATGAAGATTCCAACTTCGAGAAGCTTGCTTCGGTCCATAAATGGACCTTTGCAACTCGCACACTTTATTGGCATTCTCTGGAGTGACAAAACCCTCAGGTTGTGTCATGTACACATCCTCAAGTAACTTTCCATTTAGGAATGCAGTTTTGACATCCATTTGCCATATCTCATAATCATAGTGTGCAGCAATAGCGAACAAAATTCGGATGGATTTAAGCATAGCAACTGGTGAAAAAGTTTCATCATAGTCAATACCATGAATTTGCTTGAAACCTTTTGCAACCAATCATCCCTTAAAGGTAATCACATTACCATCCATGTCAATTTTCTTCATGAAAACCCATTTGCACCCTATGGGTTTTACCCCTTCAGGTGGGTCAACCAAAGTCCATACTTGGTTTTCATACATGGATTCCATCTCGGATTTCGTGGCTACTAGCCACTTCTCAGAGTCAGGCCCCGACATAGCTTGTTGTTAGGTTGTGGGCTCATCCTGATCCATGAGCATCACATCACCAGTGTGAGTCATGAGAAATCCATATCTCTCATGCTCACGCCGAATCCTACCAGACCTACATGGACTCTGTGCTACAGGAACAGACTCTTGAACCTCAACATCTTGTGGTGTCTGTTCAAGTTCCATTTCAGGTTCGATGTCTCGTTGTTGTTCTTGAATTTCTTCAAGTTCTACTTTCCTCCCACCAGTTTCTTTAGAGATAAACTCTTTCTCTAAAAAGACACCAGTTCGAGCAATAAACACTTTTTGCTTCGAAGGATTGTAGAAATAGTAACCCTTTATTTCTTTGGGATACCCAACAAGAAGGCATTTTTGAGATTTGGGCCCTAGTTTGTCAGAGGATTGACGTTTCGCATAAGTGTCACAGCCCTAAATCTTCATAAAAAACAAACTGGGATGCCTCCCACTCCATATCTCATATGGTGTCTTTTGAACCGATTTAGATGGAACTCGGTTTAGTGTAAAAGTAGCTGTCTCTAGAGCATGTCCCCAAAAGGAGTTTGGAAGGTCAGCTTGACTCATCATAGAGTGAACCATGTCTAACAGAGTTCGATTTCTCCTTTCAGATACACCATTCTATTGAGGTGTACCTGGTGGAGTGAGTTGTGATACTATACCACACTCCTTAAGGTAGTCAAGGAATTCTCGATCCAAGTACTCGCCACCTCGATCTGATCGAAGCACTTTAAAACTCTTCCCAAGTTGATTCTCTACTTCATTCTTGAATTCTTTGAACTTTTCAAAGGATTCTGACTTGTGTCTCATAAGATACACATAGCCATATCTGCTAAAGTCATCAGTGAAAGTAATGAAATATTGGAAACCTCCTCTAGCTTGCGTAGACATAGGGCCACAAGGAGGAAGAACGCCTGGAAGGTGGATCGCCCCAAGGAGAGTACCTGAAAAGCTGGTAAACATGGTTAGGAGGCCCCCGGAGTGTTTTTCCGGGGGGGAGCCTCCGACGCCCAAGTCAGTGGTGGCCGGAAGAAGGAGAAAGTCACTAGCTCAAAGAGAAAGGCAGAAAAGTCTCGCCTGGTATTTTCTCAGAGTGTGGGAGCTGTATATCCGGCCTGCCAACCTCCTGTCAAGTATTTATTTCCTGTATATATAGGAATACCTAGCCCGTTCAGATCATGACACGTGTGCGGTCGGATGCTCCTGAACGTCTGGGCGTAGGGGACAGATAGTTGGTAACTAGATGGCCTCGAGCCTTGTGCTGAGACGGGCCATGATATGATTCTGATGGCGTCTGCGCGTCAGGGCGACTTTTTACGTCTGTGGTGGGACGTGTCAGAGGCTTCCTTAAATGCTTCCTTAAATGCGCCTGCCGTACTCCCGAGGTCCCTGGGCGAGGTCGTCCTCTAGTTCGGACAGAGCCTCTTCGGGAAGCATACCCTCAGTTCGGGGTTCCCAGTTCCAGGGGGTTCCGCCTTCGGGGATATCATATTCGGGCAGCAATGTCTGGTGCCACTTTTCCGAAGGCGCGCTGTTCACAACCTTGGGGGGCAAATGGAGTCCTCAAGTTTTACTGGCGTGCCGAGGCTCGGAGCTCTCAGGCTATCTCCCGAGGTGCATGATTCCACCTATTCCCGGGAAGCGCCAGTTCTTCTGGCCATTGTTGTGGCAGGGTATTCGGCCAGATTGAGGCGATAGCCTTTGGCTATCAGAAAGGTATTTTAAGGTAATAGTAGGCCCCGACTTCGGTAATGAAGGTAGTTTTTTCCTCATCTTCGGGATCCATCCAAATCTGGTGGTATCCACTAAAAGCATCAAAGAAGCTTAGTAAATCATATTCGGCAGTGGAGTCTACCAATTAGTCTATTGATGGTAGAGGACACGAGTCCTTTGGACAGGCATCATTAATATTTTGAAAGTTGATGCACATTCAGAGTTTATTGCTCCCTTCCTTTGTGGCAACAACAACATTGCTACGTCATTTGGGGTGCTTGACCTCCTTTATTATGCTTGCTTTTGTTAGTCATTGGACATCAGTTTTAATGAAATTTTTCTTATGTGCCGAAATGCTACATTTTTTCTGTCGAACAAGCTTCACCTCTAGGTGTACTTTAAGGCTGTTCTAAATTATACCCAGGTCTACTCCGGGCATATCCTTCAGAGAGTAAGCAAATATATCTTGGTTTATTAATAGAAGGGATACAAGTTTTTCCTTGTCACCTTTGACCAGTTTTTTACCCACTCGGGTACTTTGATCAAGGACAAGTTCTACATCCTCTATTTCTATCTTTTCAAGATCATGCCTTTCTCTTTCTATCGCATCTTCACCAGTCACGCTCTTCTTTCCCGAAGCCTGTATGTGAACTTTCATCGGACTCTATCTTGCTCTAATGAACACTTTCCTCACGTCAACCCAATCAATGAGTATCTCTACATTACCCTCCTTTACCTCAAACATGACAATCAGACATTTCACTTTTGGCCGAATGTGAAGGTTGCCCTATGTCTGTCTTACGAAGATGGCATTATATGAGGATGGGACATCTATGACGATGAACCTTGTCATAGTGGAGGCAAAGAGTTCTTCCTTGGTCTGGACTGAGGTACCCATTAACATCAAGGGTAGATTAATCCATCTGAGTACTGGGAGTTCCGAGGGACCAACGCTGAAGGAAGGTGAGGTAACGGGTTCAAGATCACCCTCAGAAATACCAAAGTTTAGCAACAAGTAGGAAAACAAGACGTCGGCATTCGATCCATCATCAATAAACACTCTCTTCACATCCCAATTTTTTATCTTTGCCATGAACAGGAGTGGATTGTCATGTGGGAAATTCATGAATGACCAATCACTTCGGGCTAACTTGTTCAACAAGTTGTTGAACTCTGTCACAGCTATCTCCCTCACCTTCCTTTTTCTTTCAGCCAAGGGTAATCTAGTGGTTATGGTGTGTGATAGCCGAAGTGCTATCGCCCTGAACACCTTAGGACCCCCGGAAAAAGGGAGCAAAACACCTGAGGCACGCGACCCTGGTAGCCTGCCAGCACTTAACCTCGGGAAACAACCGTAACGCCTCCATCGAGAGGGTGACCGAACTAGCTCCGAAGAAGAGGGCCAGCCACCTCCTGCAGGTGAAAGCCTCCTGAAGAGACCAACTTCGATGCCCGTAAATACGCCGAAGTTCCAGTATGACGCCAAGATGAGGCCCTTCACCCCGAAGGGAGAGTCAACCCAGGGGACCTCGAAAGTACGTTGGGAGCGATCAAGGAGCCTTTGACACGCCGTACTTTTACACACCGCCCCCAGACACGCTCTGACACATCGTCACAGCCTACGTCCTACAAGGCTACGCTGTGGCCCGAGGAGCCTGCAGACGGCTAAGGGGCCCTACGCCTAGAAGTATGGATGGTATCCGTTCATACACGTGTTGCCATCTGAACGGCTCACCCCCTCCTATATTTACCGGGAGAATGGTCCGAGCAAAAGGGGGGGACTCCTTCTCTCTCTCTCTCTCTCCTCTCAATGCCAAAAATACTTTGAGGTAAAGGGGCTTCTTTCTCCTCTCCTCTGAGCCCTCAAGAGAGAACACGACAACGGTAGGCCAGAATCTCTTGTGCTTACTACTTTCTCTCTCCATCTTTGCTAAGCACTGACTTGGGCATCAGAGGCTCCTCCCCGGAAAAAGACTTCGGGGACCTCCTAACCCTTGTCTTCTGAGTGTTTCAGGCAAGCCCTCTTACCATGAGTCAAAGACGCTGCCAGCCATCCCAGGTGATCCACGCAGAGCACCCTCTCCCTGGGTTCTTCTGCACCTCCGGAAGTCCCTGCTGTAGTCTCGATGGCACACAGTGGGGATCCTGATGGTGCCCAGCACCATCATTTGGCACCGTCTGTGGGAAACCACCCCCAGGCCGTTGTTGTTGAAATCTCAGCGTTCTAAGGACTAAGGACTTTCGAGGTCCCCTGTCCGCGCCAGAAGACCAACCGACGACCAAACCAGCATGGCAGGGACTTCCTACCGGAGGGTGAATGTCCTCTAACTATTACCATGGCCTTCCTGCTCGAATTCCTACGCTCTGTCGTGGTCAAAGAGACGCAGCAGTTAGACCAAAGATGGCCATAACTAAATTCGGGCTGAGGGTCCTCTTCATCAGTACCTTGTTGGAGAAGAATACCGTGTTAACTCACAGGAGTATGGGAAGCAGAGATTGATGAGATGAGTCGTCAGTGGGAAACATACCCCTCAGGGTGCTACCTACGGGAGAGACAGAGTTAAAGTGACCCAGACTTCCCCGCCGAAGGAGTTCCGCACCCGAAGAGAAGTTGCCATCTCCTTGGCAACAAAATCGGGTACCCCCTGCTGCAAAAAGCTGTCTATGCCATGGCACCGGCTAATAGTACGGCAGATGGCAGGGGACTATAGCACAAAGGGTCCAACTTCGGCAAAATACCATAAGGGTGTAACAAAGCTCATCCGAAAGTGCGATGCAGTGCGTATTAAAAATACAGCTCTCCGAGACAATGCCGAAGAAGCAGATAGCCTAACCAGGACAAAAAAATACCAAAATAACGAGCCATCCAAGCATGGCAACGCTGAATATAGTAACTTCGGACGAAGGGAGGAAAGATCTTTCGAAAAGGAATCTCGCAACCGAATAAGTCCCCAAGAAAACCCTCATGAAGCGGTAAAAAGTACAAAGACGTTCCAAACGACATCTCCTAATTAAGGAGAAATTATTACGGCAAGGGTACGCAAGTCCGTTACAGAAAGGTATCGGTGAAAAAGCGGTGTAAGACACTTTACGTAGGAAGCGTGAAAATTGCCAAAGACATGACAGCACCCAAAGACTGCCTTCGGAGAGGCTAACCCCGAAGGATTACCTTTTTCCTCTTTGCAGTATGGGACATAGACCTCACCGGGCCACCCCCGATAGCACCCGAAGGAGTGAAGTTCTGCGTAGCAGCAGTGGACCACTTCACTAGGTGGAACGAGGCAGAACCCCTAACAACCACCCCGGCAAAAGATATACAAAGATTCATCTGGAAGAACATGATATGCAGATTTGGCATATCGACGGTGATAGCGGCAGATAATGGTCCCTAGTCTATGAACAAGGGATTCCAAGAATTCATCACCAACGTCGGAAACGCACTCCACCCCACTAGCTCAGCCCCAGAGCAACCGACAAAGTTGAGGTAACCAATAGAACTATAAAGAGGGACTATCAAAAAGGATTGGGAAAAGCAAAAGGAAAGTGGCCAGGAGAATTTCCAGATGAACTAAGGAGATACTAGACAACTCCCCGAGGGGCCATGAGGGAGACATCTCTCCAGTACAAAAGCCATTACCCATTCGTAGTGGTACGGCCAGCAGCTGGAATACAAGTGTTCGATGAAAGAGGAAATGACCTCGGGTTGAGAACTAAGCTCAACCTAGTTGGCAAACACAGAAAAATGGCCAAGCTCGGAAGAAAGGCCTTCCAGCAGAAGTAGCCAGGAGTGCAAACCTGCATGACAGGACAAAAGGAATAGGGAAAAGAGACCTCCTTCTCCGAAAGGCCGAGTCTGAACCCCGAAAACGGACCCATGGGGCACCTCAGCCAAACGGGAAAGGGCCTTACATTTAGTCCTAGAAGAGGTCCAAAAGGGAGTGCACAAGCTTGCTGGCACCGAAGGAGGAAAACTGAAAAACGCACGGCACTCGGAGGCCTTAAAGAAATTCTATACTTAGAATTTCAGATGAGAAATTGTACAAGTGAGAAATTTTCTCTTAGTACAGAAGTTTTCCCCTGTCTGAAAATACTTGCCCAAAAAAGGTGAAGTCCATCGGCTCCCGAAAGTATTGTTCTCCTCATTAATAGGGTTATGTGCCCAAAAAGGGTGAAGTCCATTGACTCCCAAAAGTCTTTTTCTCCTCATTGATGGGGTTATATGCCCAAAAAAGGTGAAGTCCATCGACTCCCGAAAGTCTTGCTTTCGTTCTTGATGGCCTAAGGCCTCATCGTTGTGAGTCATGATGACTGTTGAGGAGACTTCTAGGAGGAAGAACGCCTGGAAGTTGGATCACCCCAAGGAGAGTACCTGAAAAGCTGGTAAACAGGGTTAGGAGGCCCCCGGAGTGTTTTTCCGGGGGGGGAGCCTCCGACGCCCAAGTCAGTGGTGGCCGGAAGAAGGAGAAAGTCACTAGCTCAAAGAGAAAGGCAGAAAAGTCTCGCCTGGTATTTTCTCAGAGTGTGGGAGCTGTATATCCGGCCTGCCAACCTCCTGTCAAGTATTTATTTCCTGTATATATAGGAATACCTAGCCCGTTCAGATCATGACAAGTGTGCGGTCGGATGCTCCTGAACGTCTGGGCGTAGGGGACAGATAGTTGGTAACTAGATGGCCTCGAGCCTTGTGCTGAGATGGGCCATGATATGATTCTGATGGCGTCTGCGCGTCAGGGCGACTTTTTACGTCTGTGGTGGGACGTGTCAGAGGCTTCCTTAAATGCTTCCATAAATGCTCCTGCCGTACTCCCGAGGTCCCTGGGCGAGGTCGTCCTCTAGTTCGGACAGAGCCTCTTCGGGAATCATACCCTCAGTTCGGGGGTTCCCAGTTCCAGGGAGTTCCGCCTTCGGGGATATCATGTTCGGGCAGCAATGTCTGGTGCCACTTTTCCGAAGGCGCGCTGTTCACAACCTTGGGGGGGCGAATGGAGTCCTCAAGTTTTACTGGCGTGCCGAGGCTCGGAGCTCTCCGGCTATCTCCCGAGGTGCATGATTCCACCTGTTCCCGGGAAGCGCCAGTTCTTCTGGCCATTGTTGTGGCAGGGTGTTCGGCCAGATTGAGGCGATAGCCTTTGGCTATCACATGCCCCCCTCTGGAAAGCCGAAGTGAAGACTTCGGTTTGCATCTCTTTCCGAGGTTGTCATTGGGAGTCTTGTTTGGAAGCATAACCTGTTCCGAGGTCGCACCTTTTGCCCAAGGATCTGGGCTGTTCGGCCTTGGCCTATTCTTTGGTGTCTCCGAGGCAAAGCCTGTACCGAAGATACACCTCTTGCCCAAAAGTCATGGGCTGTTCAGCCATAGCCTGTCTCTTGGTGTCCTCGAGGTGGCCTGCTTTTTATTTCTGCAGGTCTGATGGCCAAGCGTGTCAGACTGAGCGGCGCGTCTCCATTTCTCAGGGATGTCAAACGACGTGTCCCAATCAGGAGGCGTGTCCCGGTTTTCCAGGCACGTTTGCGGAGGCACGTCCCCCATTTCTGCGCAGCGGTTGACACGTGGCTTCTTGCCATTGGAGGAGAGGCGCGTCATTTACAGAGGGCGCGCCTTTTCGGGTGCAGCGGGCAGTTACGGCGACGGTTCGCCTCCAATGGGTACTTATGACGTTCTTTCGGTTACCCACCTTTGGCCTATAAATAGCCCATTCCATCATAAGTCCCACTTACTGTTTTTCTGCTCTTTTTCTGCTCTGCCCTCTGTTCTTGCGTTTTATCTTGCTTTCTGTGGCGGAGCTTCTTTAATCAGAGCTTTTTCCTACCAACTTTCACGACGGCGTCCTCAGGCAAATCTTTTGGTGGGTTTTGATTTCCAGAGTACTTGATTCCTCTGTTTTTCTGAGTTTTTCTGGAAAACTGTTGTTTTTTCCAAACTCGTCTTCTGAGTTTTTTCTGGAAACTATTTTCTTTTCCATCTCAAACTCTTTTTCATGTCTGCGATGCCTGTTCCCGAGAGCTGGAAACCTCTTCTGGCCCATCCTTGCTGTACCACCCCCAAAAAACTAGAGAGGTGGAAGAAAAAATTCTTTCTTCTGTCTTACGCTGTGACCAGACTGCCTCGTTCTAGCCATTTTGCTTTTTCAAACCGTGGCGACGAGGTTACCGTCTTCCGAGCCCAACTGAAGGCCGGTCTTCGGTATCCTCCCCCGAAGGTGGTTTGCGAGTTCTGCCAATTCCATGGCATTGCTGTGAACCAGCTTCCCCCGAACGCGTACTGCTATTTTAACGCCTACCTCTGCATGTGTGGCGTGTTCGGGATAGAGCCCCACTTCATCATTTTCATGCAGTACTACAAGCTCTATGTGGTCCCGAAGGGTGGCTTCTATTTTCTGCTGCCTCGGGGATTCGGGAGCAAAAAATTCACCTTCACCTTCGACACGAAGGATAGCTGGCGGGGGTGGCAGCCTAAGTTCTTTTTCCTGAAGGTGGATAAGAACTGGTCTGGTGTCCCGACCAGATGGGCTCAGGGAGTGCTGAACGCAGACGTCGTTGATCCGAGGATGCTGCTGACCCCACCGTTGGCTTCCGTGTTTGCGGATTTCGACGCCCGCATTCGGGCAGTCGCTGACTGGGCTCCCGAGGTCTCTCCTCGTGCTCTTTACCCCTTTCCTATCAACTGGAGGTTGATGACCGAAGAAGTCCTTCGGGAGCTGAAAATGGTTAAGGAGCACGTGACTGACCTCAATATGCCCGCTCCCGCCATCGCCGGGAAGGACTCCTGGCTGGTCAAGCTCCTTAAGGGGGAGACTTCTTTCGAAACTTTTGCCGAAAGTGAGTAATCTTCCATCCCTTTATACTTTTTCCTCGGACTTACGCTGATATTTCTTCTCTTTTTCAGAGATGGGCGATGGGGCTGCCGCTTATTACAAGGCCCTCTTTTCTGGCCAAGTGGAGAAGGCGGAGCAGACAAAGAAGGCGGCTTCCCGAAGAAGGAAGACGACAGGGGTGGGACCCTCGGCGAAGCGAGCTAGGAAGGCTCTCCAGCCTTCTCAGCCAGAGCTTTTGGAAGAAGAAGCTGGCGAAGACGCTGGTCTTGTTGAAATTCCACCGGCCGAGGTCCCCACTACTTCCGCCGAGGTGCCTCCTCTCGACCTCGAGGCCCCCAGAAACACTGTAGTGGTAGAAGTACCCACCGCCGAGGAGCGGTACCGGCAGAAGGGTAAGGGTCTTTCTTCCGAGGGGCCCGAGGATCCCAAGGACACTGTCTCCGAGGTTCCTCCAGGTATGCCTTTAGGCAAAGTTCAGCTCCTTTTCCTTTCGCGAATTTTTCTTCTGCTCCTAACTTCCTTCTCACTTTCAGGGGAGCCTCTTACTGCTGGCTGGAGGGCCATTCATGAGAGGAAACGGGCCCTGCGCGATGCCACAATCCCTGAGGGGAAGATCCCCTTGGAGCCCTTTTGGACAATCACGGAGGATATGAATTTGCTCTCTGACGATTGTCCAAAAATGACAAAGGAGATTTGGAAGGGGATCACCACTGACGCCTCCTTCCGGGCCATTGCGGCGGCTCACCCGGGGGATAATACCCTCGCCGCAAAAGTCACCGAGCATGCTGCTCAGGTATAGTCTTTACACTTTTTTCCTCAATTTTCTAAGTGTTTAGACTTGTACTAACCTGGACTTTTGCCTTGCCGTAGCTGCTGGAGTACGCTGGTTATCTCCGAGTTCGGGTGGCTAGACAGGCTGCCTCCAAGGATGCGACTTCGCGGGAACTCAGTGAAGCGAAGGCTTCGCTTGCGAAGGTGATCGCCAGTAACCAGCAGCTGACAGCGGATTGTTCTCAGCAACTTGCTGCCATTCGGGAGGAGTTCTCGAAGAAAAGAAAAGAACTTGAAAAGGACTCCTCCCGGAAGATTGCCGACCTTGGCGACCAAGTAAAGGGGCTGCTCGCCGCCAACGAAGATCTTGTCAAGGACAAGGCTGTTTCCGACAGTCTTGCGTCGAGGTTGACGGACGAGAACAATGCTCTTCAAGCCGAGGTCGAGGCTCTGAAGAAGGAGTCCGGAGAGACGCTGGGGATAAGCGAGCTCGAAGAGGAGGTTGCTGAGCTGAGGGACGAGGTCAATGTCCTTGGCGTTCAAAAACGTACTTCTAATGACATGGCCAAGGTCGCCTTTCAGGACGGCTTCTGCCTCGCTCGGCACCAGGTGCTGCAGAGGTTCCCAGATTTGGACCTCTCTTTTCTGGAGGGCCTAAATATTCCTGAGGGACCTCGGTGGCAGTGGTCCAAGGTCGAGCATCTGAAGCTTCCTGGTCTTCGTCCGCCCGGCTCTCCCTAGCTTGTTTTAGGGCTCCTCTTATTTTTCTCCTGTGTGCTCCTTCTTTGGGCCCTTCTTTTGTAAGGCGATTTGCTCTAAATGAACAATCTTTTGGCTAAGTCCTTTCTTGCAAGTTTCTTCATTTCCACTGTCCCGAACACGTTTGCTTCAAGAGACTTTCAGAAAACCTGCAACCAAAGAAACTTTTTACCTTCCTTTGTCCTGAGCGTGCTCGCTCAAGAGACTTTCTGGAAAGTTTGTAAAAATTTGGCTAAGTCTTTTGCAGGCTTTTTGTTTCCTTTTATCCCGAACATGTTCGCTCAAGGGCCTTCGGAAAACCTTCAGCCAAATTTTTCTGTCTTCCTATTGTCCTGAGCATATTTGCTCAAGGGACTTAGGAAAATTTTCACGAGATTGCTCATTCCCTTTTTCCCGAGCACGTTCGCTCAAGGGTGTTCGGAAATTACCTCTGCTTTTGTTTTGGCGTGTACTTTTGCGAGATTCTTGCTTTCCCTTTTTCCCGAGCATGTTCGCTCAAGGGTGTTCGGAAAATTTTCTCTGCACTGATTATGCCGAGTACTTTTGCAAGATTCTTGTTTCCCATTTTTCCCAAGCATAGTGGCTCAACGGACTTCGGGAAGTCATATCTGCTTTTTTCGTGGCGAGCACCTTCGCGGAATTTTGTCCTGGACAATTTGGTATACTTAAAAATTTTCTCAAGACCACTCTTCTCCGGACCATCCTGTACTTAGAATATTTTTTGTACAATATATTTCTCCGCTCAACCTTAGGCGTAGAATTTTTTCAGGGCGTCTGAATGCCAAGTGTTTTTCAATTCTACGCCTTCGGCATCGCCAAGCTTGTACACGCCTTTTCGTACTTCGGCGAGAACCAGATAAGGTCCTTCCCAATTTGCGCGAAGTACTCCGTGAGATGGCCTTCGGGGTGCAAAGTCGGCCTTTCGGAGAACGAGGTCTCCTTTTTTGATTTCTTTTGGCCTGGCTTTTAAGTTGATAGCCGCGGCCACTCTTTGCTGGAAAGCTTTTCTTCTCAGCTCGGCTATTTCTCTGTGTTCGGCCACAAGGTCGAGCTTAGTTCTCAGACCGAGGTCGCTTCCGCCTTCATCAAATACTTGCACCCGTATTGAAGGCTGAACTATCTCTGTTGGGATAATGGCCTCTGTTCCGAAGACGAGTGAGAAGGGAGTTTCCCCTGTGGCTCTTCGTGGCATCGTTCGGTAGCTCCACAATACACTTTGGAGTTCTCCTGGCCATTTCCCCTTGGCTTCCCCAAGTCTCTTTTTCAGGCCATCTTTTATGGTCCTGTTTGATACTTCCACCTGCCCATTGCTTTGGGGGTGAGCTACTGGGGCGAAGTGCATCTTTATTCCGAGGTCGCTGATGAATTCCTGGAATCCTTTGTCTATGAACTGGGATCCATTATCAGCTACTAGTACCCTCGGTATGCCAAATCTGCATACGATGTTTTTCCATACGAACTTCTGCACTTCTTTTGCCGAGATAGTTGCTAGTGGTTCTGCCTCTACCCACTTTGAGAAATAGTCCACTGCTACCACGCAGAATTTCATGCCTCCGGGCGCTGTGGGGAGTGGCCCAATGAGGTCTATACCCCAGACTGCGAAGGGCCAAGGATAGTCTGCCGACGTTACCATTTCCGAGGGTATCCTCTGGATTTTTGCATGTCTCTGGCAACTACCGCACTTCTGGACGAACTGCCTTGCGTCCTTTCTCAGGGTAGGCCAGAAGTATCCTTGGCGGAGTATCACTGCTGCAAGGGCATCAGTTCCAATGTGCGAGCCGCACATGCCTTCGTGGACTTCTTCGAGGACCATCTCAGTATCCTCTTCGCCCACACATCTCTGCAGCGGATTTGCATATCCTTGCCGATATAACTCTTCACCAATCAGGAAGAATCTTCCGGCGCGTCTTCGCAGTCTTGCAGCATTGCCGGCGTCTTCGGGATGCTCATTCTCTGCGAGGTATCTCTTTATGGGGTCCTTCCACCCCATTCCCGAGGTCGTTACGCTTAGCACGGAGATGCTTGGATGGTCTAGCACCTCGGTGTATGTTTTGGACTTCGCTAAGCAATCTGCCTCAGTGTTATTCCGCCGGGGTACATTTTCGATCCGCACGGCGTCAAACTCTTGGATGAGTTTTCTTACCAGCTCGTGGTATTTTGCCAAGATTGGGTCCTTCGCCCCATAATCTCCTGCCGTCTGCCGAACTACCAGCTGGGAATCGCTGTGAGCCCTTAAGTTTCTCACGCCAATCTTTCTGGCCAAGCGTAATCCCGCTATGAGGGCTTCATACTCAGCCACATTATTGGTGATGTTGAAGCTGAACTTGATAGCCTTCATCACCTCTAGGCCTTCGGGTCCTCTGATAACTATTCCAGCTCCCTGGTGTACGGACCCCGAGGCTCCGTCAACATGCAAGGTCCATTCTGGCTCACCTTCTTTCGGATCTAAGTGGTTCTCCTCAGTGGTGGGTATTTCGGCGATAAAATCTGCCAATGCTTGGGCTTTTATGGCCTTCCGAGGCTCATACGTGATTTCGTGTTCGCCAAGCTCTATGCACCACTTGGAGAGCCTTCCCGAATGATCAACTCTCTTCATAACATCCCGTAGTGGTAGACTACTTCGGACGATGATGGGGTGAGCCTGGAAATATGGTCGCAGTCTTCTTCCTGCAAGCACCAAGGCGTATATAGCATTTTGAAGCAAAGGGTACCTGACTTCGGCGCCATGCAGGGACTTGCTGACGTAGTAGACCGGCCATTGTTTCGGCCCTTCTTCTTTTATCAGGACCGAGCTCACGGCCTTTTCTGTGATGACGAGGTACAGTACGAGGGGTTCTCCCTCCCGAGGTTGTCGCAGAGTCGGCAGGCTGGCCAGGTAGACTTTGAGTTCTTCCCAGGCCTTTTGGCAATCTTCATCCCAGGGATGATTGTTTCTTCCGAGGTCGCCTTCCATCTTTGCTGCCTTTGTGAGGACTTTGAAGAAAGGTCTACACCTATCTCCGTACCTGGAAATAAACCTGCTCAGAGAGGTTATTCTTCCGGTTAGTCTCTGCACGTCTTTAACTGTGGCAGGAGTTCGGAACTCAAGCAGAGCCTTAATCTTCTCAGGATTGGCGTCGATGCCTCTTTCGGATACCATGTACCCAAGGAATTTTCCCGACGTCACCCCGAAGATACACTTCTCGGGGTTAAGGCGAATCCCGAAGGCTCTGAGCTTTTGGAAGGTTTCCTCCAAATCTGCAACGTGGTAGCCGGGCAGCTTGCTTTTTACTATCATATCATCAACATATACTTCCATGTTTCTCCCCATTTGGTCTTTAAAGACCTTGTTCATCAGTCTCTGGTAGGTGGCTCCTGCATTTTTCAGCCCGAAGGGCATTCTGATATAGCAGTACGTTCCTCCCTCGGTGATGAAGGCAGTTTTCTCTTCATCTTCGGGGTCCATCCTTATCTGATGGTAGCCGCTGAAGGCATCTAGGAAGCTCAGGAGCCCGTATTCGGCCGTTGAATCTACCAGTTGATCTATTGGCGGGAGGGGAAATGAGTCTTTCGGGCAAGCATCGTTCAAGTTTCTGAAATCAATGCACATCCGGAGTTTGCTGCTACCTTCTTTTGTGGCAATGACCACGTTGCTTAACCATTCGGGGTATTTTACCTCCCTGATAACTTCAGCATCCAATAGGCGCTGGACTTCGGTTTTCACGAAGTTGCTTTTGTGGGCTGAGATGCTTCGTTTCTTTTGCCTGATAGGTTTTGCTTCCGGGCTTACTTTGAGGCTGTGCTGTATTATGCCAGGGTTCACTCCTGGCATGTCTTTCGGCGAGTAGGCAAACAGATCTTTATTTTTTAGTAGAAAGGATACAAGATTTTCCTTATCACCTTTGGCCAAGCTCTTCCCTATTCGGGTAGATTGTCCTGGGACAAGATCTACTGCTTCCGTTTCTGCTTCTGCGGGATCTCCTTTTTTGCCTTTCTCCTGCGCCTTTGCCTCCACCGTTTGTGTAGAGCTGTTTGCCGGAGCCTTTCGTGTTTTTACAAACACCTTTCTTACCTCGGCTTGGTCGATGAAGACCTCTGCATCTCCATCCTTGGTGGCGAATGTGACAGTCAAGTACTTCACATCGGGGCGAATGTGCAGGTTCCCCTGAGTCTGCCTTCCAAGGATGGCGTTGTACGAAGACGGGACGTCCATGACGATGAATCTTGCCATTGTGGACGCGTACAACTCAGCTGCTCCGTCTACCGAAGTGCCTTTCATCATCAAAGGGAGGTCGATCCATCCGAGGACGGGTAGTTCGGATGGCCCAACGCCGAAGGTGGGCGTGGTGACAGGTTTCAGGTCGCTGCTAGAGATGCCCAAGCTCGGCAGTAAGTGCGAGAATAGGACGTCAGCATTTGAGCCATCATCAAGCAACACTCTCTTGACGTCCCAGTTCCCTATTCTCGCCATTATCAGCAGCGGGTCGTCGTGGGGGAAGACGACAGTGGAGCCATCTTTGCGAGCCAATTTCTTTGATGGACTTTGATACTCTATAACCGCAATTTCTCTGGCCTTCCGCTTTCTTTCCGAGGATGGGAGCCCCGTGGTGATGGTTTGGATGACCCCTACTGGAGGTGGAAGGCGCCTTTTTGGACTTCTGTTTCTCCGCCTGTCGGAGTCATAGTCCTCGTTTTCGGCCCTCTCTTCCTCCTCTTTTCTGCCCTTTGGGGAGGGCATCCGCAGGTACTTGCGAAGTTGGCCCTGTTTGATCAGCGACTCTATGTACTTCTTCAGCTGGAAGTAGTCTTCGGTGTCATGACCGTGGTCGCGATGAAACTGGCAGAACTTCTTGGCATTCTTCTTATTATCGGCGGCCATGGCCTTTGGCCGCCGAATCTGCGTCCCTTGCCTTTCCAGCGCCATGAGAATGTTGGTCCGTGTCGTGCTCAAGGGTGTGAAACTTTGAGGTTTCTTTCCTCGCATTCACCGTGGTCGACCTGTATGTTCAGAAAGATGCCGAGCTTGCTGGCTGGACCCTTCGGCGCGGTGATGATCAGACTTCGGCCCCGCCATCCTCAATTCCTCGGCTGTCATGTGCTGCTCTGCCCTTCGGTAAAATTCTCCGAGGGTCTCCGGGGCGTCCTTTGAGAACTCGTAGAACAGCTGTGAGTCACGCCGAAGGCCCCGTGTCATAGCGAGGATGCGGATTTCGGGCCGGAAGTCCGGGACGCTGAGTGCTTCCCTGTTGAATCATTCGACATAGTCTCGGATCGTCTCTCCGTTTCTCTGCTCTATGTCGAACATCTGTACAGGCATTTTGGCCGTCGGCATGCTCCCAATGAACTGCTGGGTAAAGGCTGTGGACAACTCCTGAAACTCAGTGATAGTCCCTGGGGGCAACGAATTGTACCATGCTGTTGCTGGGCCCGTGAGGGTGACTTCAAAGCATTTGCACATGGTAGCGTCATCAGCTCCGTGCATTATCATGCTCCGCCTGTACTTCGTCAGATGGGCCTGTGGATCAGTCCGGCCATCATAGATCTCCAGCCTAGGCACTCTGAAGTCGCCTGGCATAGCTGCCTCAACGACGGTGCGAATAAACGGGGAGCCATCTTCGCATAATGCCCCCGACAGCCTGTCCCAAACGGGTTTTCTGGTCACTTGCTTCTCCACTCTGTCCAGCCGTGCCAATATCCTTTCCATAAGCGCAGTGGCGCTAGGACCATTTTCGCGGGAGGGAGATCGACGGCGCCATTTCGGGGAGCGAGTTCGGTGCGGAGGGGTCAGGGCCCTCGCCTCGGGCGACGAAGTGCTTCGCTGTGAGACTCTCGGTCGCTTGGACCCGGTTTGTCCCACAGGCCGTTTCCCGAGGGCTATATCTTCTGTGGATGATTCTCCGCGAGGATCTCCACTTTCTGAACTGCGGTGTGTAGACTTGGGGCTTCTCTCCCGAGGGCGTGTTGATGAGGAGGGTTTCTGGGCCTGTGACTGCTGTGGCCATCTTCGGTCGATCTGCTAAGTCATTTCAGCAACGACCGAGCGCTGAAAGTCCCTCAAGAAGCTCATGGTGATTACCAGAGGGCGGTCCTCCTCGGGCGTAGAAGTCTCTGGGAGTGTCTACTCAGCAGCCGGTTGTATCTCAGGCACGGACGAGGACCTTGGGAGTCCCTTGTCCTTAGAACGCCGAGTCTCAACGACGGCAATCTGCGAGCGAGTTCCCACAGACGGCGCCAAATGATGGCCTAAGGCCTCATCGTTGTGAGTCATGATGACTGTTGAGGAGACTTCTAGGAGGAAGAACGCCTGAAAGGTGGATCGCCCCAAGGAGAGTACCTGAAAAGCTGGTAAACAGGGTTAGGAGGCCCCCGGAGTGTTTTTCCGGGGGGGGAGCCTCCGACGCCCAAGTCAGTGGTGGCCGGAAGAAGGAGAAAGTCACTAGCTCAAAGAGAAAGGCAGAAAAGTCTCGCCTGGTATTTTCTCAGAGTGTGGGGGCTGTATATCCGGCCTGCCAACCTCCTGTCAAGTATTTATTTCCTGTATATATAGGAATACCTAGCCCGTTCAGATCATGACACGTGTGCGGTCGGATGCTCCTGAACGTCTGGGCGTAGGGGACAGATAGTTGGTAACTAGATGGCCTCGAGCCTTGTGCTGAGACGGGCCATGATATGATTCTGATGGCGTCTGCGCGTCAGGGCGACTTTTTACGTCTGTGGTGGGACGTGTCAGAGGCTTCCTTAAATGCTTCCATAAATGCTCCTGCCGTACTCCCGAGGTCCCTGGGCGAGGTCGTCCTCTAGTTCGGACAGAGCCTCTTCGGGAATCATACCCTCAGTTCGGGGGTTCCCAGTTCCAGGGAGTTCCGCCTTCGGGGATATCATGTTCGGGCAGCAATGTCTGGTGCCACTTTTCTGAAGGCGCGCTGTTCACAACCTTGGGGGGGCGAATGGAGTCCTCAAGTTTTACTGGCGTGCCGAGGCTCGGAGCTCTCCGGCTATCTCCCGAGGTGCATGATTCCACCTGTTCCCGGGAAGCGCCAGTTCTTCTGGCCATTGTTGTGGCAGGGTGTTCGGCCAGATTGAGGCGATAGCCTTTGGCTATCAGTTCTGAAGATTGATTGGATTGTATGCCCAAAAAGGGTGAAGTCTACCGAATATGGTCGACAAGCTAAAATTTGCCTAAGGGAACGTCACCAACAATGAACGTTCACCCAAAGATTGGCCGAGGAAATGAGCAAAACATGCCTTTCCGAAGTCCCTTGACTGAAAGTGGTCGGGACAATTAGGAAACAAAAATTGCTCGAAAGACTTAACAGAATCATGAAGGAAAATTTATTGAAGAAGGTCTTAAGTACAAGAAAAAGGTTACAAGAAGAAAAATACAAAGAAAAAGAGGAAGGCAAAGGCCCTAGAACATCTAAGGGTCCCCGGCGTCATGGGAAGCTTTGGCTCCTGTGTCTTTAGCCGCCACCTTCGGTGCAGAAGGAGGAGCAAACACCAGATTGAGGAACTCGAGTTTAGACCAAGTCCACCGAGGCCCCTCGGGAATATCCAGGGCATCCAAAAAGGAAGGGTTGAGGTCCGGATATCTCTTCAAAAATTGGTGATGAGCTAGGCAGAAGCCGTCCTGAAAGGCAACCTTAGTCGCCTGAATGGCCTTGTCTTTCTCGACGTCCAGATCGTCCGCCTCATTCTGAAGATCTGAAACCTTCTTTCGAAGGTCTTCGACCTCCTTCTCTAGTTCCTTTATCTTCTTCTTCTTCTTTGAATCCTTCTCCAATGAGTCAACCTTGGCTTGGAGCTCAGCATTCTCAGCCATCGCCTTCACCAAAAGGCAAGATTCCCCTTCTTTTTTCTTTTGAAGGATCTCGTTGGCCAAAGTCAGGCTCACTACTTTGTCACCAAGGTTAGACATATTCTTGGAAAAATCCTTCAAGAACTCCTCTTGGCCCTTCAAGAATTCCTCCCGAAGATTGGCAACCTTCTCCTTGGCTATGCGGCTCAACTCGGTGTTCGTCACAACCGAGTTAGCACAAAAAACCTTGGCATTCTCAAGTTTACCTTTGGCCCAAGCTCGGACTGAAGACTGATTTGCTGCCCAAGCGCAAAGGTATCAACTATACCCCAGGAGTTGTAAGAAAGGAGGTACTTAGTGAAATTTACACAAAGAAAGCCACAACATTTAGACTAAAAAGTGGGAGGAAAAATGAAGAATCCTAAGGAATTACCTGAGCAGCATGCTCAGAAACTCTAGCGGCAAGGGAGTCCTCAGAAGCACACTCCTCGGCAACTGCCTTGAAGGAGGCCTGAATGAGCACCCCCCTTGCCATTTTGGGAGCCATTTCCCAGCAGTCCTCGGAAAATAGGTTCATGTCCTCCGTAAAAGACCAGAACGGCTCCCTCGGGACCTTGTCCTTCGGGACATGGGAATCCCAAAGAGCCCGCCTACGGGCATGTTCCACCATCCAAGCTAAGGGCGCTAGATCTTCTAAAGAAGTTGAAAACATAAATCAGACAAAGCCTCTTAACTCTACAAAGTTATCACGATATGAGTATCAAAAAGGGGGGCAGGAAACAAACCTGGCGCGACCTCTGCACAGTCGTCATCAGAGTCCTGGACCTCTTCCACGTCGATAGGAACATGTTTGCCTTTATCCCTTTGGCATTTTTCCAGCTCCTCGACAGAGGGACTCTCCACCAAAGAGCCTACAAGATCTGCTGACATGGCGGGACTCAAAGAAGCATGAAGGGCAATCACCCCGGCAGGAACCTCGGCCATAGTTTCGGGCTCGGCGAGAGTTGCAACCTTGGTAGAAGTTGCAATGACATCGCCAACCTTAGTGGAAGTAGCAATGATGTCACCAACCTCGGTAGAAGTTCCAATGACACAAACTCCCGCCCCATCCTCCGGGGGTGGAAGAAGGATGTCCTTCTTCACCTTCTTGGCCAAAGACAGTCTGCTCCTAGTAGTCTTGTACCTCTTGGAGATGCCTTTCTTCGTTTGCTCTCCCTTCTCGGCTTGACCAAGGAAGAGAGACTTATAGTAGGCAGTGGACTCGTCTCCCATCTCTGAAAAAGAGGGAAAACATCAGTGTGAGTCTAAACAGGCACTTATGTTGAAAACTTTGGGAGAAAACTTACTTTCAAAGAAGGCCTCATAAGTGAGCTCGCTCCGAAGGAGCTTCACCAGCCAAGAGTCCTTCCCCTTGGTAGCAGGAGCTGGCATGCCAAGATCCGTCTTGTGCTCCGTAACCACCGCCAATTCCTGAAGAACCTCCTCAGTCATGAGTTTCCACATGATCGGGAAAGGGTAAAGGGAACGTGGAAGGACCTCGGCATCCCAATCGGCGATAGCACGGATATGTCTGTCAAAGTCCGCAAACCTTGCCGCCAACTCAGGAGTTAGCAACTTCTTGGGATCAATGGCATCCGTCTCCAGCTTTCCCCGAGCTCACTTAGTTGGAACATACGACCAGGCCTCCGCCACCGTTAGGAAGAAGAACTTCCTTTGCCACCCTCGCCAACTATCCTTGGTAGCGAAGGTGAACATGAATTTTTCGCTCCCAGATCCCCTAGGTAGCATGAAATAAAAGCCACCCTTCAGAACCGGATAGAGCTTGTAATACTGCATGAACAGGATAAAATGTGGTTCTACCCCAAAGACCCCGCACATGCAGAGAAAGGCATTGAAATAGCAGTACGAGTTGGGAGGAAGTTGATTCACCACTATGCCATGAAATTGGCAAAGGTCATAAATGAACTTCGTTGCAGGATACCAAAGTCCGGCCTTCAGTTGGGCTCAAAAAATGGTAACCTCGTCACCCCGGTTCATAAAGCTAAAGTTACCAAGGTGGGGTAATCTTGTGGTGGCATACGAAGGGAGGAAAAATTTAGTTGCCCACCTCTATAATTTCCTAGACGTGGAGCAACAAGGGTAAGACATAAAGAGGTTGCTAGTTCTCGAGAATAGCCAAAGACATGATGGGCCAAAAAAGTGACTTTCGAAGAAAAGAAAAACAACTTCGGAAACAAAAAGAAATAGCAGAAACCGAAGGAAGAACCCATCGAAGGCATTGCGAAAATCAGGATTTCTGAACACCGTTGTGCAAGATGTCAAAAATTGCTCCACCGCTAATACCACCACAAAAAGGCACGGAAGCGGACGAGAGCAAAATGAAATGCAAAGGAAAACAAATGAAGAGTGTGATAGGAGGAGACTTATATAGATCGAGGAAGGGCAGCCAAAAAAACGTCATAATTGCTGCGCGAAGGTGAAACGTCGCCATAATTGTCCGTCACGTGCAAAAAGGCGTGCCCATCCCAACCAGCATCTGCCATGTGTCATCTGTCACAAGAAACTAGGACATGTTTTCTGACATCCTGAAAAAGCGGGCACACTGCTCCTAAATGACACGCCTAGTTTCAAAGACGTGACGGTCCATTAGCCCCTGGCAGAAAAAGTAAAGAGGTTGGGTATCTCGAGAACACCAAAGGGCAAATAGGTAACACCAGCCCGAATAAGCCTTACCGTTAGCGCGGTAAATCACCTCCCCTCTGAACGTCACACTCCTAGTCCCGAAAAGCGCCTCCGGAAGAACCACTAGCCGAAGTCTCCACTCCAGCTTTCCGAGGGGGGGCATGTGATAGCTGAAATGCTATTGTCCTGAATACCTTAGGACCCCTGGAAAAAGGGAGCAAACCACCTGAGGCACCTGACCCCGGTAGCCTGCCAACACTTAACCTCGGGAAACTACTGTAACTCCTCCATCGGGAGGTCGACCGAACTAGCTTCGAGGAGGAGTGCCAGCCACCTCCTGTAGCCTCCTGAAGAGACCAACTTCGGCGCCCGTAAATACGCTGAACTACGAGTACGACTCCGGGAAGAGGCCCTTCACCCCGAAGGGGGACGTCAACCCAGGGGACCTCGGAAGTACGACGGGAGCCATCAAGGAGCCTTTGACACACCGTACTCTTACACGCCGCCCCCAAACATGCTCTGAGACTCCGTCACAGCCTACGTCCTGCAGGGCCAGAAGTACGGATGGTATCTGTTCATACACGTGTTGCATCCGAACGGCTCACCCCTCCTATATTTACCAAGAGAATGGTCCGAGCAACTGGGGGGCTCCCTCTCTCTCTCTCTCTCTCTCCTCTCTCCGCCAAAAATACTTTGAGGTAAAAGGGCTTATTTCTCCTCTCCTCTGAGCCCTCAAGAGAGAACACGGCCACGGCAGGCAAGAATCTCTTGTGCTTACAACTATCTCTCTCCATCTTTGCTAAGCACTGATTTGGGCGTCGGAGGCTCCTACCCGAAAAAAGACTCCAGGGAACTCCTAAAACCTGTCTTCTAAGTGTTTCAGGCAGGCCCTCCTACCACGAGTCAAAGACACTGCCAGCCATCCCAGGTGATCCACATAGAGCACCCTCTCCCGGGGTTCTTCTGCACCTCCGAAAGTCCCTGCTGCAGTCTCCATGGCACACAGTGGGGATCCTAATGGCGCCCTGCACCATCAGTGTGGATAAACCCAGCTGAAAGTAAGGGTACTTTCTGGGGCTCCGATTAGTGTGACGCCTGTTAGAGTCATTTTCCTTATCTTTTCCTTTTCTTTCAACATCTGTTTTTTCCCGGGCCTTAGGCGACGACATCCATAAGTAGCACCGAAGTTGGCCTTATTTGATTAAGGACTCGATGTTGTTTCTCAATTTGAAGCAATCCTCAGTATTGTGCCTGTGGTCTCGATGGAATTGATAATACTTCTTCATGTTCTTTCTATTGTTTGAGGTCATGGCCTTCAAACGTTTGATTGAAGTTCCCTACCTTTCCAAAGCCATAAGGATATTAAACCTTGAAGTGTTAAGAAGGGTGAATGCCGTGGGCTTTCTTCCCCTGGATTTTTTAGGTCTGCCTCCTCCTTTGTATTGATACCGAGGTTGGTGACTATTTCCTTAGGACTGGTGATGATTGGACCTCGAACTTCCCATTCTCAGTTCCTTAACTGTCATATGTTGCTCCTCCCTTCGGTAGAATTCACCAAAGGTGTTAGAGGGATATTTTGAGAACTCATAAAAGAGTTATAAGTCCCTCTTTAGCCCTCTGATCATTGTGAGGATTCAGATTTCGGGGAGGAAGTTCAGAACACTGACTACTTCTTTTTTGAATCTCTCGACATAGTCCCGAATGGTCTCCCCATTCTTTTGGGCTATGTCGAACATTTGGACAGGCATTTTCACCATCAGCTTGCTCCCTATGAATTATTGGGTGAAGACAGTAGATAGTTCCTGGAAGCCCATTATGGTCCTCGACACCAACGAGTTGTACCACACAGTTGCTGGTCCGGATAAGGTGACCGTGAAGCATTTGTAAAGGGTGGCGTCATCGGCCCCGTACAGCACCATGCTCCTTCTGTATTTCGTCAAAAGGAACTAAGGGTCACTTCACCTATCAAATCTTTCCACGCGTGGTACTCAGAAATTGCTGGGCATGGGGGCTTCGACTATTGCCCTAATAAATGATGACTCTTCTCTAATGAAGGTCTCCAACAACCTCGACGAAACCAATTTTATGGAGAACTATTTCTCCACCCTATCCAACCTCTCCAAAATTCTCTCCATTAGGATGGAAGTATCATCCTCTCCTCTTATAGCCAAAGGCCATCGCCTCAATCAGGTCGAACACCCTGCCACAGTAATGGCCAGAAGAACTGGCGCTTCCCGGGAACAGGTGGAATCATGCACCTCGGGAGATAGCCGGAGAGCTCCGAGCCTCGGCACGCCAGTAAAACTTGAGGACTCTATTCGCCCCCCAAGGTTGTGAACAGCGCGCCTTCGAAAATGTGGCACCAGACATTGCTGCCCGAACATGATATCCCCGAAGGCGGAACCCCCTGGAACTGGGAACCCCCGAACTGAGGGTATGCTTCCCGAAGAGGCTCTGTCCGAACTAGAGGACGACCTCACCCAGGGACCTCGGGAGTACGGCAGGAGCATTTATGGAAGCATTTAAGGAAGCCTCTGACACGTCCCACCACAGACGTAAAAAGCCGCCCTGACGCGCAGACGCCATCAGAATCACATCATGGCCCGTCTCAGCACAAGGCTCGAGGCCATCTGGTTACCAACTATCTGTCCCCTACGCCCAGAAGTTCAGGAGCATCCGACCGCACACTTGTCATGATCTGAACGGGCTAGGTTTTCCTATATATACAGGAAATAAATACTTGACAGGAGGTTGGTAGGCCGGAGATACAGCTCCCACACTCTGAGAAAATACCAGGCGAGACTTTTCTGCCTTTCTCTTTGAGCTAGTGACTTTCTCCTTTTTCCGGCCACCACTGACTTGGGCGTCGGACGCTCCCCCCCTGGAAAAACACTCCGGGGGCCTCCTAACCCTGTTTTCTAGCTTTTCAGGTACTCTCCTTGGGGCGATCCACCTTCCAGGTGTTCTTCCTCCTAGAAGTCTCCTCAACAGTCATCATGACTCACAACGATGAGGCCGAAGTTCTGCCAGTTTCATCGCGACCACGGTCATGACACCGAAGACTGCTTCCAGCTGAAGAAGTACATAGAGTCGCTGATCAAACAGGGCCAACTTCACAAATACCTGTGGATGCCCTCCCCAAAAGGCAGAAAAGAGGAGGAAGAGAGGGCCGAAAATGAGGACTATGACTCCGACAGGCGGAGAAACAGAAGTCCAAAAAGGCGCCTTCCACCTCCAGTAGGGGTCATCCAAACCATCACCACAGGGCTCCTATCCTCGGAAAGAAAGCGGAAGGCCAGAGAAATTGCAGTCATGGAGTATCAAAGTCCATCAAAGAAACTGGCTCGCAAAGATGGCTCCACCGTCGTCTTCCCCCACGATGACCCGTTGCTGATAATGGCGAGAATAGGGAACTGGGACGTCAAGAGAGTGTTGCTTGATGATGGCTCAAATGCTGACATCCTATTCTCGCACTTACTGCCGAGCTTGGGCATCTCCAGCAGCGAGCTTAAACCTGTCACCACGCCCACCTTCGGCGTTGGGCCATCCGAACTACCCGTCCTCGGATGGATCGACCTCCCCTTGATGATGAAAGGCACTTCGGTAGACGGAGCAGCTGAGACGTACGCGTCCACAATGGCAAGATTCATCGTCATGGACGTCCCGTCTTCGTACAACGCCATCCTTGGAAGGTAGACTCAGGGGAACCTGCACATTCGCCCCGATGTGAAGTACTTGACTGTCACATTCGCCACCAAGGATGGAGATGCAGAGGTCTTCATCGACCAAGCCGAGGTAAGAAAGGTGTTTGTAAAAGCACGAAAGGCTCCGGCAAACAACTCTACACAAACGGTGGAGGCAAAGGCGCAGGAGAAAGGCAAGGAAGGAGATCCCGCATGATAGCCAAAGGCTAACGCCTCCTCGGTAGTAACTCCGCGCCAGAATATTGGCCGAGGAGTCTGACGTCACCCAAGAGAGGATCTTTTTACTGACCTCGGAAGGTGCGAAGTCAAACACTATGAGCTCGAGACTTCGGTAGCTCGTCAGGAATTCCGAGGACAACACCGTCTCCATCGAGGGGTTAAACTGACCGTCTTCGGGTAAGAGAGCCATCTCCCTGAAGCAAGGGAGAATCTCCCCAAAGGAAGAGGCCCCAAAGAGGTCTTCCCCGAAGAAGAAACACCTGAACGAGGGAATCCCCGAACTATGGATGTGAGTCCCGAAGGAGGTGTTCATCAAGGGCGCTCCCAGAATTATGGGATAGATCCCGAAGGAGGTGCTCGCACCGAAGGACGGATAGAATCCGAAGAGGGTGCACGCACCGAAGGGCGACCTCGCCCAGGGGACCTCGGGAGTACGGTATGAGCATTTAAGGAGCCTCTAAATTGTCGCCCACAAACCCTACACATCACATCTGAACGGCGAAATGACACGCCGCAGCCGCCCCAGTCCTGACACAACCCGTCCGGGTCCAGGGCTAAAAGAGGCTGCAAACGGCTGCCTGTCCCCTAGGTCCAAAGAGACAGATCAAATCCGACCGAACACGTGTCATGATCTGAACGGACCAGCTACTCCTATAAATACTAGGAAATGGGACTGGGCAAAGGATGGGGGCATTTTCCTCTCTCTAAGAAAACACAAAACAGGCAAGACACTTGATCCCTTAGTGTTCTTCCTCCACCTTCACTCAGAAAACTGACTTGGGCGTCGGAGGGTCCTCCCCGGAAAAGCAAACCGGGGACCTCCTAACCTCTTCTTTGAGCTTTTCAGGCGCACTCAGCTGGGAAACCTGAGCTCCAGGCACTCGCCTCCCCAGGAAGTCTCTCCACCTGTCAACATGACAGCAAACGAAGATGCCTTGGGGCATCACCGCAGAAGCAGAAACGGAAGCAGTAGATCTTGTTCCAGGACAATCTACCCGAATAGGGAAGAGCTTGGCCAAAGGTGACAAGGAAAATCTTGTATCCTTTCTGCTGAAAAAGAAAGATCTGTTTGCCTACTCGCCAAAAGACATGCCAGGAGTGAACCCTGGCATAATACAGCACAGCCTCAAAGTAAGCCCGGAAGCAAAACCTATCAGGCAAAAGAAACGAAGCATCTCAGCCCACAAAAGCAAATTCATGAAAACCGAAGTCCAGCGCCTATTGGATGCTGAAGTTATCAGCGAGGTAAAATACCCCGAATGGTTAAGCAACGTGGTCATCGCCACAAAAGAAGGTAGCAGCAAACTCCGGATGTGCATTGATTTCAGAAACTTGAACGATGCTTGCCCGAAAGACTCATTTCCCCTCCCGCCAATAGATCAACTGGTAGATTCAACGGCCGAATACGGGCTCCTGAGCTTCCTAGATGCCTTCAGCGGCTACCATCAGATAAGGATGGACCCCGAAGATGAAGAGAAAAATGCCTTCATCACCGAGGGAGGAACGTATTGCTATGTCAGAATGCCCTTCGGGCTCAAAAATGTGGGAGCCACCTACCAGAGACTAATGAACAAGGTCTTCAAGGACCAAATGGGGAGAAACATGGAGGTATATGTTGATGATATGATAGTCAAAAGCAAGCTGCCCGGCTACCACGTTGCAGATTTGGAGGAAACCTTCCAAAAGCTCAGAGCCTTCGGGATTCACCTTAATCCCGAGAAGTGTATCTTCGGCGTGACCTCGGGAAAATTCCTTGGGTACATGGTATCCGAAAGAGCCATCGACGCCAATCCTGAGAAGATTAAGGCTCTACTTGAGTTCCGAACTCCTGCCACAGTCAAAGACGTGCAGAGACTAACCGGAAGAATAACCACTCTGAGCAGGTTTATTTCCAGGTACGGAGATAGGTGTAGACCTTTCTTCAAAGTCCTCACAAAGGCAGCAAAGATGGAAGGCGACCTCGGAAGAAATGATCGTCCTTGGGACGAAGATTGCCAAAAGGCCTGGGAAGAACTCAAAGTCTACCTGGCCAGCCTGCCGACACTGCGACAACCTTGGGAAGGAGAACCCCTCGTACTGTACCTCGCCGTCACAAAAAAGGCCGTGAGCTCGGTCCTGGTGAAAGAAGAAGGGCCAAAACAGTGGCCGGTCTACTACGTCAGCAAATCCTTGCATGGCGTCGAAGTCAGGTACCCTTTGCTTCAAAAAGCTATATACGCCTTGGTGCTTGCAGGAAGAAGACTGCGACCATATTTCCAGGCTCACCCCATCATCGTCCGAAGTAGTCTACCACTACGGGATGTTATGAAGAGAGTTGATCATTCGGGAAGGCTCTCCAAGTGGTGCATAGAGCTTGGCGAACATGAAATCACGTATGAGCCTCGGAAGGCCATAAAAGCCCAAGCATTGGCAGATTTTATCGCCGAAATACCCACCACTGAGGAGAACCACTCAGATCCGAAAGAAGGTGAGCCAGAATGGACCTTGCATGTTGACGGAGCCTCGGGGTTCGAACACCAGGGAGCTGGAATAGTTATCAGAGGACCCGAAGGCCTAGAGGTGATGAAGGCTATCAAGTTCAGCTTCAACGTCACCAATAATGTGGCTGAGTATGAAGCCCTCATAGCGGGATTACGCTTGGCCAGAAAGATTGGCGTGAGAAACTTAAGGGCTCACAGCGATTCCCAGCTGGTAGTTCGGCAGACGGCAGGAGATTATGGGGCGAAGGACCCAATCTTGGCAAAATACCAGGAGCTGGTAACAAAACTCATCCAAGAGTTTGACGCCGTGCGGATCGAAAATGTACCCCGGCGGAATAACACTGAGGCAGATTGCGTAGCGAAGTCCAAAACATACACCGAGGTGCTAGACCATCCAAGCATCTCCGTGCTAAGCGTAACAACCTCGGGAACAGGGTGGAAGGACCCCATAAAGAGATACCTCACAGAGAATGAGCTTCCCGAAGACGCCGGCAATGCTGCAAGACTGCGAAGACGCGCCGGAAGATTCTTCCTGATTGGTGAAGAGTTATATCGGCAAGGATATGCAAATCTGCTGCAGAGATGTGTGGGCGAAGAGGATACTGAGATGGTCCTCGAAGAAGTTCACGAAGGCATGTGCGGCTCGCACATTGGAACTGATGCCCTTGCAGCAGTGATACTCCGCCAAGGATACTTCTGGCCTACCCTGAGAAAGGACGCAAGGCAGTTCATCCAGAAGTGCGGTAGTTGCCAGAGACATGCAAAAATCTAGAGGATACCCTCGGAAATGGTAATGTCGGCAGACTATCCTTGGCCCTTCGCAGTCTGGGGTATAGACCTTATTGGGCCACTCCCCACAGCGCCCGGAGGCGTGAAATTCTGCGTGGTAGCAGTGGACTATTTCTCAAAGTGGGTAGAGGCAGAACCACTAGCAACTATCTCGGCAAAAGAAGTGCAGAAGTTCGTATGGAAGAACATCGTATGCAGATTTGGCATACCGAGGGTACTAGTAGCTGATAATGGATCCCAGTTCATAGACAAAGGATTCCAGGAATTCATCAGTGACCTCGAAATAAAGATGCACTTCGCCCCAGTAGCTCACCCCCAAAGCAATGGGCAGGTGGAAGTATCAAACAGGACCATAAAAGATGGCCTGAAAAAGAGACTTGGGGAAGCCAAGGGAAAATGGCCAGGAGAACTCCAAAGTGTATTGTGGAGCTACCGAACGATGCCACGAAGAGCCACAGGGGAAACTCCCTTCTCACTCGTCTTCGGAACAGAGGCCATTATCCCAATAGGGATAGTTCAGCCTTCAATACGGGTGCAAGTATTTGATGAAGGCGGAAACGACCTCGGTCTGAGAACTAAGCTCGACCTTGTGGCTGAACACAGAGAAATAGCCGAGCTGAGAAGAAAAGCTTTCCAGCAAAGAGTGGCCGCGGCTATCAACTTAAAAGCCAGGCCAAAAGAAATCAAAAAAGGAGACCTCGTTCTCCGAAAGGCCGACTTTGCACCCCGAAGGCCATCTCACGGAGTACTTCGCACAAATTGGGAAGGACATTATCTGGTTCTCGCCAAAGTACGAAAAGGCGTGTACAAGCTTGGCGACCCCGAAGGCGTAGAATTGAAAAACACTTGGCATTCAGACGCCTTGAAAAAATTCTACGCCTAGGGTTGAGCGGAGGAGATATATTGTACAAGAAATATTCTAAGTACAGAATGGTCTGGAGAAGAATGGTCTTGAGAAAAATTTTTAAGTATACCAAATTGTCCAAGACAGAATTCCGCGAAGGTGCTCACCACGAAAAAAGCAGATGTGACTTCCCGAAGTCCCTTGAGCCACTATGCTCGGGAAAAATGGGAAACAAGAATCTTGCAAAGGTACTCGGCATAATCAGTGCAGAGAAAATTTTCCGAACACCCTTGAGCGAACATGCTCGGGAAAAAGGGAAAGCAAGAATCTCGCAAAAGTACACGCCAAAAGAAAAGCAGAGGTAATTTCCGAACACCCTTGAGCGAACATGCTCGGGAAAAAGGGAAATGAGCAATCTCGTGAAAATTTTCCTAAGTCCCTTGAGCAAATATGCTCGGGACAATAGGAAGACAGAAAAATTTGGCTGAAGGTTTTCCGAAGTCCCTTGAGCGAACATGTTCGGGATAAAAGTGAACAAAAAGCCTGCAAAAGACTTAGCCAAATTTTTACAAACTTTCCAGAAAGTTTCTTGAGCGAGCACGCTCAGGACAAAGGAAGGTAAAAAGTTTCTTTGGTTGCAGGTTTTCCGAAGGTCACAAACGTGTTCGGGACAGTGGAAATGAAGAAACTTGCAAGAAAGGACTTAGCCAAAAGATTGTTCATTTAGAGCAAATGCTGCCTTACAAAAGAAGTGCCCAAAGAAGGAGCACAAAGGAGAAAAATAAGAGGAGCCCTAAAGCAAACTAGGGAGTGCCGGGCGGACGAAGAGCAGGAAGCTTCAGATGCTCGACCTTGGACCACTGCCACCAAGGTCCCTCAGGAATATTTAGGCCCTCCAGAAAAGAGAGGTCCAAATCTGGGAACCTCTGCAGGACTTGGTGCCGAGCAAGGCAGAAGCCGTCCTGAAAGGCGACCTTGGCCATTTGATCAGAAGTATGTTTTTGAACGCCAAGGTCGTTGAGCTCGTCCCTCAGCTCAGCAATCTCCTCCTCCAGCTCGCTTATCCCCAGCGGCCCTCCGAACTCCTTCTTCAGAGCCTCGACCTCGGCTCGGAGAGCATTGTTCTCATCCGTCAACCTCGCCGCAAGACTGTCAGAAACAGCCTTGTCCTTGACAAGATCTCCGTTGGCGGCGAGCAGCCCCTTTACTTGGTCGCCGAGGTCGGCAATCTTCCGGGAGGAGTCCTTTTCAAGTTCTTCACTCTTCTTCGAGAACTCCTCCCGAGCGGCGGCGATTTGCTGAGAACAATCCGCTGCCAGCTGCTGGTTGCTGGCGACCAGCTTCGCAAGCGAAGCCTTCGCTTCACTGAGTTCCCGCGAAGTCGCATCCTTGGAGGCAGCCTCTCTGGCCACCTGAACTCGGAGGTAACCAGCGTACTCCAGCAGCTACGGCAAGGCAAAAGTCCAGGTTATTACAAGTCTAAACACTTAGAAAATTGAGGAAAAAGAGTGTAGAAACAGCCTTGTCCTTGACAAGATCTCCGTTGGCGGCGAGCAGCCCCTTTACTTGGTCACCGAGGTCGGCAATCTTCCGGGAGGAGTCCTTTTCAAGTTCTTCACTCTTCTTCGAGAACTCCTCCCGAACGGCGGCGATTTGCTGAGAACAATCCGCTGCCAGCTGCTGGTTGCTGGCGACCAGCTTCGCAAGCGAAGCCTTCGCTTCACTGAGTTCCCGCGAAGTCGCATCCTTGGAGGCAGCCTCTCTGGCCACCTGAACTCGGAGGTAACCAGCGTACTCCAGCAGCTACGGCAAGGCAAAAGTCCAGGTTATTACAAGTCTAAACACTTAGAAAATTGAGGAAAAAGAGTGTAAAGACTATACCTGAGCAGCATGCTCGGTGACTTTTGCGGCGAGGGTATTATCCCTCGGGTGAGCCGCCGCAATGGCCCGGAAGGAGGCATCAGTGGTCATCCCCTTCCAAATCTCCTTTGTCATTTTTGGACAATCGTCGGAGAGCAAATTCATATCCTCCGTGATTGTCCAAAAGGGCTCCAAGGGGATCTTCCGCTCAGGGATTTTGGCATCGTGGAGTGCCCGTTTCCTCTCATGAATGGCCCTCCAGCCAGCAGTAAGAGGCTCCTCTGAAAGTCAGAAGGAAGTTAGGAGTAGAAGAAAAATTTGCGAAAAGCAAAGGAGCTGAACTTCGCCTGAAGGCATACCTGGAGGAACCTCGGAGATAGTGTCCTCGGGATCCTCGGGCCCCTCGGTAGAAAGACCCTTACCCTTCTGCCGATACCGCTCCTCGGCAGTAGGTACTTTTACCACTACAGTGTTTCTGGGGGCCTCAAGGTCGGGAGAAGGCACCTCGGCGGAAGTAGCGGGGACCGCGGCCGGTGAAATTTCAACAAGACCAGCCTCTTCGCCAGCTTCTTCTTCCGAAAGCTCTGGCTGAGGAGGCTGGACAGCCTTCCTAGCTCGCTTCGCCGAGGGCCCCGCCCCTGTCGACTTCCTTCTTCGGGAAGCTGCCTTCTTTGTCTGCTCCCCCTTCTTCACTTGGCCAGAAAAGAGGGCCTTGTAATAGGCGGCAGCCCCATCGCCCATCTTTGAAAAAGAGAAGAAATATCAGCGTAAGTCCGAGGAAAAAATATAAAGGGGTGGAGGATTACTCACTTTCGGCAAAAGATTCGAAAGAAGTCTCCCCCTTAAGGAGCTTGACCAGCCAGCAGTCCTTCCCGGCGATGGCGGGAGCGGGCATATTGAGGTCAGTCTCGTGCTCCTTAACCACTTTCAGCTCCCGAAGGACTTCTTCGGTCATCAACCTCCAGTTGATAGGAAAGGGGTAAAGAGCACGAGGAGAGACCTCGGGAACCCAGTCAGCGACTACCAGAATGCGGGCGTCGAAATCCGCGAACACGGAAGCCAACGGTGGGGTTAGCAGCATCGTCGGATCAACGACGTCTGCGTTCAGCACTCCCTGAGCTCATCTGGTCGGGACATCAGACCAGTTCTTATCCACCTTCAGGAAAAAGAACTTAGGCTGCCACCCCCGCCAGCTATCCTTCGTGTCGAAGGTGAAGGTGAATTTTTTGCTCCCGGATCCCCGAGGCAGCAGGAAATAGAAGCCACCCTTCGGGACCACGTAGAGCTTGTAGTACTTCATGAAAATGATGAAGTGGGGCTCTATCCCGAACACGCCACACATGCAGAGGTAGGCGTTAAAATAGCAGTACGCGTTCGGGGGAAGCTGGTTCACAGCAATGCCATGGAATTGGCAGAACTCACAAACCACCTTCGGGGGAGGATACCGAAGTCCGGCCTTCAGTTGGGCTCGGAAGACAGTAACATCGTCGCCGCGGTTTGAAAAAGCAAAATGGCTAGAACGAGGCAGCCTGGTCACAGCGTAAGAGGGTAGAAAGAATTTTTTCTTCCACCTCTCTAGTTTTTCGGGGGTGGTATAGCAAGGATGGGCCAGAAGAGGTTTCCAGCTCTCGGGAATAGGCATCGTAGACATGAAAAAGAGTTTGAGATGGAAAAGAAAATATGTTCCAGAAAAAACTCAGAAGACGAGTTTGGAAAAAATCAACAGTTTTCCAGAAAAACTCAGAAAAACAGAGGAATCAGAGTACTCTGGAAATCAAAACCCACCAAAAGATTTGCCTGAGGACGCCGTCGTGAAAGTTGGTAGGAAAAGCTCTGATTAAAGAAGCTCCGCCACAGAAAGCAAGATAAAACGCAAGAACAGAGGGCAAAGCAGAGAGAGAGCAGAAAAACAGTAAGTGGGACTTATGATGGAATGGGCTATTTATAGGCCAAAGGTGGGTAGCCGAAAAGAGATCATAAGTACCCATTGGAGGCGAACCGTTGCCGTAACTTCCCGCTGCACCCGAAAAGGCGCGCCCTCTGTAAATGACGCGTCTCTCTTCCAATGGCAAGAAGCCGCGTGTCAACCGCTGCACAGAAATAGGGGACATGCCTCCCCAAACGTCCCTGGAAAACTGGGACACACCTCCTGATTGGGACACATCGTATGACATCCCTGAAAAGTGGAGACGCGCCGCTCAGTCTGACACGCTTGGCCATCAGACCTGCAGAAATAAAAAGCAGGCCACCTCGAGGACACCAAGAGACAGGCTATAGCTGAACAGCCCATGACTTTTGGGCAAGAGGTGTATCTTCGGTACAGGCTTTGCCTCGGAGACACCAAAGAATAGGCCAAGGCCGAACAGCCCAGACCCTCGGGCAAAAGGTGCGACCTCGGAACAGGTTATGCTTCCCAACAAGACTCCCAACGATAACCTCAGAAAGAGATGCAAACCGAAGTCTTCACTTCGGCTTTCCAGAGGGGGGCATGTGATAGCCAAAGGCCATCGTCTCAATCAGGCCGAACACCCTGCCACAGTAATGGCCAGAAGAACTGGCGCTTCCCGGGAACAGGTGGAATCATGCACCTCGGGAGATAGCCGGAGAGCTCCGAGCCTCGGCACGCCAGTAAAACTTGAGGACTCTATTCGCCCCCCAAGGTTGTGAACAGCGCGCCTTCGGAAATGTGGCACCAGACATTGCTGCCCAAACATGATATCCCCGAAGGCGGAACCCCCTGGAACTGGGAACCCCCGAACTGAGGGTATGCTTCCCGAAGAGGCTCTGTCCGAACTAGAGGATGACCTCGCCCAGGGACCTCGGGAGTACGGCAGGAGCATTTATGGAAGCATTTAAGGAAGCCGCTAACACGTCCCACCACAGACGTAAAAAGCCGCCCTGACGCGCAGATGCCATCAGAATCACATCATGGCCCGTCTCAGCACAAGGCTCGAGGCCATCTGGTTACCAACTATCTGTCCCCTACGCCCAGAAGTTCAGGAGCATCCGACCGCACACGTGTCATGATCTGAACGGGCTAGGTTTTCCTATATATACAGGAAATAAATACTTGACAGGAGGTTGGTAGGCCGGAGATACAGCTCCCACACTCTGAGAAAATACCAGGCGAGACTTTTCTGCCTTTCTCTTTGAGCTAGTGACTTTCTCCTTTTTCCGGCCACCACTGACTTGGGCGTCAGAGGCTCCCCCCCCGGAAAAACACTCCGGGGGCCTCCTAACCCTGTTTTCCAGCTTTTCAGGTACTCTCCTTGGGGCGATCCACCTTCCAGGCGTTCTTCCTCCTAGAAGTCTCTTCAACAGTCATCATGACTCACAACGATGAGGCCTTAGGCCATCATCCTCGTTGCTTTGCAGCCACGAGAAAGGGAGAATAATGTCTTATTCCAAGCGAGTAACTTCATCGCTATGGTGAGGGAACTTCTCCGACAAAAAAGGGCTTCGGTGATGGGACATCCTTGGTTCTTTTGACCTGGACCCTACCACGTACCACCCTCGAGATGGAGGTTTCTCTGTCAAGGACTCCCCATGGAAGCTTTTATTTAGGGAAGCCTGACAAGATGAACAACACCTCTTCTCTAGGTGGACCTCTAGTGAAGGGGTCCTAACCTGAGAACGTGCACGTGGCCACCTTTGGTCTATTTGCTGTGTCATTTTTGGCTACTATAAGGTGCTATAAATTGCACAAAAAGCCCATAAGGACCACAATAGGACACTCATCCTTTGGAAGGGAAGGCTTCGGGGGTGCCTGATCGTTTGCCAGCAGAGGCTCAGACACGGATTGGGACTTCGAAATGCCCTTATCCTTAGAACATAGGTCTCCATGATGTTGACTTGGAATGAGTTCCTATAGATGGCGCCATATGATGCTCTTGTACATCTTCGATGTAGGGCATATTGAACCTTCAGTGGACCTTCAGCAGAGTAGTAACTACAACACTTCAAGAACATGGGTTAGGAGCTCCCTGGAGTGTGTTTCCGGGGGAGGGATCTCTGACGCTCAAGTCAGTATGTGAGGGGAGAAATCATTTAAGACTATAGAGTAGAAAAGAAGGGTACCTCTCTTATCCTTTACCTAGAGCCTTCCCTGAGTATTTATAGGAGGCCAGGGGAGGAGCCGTTATGCCAAGCATCAGTAGATCAGGACACGTGTTTGGCCAGATTCAGTCCATACCTTCGACGGGAAGTGTCCACAGCTGGACATAGGCGGTTATGCTCACAAGGTAGGGGCATGTGCGAGGTTTCTCTTATAGATCCCCTAACTGTATTTGTCATTTCTCCTTAAGACCTCTTTGTGGATCTAAAATCCTTTCAGATGATGAATTTTCCTGAGGGCTGCTGGAGAAACCCCTTCGGATTGACGGTCCATCTTCGAGAGATGTTTCTTTTGTCAAGGGTGATAGACTTGATGCCCTTGGCATCCTCGTTGTATGACATGTTGGCCTCAAGGAGATACTTTTGATATATAAGTGCTTGAAACACTTAGAAGATAAGGGTTAGGAGCTCCTTGGAGTGTGTTTCTAGGGGAGGAGCCTCTGACACCCAAGTCAACGTTTGTGAGAGTAGTAGTAATAAGAAACAGGGAGTGGGAAAATAGCGAGAGTTTTATGTCTGTCCTTACCAAGGTCCTTCTTAAGTATTTATAGGAGGGTGGAGGGAAGAGGCTGTTTGACACAGCCTGTTCAGATCATGACACGTGTTCGGTCAGATTCAAACCATACCTTCGTAGATGGGTATCTCTGTTAGTGTTGTGCCCAACAGCCAATCATGAGATGATTGTATTTTTTGCACATTGAGCATGATATTTTATTAAGACATTAATCCAGTAATTATGTTTGTTGTTCTGTTTCTGTGTAACGCAATAAACATAATTGTAACCCTAGAATAATGATATTCTAAAAGGTCCCTAGTCTAGTATTATTGTGGAGCGGCTTGCAATAATACATAACGACTAGCATTTGTGGAGACTAATATAAGATATGTGGTTTACATATGGGTACAAGTTGGAGAACTAGTGTACTGGACTGACCCACCATGAGAACACTACATGGATTGTTATATGAATGTCATAAGTGATTCTCATAGTGATCATGGTATATGTAGTCCTTTGACCTAAGATCATCAAGGTTCCCTACATGTGAGTCACATACTTTGGTACTTTCTTTTGTTGCTCGCAACTGAGTGAACTCGAAGGAGGTCATTGGGTATGTCACATATCATGCGGAGGGATTTGTATGATCAAGAAGGGATTTGTCCCTCCTATGTAACGGGAGTGATATCTTCGGGCCCTTTGAAAGAGTGAGACTTAGAAAATGCATGGTCATGCTCAGATGAGTTGATGTACAATATCAATGTCATCAGTTTAAGTTGGTCTACTCAGTAATCAAGAAACCAAAGATTGGGCTATAAGAGAGTGACACATCCCATGTCTCGTTCTTAGTCTTGATATCTTGGACAAAGGGACAATAGCACATATCGGTGATGATCATTAAAGTTTAGTTGAATCACCGACAATCTTGTCACTTAGGTAGCAATGATGTGTTGCTAGACACCGCTCATTGCTTATGATCATAAATGTGATTTATGATCATTGCCAACGTGGTAGGAGCCTATTGGGTCACACACATAGAGCTATTTGGATCATTAGAGTGCATGGGCTAATTTTTTGGGTTATAGTTTCACTTTAATTACGTATTAATAATGGGCCCAAGAGTTGAGCCATTATTATGCTCAAAATTAAAGCCTAATTGGATTAAGGCGTTGAAACCCATTCGCCCTGGAAGTTGAGTCTCACTATAAATACAACTTTTAGTGAGAAATTTGCAAGTCTCCTTGCCCTACCCTCCCAAAAGGACAGCCACACTCTTGTTTTGCAATTCCTTGCAGGACGCAAGCTAGCACTGTGAGTGCAAGAGAAACGCATCTGCTGGGATGTGGTGGAAGCTTGGTGATCCCAAGAGGCTCGTGTGGATACCATAAAGAGCTTGAACACGTCAACTGTTCAGGTTTTGTGATTCGACTCTACAGTTGAGTGAGAGATCTCAACCGAAAATTAGGTATGAAAATTTTCAAACACCTGGTTTACCCCGTTTCACTTAGATCCTGGAGGGTTTCGGTTAAATTCCACTGCACTGTTTGCCTCTCGAAACCCAACAATCTCCAGTTGGCCGTAGGTTATTTCGGCCAGAGGGCAAGGGCGTGTATGAGGTCTCTCTGTTAGATGCTCCTTAACAGTTTTTGTCATATCTCTGTGAGACCCCCACAAGCAGAGATTTTCCTTGAGGGCTGTTTGGAAAAGCCCTTCGACAATGTAGGTTAGCTTCAGGAAACATTCTCCTCCATTGAGGATGATGGATCAACTTTCCTGAAGTTGGTAGGTTTATAGATTCAAGGGTGGTGAAAGGCACCTTTTACCGAAGTTGGTCATGTTACCTTGCCGAGGGTGGTGTATGAGTGTTCCCCGAGGTCAGGGCTAAGCTTCACCGAGGGTGGTTTCTGGCTACCTAGTATGGAATCTCGGGGACCATCGACCTTCGGCTATCAGGCAGTGTTCCCTTTGAGGATAATGAGGGCACCCCTTCTCTGAAGTTGGTCGCACATACTCACTAAGGGTAGTGCTCAACAAGCCAATTGGGAGTTCTTTAAGGGTAATAGCCCTTTGGCTATCACATGCCCCCCTCGGGAAGCCGAAGTTGTGTCTTCGGTGTTAAGCCTTTGCAAAAGTGATGTGAAAGTCTTTGTTAGAGGTGGCAAACGTCCGTGTCAGTATAGCCAAATTCTGACCGAGGTTACCTTCTTCGGTATGGGCACCCTATTTGGTTCAAGATGCCTTCTTTGGCCGAAGCAGGGTCTTTGACCGAACTCTTGACGTTTCCAAAGTAGTGTCTTTGGACTGGGGTAAATATTCCCCCTCTGAGTTTTTAGTTGCCTGCTAGTGAATTGTCACATATTCTGACCAAGTAGATGCGTCACTTCAGGCTAGGCTTGGATAGGTATACCAGCTGTCAGAAGGTATGCCCTTATTTCTCGCGTCAGGTGAAACGTGCCATCAGGTGACTGGTGAACGGTCACGTCCGTTACATCGGTTATGTCCCTTCACCTATGAAGGGTCATTATGGTGATGCTTCGCCTACCTACTTCGGTGTATATAAACCCTTCCTCCTTCAGATTTTTCCATAATTCTCAGTTTTCACTCTCTTTTGCTCTCTAATTTCCTCTTATCTTTTTCCCTTTTTGGCAGTAGTGCTATTGGTGGAGCGATTTATGGCGAGTTTGTGGTGGTTTCTGAGGTTATTGTCTTCGTTCTGAACTACGTGGGTCTCCTTCCGAAGTGTTTTTTTTTTGTTTCGATTCTTTCCTCTTCTTCTTCCCGAGGTTAGGGTATTCTTTTTGAACATGTCTTCTTACCATATGGAAGCTCACCCCATTCCTAAGAGTTGGCTCCCACTTAACTCTCATCCGAGCTGTGGCACTTCGGAGAAAGTGAAGAAGTGGTCGGCTAAATTTTTTCTCCCTTCCTATTCCGTCACCAAGCTACCTAGTCCTGGTATGGCCAGCTATGCTCCTCATTCAAATGAGGTTACCATGTTTAGGGCTTAACTGAAGGAGGGACTTCGGTACCCCCCTTTGAAGATGATTTGGAACTTTTGCGAATTTCATGGCATAGCCATGAACCAACTTTCCCTGAACTTCTATTCCTACTTTAACGCTTTTCTTTGCATGTGTGGGGTCTTCAGCATAGAGCCCCACTTTATCTTTTTTATGCAATACTACAAACTCCACCCCATTTTGAAGGGTGGGTTCTATTTCTTGCTCCCTCGAGGATCCGTGAGCTAGAATTATACATTCACCTTAGGTACAAAGGATAGCTGGTGAGGGTCGCAGAAGAAGTTCTTTTTTCTAAAGGTGGATGAGTGATGGAAGCATGTACTGATCAAATGGGCTTTAGGGACTCTTGATACCGATGTAGTAGACCCAAGAAAGCTTTTAACCTTAAAGCTAGAGTTCCAATGTGAAGAATTTGACAGCCGTATTTTGTTTTTCATGAATTAGGACCCCGAGGCCCCTCCGTGTTCTTTATACCCCATCCCCATCAGATGGAATTTTATGACCGAAGATGTCCTTCAGGAACTCAAGGTAGTTAATGAGCATTTTACCAATGAAGGTATACCAAAGCCTTTAGTCGATGGGAAGAATGCATGGTTGGTGAAGCTCCTTCGGGGCGAACTCACGTACTAGGCACTTGAAGAGAGTAAGCTCTTTCCCAGATTTGTCATCTATACCATTCTGTACTTACACTGATGTTCTTCTATTTGTAGATATGGGTGACAAGTCTACTGTTTTTTACAAAAGTTTGTTCCTCGGTCAAGCCAAGAAGGTGGAGCAGCAAAAGAAGAAGGCAGCCCCTAAGAAGAAGAAGGCACCGGGTGGTCCCTTTTCGGCGTCAAAGTCAAAGAAAGCCAAGGAGGACTCCCTTCCACCTCCACCCGAAGGGGAAGTGGTGATGCTGGATCAAACTTCCGTTCGTGCCAACCTACCTTCAGAACCAGTGATTAATTCTACCCCTTTGAGTCCCAATGCAGCTACGGAGGTGTTGGGGACTTCGGTCGGGGAGCTTTTAGCCGAAGAACTACAATAGCACCAAGGAAGAAAAGGCAAAGGTATTCCTACCGAGGTCCTCGATGTTAGTGACTTTGAGGGAGATGACACCGAACTTCCCCCAGGTTTGTCCCTTAGCCATTCCTCTATGAGTTTAGGAATTTTTGGCATTTTAGACCTTATAGATGAATGACTAAGAGATAACGTTTTGATGGAACTTTGGCATGACTTTTCAGGCGAAGCAGCGTAGGCTCTATGGGTGGAGGGCCATGCTCAGAAGAGAGCAGTTTAGGACTTCAAAATCCTGAGGGACAAGGTTCTAAGGGAGCCCTTTTGGACTTTCATGGAGGACATAGGCCTATTCTCTGAGGATAGTTAGAAGATGGCCCCTTAGATGGCGAAGGGCATTATGAAGAATGCCACCTTTCAGTCCTTTATAGAGGAGTATCCAAATGAGGAGGTCCTCGCCGCAAGGATGAGTGAATAAGCTGCCTAGGTAGACTTTAACTCTCTAGGACTTAGAAAATTTCTAAGCCTTTGTTGCCTTTTGAACCTTATTCGGAATCTTCACCTTTTGCAGCTGTTGGCGTACAATGGGTACCTTCGGGCTTAGGTAGCTAAGTTATCTTCTGTCCAAAGTCGGTCAGAGGAGAGCTTGGCCAAGGCCAAGGAACTTTTTGCCAGCTCGGTCATCAAATACAGTGAGCATAATAAAATTGCCAAAGAGGAGTTGGCAAACCTTCCGCATGAAATGCTAAATAGTCAAGGTGAACTTATGGAGGATTTTTCCTTCAAGGTGTTGGACCTCGGCGCGGAGGTGATATCTCTTACCTCAATGAATGAAGCTTTTTAGAAGGAGAAGGAGGAAGCCGTTGCTGCCCTTCTGAATACATTGGGACTCAACGCCGAACTCTAAGCCGAGGTCGATTGGCTGAAGAAGAAGAAAAAAAAGAAGAAGAAAAAGCTGGAGAAGGAGGTCAAGGTCCTCAAGAAAGAGCTAGAGGGCTTTAAGGTGGTGAAGGCTAAGTCCAATGACGCAACTAAGGCCTCTTATCAGGATGATTTTTGCCTTGCTCGGCACCAGGTCTTGTCCAAGTTCCATGACCTCAACTTTCCATTCCTAGCGGCTCTGGACATTCCCGAAGGACAATCTTCGGAATGGTCAAGGGTAGAGCTTCTTAACCTTCCCATTCCCCATCCTTCAACAACCGAAGTTGGTGCGGACGAAGAGGCCCAGTCAGAAGATGACCCAATCGAAGATGCTAAAGACCCCAAAGATGGGCAAGACAGGTAATAGGTACCTTTTTTCCTTGCCCTCTTTCTTTTTTGATTGGGGAGTTCTACACCTTGTACTTTTCGTAATGAAATGTTAATGAACTAGAACTTTTCTTCAAAATTTTGACTAAGTTCCTGATTAATATGACCTCGGATACTGTCTTCATCCTTCGGCATTTTAACCATCTTCAGCTATGAGTCATATTATTCTTGTAAAGACTTAGAAAGTTAGTCCCTTTGAAGGTTTGACGACCATCTTCGGTCAACCTTCTTCGGAAAACTTAGCTTTCAAGAATAGGTAAGTACCTTTGGCACCAACTGTATTTGGTCGATCACCTTCGGTTAAATTTAATTTATGCAAAAACAGTTAAGCACCTTCGGAATCAACCCTATTCAGGAATGGCCATATTCCATCTTTGGCACAAACCATGTTTAGTTGACTACCTTTCACGAAAATTGGACAATTTTCCTCATGCACTTTTTGAAATAACCACATTCAGTTTTTCTTCCTTCGGCGCAAACCATGTTCAATCAATCACCTTTGGTGAAGCAATACAATTTTTCCTTTGAAAATTTTCCTAAGTGTAGAACTTTTTCAAAGAGTTTGAATGCCATGTATTTTTTAATTCTCCACCTTCGGTATCACAGAGCTTGTAGACTCCTGGACGAACTTCCTTGAGGACCAAATGAGGTCCATCCCAATTTGCACGAAGTACTCCATAAGATGGTCTCCGGGCCTCAAATTCAACCTTTCGGAGAACGAGGTCCCCTTTCTTAATTCCTTTACACTTGACATGCAAATTTGTGGCAACAACTACTCTTTGCTGAAAATCTTTTCTTTTGAGTTCGGCCATCTTTTTATGCTCGTCAACCATGTCCAACTTGGTTCCTAACCTGAGGTGGTTCCTTTCTTCGTCAAACACCTGTATTCTAACAGATGGCTGTACAAGCTCGACAAGTATAATGGCCCCTGTGCCAAAGATGAGTGAGAAGGGTGTCTCTCCCGTGGCCCTTCTAGGAGTGGTTCAGTAGGTCCACAGCACACTCGGAAGCTCTCCTGGCTATTTTCCCCTTGCTTTTTTGAACCTCTTTTTCAGACCATCTTTTGTTGTTCTGTTGGACACTTCAACTTGTCTATTGCTCTGAGGGTGGGCAACCAAGGCGAAGTGCAATTTTATCCCGAGGTCAGCAACAAATTCTTGGAAACCCTTATCGGTAAACTGTGAACCATTATCAGCAACTACCACCCTCGGCACGCCAAATCTGCGTATCATGTTCTTCCAAATAAATCTTTGTATATCCTTGACAGATATTGTTGCTAAAGGCTCTGCCTTGATGTCATGCCCCGAACTGCCCCTGGCCCATTTGGGCTCGATTATCAGAGTAGTACAACGGAAGTTATTCATACGGAATGGGCTTTATTAACTATTATGAACACCTACGGCATGACTCCAGGATCTATTCTAGTACTAGCTGGACAATTAATTACTTCCTAGGTGATGTTAGGGTGCTCTTTAGGTACAAGCTAGCACCTAAGAGGAATTTCTAGTGTTCCATTCATGATTTTATCCTGGTTACATGCGTACTTCATCATATGCATACTTTATTCCAATTCAACATAAGCTTCTCCTGTAATATCTTCACATGCTCATTTCATCAGTGCTACATATAGCCATACACTTAATCCACTAAGTGCATCAGATGTGTGTCCATCAAGTGTACTATTTCAATGCATGGCAACCAAGAAGCCTGATGCCCTTCGGCATCTTGGTTGTACAACATCGTGAGCCCGGAGCAGGAACTTCCGGAGAGAGGACGCCTGGATGAGGAACCTCCGGTGGGAGAAAGACTGCAAGGACTCAGAAAAGTAAGGGTTAGGAGCTCCCCGGATTATTTTTCCAGGGGAGGAGTCTCCGACGCCCAAGTCAATGCTTGAAGGTGGAGAGTAAGTAAGGAGCAGAAGGATTCTTCCTTGGAGTGGGGATCCCCTTACCTGGGGCGCTTCCTGAATATTTATAGGGAGATGAATAGGAGAAGTTTGTTTGCCATAGTTTGCCTAGATCGTGACACGTGTTTGGTCGGATGTGGTATGTACCTTCAAGGATAGGGGGAGCTTCTAGCCGACCATAGGCTGCCTAGCCAAGAGCCTAGGTTGTACAAGGGCGGCATGTCAAAGCGTGTCTGAGCGTAGCGTGTCAAATAGTGTCTGAGGGCTGTACCAGTATGGTGTGTCAGAGACTTCTCAGTCATTTCATCGTACGCCCACGTGGCCTTTTTGGGGGACCGAACTCCTTTGGGGTACAAAGCTCATTCGGGGAGGTGAGCTCCTCTGGAGGGAGGTCCCTTGTTTGTACGAGGCACTTTCGGTTGGGCTTTCCCGAGGTCAAGCTTGGGTACCTGATGTGGCACTTCATGAGTGCGCCCCGAGGGTGGCCCAGAGAGTCTCCGGATGTGGTTTTGGCCATGTGAGGTCGGTGCGTGGTCACTCTCGGGAAGGGCGGTGACTCCTTCTGACCGAAGTTGGTCCCATGGGTTTCCTGAGTGGTAGCGCCTATCCCGCTTGTCCGAGGGTGTTGTGGCCCTCTCTTTGCCAGGGTTTTGTCGTGTCTGCTTCGACCAGAGGTGGCGCGTGTTAGTGTTGTGCCCAAAAGGCCAATCATGAGATGATTGTATTTTTGCACATTGAGTCATGATATTTTATTAAGGCATTAATCCAGAAATTATGTTTGTTGTTTTGTTTCTGCGTAACTTAACAAACATAATTGTAACCCTAGAATAATGATATTATTAAACATCCCTGGTCTAGTGTTATTGTGAAGCAGGTTGCAATAATACATATTGACTAGTATATATGGAGACTAATATGAGATATGTAGTCTACATATGGGTACAAGTTGGAGAACTTGTGTACTGGACCGACCCACCATGAGAACACTACAGGGATCGTTATATGAGTGTCATAAGTGATTCTCATAGTGATCATGGTGTATGTTGTCCTTCGACCTAAGATCATCAAGGTTCCCTACATGTGAGTCACATACTTTGATACATTCCTTTGTTGCTCGTAACTGAGTGAACTTGAAGGAGGTCATTGGGTATTTCACATATCATGCGGAGGGATTTGTATGATCAAGATGGGATTTGTCCCTCCTATGTAACGGGAGTGATATCTTTGAGCCCCTTGATAGAGTGAGACTTAGAAAATGCATGGCCATGCTCCGATGAGTTGATATATGATATCAATGTCATCAGTTTAAGTTGGTCTACTCGGTAATCAATAAACCAAAGATTAGGCTATATGAGAGTGACACATTCCATGTCTCGTGCTTAGTCTTGATATCTTGGACAAAGGGACAATGGCATATATCAATGATGATCATAAAGGTTTAGTCGATTCACCGACAATCTTGTCACTTGGGTAGCAATGATGTGTTGCTAGACACCGCTCATTGCTTATGATCATAAATGTGATTTATGATCATTGCCAACATGGCAAGAGCCTATTGGGTCGCACACATAGAGCTATTTGGATCATTAGAGTGCATGGGCTAATTATTTGGGTTATGGTTTCACTTTAATTTCGTATTAATAATGGGCCCAAGAGTTGAGCCATTAGTAAGCCCGAAATTAAATCCTAATTGGATTAGGGCTTTGAAACCCATTAGGCCTAGAAGTTGAGTCTCACTATAAATACAACTTTTAAGTGAGAAATTCACAGGTCTCCTTGCCTTAGCCTCCCAGAAGGATAGCTACACTCTTCTCTTGCAATTCCTTGAAGGACGCAAGCTAGCACTGCGAGTGCAAGAGAAACACATCTATCGGGATGTGGTGGAAGCGTGGTGATCCCGAGAGGCTCATGTGGATACCATAGAGAGCCTGAACACGTCAACAGTTCAGGTTTTGTGATTCGACTCTACAGTTGAGTGAGAAATCTCAACCGAAAATCAGGTACAAAAATTTTTGAACACCCGGTTTACCCCGTTTCACTTGGATCCTGAAGGGTTTCAGTTAAATTCCGCTGCGCTTTTTGGCTCCTGGAACCCAACAACGCGCACATGTGAAGTCCTTCGGGAGCGATAGCCCTTCGGCTATCATATGCCCTCCTCAGAAAATCGAAGACGTTTCCTTCGATTGGGGGAGTTCTGGGAGCCCTTCTTGTGGAAAGCAATGCTTGGTCTTGTTGCCATGATGGGCTTCCATCCGAAGTCTCCTTCTTCCCAGGAGGGAACTATGGCGAACTAAGGTGCCCTATCGAGGTAATTCCCCTAGTGCTTGAGTTGTGTCCCTGGCTCTTCTGCCGAGGTCACTGTCTGAGGCGTGTACTGCTACTGATTTTTCTTTCCATGAATCATTTCGTCTTCCCTCATATATGGGCACGTTACTTCGGGTAGGGTTATATAGTTCTGCCAGTTATCAGGGTCATGCCCTCGTTTCCTGCGTTGGCTTACACGTGGCTACTGATGGGTGGCGAACGGTTATGTCGGTTACATCAATTGTGTCTTTTTGCCTTCAAGGGGCAATAATGACGACGTTTCGCCTGCCCCCTTGGGCCTATATAACCACTTCTTGCCTCAGACCTTCATACTTTTTTCCTTTGCTTTTGTTTGCTCTAGAGCTTTCTCTTGTCTTCTTTCCCCTTTCGGCGGCAGTTCTAGTGGCGGAGCAATTTTTAGCAACCCCTCACGACAGCGTTTAGGAATCCAGATTTCGGCAAAACTTTCGGTGGGTCTTTCTTTCCAAAGTTCTTCCTTCCTTCCGAAGTCGTTTGCTCCAAAGTTTTTTTTTTTCTGAAGTCTTTTGATTCTCTTTCTTTATTTTTCCTGAGGTTGCCTCTATTCTTTTTGAGAAATGTCAAACCCTGCACCACTGATGACCGTCCATCCTATTCCCAAGAGCTTTTTCCCCCTTGAGTCTCATCCATGCTGCACTACTTCAAAGAAAATGATGAAGTGGGTAGCAAAATTCTCTCTTTCTACTTACGTCGTCCCGAGGTTACCTATCTTGGGTATGTATTGTTATATGGCCAGTTCTGGTGAGGTCACCGTTTACTGAGGCCAACTGAAGGCCGGTCTTCGGTTTCTCCTCCGCGGATGGTGTATGAGTTCTGCAGGTTTCATGGGATTGCCGTGAACCAGCTTCCTCCCAACTCTTATTCTTATTTCAATGCCTTTCTTTGCATGTATGAGGTTTTTAAGATAAAGCCCCAATTTCTTTTCTTCATGCAATACTATAAGCTCCACCCGATCCCGAAGGGTGGCTGCTACTTCTTGCTTCCCCGAGGGTCCGGGAGCAAGAAATTCACCTTCACTTTCGGGACAAAGGATAGCTGGCGGGGGTGGCAGAAAAATTTCTTCTTTCTGTCAGTTCCCGAAAGATGGAGCTATGTTCCGACTGCAAGGGCTTCGGGGGTGCTGAAGACTAATGTGGTTGACCTTCGGAAGCTGCTGACCTCGGGGTTGGCCGTGGAGTTTGACAAGTTCGACCGGTGCATTCGGGCGATTGCGGATTGGGACCCCCGAGGTCCCTCTGCATTCCTTGTTCCCCTTTCCCATTAAGTGGGTCCTTATGTTCGAAGAGGTCCTTCGGGAACTGGGGATAATCCATGAGCACAAGTTTGACTTGAACCTGCCTACGCCTGTTCTCCCGGGGAAGAAGGCATTGTTGGTGATGCTTCTTCGGGCTAAGATATTGTATGAGGCTTTTTCCAAGAGTAAGTTATCTTCTAGGTTTTGCTACCTGTATTCCTTTTGGAGTTATACTAATGTTTTTTTCCTTTTGCAGAGATGGGCGATCAATCTGCGGAGTTTTACAAGTCCCTTTTTCTCGGCCAGGCCGAGAGGGGGACTAGACGCGGAGGAAGGTGCCTGTGAAGAGGAAGAAGACTACCGGGGGGCCGTCCAAGGCAAAGAAAGCCAACGTGGACGTCCTTTTTCCTCCCCCCGAAGACGTCATCGAAGTGCAGGACCAGTCGCCTGCCATTCTCCTGCCCACGCCGATGCACCTTCGGATCCTGCCACCCTTGAGACAGCTTTGAGTCTGGATACTACCACTGAGACCTCGATTGAAAGGACTTCGGCTCAAGAGCTCAAGGTGAGCAGGAGAAGGAAGGGCAAGAACATTACCGACAAAGTCCGTGAAGTGGGCGAGGCCGAGGATGTTGTCACCGAGGTTCCACCAGGTTCGTTCTTTAGCCGTTTCATTATGAATCTTATGTTGGGTTTCGGGAGCCAAACAGCGCAGCGGAATTTAACCGAAACCCTCCAGTGGTATCAGAGCTACTGGTGAAACCCTAAATCGGGATTGAGTGTTGAATCGCATGATGCTATGTCTTCGATTGGTTTTCGTCCATGATTAATTAGATTGATTCATGATGCATGAAACTGGAATTCGTAATGAACATATGAGATATATGAAGAAACGACACAAATTGGTTAATGAGATTAACCGAAATTGATAGGTATGAGATACCTATATGGATTAGGATTCTTGCAATAGTTGCAAAAACCCTAGGTTTGTTCGGATTTGGCCTGTTCGGGCACCGAATGTAAGGTATATTTGGTGGCTCGAATGGAGGAGTCTCGGGTGCCTACTTTTTCGAAATAGAAGATTTTGGGCTAAGCAATTGTAAGACAATTTTTTGCGCCGGGGGGCGCTGCCCCCCACGCCCCCCGCAAGGGCGGCTCCCTTTGACCACGTCCGCTGACCGGTCGGCGGAACCACCGCCCGCTGACCGGCCAGCGGGACCGCCGTATGCGAAGCGCCACATAAATAAAAACTGGTTAATCAACACGTGAAAATTGGCATGCATCTTTGTTGAATGAGATTTGACATGATATGCTGATTGGTGTTTGAAGCATGGTGCATGGTTATAGCCCTTGATTGGTTGTACTTGTAAATACGGCCTGCAAGTCGTGCCTTTTCTTATCACTCTCATTGTACATTCTCTTCTCACCTTACTCCCCTCGAATGTAACTCGAGGTTTCTATTATTGATGTAATGGTGCATTATGGGATCGTCCAAGGTGGTATGTCCAAGGAGGTGACAACAAAAAGGCAGCCAAGAAAGGAAGAGAAGGAGCTTGTGAAGACTCTTTTCTTTTCTTAGGCTTTTATGATATTCTCATTGGCTTGAGAATATCGCATAGTTTGGGCTATAACCATGTCACGTTTATTTCTTGTAAGCATGAGATGCATGTTTTATATTTGTATGTGATGCATGTATAAAACAACCGGAGATAACAAATTGGTGAGATCAAAAGAAAAATCCCTCAAACAAATATTAAGTCATTAAATGTGATGCCTTCCAAATGTTGGCACTCGTCAAGACTTTGATCAACATTAGGTGGGTTTGCCAAAGCAAAGCACCTATGTTCATCTTGGTAAGGCGCGATGGGATAATAGTGATATCCAAACTGCTAACTTTGGGTTCGACTTAACTAAGTCATCCTAATAGGATTAGGGACTTAGAGGCATAGAGTTGGGCTTAAGTTCATGAGATGAGCTTGGACAAGTGTTGTTCACCCAACTATCCAAGAGTTGCATAAGATGCAATTGGCAATGAGTTGCCTACCTAAATAGCTGTAACTTGAGAGAAAAGCCAAAGCTAACTCAGGTTGTGGTCAAATATGGATCTTGGCCCACTAGAATACCTTAGCACCGAGGTGTTCCGAAATAATACCGAGGGTTATTATTTTGAGGAAAATAGTGGGAGTATCATTTAATAAAAGTCCTTATTAAATGAATTAAAATACATGACTCTTACACTGCATATTTACTGTTGTAGATAACCATGGCACAAAACACATCGACACTTTCGTTGCGATCGATCCTTGAGAAGGAAAAACTGAATGGGACCAACTTTCTCAAATGGTACCGAAACTTGAGGATAGTCCTCAAACAAGAGAGAAAGGCATATGTCCTAGAGCAGCCCATTCCGAATGAGCCTGCTGCCACTGCTCCAAGAGCTGAAAGGGATGCTCACAAGAGGCATTCTGATGATGCTTTGGATGTTGCATGCCTCATGCTTATTACCATGGAATCTGAGCTTCAGAAGCAACATGAGAACATGGGGGCGTTCGATATGATCGAACATCTCAAAATGCTTTTCCAAGAGCAAGCTAGGCATGAGAGGTTTGAGACCTCTAAGGCATTGTTTCAGTGCAAGATGTCTGAGGGAAGTCCCGTGGGTCCTCATGTGCTCAAGATGATTGGGTACATTGAGAATCTTGAGAATTTGGGATTTGCTCTTCAGAAAGAGTTGGCTATCGATGTAGTCTTGCAATCGTTGCCTGAAAGCTACAGTCAGTTCGTCATGAACTATAACATGAACGACCTAGACAAGTCCCTTCCTGAATTGCTCAACATGTTGAGAACTGCTGAGCAAAACCTTAAGAAGGCTAAGCCCATTTTGATGGTTCAAAAGGGCAAGGGAAAAGGAAAAGCCAACAAGAAGAAGGATAAAGCTAATGGAAAGTCCAATGCTAGTTCTTCTTCAGCTGCACTGAAACCAAAGGGTGGTGTGGCAAAGGAAGGGGAGTGCTTCCATTGTAAGCAACCTGGACACTGGAAGCGCAACTGCAAGCTCTATCTTGAAGAACTTGCTAAGGAAAAGGGAAGTAAGACTTCCACTTCAGGTATTTTTGTTATAGAGGCTAGCTTTTCTACTTCCTCATCTTGGGTATTGGATACTGGATGTGGATCTCACATTTGTGCAAATGTGCAGGATCTAAGTAGAAGTAGAAGATTGGCCCGAGGTGAAGTGGACCTACGTGTTGGAAATGGAGCAAGGGTTGCTGCCTTAGCCATAGGGACTTATGTTCTCACTTTACCTAGTGGATTAGTTTTAGAATTAGACAACTGCTACTTTGTGCCTACTATTAGTAGAAATTTGATTTCTGTTTCTTGTTTGGACAAGAAAGGTTTTTCATTTATAATAAAGGACAAATGTTGTTCTATTTATTTGAATGAAATCTTTTATGGTAGTGCTCAACTTAGCAATGGGTTGTATGTTCTAGACCTTGAAGATCCAATCTATAATGTGAATACCAAGAAGGTCAGATTAAATGATTCAAACTTGACCTATCTCTGGCACTGTCGCTTGGGCCATATAAATGAGACCCGCATATCCAAGCTCCGTAAGGATGGACTCTTGGACTCATTTGATTTTGAATCATATGAGACATGTGAGTCATGTTTGTTGGGCAAGATGACCAAAGCCCCATTCACAGGGCAAAGTGAAAGGGCTAATGACTTACTAGGACTCATACATAGTGATGTATGTGGCCCTATGTCTACACAAGCTAGAGGAGGTTCCCAATACTTCATTACTTTCACTGATGACTTCAGCAGATATGGCTATGTGTATCTTATGAGACACAAGTCAGAATCCTTTGAAAAGTTCAAAGAATTCAAGAATGAAGTAGAGAATCAACTCGGGAAGAGTATCAAAGTGCTTCGATCAGATCGAGGTGGAGAGTACTTGGATCGAGAATTCCTTGACTATCTGAAGGAGTGTGGTATAGTATCACAACTCACTCCACCAGGTACACCTCAATGGAATGGTGTTTCTGAAAGGAGAAATCGAACTCTGTTAGACATGGTTCGCTCCATGATGAGTCAAGCTGACCTTCCAAACTCCTTTTGGGGACATGCTCTAGAGACAGCCGCTTTTACACTAAACCGAGTTCCATCTAAATCGGTTCAAAAGACACCATATGAGATATGGAGTGGGAGGCATCCTAATTTGTCTTTTATGAAGATTTGGGGCTGTGACGCTTATGTAAAACGTCAATCCTCTAACAAACTAGGGCCCAAATCTCAAAAATGTCTTTTTGTTGGGTATCCCAAAGAAACAAAGGGTTACTATTTCTACAATCCCTCTGAGCAAAAAGTGTTTGTTGCTCGAACTGGTGTCTTTTTGGAGAAAGAGTTTATCTCTAAAGGAACTAGTGGGAGGAAAGTAGAACTTGAAGAAATTCAAGAACAACAAGAAGACATCGAACCTGAAATGGAACCTGAACAGACACCACAAGATGTTGTGGTTCAAGAGTCTGTTCCTGTAGCACAAAGCCCACGTAGGACTGGTAGGATTCGGCGTGAGCCCGAGAGATATGGATTTCTCGTGACTCACACCGGTGATGTGATGCTCATGGATCAAGATGAGCCCACAACCTACCAACAAGCTATGTCGGGGCCTGACTCTGAGAAATGGCTAGTGGCAATGAAATCCGAGATGGAATCCATGTATGAAAACCAAGTATGGACTTTGGTTGACCCACCTGAAGGGGTAAAACCCATAGGGTGCAAATGGGTTTTCAAGAAGAAAACTGACATGGATGGTAATGTGATTACCTTTAAGGGACGATTGGTCGCAAAAGGTTTCAAGCAAATTCATGGTATTGACTATGATGAAACTTTTTCACCAGTTGCTATGCTTAAATCCATCCGAATTTTGTTTGCTATTGCTGCACACTATGATTATGAGATATGGAAAATGGATGTCAAAACTGCATTCCTAAATGGAAAGCTACTTGAGGATGTGTACATGACACAGCCTGAGGGTTTTGTCACTCCTGGGAATGCCAATAAAGTGTGCAAATTGCAAAGGTCCATTTATGGACTGAAGCAAGCTTCTCGAAGTTGGAATCTTCGTTTTGATGATGCAATCAAAGAGTTTGGTTTTATCAAAAATGAAGATGAACCTTGTGTCTACAAGAAGGTTAGTGGGAGCGCTATTGTCTTCTTGGTGTTGTATGTAGATGACATACTACTCATCGGGAATGACATTCCTGAGCTACAGTCTGTGAAGACTTGGCTAAGGAAATGTTTCTCTATGAAGGACTTGGGTGAAGCAGCCTATGTGTTAGGCATCAGGATCTATAGAGATAGATCTAGAAAGCTTCTTGGCCTAAGTCAAAGTACATATATTGACAAGGTGCTAAAGTGGTTTAGCATGCAAGATTCCAAGAAAGGATTCTTGCCCATGTCACATGGTATCACTCTTTCTAGATCTCAGTGTCCGAGTACAACCGAGGAGAGAGAGCGCATGAGTAAGATTCCATATGCCTCAGCAATTGGATCTATCATGTATGCCATGATATGTACTCGTCCCGATGTCTCATATGCTTTGAGCATGACGAGTAGGTACCAATCGAACCCCGGTGAAAGTCACTGGACAGCTGTTAAGAACATCCTTAAGTACTTACGAAGGACTAAGGATGCATTCTTGGTCTTCAGAGGTGAAGATGAGCTCGTTGTAAGGGGTTACACCGATGCAAGATTCCAATCCGATAAGGATGATTTTAGATCGCAATCTGGTTATGTGTTTTGTATTGGTGGTGGTGCTGTAAGCTGGAAGAGTTCAAAGCAAGAGACAGTAGCTGACTCTACAACAGAATCTGAGTACATTGCCGCCTCTGATGCTGCGAAGGAGGCAGTTTGGATCAAAAAGTTCATCACTGAACTTGGAGTGGTTCCAAGCATTGTTGACCCGATAGAGCTCTATTGTGACAACAATGGAGCAATCGCACAGGCTAAAGAACCTCGATCTCACCAGCGATCCAAACACATACTCCGACGCTATCATCTCATCAGGGAGATCATCGAGAGGGGTGATGTAAAGATATGCAGGACTTCGACAGACAGCAACATTGCTGATCCACTGACAAAGCCCCTTACGTAGCAGAAGCATGATAGCCATTCTAGATCCATCGGTATTAGATACATGGATGATTGGCTTTTAGTGCAAGTGGGAGATTGTTAGTGTTGTGCCCAAAAAGCCAGTCATGAGATGATTGTATTTTTGCAAATTGAGTCATGATATTTTATTGAGGCATTAATCCAGCAATTTTGTTTGTTGTTTTGTTTCTGCGTAACGTAATAAACATAATTGTAACCCTAGAATAATGATATTCTTAAATGTCCCTAGTATAGTATTATTGTGGAGCGGGTTGCAATAATACATAATGACTAGCATATGTGGAGACTAATATGAGATATGTAGTCTACATATGGGTACAAGTTGGAGAACTTGTGTACTGGACCGACCCACCATGAGAACACTTCATGGATCGTTATATGAGTGTCATAAGTGATTCTCATAGTGATCATAGTATATGTAGTCCTTCGACCTAAGATCATCAAGGTTCCCTACATGTGAGTCACATACTTTGATACTTTCCTTTGTTGCTCGTAACTGAGTGAACTTGAAGGAGGTCATTGGGTATGTCACATATCATGCGGAGGGATTTTGTATGATCAAGATGGGATTTGTCCCTCCTATGTAACGGGAGTGATATCTTTGGGCCCCTTGATAGAGTGAGACTTAGAAAATGCATGGCCATGCTCCAATGAGTTGATATATGATATCAATGTCATCAGTTTAAGTTAGTGTACTCGGTAATCAAGAAACCAAAGATTGGGCTATACGAGAGTGACACATTCCATGTCTCGTGCTTAGTCTTGATATCTTGGATAAAGGGACAATGGCATATATCGGTGATGATCATAAAGGTTTAGTCGATTCACCGACAATCTTGTCACTTGGGTAGTAATGATGTGTTGCTAGACACCGCTCATTGCTTATGATCATAAATGTGATTTATGATCATTGCCAACATGGCAAGAGCCTATTGGGTCGCACACGTAGAGCTATTTGGATCATTAGAGTGCATGGGCTAATTATTTGGGTTATGGTTTCACTTTAATTTCGTATTAATAATGGGCCAAGGAGTTGAGCCATTATTAAGCCCGAAATTAAATCCTAATTGGATTAGGGCTTTGAAACCCATTAGGCCTGGAAGTTGAGTCTCACTATAAATACAACTTTTAAGTGAGAAATTCGCAGGTCTCCTTGCCCCAGCCTCTTAAAAGGACAGCCGCACTCTTCTCTTGCAATTCCTTGGAGGACGCAAGCTAGCACTGCGAGCGCAAGAGAAACGCATCTCCCGGGACGTGGTGGAAGCGTGGTGATCCCGAGAGGCTCGTGTGGATACCATAGAGAGCCTGAACACATCAACTGTTCAGGTTTTGTGATTCGACTCTACAGTTGAGTGAGAGATCTCAACCGAAAATTAGGTATGAAATTTTCGAACACCCGGTTTACCCCGTTTCACTTGGATCCTGGAGGGTTTTGGTTAAATTCCGCTGCGCTGTTTGGCTCCCGAAACCCAACATCTTAGTGTTTTGGGTATCTATGATCTTATAGATGAATGTCTAAGGGATAACGTACTGACAAAACTTCGGCGTGATCTTGCAGAGGAGGTGACACCTGCTCCCTGGGTGGAAGCTCATGCTTGAAAAAGGGCACTTCGGGATGGCCATATCCCAAATGGCAAAGTACCGAGGAAACCCTTCTGATCTTTCATGGAGGACATGAATTTGTTCTCTGAGGACAGCCAGTTGATGGCTCCCTAGATGGCGAAGCGAGTGCTGACGAATGCCACCTTCCATTCACTCATCGCCGAATACCCGATTGAGGAGATCCTCGCTGCGAGGATGAGCGAACACGCCGCTGCCTAGGTAGATTTCGTCTTCCCTTCTTTGGGGACTTAGAAAAATTTTCTTCTGTGTTTTCGTTGTCTGTTGACCCTCACTTGGGGCTTTCTTTTCTACAGCTCCTGGCGTACAACGAGTATTTTTTAGATTGGGCGGCAAAGCAATCTGAGGCTCGTTCTCGGTCTGAGAATTCTCGGAGGAGGGTGAAGGAATTTTGCACCAAATACGTCCTCAAGTACGGTGAACTGAAAAAAATTACGAAGGAGGACGTGGAAAATCTTCGGACCGAGCTTCGGGAAAGCAAGAAGGAGCTCCTTCTCGACTTTCCAGCCAAGGTTGAGGACCTCGGCGCAAAGTGTGTTGTTCTCTCTTCAGAGAATGAAGCCCTTCGAAAGGAAAAGGCAAAAGACGCTGAGAACCTTGTGAAGGCGCTTGCTTTGAACACCGATCTCCAAGCCGAGGTCAATTTGTTGAAGAAGGAGGCCAAGAAAAAGAAGAAGAAGAAACTCAAGAGGGAGGTTGTTGAGCTTACAGCCGAACAGCCAACTCTGACTGCCGAGAAGGACCAGTCCGACCAAATGACGAAAGTGTCTTATCAAGACGATTTTTGTTTGGCACGGCATCAAGTCCTTTCTCGACACCCAAAACTCGACCTCTCCTTCCTGGCCGCTTTGGATTTTCCCAAGGAGCCCAGGTGGACGTGGTCGAAGCTGGAGTTCCTTAACCTCCCTCATGTTGTGCCCGCGCTTCCGGATGCTCCTATCCAAGAGAAAGATACCAACGCCGAGGAGGTACCAGACGCCCCGGTTCAGCAATAGGCTTTTTCTTTTTTGTTTTTCTTGTAATCTGCTCTCTTGTAATGTTGCCTTAGAACTATGAATGAAATTTTTTTTTTTTAAGTTCCCGTTCTTTCCATCGATCATCACTCTTCAGAAGTTTGTATAATTCTTTGTGCGCGTTATCGGCAAACATCCACGACTTAAACCATGCCTTTGAGAAGCTTTGTACTGTTCTTCCCTTAGCGAGATTTTTCCAATACGTGGACCATTTTCAATTTTCCAAACGTATTTGACCGTTTCAGGTTTTGCTAAGGAACTAGCACCTTCGGGAAAAAAATTAAAAATTCAATGTGCTAGAAGCTCATTTTAGCAATGTGACCATATTCAGTTTATAAACCATGTTTGGTGACACGCATGCTTTTATTTACTGGTGATTTCGAGGAGGAGTAATCTTAAGCTTTTTTTTCAGAAAAAATGTCTAAGTGTAGAATTTTTTCAAAGAATCTGAATGCCAAGTGTTTTTCAACTCTACTCCCCCGGCATCGCCTAATTTGTAGACCCCTGGGCGGATTTCGTCGAGGACCAGATAAGGTTCGCCCCAGTTTGCCCGAAATACCACATCTGATGGCCTTCACGGCTCGAATTCGGCCTTTCGGAGAACGAGGTCCCCCTTCTTAATTCCTTTTTTCTTCATACGCAAGTTAGTAGCGTCAGGTACTTTTTGTCGAAAAGCCTTCCTCCTGAGTTTGGCCATTTCCCGGTGTTCTTCGGTGAGGTCTAGTTTTGCCTTCAGGCCAAGGTTATTTCCTCCTTCGTCGAACACCTATATTCTTACTGAAGGCTGTATGACCTCAATGGGAATAATGGCTTATGTTCGGAACACGAGCGAGAAAGGATTTTCTCCTGTGGCCCTTCGGGAAGTTGTGCGATAGCTCCATAGTACACTTGGGAGCTCCCCTGGCCATTTCCCCTTTGCCTCCTTTAGCCTCTTCCTCAAGCCACCTTTTATTGTCCAATTGGACACCTCAACTTGCCCATTACTTTGAGGATGGGCTACCGGAGCGAAATGTAGTTTTATGCTGAGGTTAGCCACGAATTCTCAGAACCCCTTGTCAGTAAACTGGGTACCATTGTCGGCCACTATTACCCTTGGTATGCCAAATCGGCATATGATGTTCTTCCAAATGAACTTTTGGGTATCCTTCACCGAGATCGATGCCAAAGGCTCTGCTTTAATCCACTTAGTGAAGTAGTCCACTGCAACTATGCAGAACTTCACCCCATCGGGGGCGCTTGGGAGAGGTTCGATGAGGTCAATACCCCAGACGGCGCAGGGGCAAAGGTAATTTTTTGAAGTTATTTTCTCCGAGGGTAACTTCTGGATGTTGGCATGTCTTTGGCACTTGTCACATTTTCGGACAAATTGCCTCGCATCCTTTCCTAGGGTAGGCCAAAAGTAACCTTGGCAAAGTAGTACTCCGGCGAGGGCGTCTGTTCCTATGTGGGAACCACAGGCCCCCTCATTAACTTCTTCGAGGACTGTTCTGACATTCCTTTCACTTATGCACCTCTGTAAGGGACTTGCATACCCTTGTCTGTATAGTTCATCCCCGATGAGGAAGTATCTCCTAGAGCACTTTTGCACTTTTACGGCCTCGATAGGGTCTTTGTGGAGTGCCGAAGTTGCCAGGTATTTCTTGATGGAATCTTGCCATCCTTCTCCCGAGGTTGCTACGCACATTAATTCTGTGCTGGGTTGTTTTAGCACCTCGGTGGGTTCCTTGGATTTGGCCAAGGTATCAGCTTGAGCATTATCTCTTCGAGGCACAATTTCTATTTGTACCGAGTCAAACTCTTTAATGAGCTTCTTGACGAGGTCATAATATTTTGGCAAGGTTGGATCCTTTGCAGCGTAATCTCCTTTCATTTGCCGGACTACTAGCTGTGAGTCATTGTGGGCTGTAAGGTTTTTTACACCAACTTTTCTGGCCAGTTTTAGTCCTGCTATGAGGGCCTCATATTCAGCGATGTTATTGGTGACATCAAAATTGAATTTGATGGCTTTGGGGGCTTTCATACCTTCGGGCCCCCGAAAAACCACTCCAGCGCCTTAGTGTTCGACGCCTAAGGCTTCATCGACAAAGAGTTTCCATTATGGTTCAATCCTTATCAGATCTTCCGAGGTAGCTTCAGCATCCTTGATTTCTGGAATTTTGATGATGAAATCTGCGAATGCTTGGGCTTTTATTGCCCTTCTTGGCTGGTAAGTGATGTCATATTCTCCGAGCTCGATACACCATTTTGACAGCCTTCCCGAATGTTCTACCTTTTTCATTATGTCACGCAGAGGTAGGTTGCTTTGGACAATGATGGTGTGTCCTTGAAAGTAGGGTTGTACCCTCCTACCCCCAAGCACTAAGGCATAAATGGATTTTTGGAGCAATGGGTACCTGACCTCGGCGCCGTGCAGGGACTTGCTTACATAATATACTGGCCACTGCCTCTTACCCTCTTCTTTCACTAGGACTGAACTCACAGCGCTTTCAATGACGGCGAGGTAGAGGATGAGAGGCTCTCCTTCCCGAGGTTGCCGGAGTGTTGGCAAACTGGTTAGGTATCTTTTAAGCTCATCCCAAGCTTTTTGACATTCTTGGTTCCAAGGGTACTCCTCGGTTCCGGAGTTGCCCTCACTTTTGGTCACTTTGGTAAGCACCTTGAAGAATGGTCAACATCGGTCACCGTACCTGGAAATGAATCTACTAAGAGAAGTGATCCTTCCCGTAAGCCTTTGTATGTCTTTAATGGTTGTAGGTGTTTGGAAACCTTGCAGAGCCTTGACCTTTTTGGGGTTGGCGTCTATTCCCCTTTCTGACACCATAAACCCAAGGAACTTACCTGCGCACACTCCAAATACGCACTTCTCGGTGTTAAGGCGAATGCCAAACTCCCGAAGTCGTTGGAAGGTTTCGCCTAAGTCGATGATATGATTACTAGGCATTCTGCTTTTAACTATCATATCATCAACATACACTTCCATGTTCCTCCCGATCTAAGATTCGAACACTTTATTCATAAACCTCTGATAGGTAGCCCCTACATTCTTAAGCCTGAAAGGCATTCTGACGTAGTAGTGGGTACCAACTTTGGTGATGAAGCCGATTTTTTCTTCATCTTCGGGGTTCATCCAAATTTGATGATACCCGCTGAAGGCATCGAGGAAACTGAGAATACTGTACTTGGCTGTTGAATCCACCAATTGGTCTATGGCTGGCAAAGGGTAGGAGTCCTTTGGACAGGCATCATTCAGGTTCTAAAAATCGATGCACATTCGGAGCTTTTCACTCCTTTCTTTTGTGGCGATAACCACGTTGCTGAGCCATTCGGGGTATTTAACTTCTCTTATTACCCCTGCCTCATTCAAGCGCTTAACATCAGCTTTAATGAATGAGTTCTTATGAAACGATATGCTCCATTTTTTCTGCCGAACCGGCCTAGCGTCAGGGCGTACTTTGAGACTATGGTGGATTATGCTGAGGTCGACCCTAGGCATGTCCTTTAGAGAGTAGGTGAATAGATCTTTGTTCATTAACAATAAAGACATAAGCCTATCTTTGTCACGCTTGGCAAATTTTTTCCCCAATCGGGTGTGCCGGCTAAAGACCAGCTCTACATCTTCTATTTCTAATTTTTCCAACTATTCTATTCCCTCCCCTGCCTTGGTGAAGTCTGTCATGACAGCTCTTTTAGTAGCCGAAGTCTGTAGTTGGACCTTTTTCAGGCCTTGTCTAGCCTTGGTGAAGACCCTCCTGACTTCGGCTTGGTCAATGAAGATCTCTGCATCTCCTTCTTTAGTTGTGAAGGTGACTGTTAAGTACTTTACATCCGGGCGGATATGAAGATTGCCTTGAGTTTGCCTTCCGAGGATGGTGTTGTATGATGAGGGAACATCAATGACAATGAATCTGGTCATAACGGAGGCGAATAGTTCCTCCTGACTCTGAGGCGAGGTTCCTTTCAACATTAGGGGCAAATCGATGTATCTGAGGATTGGGATCTTGGATGGCCCAACCCCAAAGGTGGGGGAATTGACTGTGTTGAGGTCACCTTTTGAAATGCCTAAGTTAGGCATTAGGTGGGAGAAGATGACATCAGTGTTGGAGCTATCGTCCAGAAGTACTCTTTTGACGTCCTAACTCTCTATCCTTGCCATGACAAGGAGTGGGTCATCGTGGGGGAACTTCAAGGTGGACCCATCTTTGCGAACAAGCCTGCTTGGCGAGTCCTGTACTCAATTATGGAGATTTCTCTTATCTTTCTTTTCCTCTTAGTCGAGGGTATCCTTGTACTGATGGTTTCGATGAACCCTGCTGATGGCGGTGGATTCTTTTGAGGACTTCGATCCCGACATCTGTCGGAATCATAGTCCTCCTCGCCCCCCATTATTTCTTCTTTTCTTCCCTTCGGAGAGGGCATTCTCAAGTACTGGTGAAGTTGGCCTTGCTTTATTAGAGACTCAATGTACTTCCTCAACTGGAAACAGTCTTTGGTGTCATGGCCATGGTCCCGGTGGAACTGGCAGAACTTCTTCATGTTCTTCTTGTTCTCTGAACTCATGGCCTTTGGCCTTGGAACTGTAGTCCCTTGCCTTTCTAAGGCCATGAGAATGCTAGCCCTTATGGCGTTCAGGGGAGTGAACATCATTGGCCTTTTACCCCTTTGTTTTCGGGGCCTTCCTCCAACCTCATTCTGGTGACGAGGCTGGTGGCTTGGTCCTTCGGGCCGTGGGTGTTCCACCTTTGGCCCACCCATTCTGAGTTCTTCAGCCATCATGTGTTGTTCGGCCTTTTGGTATAACTCCCCCAGAGTGTCTGGAGGGTCCTTCAAGAACTCATAGAAGAGTTGGGAGTCTCTCCAAAGTCCTTTTATCATTGCGAGGATGTGAATCTTGGGCCGAAAGTCGGGCATGCTTAGTGCTTCTTGGTTCAACCTTTTGACATAGTCGTGAATGGTTTCCCCACTTCACTGTGCTATGTCAAACATCTGCACCGGCATTTTGGCCGTTGGCCTGCTGCCAATGAACTGCTGAGTGAAGGTAGTAGACAGCTCCTGGAAACTCAGCAAGGTTCCATGGGCTAGGGAGTTATGCCATGCCGTTGCTGGACCGGAGAGGGTCACCTCAAAACACTTGCAGAAGGTAGCGTCATCTGCGCCGTGGAGTACCATTCTTCGCTTGTACTTTGTCAGGTGTGCCTAGGGGTCGCTATGCCCATTGTAGGTTTCCAAGCGTGGAACCCTAAAGTCACTAGGCATGGGCACCTCCACCACTTCCCACACAAAGGTGACTCTTCTCCGGTATAAGCGTCAGACAATCTCGACCATACTGGTTTTCAGGAGATTTGCCACTCAACCTCTTCCAGTCTTCCAAGGATCTTCTTCATGAGGGTAGCTGTGCTAGCTTCCCCTTGCTGCCTGGTGGTCACCGGCAATGGCAAACTTATTCTCTTCCATGGAGAGTAACTTCGGTAGAGAGGAGACTGGGACAGTCGGTACGGGGAGGGACTCCGCCGATAGGAGGTTCTAGTTTCTTTTGGGGCCCTTTCTCTGGTAGGTCACACCCTAGGGGACAGGTCCTCCGTAGAAGATGCGTCATGAGAGTCCTCACTCCTAGAACTCTGGTGGGTGGACCCCGAGCTTCTATCTCAGTGCGTGAAGGAAGCGGAGGCCTTTCGGACCAGAGGGGGCTGTTGCACCCTTTGGTCGAGTTGCTGGGTCATTTCAACGACGATGGAGCATTGGAAGTCTTACAAAAAGCCCAATGTCACTGTTAGAGGGCGATCACCCTCAGGCGTATGAGTCTCTGCAGTGGGCTATTGGGTCGTTGGCTGAGCCTCCGGCACAGAGGGGGATTTTGGTAGCCCCTTGTCTTTGTAGCGCTTAGCCTTTACGACAGTGACCTGGGAAAAGATTCCCACAGACGGTGCCAAATGATGCCCTTTGGCATCTTCGTTGTACAACATGGTGAGTCCGCAGCAGGAACTTTCGATGAGAGGACGCCTGGATGATAAACCTCCGATCGGAGAAAGACTGCAAGGACTTAGAAAAGCAAAGGTTAAGAGCTCCCCAGAATATTTTTCCGGGTGAGGAGTCTCCAACACCCAAGTTAGTGCTTGAAGGTGGAGAGTAAGTAAGGAGCAGAGGGATTCTTCCTTGGAGTGGGGATCCCCTTACCTGGGGCGCTTCCTAAATATTTATAGGGAGATGAATACGAGAAGTTTGTTTGCCACAGTTTGCCCAGATCGTGACACGTGTTCGGTCGGATGCGGTCCGTACCTTCGGGAGGAGGGGGAGCTTCTAGCCAACCATAGGCCGCTTGGCCAGGAGGCTAGGTCGTACAAGGGTGGTGTGTCAGAGCATGTCTAAGGGCGGCATGTCAGAGTGTGTCTGAGGGCTGTACGAGTACGGTGTGTCAGAGACTCCTAAGCCATTTTGCCGTATGCCCACGTTGCCTTTTTAGGGGACCGAACTCCATCGGGGTACAGAGGTCATTCGAGGAGGTGAGCTCCTTTGGAGGGAGGTCCCATGTTTGTACGAGGCACCTTTGGTTGGGCTTTCCCGATCTCAGGCTCGTGTACCTGATGTGGTACTTTGTGAGTGCGCCCCAAGGGTGGCCCAAAGAGTATCCAGAGCTGGTTTTGGCCATGTGAGGTCGGCTCGAGGTCACCCTAAGGAAAGGCGGTGACTCCTTCTAACCGAAGTTGGTCCCATGGGTTTCCTGAGTGGTAGCGCCTATCCGGCTTGTCCGAGGTTGCTGCGGCCCTCTCTTTGCTGGGGTTTTGTCGTGTCTACTTCGACCGGAAGTGGCGCGCACATGTGAAGTCCTTTGGGGGCGATAGCCCTTCGGCTATCAAAGCCCATATTCGATTTCAAGTTTGAAAACCATATTTCATATCCATGAGCATTCTACCAAATCAAGTACACATAACACAATCATCCATAAAGACATTCCACCTGCATGAATTCAAGCATACTTCTCATATAATCATCCTTCAAAGTCATCAACATCATAAGTCATCAATATCATCCATCCAAGGAAAAATCATCATCATAAGTCATCCAGAGTTATGCCTATCCATAATGAGCAGCAAACAAGCATCACCTACTTGGAAAACATACCAAGGATGCTACATATCTAAAATTAGCCAAGTTCAAGTTTTACAAACCATGTTCTCATAACTACTCAAACATCAACTCATAATGACATGGAACACATTCTACCTTAATAGACCTTGTTCCCACAACTTCTAGATTCCATAAGCATGCACAAGTAGGTCCACAACATTAGCTTCATTCACAAGCAATCTATACCACATAAGTCACTTAGAATCATATGAATATATTGAGCAATACCATACACATACCCAATGCTTTAACATATTAGAAAGAGTATTCCAATACTCTTAGCTTGATCTTCCAAGTAATCCTTTTTCCTACAAAAGTATAAAAGGGCGGGTGAGTTATAAAACTCAGTAAGGATCCTGGTAACATAGTGAGGTAATTCTCATGACTCTCAAAGTCATATATGGATTCCAAAGCCTAACTTATGCCAAGAATGTAATGGAAATTATTCCCTGTTCCTGCAAAGGAAAACACTAAAATAAAGAAAACACAAGGCATACAATAATAATAATAATAACAATCGAGGTCAGCATGCACAACCAATTTCAGAGAAGCAGACAACACAAGACACCACTTAACACCATTCCTCGTAACATTGTGGGCATCGCAAGCATTAGCATATTCCATATCACAATTCACAGTCGATCATTTCTTTATTTACACCGTACTAAGTGCTCCTTAGCTCAAGAATCGAGTTGGCCAAACTCAATCCGTTGCCCTAAATGCTTGCACCTTACTCATGAGTAACCATTGATGCCGAAGAAACGATACTTAGCCCACTATGCACTATGTGCCCGAATACTCACAAAGTGAGTATGAGAAATCCTCACACAGAGTTGCTGAAGCAACAAAACAACTTACCCCTGCATGCACACCTAGGATCATACGGCTCTTTGACCATCACATAGGGGCACTAATACTCACAAAACATAATCATGGAAATCCACCATGTGACATAGTGAGGATAGAAATTCTTACCACAATTTGTGTTACCTTTTGCTCATTGTCTTGCCTTGCTTTGCTCTGTTTGTTGTTGGAACTTGTCTTTCCTTAATGGAACTATAAAGCCCAAAAACACTAACAAGTTATTTACTTGCTTTTCATTAACTTTGAGAACCATAATTATTATTATTATTATTATTATTTACCAAGGACACTTGGTTTAACTTACTCAACCTCAACTTAAAGATGTAAGGCCCAACTTAACCTTTTTTGGATATTGTTCTCTATCCAAGTCTCAAGTCAATGTAGGAGTTTTAGGAACACTTTGCATGAGTGGTTTATCTCATGGAACCTCTCTGTAATGAACATGGCCGAATATTAACCTTTACTTTTCTCTCAAGCTGCACTTGATTTTCAAGCTTACATGTTCTTAGAAGCTCACATATACCAAGAACACTTGGTTTCCAATTAAAGCTTTCAAGAACCACTCTTGGCCGAATTTGTTCTTTATTTCTTCTTCCTCACTTTAGTTCCATGTTTCACTAGGAACACATATGATAGCCGAAGTGCTATCGCCCTGGTCACCTGATGACCCCGAAAAGGAGGGAGCCAAACACCTAAGGTACATGACCTCGGTAGCCTGCCAATTCCAACTTTGGGAAACTAGCGTATAACCTCCCTCGGGAAGGTGACCGAACTAGCTTCGGGGGATAAGAACTAGCTACCTTCCGCAGGAGAAAGTCCCCCGAAAGACTAACTTCAAAGCCAGGGAATACCCCGAACTACCAGTCTGACTCCAGGAAAAGGCCCCTCACTCCGAAGGGAGACGTCAACCAGGCGAACTTCGGAGGTACAGCAGGAGCCATCAAGGAGTCTTTGACATTCCGCCCGCACACCCTGCATGCCGCCCTCATATGCACTCTGAAACGCTGCCACTGCCCACATCCTGTCATGTAGGCCTACGCTTGTCACAGCTTGTGGCTCGAGGAGCCTGCAGGTGGCTAGGGGCCCCCACTCCCAGACGTACGGATGACATCCATCCATACACGTGTCACATTCCGAAGGGCTCACCCCCTCTTATATATATCAGGGGAAAAAGGGAGAAAAAAGAGGAGAGGGGGCTGGATCTCTCTCCTCTCTCCGCCCTAAATCTTTTCCTTTCAGCCCCCAGGAAAACACTGCAAGCAAGAGTCTCGTGTGCTTACTACTCACTCTCCACCTTTCAAAGCACTGACTTGGGCGTCGGACGCTCCTCCCCGGAAAAAGACTCCGGGGACCTCCTAACCCCTGTTTTTTGAGTGTTTCAGGCAGGTCCTCATGAGGAATCCCCTTTTTGGGCTCTCTCCCATACCGGAAGTCCTTCTCGGCCTCACCGTGCCTTCAACACGAAGATGCTACCGGGCATCACAGGTGATCCACATATAGCACCTTCTTTCGGGACACACCTACCCCTCCTGAAGTCCCTGCCGCATTCACCATGACACACAGTGGAGATGATGCTGATGGGCATCATTTGGTGCTGTCTGTGGGAAACACTCCTAGGTTGTCGTTGTTGAAACTCGGCGTTCTAAGGACAAGGGACTTCCGAGGTCCCTGTCCGTGCCAGAGGTCCAACCGGCAACCGAACAACTGCAGCAGGGACTTCCCTCCCCGAGGACGAACGTCCTCTGACTATTACCATGGCCTTCCTGCGTGAGTTCCTATGCTCTGTCGTGGCCAAAATGGTGCAGCAGTTAGACCGAAGATGGCCGCAGCCAAATTCGGGCGAAGGCCCTCCTCATCGGTACCTCATCGGGAGAAGAGTCCCATGTCAACTCACAGGAGTTTGGGGAAGCAGAGATTAATGAGATGTGTCCTCAACAGGAATCATACCCCTCAGAACACAACCTACGGGAAAAATAGGGTGATGACCTAGACCTCCCCATCGAAGGAGTTCTGCACGCCAAGAAAAGTCACCGTCTCCTCAGCAACAAAGTCAGATACCCATTGCCCCAAAAGGCCGTCTATGCCTTGGTACTTGCAGGCAGAAGGCTGCAACTCTAATTCCAAGGACACGCTATCACTGTTCGGAGTGACCCGCCTCTGCGCGACATCATGGAAAAGAGTAGAGCATTTGGGAAGACTATCAAAATGGTGCATCGAACTCGAAGAGTACTACATCACGTGTGAGCCTAGAAGGGTAATAAAAGGCCAGGCACTGGCAGACTTCATTGCCGAAACTCCAGAAATGGAAAATGCTGAAACCAACGAGGGAGACCAAGTGAAGGTAGATCCAGAGTCGAAACTTCCTGTCAAAGAAATCGCAAGCGCAGAACAGCAGGGTGCTGGAGTAGCCCCTCGGGGGCCTGAGGGCAGGGAGGCCACCAAAGCCATCAAATTTGGTTACCAAATTGTTGGGCCATCCGAGCATGGCAACGCCAGTACATCAACCTCAGACAAAGGGAGGAAAGATCCTACAAAGAGGTATCTTGCAAATAAAGAGTCCCAAAAATCCTCATGAAGCGGCGAAAAGTGCAAAGATGTTCCAGACGATATTCCCTAATTAAAGAGGAATTATACCGGCAAGGGTACGCAAGTCCGTTACAGAGATGTATCGGTAAAAAGGGTGCAAGACAATTCGTCCAGGAAGTGTGAAAAGGGCCAAAGACACGCCAGCACCCAAAGGCTGCCTTCGGAGTGGGTAACCCCGGAAGATTACTTTTGCCCCTTTGCAGTATGGGGCATAGACCTCACCGGGCCACTCTTGACAGCACCCGAAGGAGTGAAGTTTTGCGTAGTAGTAGTGGACTACTTCACTAAGCGAAATGAGGCAGGACCCCTAGCGACCATTCCGGCAAAAGATATACAAAAGTTCGTCTGGAAGAACATGATATGCAAACTTGGTATACCAACGGTGATAATGGCCGATAATGGTTCCCAGTCTATGGACAAGGTATTCCAAGAATTTGTCACCAATTTCGGAAAAAAAAATGCACTTCATCCCACTAGCTCAGCCCCAGAGAAACAGATAAGTGGAGGTAGCCAACAGAACTATAAAAGAGGGACTATAAAAGAAGCAAAGGGAAATGGCCAGGAGAACTTCCTACTGTACTAAGGCGTTATCAGACAACTACCCGAGGGGCCATGGGGGAGACACCTTTCTCACTTTTCTCCAGTACAGAGGCCATTATTCCTGTTGAAATAGTACGGCCATCAGTTAGAATACAAGTGTTTGATGAAAGAGGAAACGACCTCGGGTTGAGAACATAGAAAAGTGGCCGAGCTTAGAAGAAAGGTCTTTCAGCAAAAATGGCCATGAGCGCAAACCTGCATGTTAGGCCAAAAGGAACAAGGAAGGGAGACCTCGTTCTCCGAAAGGCCGAGTTTGAACCCCGAAAATCATCCCATGGGGTACTTCGGCCAAACAGGAAAGGGCCTTATTTGGTCCTAGATGAGGTCCGAAAGGGAGTATACAAGCTTGGCAACACCGAACGAGGAAAACTAAAGAATGCATGGCACTCGGATGCCTTAAAGAAATTCTATAATTAGAATTGTAGATGAGAAATTGTACAAGTGAGAAATTTCTCTAAGTACAGAAGTGTTCCCCTATCTGAAAGTACTCGCCGAACAAAGCTGAAGCACACACTCCCGAAGGTCACGTTTTCATTCCGAAGGTGAAGTCTATCGAATACAGCTGACGAGGGCAGGCTAAAATTTGCCTAAGGGAACTTCACCAACAATGAACTTTTACCTGAAGGATGGCTGATGAAACGAGCAAAGTGTACCTCTCTGAAGTGCCCTAACCGAAAGTGGTCGGTGTTGGGTTTCGGGAGCCAAACAGCGCAGCGGAATTTAACCGAAACCCTCCAGGATCCAAGTGAAACGGGGTAAACCGGGTGTTCGAAAATTTCATACCTAATTTTCGGTTGACATCTCTCACTCAACTGTAGAGTCGAATCACAAAACCTGAACAGTTGACGTGTTCAGGCTCTCTATGGTATCCACACGAGCCTCTCGGAATCACCACGCTTCCACCACGTCCCGGCAGATTCGTTTCTCTTGCGCTCGCAGTGCTAGCTTGCGTCCTCCAAGGAATTGCAAGAGAAGAGTGTGGCTGTCCTTTTGGGAGGCTAGGGCAAGGAGACCTGCGAATTTCTCACTTAAAAGTTGTATTTATAGTGAGACTCAACTTCCAGGCCTAATGGGTTTCAAAGCCCTAATCCAATTAGGATTTAATTTCGGGCTTAATAATGGCTCAACTCCTTGGCCCATTATTAATACGAAATTAAAGTGAAACCATAACCCAAATAATTAGCCCACGCACTCTAATGATCCAAATAGCTCTATGTGTGCGACCCAATAGGCTCTTGCCATGTTGGCAATGATCATAAATCACATTTATGATCATAAGCAATGAGCGGTGTCTAGCAACACATCATTGCTACCCAAGTGACAAGATTGTCGGTGAATCGACTAAACCTTTATGATCATCACCGATATATGCCATTGTCCCTTTGTCCAAGATATCAAGACTAAGCACGAGACATGGAATGTGTCACTCTCGTATAGCCCAATCTTTGGTTTCTTGATTACCGAGTAGACTAACTTAAACTGACGACATTGATATCATATATCAACTCATCGGAGCATGGCCATGCATTTTCTAAGTCTCACTCTATCAAGGGGCCCAAAGATATCACTCCCGTTACATAGGAGGGACAAATCCCATCTTGATCATACAAATCCCTCCGCATGATATGTGACATACCCAATGACCTCCTTCAAGTTCACTCAGTTACGAGCAACAAAGGAAAGTATCAAAGTATGTGACTCACATGTAGGGAACCTTGATGATCTTAGGTCGAAGGACTACATATACCATGATCACTATGAGAATCACTTATGACACTCATATAACGATCCATGAAGTGTTCTCATGGTGGGTCGGTCCAGTACACAAGTTCTCCAACTTGTACCCATATGTAGACTACATATCTCATATTAGTCTCCACATATGCTAGTCATTATGTATTATTGCAACCCGCTCCACAATAATACTATACTAGGGACGTTTAAGAATATCATTATTCTAGGGTTACAATTATGTTTATTACGTTACGCAGAAATAAAACAACAAACAAAATTGCTGGATTAATGCCTCAATAAAATATCATGACTCAATTTGCAAAAATACAATCATCTCATGATTGGCTTTTTGGGCACAACACTAACAGTCGGGGCAACTAGAAAACAAAAAATTGCTTAAAAGACTTAACGAAATTATGAAGGAAAATTCATTGAAGAAGGTCTTGGTAAAAGGAGAAGGTTACAAGAAGAAAAACACAAAGAAAAAAAGAAGAAGGCCAAGGCCCAATAATATCTAAGGGACCCTGGTGTCATGGGAAGCTCCGGCTCCTGTGTCTTTCGCCGCCGCCTTCGGTGCAGGAGGAGGGGCAAATGGCAGGTTGAGGAGCTCAACTTTTGACCAAGTCCACCGGGGACCCTTTGGAATATGTAGGGCAGCCAAGAAGGAAAGGTTGTGGTCCGGATATTTCATCAGAAATTGGTGATGAGCTAGGCAAAAGTCATCCTGAATGGCAACCTTGGTCGCCTGAACGGCTTTGTCTTTTTCTATGTCTAAGTCATCCGCCTCATTCTGAAGATCCGAAACCTCCTTTTGAAGATCTACAACCTCCTTCTCCAGCTCCTTTATCTTCCTCTTCTTCTTTGAATCCTTTTTTAGCGAGTCGACCTTGGCCTGAAGTTCGACGTTGTCAGTAAGAGCCTTCGTCAGGAGAGCCGCCTCTTCTTCTTTCTCCTTCTCAATGGCCTTGTTGACCGAGGATAAGCTCATAACCTTCTCACCAAGGCCGGACATCTTCTTGGAGAAATCCTTCAAGAGCTCCTCTTGGCCCTTCAAGAATTCCTCCCGAAGCTTGGCAACCCTCTCCTTGGCTATTCGGCTCAACTCGGTGTTCGTCACAACCGAGTGAGCGCAGAAGACCTTGGCCTTTCTTAATTTATCTTCGGCCCAAGCTTGGACCGAAGACTGCTTTGCTGCCCAAGCTCGAAGGTATCCACTATACCCAAAGAGCTACAAAAAAAAAAAGGTACTTACTGAAATTTACACAAGGAAAGCCAAAACCTCACCATCTGGGGAGCCATTTCCCGGCAATCCTTGGAGAACAGGTTCATGTCCTCCGTGAAAGAGCAGAACGGCTCCTTCGGAACCTTGTCCTTCGGGATGTGGGAATCCCGAAGAGCCCGCCTCCGGGCTTGCTCAACCATCCAAGCTGAGGGCGCCAGATCCTCTGCAAAGTTAAAAGTGTAAGTCAGACAAGGCTCCTTAACTATGCAAGTTATGAGGATACGAGTACTAAAAAGGAGTAGGAGACGAACCAGGTGCAACCTCAGCAACGTCATCACCAGAGTCTCGGACCTCCTCCACGTCGGAAGGAATATGCTTGCCTTTGTCTTTTCGGTATTTTCCCAACTCCTCGGTAGAGGAACCCCCTGCCAAAGAGCCCAAAAGATCCACCGACGTGGCAGGATTCAAAGCAGCAGCAACAATAACCACCCCGGCAGGAACCTCAGCGGTAGTATCAAGCTCGGCGGGAGTTTCAAGCGTGGTGGAAGTTGCAATATCACCGCCGACCTCCGCCACACCCTCTGGGGGTGAAAGAATGGTGTCCTACTTCACCTTCAAGGCCGAAGATGGTCCGCTCCCAGTAGTCTTGCACTTTTTGGAGATTCCTTTCTTCGTTTGTTCCCCCTTCTCGGCCTGACCAAGGAAGAGAGACTTATAGTAGGTAGTAGATTCGTCGCCCATCTCTAAAAAAGAGGGAAAACATCGGTGTGAGTCCAGACAGGCACTTATGCTAAAAAATTTGAAAGGAAACTTACTTTCAAAAAAGGCTTCGTAAGTAAGCTCACTTCGAAGAAGCTTCACTAGACAAGAGTTCTTCCCCTCGGTAGCAGGAGCTGGCATGCCGAGATCTGTCTTATGCACCTTGACAACCCCCAACTCCCGAAGGACCTCCTCGGTCATGAGCTTCCACATGATGGGGAAGGGGTAGAGAGAGCGTGGAGGGACCTCGGCTTCCCAGTCGGTGACAGCCCGGATACATCTGTCGAAGTCCTCAAACCTCACTGCCAACTCGGAAGTTAGTAACTTCTTGGGATCCACGACATCCGTCTTCAGCTTTCCCCGAGCCCACTTAGTTGGAACATTCAACCAGGCCTCTGCCACCTTTAGGAAGAAGAACTTCCTTTGCCACCCCCGCTAGCTATCCTTGGTAGCGAAGGTGAACATAAATTTTTGGCTTCCAGATCCCCGAGGTAGCATGACATAAAAGCCACCCTTTGGAACTGGATAGAGCTTGTAATACTGCATGAACAGGATAAAATGGGGTTCTACCCTGAAAACCCCGCACATGTAGAAAAAGGCGTTGAAATAGTTGGAAGAATCGGGGGGAAGTTGATTTACGCCTATGCCATGAAATTGGCAGAAGTTGCAAATCATCTTCGGCGGAGGAACTGAAGTCCAGCCTTTAGTTGGGCTTGAAAAGCGGTAACCTCGTCGTCCCGGTTCATAAAGCTAAAGTGGCCGAGGTGGGGTAACCTCGTGGTGGCGTAGGAGGGAAGGAAAAATTTGGCTGTCCACTTCTCTAATTTCTCAGAAGTGGAGCAGCAAGGGTGAGACATAAGAGGTTGCCAGCTCTCGGGAATAGGCGAAGACATGGTTGGCTAAAAAAGAGACTTCAGAAAAAAGATAAATGACTTTGGGAAGCTAAAAGAAAAGAAGAAACTGAAGGATCTCTAGAGTCAGAATCGACCAAAAGTCTTGTCGAAGTAAGGGTTTGTGGACGCCGTTGTGAAAGGTTGCCAGAAGAAGAGCCGCCGTTAATACCACTGCAAAAAAGGAGAGAAGGCACAAAAGCAGACGAGAACAAAGTTAGAGCAAAGAAAAACAAATGAAGAGTATGACAGGAGGAGGCTTATATAGATCGAGGAATGGTAGCCAAAAGGGAGTCATAATTGCTGCGCAAAGGTGAAACGTCCCCATAATTGCCCCTCATGCGTGAAAAGACATACCAATCCCAACCAGCACTTGCCACGTGTCGCCTGTCACGAGAAACTAGGACACATTTTCTGACATCTTGACAACCCAGGTGCACCTCTCCAGACTGACACGCCTAGTTTGAAGACGTGACGATCCACTAGCCTATGGCAGGAAAAGTAAAGAGGTTGGGTATCTCGAGAACACCAAAGGGTAGACAGATGGCACCTGTCAGAACAAAGCATATCCCTTAGGTGGCGAAGTGCCTCCCCTGCGAACGTCACGCTCCGAGTCCTAAAAAGCGTCCCCAAAAGGACCACTAGCCGAACCCTCTACTGCGGCTTTCTGAAGGCGGGCATGTGATAGCCGAAGTGTTATCACCCTGGTCACCTGACGACCACGGAAAGGAGGGAGCCAGATACCTGAGGTACACGACCTCGGTAGCCCGCCAATTCCAACTTTGGGAAACTAGCGTATTGCGTCCCTCGAGAAGGTGACCGAACCAGTTTCAGGGGATAAGAACCAGCTACCTTCTGCAGGAGAAAGTCCCCTGAAGGACTAACTTCGGAGCCAGGGAGTACCCCGAAGTACGAGTCTGACTCAGGGAAAATGCCCCTCACTCTGAAGGGAGACGTCAACCAAAGGGACCTCGGAGGTACGGTAGGAGCCATCAAGGAGTCTTTCACATTCTGTCCGCACACCCTACACGCCGCCCTTATATGCACTCTGACACATTGCCACTACCCACGTCCTATCATGTAGGGCTATGCTTGTCACAGCTCGTGGCCCGAGGAGCCTGCAGGCAGCTAGGGGCCCCCACGCCCAGACGTATGAATGACATCCGTCCATACACATGTCACAATTCGAAAGGCTCACCCCCTCTTATATATATCAGGGGAAAAAGGGAGAAAAAAGATGAGGGGGGTTGGATCTCTCTTCTCTCTCCGCCCTGAATCCTCTCCTTTCAGCCCCCAGGAAAACACGGCAGGCAAGAGTCTCTTGTGCTTACTACTCCCTCTCTACCTCTCAAAGCACTGACTTGGGCATCGGAGGCTTCTCCCTGAAAAAGACTTTGAGAACATCCTAACCCCTATTTTCTAAGTGTTTCAGGCAGGTCCTCCTGAGGAATCTTCTTTTCGGGCTCTCTCCCGTACTTGAAGTCCTTCTCGGCCTCACCGTGCCTGCCACAGGAAGATGCTGCCGACCATCATAGGTCATCCACATAGAGCACCTTCTTTCAGGACTCACCTGCCCCTCCTGAAGTACCTGCCGCATTCACCCCGACACACAGTGGAGATGATGCTGATGGGCATCAACAAAAACATAAAAAACACTTGGTTTGCACACAACCTCAAAAATGGCACTATGGCCGAATATTACTTTTCATTCCTTCTTTATTATTTTAGTTTCATATACATCTAGGAACTCATTAAATGTCAAGAACAGATGGCTAAAATGCCAAGCCACAAAAATTACAACATGGCCGAAACTTTACTAGCTTCCTTAGTTTACAAAAATTGCTCCTTTTTACATCCAACCTTTGGCCATTGCCTTATACAAACACAAGGACTTCTATACTACCAAGAAAACTTGGTCTAAGTCCATGCATGCCAAAAATACCATTTGGCCGAATCTTCATCCTTGTTGTTCTTCCAACCTTTACTTTGCATGGCTTTAAAATCACCAAGAAAAACATGGTATCCTTCATAAAAATCCAAGGCTGAAAGCTCAACTTGCTTTGCTAGCATAAATCCAAAATGGCTGAAAGTTAGTAAGCTTTATTTTAGCTAAAAAACACATAAAATCACCAAGGAAACTTGGTTTACTTACAACTCCTCACATGGAGGAAAATGGCTGAAAATTAGCTTCACTTTTCCTTGGAGTTCTTCTTGATTTCCTTGCTCCCCATGGCTTAAAAATGCCATGCATGTTCATGAGCTCTTGAGTTGAGCTCAAGAACACTAAAAATTCTCCCTGGCTAAAACTTCAAGAGAGCATTTCTTGGACCTTTCTCTTGATTTCTTGCTTTAGATGGGTTTAGGAGCTCGAAATCTCTAAGGAAATGTGTTTGCATGTGCAAGGAAGAGTGATTTTAGCTATGGCCGAGAGGTAGGATGAAGGAAGAAGATGATGGAGTTGAACAAAGCCATAGCCGGTTGTGTAAGAGTTTAGAGAGAAGGGAGAGCATAAGGGCTAGAGAGAGTGTGGCGTGTAAGTGAAATGAGAGTGTTTGAAGGATGATCGCTGGTTATTACGCTTGGTGGAGATGGGGAACAATTTCCAAAGGCCATTAAACAATTGGTAGTGGAGACAATAAACTAATCATAGTGGAGTTTGTAGTGGGAGACAAAGGATGGGCAAATATAATTAAATACGGTGAAGGTGGGGGACAAGTCTAAGTGGGACATTATAATAATCTTAGTGGAGGATGTAATGGCTTAATATCTAAATGGTATTTTGGGGTGGCCGACCATGGAAAAATCTACCACGCAAATTGGCCAAATCCCCCACTTAGTCCTCCAACTTCTCAATTTATACAATTGAGTCCTCCCACAGAATTTTCCTTTGTGCAATTAAGTCCCTCAACTTCAAATTCCACCATTTTCATCACCAATTCTCTTGGCCTTTGCCAAGTTTAATTCCAAGAGTGTCCAACACTCATTTATGCCCATTCCTTAATTTATTCACTGTCTCCTCAATTTAATTGAACTAAGTTTCCAGATTAGGAAACTTTTTATATCCTCAATCCACTTAACTCGGGACTTAATCATTTAGCATTTTTTTCCGGTCATTACAACACTCCCTTCCTTAAGAAATTTGGTCCTCCAAATTTCCTAGGAGTAAAAAATATCATGCTCAGGTAGCTTGTAGTTTATCACCAGAACACTAGTGGACTACCTTAACTTGCCGATAAGTGCCCTCTTGGCCATATAAATACTCATTAATCTTTCTTAAGATTTCAAGTCTATCTATTAACTCCAAGTTATGTACTGGATAACTCTCCTCATAAGGCAAATAAGGCCTTGATCCACAAGCTATGGCTTGTTTCCCGTTCATAAGACTCAGCCTATCTCATCAGCGATTAACTGATATTTCTTAGTAAAGTCTGGTAAAACCAGTATTGGGCTGCAGTCAATCTTCTATTAAGTTCCTCACAGTGTAAGGTTGCGTCCATGCCAAGATAGCTTTAAATTTTCTCGAGATCAATAGCTAAACCATGCTCATTGATCACATGTCTGAGGATTTTAATTTCATTAGCCCACAATTGGCACTTGTTTTGCCACACGATTCTTGTTCCTTTAACAGGCTTAGCACCACTCCTAGGTGCTTGATAGCCGAAGGGCTATCGCCTCTCTCAATACATACTTCCTGCCAAAAGCGTGGGCGGGAAACTTGGCGTCATCCGAAGGAAGCGCTGACACTGACCTTGGAATAGGCAAAGTCAAATGCCTCGAACTAAGGACTTCGGCCAGAACGTCAGGAATTTCAAAGATGTTGCCGGCTCCCCCGGGGGACCAAACGGATCGTCTTCGAGAATAAAGAACCAGCTATTGCAAGCAGGAGAGACTCTCCCCAAAGGCGGAACCCCCAAACTAGGGAAATCCCCGAACTACGGGCATAATTCCCGAAGAACGGCATCCGTACCAAAGGACGGCCTCACCCAGAGGACCTTGAGAGTATGGCATGAGCATTTAAGGAGCCTCTGACATGTCGCCCACAGGCGTTACACGCCGCCTCAAACGGCGGTCTGATTTGCCAACGCCGTTCGAGTCTTGTCACAACCTGTCTCAGTCCAAGACTCAAGGGGCCTATAAATGGCTATTTGTCCCCTACGCCCGAAGGAACAGAAAGCATCCGACCGAACACATGTCATGATCTATAGGGGCTGGGCACTCTTATAAATACCAGGAAACAGGCCCTGGCAAGAGATTCGACCCTCTCTCCCGCAGAAAACACAAGCAGGCAAGGCCTTCTGACCCCTTAGTGCTCCTCCTCTATCTCCCCTCAGGACACTGACTTGGGCGTCGGAGGCTCCTCCCCGGAAAAATACTCTGGGGACCTCCTAACCCTTTTTTCTAAGCATTTCAGGCATGCTTCTCTGGGAAACCTTTGCTCTATACGTTCTTCCCTTTAGGAAGTCCCTCCCGAAGTCATAATGTCACCCAACGAAGATGCTGCTGGGCATCATTTGGCGCCGACTGTGGGAAACCACTCTTAGGTCGCCATTGATGAAACTCGCCATTCAAAGGACAAGGGACTTCCTAAGTCCTCGTTCACGCCTGAGGCTCAACCGGCTACCGAGCAAACCCTTCCAGGGACTTCCTCGCTTGAGGAAGAGTGTCCTCTAGTCATAACTATGAGTTTTTTGCATGACTTTCAGCGCTCTGTTGTGGCTGAAATGACATAGCAAATAGACCGAAGGTGGCCCCAACCAGCTCAGGGCCAAAGGCCTCCATCGCCAGCACACCCTCGGGAGAAAAGCCCTAAACCAACCTACCGCAGTTTGGGAAGCGGGGATCCGCACGAGGAGTCTTCGACGGAAAACATGCTCCTCGGGACATGACCTACGGGACAAACTAGGTCCAAGCGACCTAAAGTCCCACGCCAAAGGAGCTCATCACCTGAGGCGAAGTCCCCATCCCCTCGACGCCGGAGTCACTCCCCGAACAGACGCCGACAATCTCCCTTCCTAGAATCCTACAAGCATCAGGAGGAAGAGCCTAGTGCCAAGTTCCTTATAGAAAAGATATTAGCAAGGTTGGAAAGAGTGGAAAAACAGGTAGCTCGCAAACCGGTCTGGGCAAGGCTGTCTGAAACTTTCTGTGGGGATGACTCGCCATTCACCCGAGCAGTAGTTTCGGCAGCCATGCCAGGTGACTTCCGGGTGCCTCGACTGGAAACCTATGATTGCCGAACTGATCCACAGGCCCATCTAACAAAATACAAGCGCAGCATGATGATGCACGGTGTTGATGATGCTACCTTGTGCAAATGCTTTGAGGTCACCCTCACAGGACCAGCAACAGCATGGTACAATTTGTTGGCCCCAGGAACCACCAGGGAGGTCCAGGAGTTATCTACGGCCTTTACACAGCAATTCATTGGAAGTCGGCCGACGGCGAAGATGCCTGTCCAGATGTTCAACATAGCGCAGGAGAACGGAGAAACCATCCACGACAATGTTGAAAGGTTTAACAGAGAAGCCTTAAGTGTTCCAGACTTCCGCCCCGAAATACGCATTCTCGCCATGACACGGGGCTTTCGGAGAGACTCACAGCTATTCTATGAATTTCCAAGGATCCTCCGGACACGCTTGGAGAATTCTACAGAAGGGCCTAGCAGCACATGACGGCTGAAGAACTAAGGATGGGTGGACCAAAGTCCGATCACATCCGAGCCGAAGGGTCCAGCTAGCAAATGCGGTATTCAACTGACCAGGCGGGACGACCTCGAAGAATTAGGGGAAGGAAACCCCTAACCTTCACACCCCTGAACACCACGAGGACCAACATCCTCATGACAATGGAAAGACAGGGGACCCAGATTCAGTGGCCAAGGGCCATGACCGCTGATAATAAAAAGAACATGAAGAAGTTCTGCCAGTTTCACAACGACCACGCCCACGACACCAAAGACTGTTTTCAGTTGAAAAAATACATAGAGTTGCTGATAAAACAAGGCCAACTTTGGCGATATCTGCGAATGCCTTCCCTGAAAGGGAGAAAAGAGGAAGAAGGAAAGGTAGATGATGAGGACTACGACTCCGACAGACGGAGGAATAAAAGTCAGAAGAGACGTCCTCCACGTCCGACGGGAATAATACAAACAATTACGACAGGACTCCCATCCTCGGAAAGAAAGAGGAAGGCCAGAGAAATATCAGTGATGGAATATCAGAGTCCGACGAAAAAGCTGGCCCGCAAGGATGGTTCCACTGTCATCTTCCCCAATGATGATCCGCATTTGGTCATGGCGAGGATAGGAAACTAGGACGTCAAGAGAGTATTGCTTGATGATGGATCAAACGCTGACATCCTCTTTCACATCTGTTGCCGAACTTGGGCATATCCAACAGCGATCTCTAGCCCGTCACATCACCTACTTTCGGGGTAGGACCATCCGAGCTGCCCGTCCTCGGATGGATCGATCTTCCCCTAATGATGAAAGGAACTTCGGTGTATGGGACAGCTGAATTATTTGCCTCCACAATGACAAGGTTTATTTTCATGGATATTCCTTCTTCATACAACGGCATCCTTGGGAGGCAAACACAGGGAAATCTGCACATTCGCCCTGATGTAAAATATTTAACTGTCACATTTGCCACCAAGGATGTAGATGCAGAAATCTTCGTTGATCAGGGTGAAGTAAGGAAAGTGTTCGTCAAGGCACGAAAGGCTCCAGTAAACAACTTTGCGCAAACGGTAGAAACAGAGGCTTTACCAGGTGGAAAACCAAAAAAAGGCGAGGCAGAAGATCCCGCGAAGGTAGAAATGGAAGAGGTAGAACTAGTCCTAGGCCGAAGTACTCGAATAGGGAAAAACTTGGCCGAAGGAGGCAAGAAAAAACTTGTATCCTTTCTACTGATGAATAAAGACCTGTTTGCCTACACGCCGAAAGATATGTCGGGGGTAAACCCTTGAATAATACAGCATAACCTTAAAGTAAGTCCAGAAGCAAAACCTGTTCGGTAAAAGAAATGGGGCATCTCAGTTCATAAAAATAACTTTGTCAAAATCAAAGTCCAGCACTTACTAGACACAGAAGTAATCAGGGAAGTCAAGTACCCCGAATGGTTGAGCAACGTGGTTATCGCCACAAAAGAAGGGAGCAATAAGCTCCGAATGTGCATCGACTTCAGAAACTTGAATGATTCATGCCCAAAAGACTCATACCCTCTCCCACCAATAGACCGACTGGTGGATTCGACTGCCGAATACGGACTCCTAAGTTTCCTAGATGCCTTCAGTGGGTATCACCAAATAAGAATGAACCCCGAAGACGAGGAGAAGACTACCTTCATCACGGAAGGCGGAACGTATTGTTACATCAGGATGCCCTTCGGGCTAAAAAATGCAGGAGCCACATGCCAGAGGTTGATGAGCAAGGTCTTTAGCGACCAAATAGGGAGGAATATGGAAGTCTATGTCGATGACATGATAGTCAAGAGCAAACTGCCTACCGACTACGTCACAGATCTAAAGGAAACTTTCCACCAGCTCAGAACCTTCGGGATCCTCCTTAACCCTGAAAAGTGCATGTTCGGCGTAACCTCGAGAAAATTTCTTAGATACATGGTATCAGAAAGAGGCATTGAGGCTAACCCCAAAAAAATTAAGGCTCTGCTCAAATTCTGAACTCCCATCACAATAAAGGATGTGCAAAGACTCACTGGAAGGATAACCTCTCTTAGTAGGTTTATTTCCAAATATGGAGACCGGTGTCGAGCATTCTTTAAAGTCCTCACTAAGGCAGCAAAAAAGGAGGGCAACCTCGGAAGTGATGATCGTCCTTGGAATGAGGCTGCCAAAAGGCCTGGGAAGAACTCAAAATCTACTTAGCATGTCTGCCCACTCTATGACAACCTTGCGAGGGAGAGCCCCTCGTGTTACACCTCACCATCACAGAAAAAGTAGTAAGCTCGGTCCTTGTGAAAGAGGAAGGGCCGAAGCAATGGCCAGTTTATTATATAAGCAAGTCCCTGCATGGCACCGAAGTCAGATATCCCTTGCTACAAAAAGCTATATATGCCCTGGTACTGGCAGGGAGAAGGCTACGACCATATTTTCAGGCTCACCCCATCATCGTCCGAAGTAGTCTACCTCTACGGGACGTGATGAGGAAAGTTGATCATTCAGGAAGGCTTTCCAAATGGTGTATGGAGCTTGGCGAACACGACATTACTTATGAACCTCGGATAGCTATAAAAGCTCAAGCCTTGGCAGACTTTATTGCCGAAGTACGCATCACCGAGGACAGCCATATGGATCCCGGCGGAGGTGAGCCAAAATGGACTTTGTATGTCGATGAAGCCTCAGGCTCCGAACACCAGGGAGCTGGGGTAATTATCAGAGGCCTCGAAGGTCTAGAAGTAATGAAAGCCATCAAGTTCGGCTTTAACGTCACCAACAATATGGCTGAGTACGAAGCTCTCATAGCAGGGTTATCCCTAGCCAGAAAAATTGGTATAAAAAATGATGGCATGCGGCGGATTCATCGTGTGTCATTGTATGGGTAGGGCAGACTTCTGATGGAGGAGAACACTTTGGGAGGAGATTCCCCAGTGGAGAGTACCTGAAATACTCTAGAAAATGCGGGTTAGGAGGTCCCCGGTGCGTATTCCCAGGGAGGAGCCTCCGACGCCTAAGTCAGTACTTTCAGATAAATGAATTATGTGCCCTTTTGTGTATTCAAAGAGAACGTTTTTCTTACCCTGCTAGGATGCTTTCTGGGTGTTTTATAAAGGAGGCGTACAGAAGCCATTCTCCTCTTGTGGTCATCCCAGATTACGACACGTGTCCGGTGGGATGCGATCCCTGCTTTTAAAGGAACGAAGGGACGCTTATCTCAGAAGAGTCGCCTGGCTGACAGCCTAGGCATTCTGAGAGTGTCGTATCGAGGTGTCCCTCTGATGGCGTGTCAGAATGTACTTGGGGGATGACTTTATGGAGAGGTGTCAGAGGCTCCTTAAATGCTTTGTTCGTACCTTCTGAGGTTACCCTAACGTCTCGGGGAATATATTCCCCGAGGATGGTTCCTCCGAGGGGTACTTCTATTTTCGAAGAGGGTCTGATCGCTCTACCGAGGTTGGTCCTACCATTTCCTAAGGAAGCGAATTCCCTACATTAGGGCAGGGGGATCGTTTATCCTTCTGACCTCGGCTGGTAGTTTCCCTCTACCGAAGTCAATACTCCATCAAGTTTGGGAGCTCGGCCAGTGATGGGCACCTCGGCTATCACATGCCCCCTCCTGGAGAGCCGGAGCGGGTGCTTCGGCTATGTTTTCGAGAAGGTCCCTTTGCCGATCTGGCGGCCGAAACGTTTCATGGAAAGTTGCCTCGCTTCAGAAGTCGTCCCCTCGGAGCCGAGGTACCCTGCTCTAGTTTTCTTGATGTCCTCGGAATGTACGTTACTTTTTTCTTTTTACTTTTTCTGCCGCGGGTCTATGAATCATCACATCTTTTGGCCAGGCGTGTCAGTCATGGGTAACCGTGCCTGGATTTTGGTGATGATAGAGGGGCGTGCCCTGGTTCCTCGGCCTGTGTGACACGTGGACACTGTTGGATGGCGAAACAGTTATGCTGGTTACGTCAACTGCACCTCTTCGCCTTCAAGGAGTAATAATGAGGCAGTTACATCTTCAAAGGATGATTACGACGATGTTTCACTTATCCTTGTTCGGTCTATATAAGCACCTTCCATCCCATTTTGCCTCACTCTTTTGTTTTAGCTCTCGTCTGTTCTAGAGCCTTTTCTTGCCCTTTTCCTTTTTTTAGTGGCGATTCTTATGGTAGAGTGACCTCCAGCGGTTCCTTGCAATGGTGTTTCACAGCCCAGGTTTTGGCAAACTCTTTGGTGGGTGTTCCTTTTCGTGGTTTGTCATTGTTCCTCTATTTTTCCCAAAGTCATCTCTCTTTTTCTTTTTGAAAAATGTCAAATCAGACTCCATTAAGTCCGACTCCATTGATGACTGTGCACCCTCTTTCTGAAAACCTTGCTTCTCTTTAGGCTTACCCCTGTTCCATTACTTTGGAAAAGATGAAAAAGTGGGTGGCCATGTACTACCTCCCTTCTTACATCACACCGAGGTTACCTTTGCTGGGATCTTACACTTACGCCACTGCTTCTTCGGGGGAGGTTACCGTTTACAGAGCTCAATTGAAAGCCGGTCTTCGGTATCCCCCTCATCGCATGATATGCAAATTCTGCAAATTCCACGGTATTGCCGTGAACCAACTTCCCCCAAATTCTTACTTTTACTTTAATGCTTTCCTTTGCATGTGCGGGGTGTTCAGCATAAACCCCCACTTCCTCTTCTTCATGCAATACTAGAAACTCCACCCGGTCCCGAAGGGTGGTTTTTACTACCTCCTTCCCCGAGGGTCAGGGAGTAAGAAGTTTATGTTTACCTTTGACAATAAGGATAGTTGGTGAGGGTGGCAGAAAAAGTTTTTCTTTTTTCGGGTTCCCGAGTCTTGGAGACATGTGCCTATTAGATGGGCTTCGGGGACTTTGAAGGTCGACGTCGTCGATCCCCGACAGCTCCTCACTCCGGTATTGCTTGCCGATTTTGACAACTCCGACAAACGTATTTGGTTAGTGTCGAACTGGGACTCCGGGGCTCCGTCACGTTCACCCTACCCTTTTCCCATTAAGTGGGATCTTATGTCAGAGGAAGTTCTTCGGGAACTGGGAGTGATAACTGCCCATAAGAGTGACCCCGGCATGTGTTGGGTTTCGGGAGCCAAACAGCGCAGCGGAATTTAACCGAAACCCTCCAGGATCCAAGTGAAACGGGGTAAACCGGGTGTTCAAAAATTTCATACCTAATTTTCGGTTGAGATCTCTTACTCAACTGTAGAGTCGAATCACAAAACCTGAACAGTTGACGTGTTCAGGCTCTCTATGGTATCCACACGAGCCTCTCGGGATCACCACGCTTCCACCACATCCCGGCAGATGCGTTTCTCTTGCGCTCGCAGTGCTAGCTTGCGTCCTCCAAGGAATTGCAAGAGAAGAGTGCGGCTGTCCTTTTGGGAGACTAGGGCAAGGAGACCTGCGAATTTCTCACTTAAAAGTTGTATTTATAGTGAGACTCAACTTCCAGGCCTAATGGGTTTCAAAGCCCTAATCCAATTAGGATTTAATTTCGGGCTTAATAATGGCTCAACTCCTTGGCCCATTATTAATACGAAATTAAAGTGAAACCATAACCCAAATAATTAGCCCATGCACTCTAATGATCCAAATAGCTCTATGTGTGCGACCCAATAGGCTCTTGCCATGTTGGCAATGATCATAAATCACATTTATGATCATAAGCAATGAGCGGTGTCTAGCAACACATCATTGCTACCCAAGTGACAAGATTGTCGGTGAATCGACTAAACCTTTATGATCATCACCGATATATGCCATTGTCCCTTTGTCCAAGATATCAAGACTAAGCACAAGACATGGAATGTGTCACTCTCGTATAGCCCAATCTTTGGTTTCTTGATTACCGAGTAGACTAACTTAAACTGACGACATTGATATCATATATCAACTCATCGGAGCATGGCCATGCATTTTCTAAGTCTCACTCTATCAAGGGGCCCAAAGATATCACTCCCGTTATATAGGAGGGACAAATCCCATCTTGATCATACAAATCCCTCCGCATGATATGTGACATACCCAATGACCTCCTTCAAGTTCACTCAGTTACGAGCAACAAAGGAAAGTATCAAAGTATGTGACTCACATGTAGGGAACCTTGATGATCTTAGGTCGAAGGACTACATATACCATGATCACTATGAGAATCACTTATGACACTCATATAACGATCCATGAAATGTTCTCATGGTGGGTCGGTCCAGTACACAAGTTCTCCAACTTGTACCCATATGTAGACTACATATCTCATATTAGTCTCCACATATGCTAGTCATTATGTATTATTGCAACCCGCTCCACAATAATACTATACTAGGGACGTTTAAGAATATCATTATTCTAGGGTTACAATTATGTTTATTACATTACGCAGAAACAAAACAACAAACAAAATTGCTGGATTAATGCCTCAATAAAATATCATGACTCAATTTGCAAAAATACAATCATCTCATGATTGGCTTTTTGGGCACAACACTAACAGCATGCCCGTGCCTGTTCTTCCGGGGAAGAAAGCCTGGATAGTCATGCTCCTTCGGCATGAAATTTCTTATCAGGCTTTTTTCGAGAGTAAGTCATCTTCCAGGATTTGGTATCTGCTTTCCTTTTGGACTTACATTGATATTTTACCTTTTTGCAGAGATGGGTGATCAGTCTGCCGAGTTTTATAAATCACTCTTCGACAGTCAGGCTAAGCGGGGGGAGCAAGTACATAGGAATACTTCTGGTAAGAGGAAGAAGTCGACTGCCGGCCCTTCTAAGTCCAAGAAGGCCAAGGCTACCACTCCTCCTTCCCCCGAGAACGTAGTTGAGGTGGAAGATCAGTCCTCTGCTCAACTTCCGACCGCCGAGAACCTTTCTTCGGACCCTGACATCCTCGGGGAGACACTGAGTCCTGCCCCTGCTACCGAGATTCCAGCAGAGCGAACGTCAGCCCCCGAGTTTGAAGAGGGCCGAAGGAGGAAGGGAAATAATGTCACTGCGGATGTTCGGGAGGTCGGTTCTGAGAAGTGCTGATGTCCGTCTCAGCTCAGCTCAGCCAGCTTTTCTGGATGACCACAGGTGGGCGGACCAGCCACGTGGTAGTATTGTCCGCTATAATCTCAAGGGGAGTCCTGGACTCAAACCCGAGACCTCACGGATTTGCCCGAAGTACCCCTTCCGATGGCCTTCGCTATTCGAACTCGGCCTTCCGGAGAACAAGGTCTCCATTTTTTATCTCCTTTTTTCTTACATGTAAATTGGCGGTGCGTGCTATTCGCTGCTGGAAGGCCTTTCTCCTTAACTCGGCCATTTCGCGGTGTTCTTCGAGGAGGTCCAGTTTTGCTTTCAGTCCAAGATCATTTCCTCCTTCATCGAACACCTGTACTCTTACCGAGGGCCGCATGATTTCAATGGGAATGATGGCCTCAGTCCCGTATACGAGCGAGAAAGGAGTCTCTCCCGTGGCTCTTCAGGGAGTCGTTCGGTAGCTCCATAGCACACTTGGGAGCTCTCCTGGCCATTTCCCTTTTGACTCTTTTAGCCTTTTCTTCAGGCCATCTTTTTTTGTTTTCTTAGATACCTCGACCTGCCCATTGTTCTGAGGGTGAGCTACTGGGGCAAAATGTATCTTGACGCCAAGGTCCTCCATGAATTCCCGGAACCCCTTGTCCGTGAATTGAGTCCCGTTATCGGCTACTATCACCCTCGGAATGCCAAATCGGCATATAATGTTCTTCCATATGAATTTTTTAGCGTCCTTCGCCGAGATTGATGCTAGCGGTTCTGCCTCTACCCACTTAGTGAAATAGTCCACTGCGATGATGCAAAATTTTACTCCGCCAGGGGCGTTTGGGAGAGGTCCGATGAAATCAATGCCCCATATGGCGAAGGGGCAGGGATAGTCTGTTGCATTTATTCTTTCCAAGGGTAGCTTTTGGATATTGGCATGTCTTTGGCAGTTGTCGCATCTTCAGACGAATTGCCTTGCGTCCTTCCTTAAAGTAGGCCAAAAGTAACCTTGGCGGAGTATTACTCCTGCGAGGGCGTATGTTCCTATATGGGAGCCACACACTCCTTCATGTACTTCTTCAAGTATTACTTTGGCGTTGTCCTCGCCTATACATCTTTGTAGAGGGCTTGCATACCCTTGTCTGTATAGCTCTTCCCCAATATGGAAGTACCTCCCTACAAGTTTTCAGACCTTTGCAGCTTCTTTAGGGTCCTCGGAAAGCTCTGAAGTTGTCAAATATCTCTTGAGGGATCTTTGCCATCCCTCCCCGGAGGTTTTTATGTACATTAACTCCGTGCTGGGGTGTTTTAGCACGTCGGTGGGTTCCTTCCCCTTGGCCAAGGCATCCGCTTGGGTATTATCCCTTCGGGGCACGTTCTTTATGTACACCGAGTTGAAATACTCAATGAGTTTCTGAACGAGGTTGTGATACTTAGCCAAAATTGGGTCCTTCGCCGCGTATTGTCCCTTCATCTGCCATACTATTAACTGTGAATCACTGTGGGCCACAAGGTTCTTCACACCTACTTTTCTGGCCATTTTCAGTCCGGCTATGAGGGCTTCATATTCGGCAATGTTATTGGTAACATTAAAATCGAATTTGACCGCTTTAGAAGCTTCCATGCCTTTGGGACCCTGAAGAACTATTCCAGCTCCTTGATGCTCTGCGCCTGACGCTCTATTGACGAAGAGCTTCCATTCTAGGTCAGTCTCTGTTTCACCTCCCGCGAGTGCTTCGGTCTTTTCAATCTCGGGGATCTCAGCTATGAAGTCTGCAAGTGCCTGAGCCTTTATTGCCCTTCTAGGCTTGTAAGTAATGTCGTATTCACTGAGCTCGATGCACCATTTTGAGAGTCTTCCCGAATGCTCCACTTTTTTCATCACATCTCGCAGGGGCAAATTACTGCATACAGTGATGGCGTGTCCTTGGAAGTAGGGTCGCAATCTCCTACCCGCCAGTACTAATGCGTAGATAGCTTTTTGGAGCAACGGGTACCTCATCTCGGCGCCATGTAGGGATTTGCTTACGTAATACACCGGCCATTGTTTCCCACCCTCTTCTTTCACTAAGACGGAACTCACTATCTTTTCAGTGACTGCTAGATAAAGAATGAGAGGCTCCCTCTCCCGAGGTTGCCGAAGTGTTGGGAGGTGAGTCAGATAACTTTTGAGCTCTCCCTAGGCTTTCTGGCATTATCTATTCCACGGATGTTCCAGGCTTCCGGAGGTACCACCTTCCTTGGAGACTTTGGTGAGTACTTTGAAAAACGGGCGACATCGGTCACCATACCTGGAGATGAATCTACTTAGGGAGGTGATCCTCTCGGTAAGCCTCTGTATGTCTTTGATAGACGTAGGTGTCCAAAAATTCAGCAGGGCTTTCACTTTCTCAGGGTTAGCGTCTATTCCCCTTTCCGACACCATAAACCCGAGAAATTTTCCTGCATTTACTCCGAACACACACTTTTCAGGATTAAGGTGAATGCCGAACTCTCGAAGTCGTTGGAAGGTTTTGGTTAAGTCGGTGATATGATTACTTGGTACTTTGCTCTTGACTATCATATCGTCGACATACACTTCCATGTTCGTACTGATCTGCGCGTCAAATACCTTGTTCATCAGTCTTTGGTAGGTGGCTCCTGCATTTTTGAGCCCGAAGGGCATTCTGACATAGCAGTAAGTGGCTATCTCTGTGATGAATGCCATTTTTTTCTCATCCTCGGGGTTCATTCAGATCTGATGATACCCGCTAAAGGCATCAAGGAAGCTAAGCAGTCCATACTCGGCAGTTGCATCTACCAGCTTTTCTATGGCCGGTAATGGGTAGGAGTCTTTTGGACAGGCATCGTTTAAGTTTCAGAAGTCGATGCACATTCGGAGCGTTTCACTACCCTCTTTTGTGGCTATAACCACATTGCTGAGCCATTCGGGGTATTTTACTTCCCTTATTACCCCGGCCTCAATGAGGCGACTAACTTCGTCCTTGACGAAGGTCTTTTTGTGAGCTGATAGATTCTGTTTTTTCTGCCGAACTGGTCTGACGTGTGGTTGCACTCTAAGATTGTGGTGGATTATGCTGGGGTCAACCCCAGGCATATCCTTCAGCGAATAAGCAAATAGATCCTTGTTCATGCACAAAAAGGATACAAGCCTCTTTTTGTCCCCTTCGGCTAGTTTTTTCCCAATTCGGGTTTTTCGGCCGGGGATTAATTCTATATTTTTGTTTCTATTTTTTTGAGGCTTTCCATTTCTTCTGCCGTTGCCTTTTCATCCATCAAGACCTTTTCTCCTTCTGTCGAAGTCTGTACCTGGATCTTGGTTGGGCTTTGCCTGTACCTCGTGAAGACTTTTCTAACCTCGGCCTGATCTATGAAGATTTCAGCATCTCCGTCTTCAGTGGTGAAGGTGACCATCAGGTAACTTATGTCTGGCCGAATGTGAAAATTGCCCTGAGTCTGCCTCCCCAGAATGGCGGTATATGCTGACGGCACATCAATGACTATAAATCTTGTCCTGCCAGAGGCGATTAAGTCTTCTTTGCTTTTGGGCGAGACCCCTTTCAGCATCACAGGCAGGTCGATGTACCCAAGGACTTGAAGTTCAGATGGTCCGACGCCGAAGGTGGGGGAACTGACTAGGCTAAGGTCACTTTTTGAGATGTCTAATTTACGCAGCAGATGAGAAAAAATGACGTCGGTGTTCGAGCCATCGTCGAGGAGCACTCTCTTGACGTCCTAGTTCCCTATCCTTGCCATGACAAAGAGGGGGTCATCGTGAGGGAACTTGATTACAGACCCATCCCTACGGGTGAGCCTTCGCGAGGAGCTCCCGTACTCCATGATGGAGACTTTTCTCATTTTTCTTTTTCTCTCGGCCGAGGGTATCCTAGTTGTGATGGTTTGGATAATCCTTGCCGAGGGTGGCAGACTTTTCTGGGGACTTCGGTCCCGCCGTCTATCTGAGTCATACTCTTCATCGTCTGCTCTCCTCTACTCTTCCTTTTTCCCTTTTGGAGAGGGCATCCGCAGATATCGTCGTAGTTGACCTTGTTTGATCAGGGACTCGATGTACTTCTTCAACTGATAACAGGCTTCATTGTCATGGCCATGATCCTGATGAAATTGACAGAATTTTTTCATATTCCTTTTATTCTCCGGGGCCATGGCCTTTGGCCTTGGGACTATGGTCCCTTGCCTTTCAAGCGCCATTAGAATGCTAGCTCTTGTGGTGTTCAAGGGAGTGAATGCTGTGGGCCTCTTCCCTCTTTGCCTGTGGGGCCGTTATCCCTCGTTCTGCTGGTGCGGCTGATGGCTAGGTCCTTCGGTGCGAGGGTGTTCGCCCTTAGGTCCTCCCATTCTGAGTTCTTCGGCCGTCATGTGTTGTTCAGCTCTTTTGTAAAATTCCCCAAGAGTTTCTGGGGGGTCTTTGGAGAACTCGTAAAACAGCTGAGAGTCCCTCCGCAGTCCTCTGACCATTTCCAGGATGTGAATTTCCAGCTGAAAGTCTGGTAGCTTCCCGATTGAACCTTTCAACATAATCGCGGATGGTCTCCCCTCCTTTCTGAGCTATGTCAAACATTTGCACTAGCATTTTGGCAGTTGGCCTACTACCAATAAACTGTTGGGTGAAAGCAGTAGATAGTTCTTGGAAGCTTAGCAAACTTCCCCTGGGGCAAAGAGCTACACCACACTGTTGCTGGTCCTGAGAGCGTCACCTCAAAGCATTTACAGAGCGTGGCGTCGTCCGCACCATGGAGCACCATACTTCCCTTATATTTTGTCAGGTGCACCTGGGGGTCACTTCGCCCGTCATACATTTCCAGATGAGGAACCCTGAAATCACTGGGCAAAGGTGCCTCTACTACTTCGCGTACAAAAGGCGACTCCTCTCTGGTGTAGGAGTCGGACAACCGGGACCAGACTGGTTTTCGGGAGATCTATTTCTCGACCTTTTCCAGCCTTCCTAGGATCCTTTCCATAAGGGCGGTAGTGTTGGCTCCTTCTTGTCGTCGCGCGTTCGTCGATGGTGGTGAATTTCTCCCTCGCCTTGGGGAACGACTCCGGCGAGGGGAAGATGGGGACCTCTTGTAAGGGGACGCGCTTCGTTGACAGGAGGCCCTGGTTTCTTTTGGGGCTCCCCTTCTGGCGGGCCACACCCCAATGGGTTCACTTTCCGTTGAACATACGTCAAGGGAGTCCCCACTCCTTGAACTCCGGTGGGTAAATCTCGAGCTCCTTTCCCAACGAATGGTCGGGGGTGAAGCCCTTTGAGTGGGTGGAGGTTGCGGCAACCTCTGATCAAGCTGCTGAGTGATTTCGACAACGATAAAATGCTGGAAATCTCATAGGAAGCTCATTGTTACCGTTACAGGATGATCATCCTCTATCGCAGAAGTTTCTGCCACAGGCAGAGTGGTCGCCTGTTGAGTCTCAGGTGTGAGGGGGGATCTTGTAATCACTTTGTCCTTCGAGCGCCGAGTCTTCACGACGGCGACATGGGATAGAGTTCCCACAGACGGCGCCATATGATGGACTACGACGGCTTCATCGTGTGTCATTGTACGGGTAGGGCAGACTTCTGATGGAGGAGAACGCTTTGGGAGGAGATTCCCCAGTGGAGAGTACCTGAAATACTCTAGAAAATGTGGGTTAGGAGGTCCCCGGTGCGTATTCCCGTGGAAGAGCCTCCGATGCCCAAGTCAGTACTTTCAGATAAATGAATTATGTGCCTTTTGTGTATTCAAAGAGAACTTTTTCTTACCCTGCTAGGATGCTTTCTGGGTGTTTTATAAAGGAGGCGTATTGAAGCCATTCTCCTCTTGTGGTCGTCCCAGAATACGACACGTGTCCAGTGGGATGCGATCCCTGCTTTTCCGGGAACGAAGGGATGCTTATCTCAGCAAAAGTCGCCTGGCTGATAGCCTAGGCATTCCGAGAGTGTCGTATCGAGGTGTCCCTCTGATGGCGTGCCACAGTGATAGCGTGTCAGAATGTACTTGGGGGACGACTTTATGGAGAGGTGTCAGAGGCTCCTTAAATGCTTTTTTCATACCTTCCGAGGTTACTCTAACATCTCGGGGAATATATTCCTCGAGGATGGTTCTTCCGAGGGGTACTTCTGTTTCTGAAGAGGGTCCGATCGCTCTACCGAGGTTGGTCCTACCATTTCCTAAGGAAACGAATTCCCTACATTAGGCCAGGGGGATCGTTTATCCTTCTGACCTCGGCTAGCAGTTTCCCTCTGCTGAAGTCGATACTCCATCAAGTTTGGGAGCTCGGCCAGTGATGGGCACCTCGGCTATGAAAAAACTTAAAAGCCCACAGCGATTCCCAGCTGGTAGTTCGACAAACAGCAGTGGACTATGGGGCGAAGGACCCGACCTTGGCAAAATACCGTGAACTGGTAGCAAAGCTTATCCGAGAGTTTGACACCATACAAATCGAAAATGTGCCTCGTCGAGATAATGCCAAGGCAGATTGCTTGGCAAAGTCGAAAACATGCACCGAGGTGCTAAACCACTCGAGCATTGCAGTGCTGAGCATAGTAACTCTGGGAAAACGCTGGAAAAATCTGATTAAAAGATATCTCGCAACTAGTGCACTCCCCAAAGACCCCAACGAAGCGGTGAAGGTACAAAGACGTTCTGATCGCTTTTTCCTAATTGGAGAAGAATTATATCGGCAGGGATATGCAAATCCACTACAGAGGTGTGTTTGTGAAGAGGATACTAAAATGATCCTCGAAGAAGTTCACGAAGGCGCCTGTGGTTTGCACATTGGAACCGACGCTCTAGCAGCAGTAATACTTCGCCAAGGATATTTTTGGCCTACCTTAAGAAAGGACGCTAGGCAGTTCATCCAGAAGTGTGGTAATTGCCAAAGATACGCGAATATCCAAAGGACACCCTCAGAATTGGTAACTTCGGCTGACTATCCCTGGGCCTTCGCAGTTTGGGGCATAGACCTCATTGGGCCACTCCCGACAGCGCCTGGAGGCGTGAAGTTCTGCGTAGTCGCAGTAGACTATTTCTCTAAATGGGTCGAGGCAGAACCCTAGGTGACTATCTCGGCAAAAGATGTGCAGAAGTTCATATGGAAGAACATTGTATGCAGATTTGGCATACCGAAGGTACTAGTAGCTGACAATGGGTCCCAGTTTATAGACAAAGGGTTCCAAGAATTTATCAACAACCTCGGAATAAAGATGCACTTCGGCCCAGTAGCTCACCCCCAAAGCAATGGGCAAGTAGAAGTATCTAACAGGACCATAAAAGATGGTCTGAAAAAGAGGCTGGGGGAAGCAAAAGGGAAATGGCCAGGAGAGCTCCCAAGTGTGTTATGGAGCTACCGAACAACACCCCGAAGAGGCACAGGGGAGACACCTTTTTCACTTGTTTTCGGTACGAAGGCTATCATCCCAATCGAGGTAGTGCAACCATCAGTGCGAGTCTAAGTGTTTGATGAAATGGGAAATGACCTCGGCTTGAGAACCAAGCTTGACCTCGTCGGCGAACATAGAAAAATAGCCTTTTCAGCAAAGAGTGGCCGTGGCTATAAACTTGCGAGCCAAGACAAAGGGAATAAAGGAAGGGGACCTCGTTCTTCGGAAGGCTGAATTTGGACCCCGAAGGCCATCCCATGGGGTACTTCGCGCAAATTGGGAAGGTCCTTACCTAGTACTTGCCGAAGTATGAAAAGGAGTTTACAAGCTCGGTGACGCCTAAGGGATCGAATTAAAAAATACATGTCATTCGGATGGCTTGAAAAAATTCTATGCTTAGGATTTTGGTGGGAAAATTGCATTGTATAAGTACAAAAGACTTAGCCAAAATTCTTGAACGTAAAGTGTACAAATTAGAATTTCACAATGGTGATCATCGTGATAAGCGTAAATATGATTTTCCGAAGTCTCTTGAGTGAACGTGTTCGGGACAATGGGAAATGAAAAATTTTCTAAGCACAAAAGACGTGCCAAAATTTTTCAAAAGAAAGAAAGAATCTTTATTAAGATAGACCTACTTACAAAGAAGGAAGCTCGCCAAAAGAGTACAAGGAAGGAGAAAAAGAAAGAAGGCAAAGGACCCTAAGACAAGCTAAGGAATCTTGGCATCTCGGGAGCCACCAGTTCCTGCGGCCTCATCCACCGCCTTCGATGCCGAAAGAGGGAAGGGCAGTTTAAGGTGCTCAATTTTGGACCAAGACCACCGAGGACCCTCAGGGATGCTTAGGGCCTCCAAAAATGAGAGGTCCAGATCTGGGAAGCTCTGCAGAACTTGATGCCGAGCGAGGCAAAAGCCGTCTTGAAAACTGACCTTTGTCATCTCTTCGGCTTTCTCCTTCTCGACCCCTAAAGCGTCAAGTTCATTCTCCAGATCTGTGATCTCCTTCTTCAATGCCTTCGTCTTCTTCTTCTTCGGCTCCTTCTTCAAAGACTCGACCTCGGCCTGGGGCGCGGCCTTTTCAGCAAGCACCTTCGCCAGGAGAGCCTCAAACTCTGACTTCTCCTTTTGATGTGCTTCATTTTCCGAAGTCAGCTCCGCCACCTTGGAGCCAAGGTCCGAAATATTTTGGGATGAGTCCTTCAAAAGCTCATCTTTTTCCTTCAAAAACTCCTCCCGAACGGCAGCAACCTCCTTCTCCGCAGCTTGAACCATCTCCCTGTTCTTGGCGGCCAAGTCAGAGCACATTGCCTTAGATTTTTCCAGGTAGTCTAAGACCGAGAATTGGAACGCTGCCTGCTTCGCCGCCTGAAGTCTGAGTAGGCCAGTGTACCCCAACAGCTGCAAAGAAGTAAGAACAAACTCAGTAAGACAAAAAAATGAGCCAAGAACTTAGAAGAAATCAAAAGGAAAAAACAAAGGTGTGAAGTATACCTGGGCTGCGTGCTCAGAAACTCTGGCAGCAGGGGACTCATCGTCCAGGCACGCCTCCAAAAGGGCCTTGAAGGAGGCCTCGGTGAGGATCCCCCTCAAAATTTCGTTGGCAATTAGCTGGGAGTCATTGGAGTACAAGTTCATGTCCTCCGTAAATGACCAGAAAGGCTCCCTCAGGATCTTCCCCTTCGGGATATGAGAATCCCGAAGGGCTCGTTTCCGGGCGCGCTCGACCATCCAACCCGAAGACGGTGCCTCCTCTACAGGGCAAAATAAGAAGCTTGTCAAAACAAGTAATTCTCAAAGTACAAAAAAAAAAAGCACTCCATTCCGTCTAAAAAAAAAAATGAACCTGGCGGCACCTCGGTGACATCATCGTCGGAGTCCCGAACTCCCTCGGTAGAGATCTCCTTGCCTTTGCTCTTGCGGCGCTCCTTGGCAGAAGGGATTTCCACCAAGGCGTCCAGAAGAGCCGCCGAGGAAGTGGGACTCCAAGGAGGGACGTCAGAGGCGACTTCGGTCGGCGGGACAGCAGCTGCATCAGGCTCTTCGTGCACCTCCTCGGGAATTTCCGACGGAGGAAGAGGCGCGTCTTTCTTCGCCCGCTTTGCCGAGGATGGCCCGGCCCCAGATGATTTTTGCCTTCGGGAGATGGCCTTTTTTGTTTGCTCCCCCTTCTCGGCTTGACCGAGGAAGAGCACCTTGTAGTAAGCAGCGGACTCGTCGCCCATCTTTGAAAAAGAAGGAAAATATCAGTGTGAGTCTAAGTGGTATCCATAACAAAATTTTTTTGGATAACTTACTCTCACAAAAGGCCTCGTAAGTAACCTCCTTCCGAAGGAGTTTCACCAGCCAGGAGTCTTTCCCGGCGATGGTAGGAGCCGGCATCCCGAGGTCTGTCTTATGCTCCTTCACTACCCCTAGTTCCCGAAGGACCTCTTCGGTCATCAATTTTCACATGATGGGGAAAGGGTAGGGGGAGCGTGAAAGGACCTCGGAATCCCAGTCGGAGACTACTCGGATCCATCGGTCGAAGTTCGCGAATCTGGATGCCAACTCAGGAGTCAGCAGCATCCTCGGGTCTACGACGTCCATCTCCAATTTTCCCCGAGCCCACTTGGTCAGAACGTACGACCAGGGCTCCTCCATCTTCAGAAAGAAAAACTTTTGTTGCCACCCCCGCTAGTTGTCCTTAGTGGCGAAGGTGAACATATACTTTTTGCTCCCTGATCCCTGAGGTAGCATAAAGTAAAAGCCACCCTTCGGGACTGTGTAAACCTTATAGTACTGCAAAAAAAGAATGAAATGGGGTTCTATTTTGAAAATGCCGCACATACAAAGGAAGGTGTTAAAGTAACAGTACAAGTTCAGGGGAAGTTGATTTACGGCAATGCCATGAAATTGGCAAAAGTCACAAATCACCCTCGAGGGAGGGTATCGAAGTCCGGCCTTCAATGGGCGCGAAAAACGGTAACCTCATTTTGGCGGTTCATAAAACTGACCTCCTGAGGTCCAGGAAGTCTGGTGGTGGTGTAGGAAGGAACAAAGAACTTTTCGCTCCATCTTTCCAATTTTTCTGAGGTCGTACAGCAAGTATGACCAAGAAAAGGAAGCCAACTTTTTGAGATAGGGGAAACAGTTGGTGAAGACATTTTTTGAAGAAAAAAACCAACTGCAGGAAATCTTTAAAATCAAAAGACTCTGGAAATCAAAACCCACAGAATCTTTTGCCAAAATCTGGGTTTGAAGACGTCGTCACGAAAAGTGGCCGAAAAAACTCTGTCAACAGCACCAAAAAACAGGGGAAAATGCAAGAACGATTAGAAGGCAGGAGGGAAGCAAAAGCAAAAGCAAAAGCAAAATGAGATTATGGCGGAATAGCATATATATAGGCTGAGGGGGGCAGGCGAACCGGCGTCATAAGTACTCTGCGAAGGCGAACAGTCGCCATAAATGCTCATTGCACATAAAAAGGCGCGCCTGTTGTATCCGATGCAGTCCCCGTCAATAACAAGCTTCCACGTGTCAGCCATCGTGCCAAAAGAAGGACACGCCTTCTGACACCCCTAAACCCTTGGCGCACCTTTCCAGACTAACACGCCTGGTTACGAGACACGACGTCGCGCAGACCCACAAAAGGAGAGAAGTAGGCTACCTCGAAGACACCAAAAGACAGGCTATGGGCGAACAGCCTATGTATTCGGACAAAAGGTCTATCTTTGGCACAGGTATTACACTCAAGGCCCCGAACGGCGCTCTCCAAAAAGCTGAGAAGCCAAAGTTTCCACTTCGGCTTTCTGAAGGTGGGCCTGTGATAGCCGAAGGGCTATCGCCTCTCTCAATACATACTTCCTGCCAAAAGCGTGGCCGGGAAACCTAGCGTCATCTGAAGGAAGCGCTAACACGGACCTCGGAATAGGTGAAGTCAAATGCCTCGAACTCAGGACTTCGGCCAGAACGTCAGGAATTTCAAAGATGTTGTCGGCTCCCCCGGGGGACCAAACGGATCATCTTTGGGAATAAAGAACCAGTTATTGCAAGCAGGAGAGACCCTCCCCAAAGGCGGATCGTCTTCGGGAATAAAGAACTAGGTATTGCAAGCAGGAGAGACTCTCCCCGAAGGCGGAACCCCCGAACTAGGGAAATCCCCGAACTACGGGCATAATTCCCAAAGAAGGGCATCCGTACCAAAGGACGGCCTCACCCAGAGGACCTCGGGAGTATGGCATGAGCATTTAAGAAGCCTCTGACATGTCACCCACAGGTGTTACACGCCACCTCAAACAGCGGCCTGACGTGCCGACGTCGTTTGAGTCTTGTCAGAACTTGTCTCAGTCCAAGACTCAAGGGGCCTATAAACGGCTACTTGTCCCCTACGCTCGAAGGAACAAAAAGCATCTGACCGAACACGTGTCATGATCTGTAAGGGCTGGGCACTCCTATAAATTCCAGGAAACAGGCCCTGACAAGGGATCCGGCCCTCTCTCCTGCAGAAAACACAAGTACGCAAGGCCTTCTAACCCCTTAGTGCTCCTCCTCTATCTCCCCTCAGGACACTGACTTGGGCGTCGGAGGCTCCTCCCCGGAAAAAAACTCCGGGGACCTCATAACCCTTTTTTCTGAGCATTTTAGGCACGCTTCTCTGGAAAACCTTTGCTCCATACGTTCTTCCCTTCAGGAAGTCCCTCCCGAAGCCATAATGTCACCCGACAAAGATGCTGCTGGGCATCAGTGCTCCTTATGGGCTTTTTCATCCTTTGAGCACACCAATAAATCATCACTACCGATGCCCATTGGCATCCTCAATATACGACATAGTGGCCTGCGACAGGGACTTTTAGTGGAGAGGGTATCTGCAAAAGGGGCTTCCGAATGGGGTGGCTGCCTGAAAGATTCAAAGAACGAGGGTTAGGAGATCCCCGGAATGTTTTTCTGAGGAAGGAGCCTCCGACACCCAAGTCAGTATTTAGCTAGATGGAGAGTAATGGGTAGCGAGTAGTGTCCCCCCCTTACCAAGGTCATTTCCCAAGTATTTATAGGGAAGTGTCAAGAAAAGCCTGCTCGACACAGCCCGCTCAGATCATGACACGTGTTCAGTTGGATGCCGTCCGTACCATAAAAAACGGGGGCCTCTAGGTGGCCATAGGCCGTCTTGGTCAGGAGTTAGGGGGCCGCGGGAGGTCTGCGTGTCAGGACGTGTACGAGGGCAGCATGTTAGAGGCTCTTTAACCATTTTTGTTGTATCCTTGAGACCCCTTCGATGAAAGTTACCTCTTCGGGATAGGAGAGCTTCTTGCCGAGGTTACTCCAGTTATTCGCAATTCCCCTCGGCACGGGGGACTCTTTTCGGTGGATGTTCTCCTCTTCCGAGGATGGTGAGTCACCTCTCCCGAATATGGTCAGGCCATCTTACCAAGGGTGGTGGAACACCGTGTTCCCGAAGTTATTGCTATCACTCCCTCAAGGTGATGGTAGATCACCGATGTCCAAGCGTCAGGAGGTGAAACCCTGTCTTACCGAGGTTGGAGCTCGTACTTCTCGAGGGCGATGCTCACCCTTACTGTGGGTGACGCTCTGCCAGAGCTCAGCTTTATAAAAGGTAATAGCCACTTGGCCATCACATGCCCCCCCTCAAAATACCGAAGTGGCATGTAGATTCTTAGAGTCCTTCATGGGGGCCATTTATGAAGGCTGGCAGTTATCTTTGGGCGGGGGGACACTTTGTTCTCCGAGGGTGTGCCTTCCCAGATGAGGTAGGTTGTAGGTGCTACTCCTCATCTCTTAGCTAGGCCCTTGGCTTTTTCTCGAAGTGTGTGTTCCTCCTCTCAAATTTTCTGCCGCATGTCAGCGAACAGTCATGTCTCATAATTGGTCAGGCACACCTCTTTGGATGATCCTACCTAGGCATCCATGTTGTCAGGAGGCTTGCCCTCGTCTCATGTGCTAGATGACATGTGTCATGTGGCTATTGGGGAACAGTGGCATCGGTTATAGCAGCCGCGTCTCTTCGCCTTCAGTAGGTAATTATGGCGACGATTCGCCTTCGAGGGACAGTTATGGCGATGATTCACCTACTTCCTTCAGCATATATAAACCCTCTTTCCCCTCATGGCCCTCATTTGCTTTCCTTTGCTTCTATACTGCTCTCGTCTGTTCTCAAGCTCTTCCTTCTCTTTTGCGGCGGTGCCAGTGGCGAAGCGATTTTCGGTGACTTTTTACGACGGCGTCTACTAACCCCGACTTTGGCAAACATTTTGGTGGGTTTTCCTTCCAAAGGCCTTTCGGTTTCTTCTGTTTCCAATTTTTCTGGGGTCCAAAGTTGTTTTCTTTTTCCTAAAGTCCCTTGACATTCTTTCCCGGAGCCGTTTCTTTTAGTAGAACATGTCTTCCCCTGTCCCAATCCTGTCCGTCCAAACTACTCTCGAGAGCGGGCTTCCTCTCATGTCTCATCCGTGTTGTACCACTTTGAAGAAGTTAATGAGGTGGATAACTAAATTTTTCCTTCATTCTTATTCCATTATCCGACTACCTCACCCTGGCTTGTTCAGCTTCATGAATAGATCAGACGAGGTCACTGTTTTCTGCGCCCAACTTAAGGCCGGACTTCAGTTTCCTCCACTAAAGATGATTTGTGACTTTTTCCAATTCCATGGTATAGCTGTAAATCAGCTTCCTCCCAATTCCTATTCCTACTTTAATGCCTTTCTCTGCATATGTTGGGTTTTCAAGATATAACCCCACTTCATCATCTTCATGCAGTATTACAAGCTCTATCCGGTTCCGAAGGGTGGCTTCTATTTCATCCTAGCTCGGGGATCTGGGAGAAAGAAATATATGTTCACCTTCGACACTAAAGACAGTTGGTGAGGATGGCAAAGGAAGTTCTTCTTCCTGAAGGTGGCAAAGGCGTGGTCGCACGTGCCGACTACATGGGCTTGGGGAACGCTGGAAACGGACGTTGTTGATCCCAAGAAGTTACTAACTCCTGACTTAACAGTGAGGTTTAAGGACTTCGATAGCCATATCCGAGCTATCACCGACTGAGATGCCGAGGTCCCACCACGCTCCTTGTATCGCTTCCCTATCAGGTGGAACATTATGACCAAAAAAGTTCTTTAGGAGCTAGGGGTGCTTAAAGAGCACAAAACGGATCTCGGCATGCCAGCTCCTGCCATCAACGGGAAGAAGTCTTGGCTGGTGATGCACCTTCCGAAGGAGCTCACTTATGAAGCCCTTGTTGAAAGTAAGTTGCTTTCCAGATTTTTGGCCTAAGTATCCTTTTGGACTTACACTGATATTTTTTTCATTTTTCAGAGATAGGCGACCAGTCAACCGCCTTCTACAAGTCCTTCTTCCTCGGCCAGGCCGAGAAGGGGGAACAGAAGAAAAAAATCTCCCCGAAGAGGAGGAAGGAAGCTAGATGGGGCCATCGTCGGCCAAAAAAGTGAAGAAGGACCCTCTTCCACCCCCCCTTCGGAAGACGTTGATGGGCTTGGGGACCAGCCTCTAGTCCACGCCAACCCATCATTAGAGCTGGCCATCAACTCCACTCCCTAGAGTCCGGTCACTTTCTTGAATCTCTTGGGCACTTCAGCAGAAGGCTCTTCTACCGAGGCGCTCGAGGAGCGAAGACAAAACAAGGGCAAACACGTCCCTGCTGAAGTGGAGGAAGTCCATGATTCGGACAATGACATTGCCGAGGTCTCGCCAGGTTTGCCCCTTAGCCATCTCCTTGTAAATTTGAACATTTTTAGCATTCTCCACCTTTTAGATGTATGGCTAAGGGACAATGTTGATAGCCAAAGGCTGTCGCCTCAATCTGGCCGAATACCCTGCCACAACAACGGCCAGAAGAACTGGCGCTTCCCGGGAATAGGTGGAATCATGCACCTCGGGAGATAGCCTGAGAGCTCCGAGCCTCGGCACGCCAGTAAAACTTGAGGACTCCATTCGCCCCCCAAGGTTGTGAACAACGCGGCTTCGGAAAAGTGGCACCAGACATTGCTGCCCGAATATGATATCCCCGAAGGCGGAACCCCCTGGAACTGGGAACCCCCGAACTGAGGGTAGGCTTCCCGAAGAGGCTCTGTCCGAACTAGAGGATGACCTCGCCCAGGGACCTCGGGAGTACGGCAGGCGCATTTAAGGAAGCATTTAAGGAAGCCTCTGACACGTCCCACCACAGACGTAAAAAGTCACCCTGACGCGCAGACGCCATCAGAATCATATCATGGCCCGTCTTAGCACAAGGCTCGAGGCCATCTAGTTACCAACTATCTGTCCCCTACGCCCAGACGTTCAGGAGCATCCGACCGCACACGTGTCATGATCTGAACGGGCTAGGTATTCCTATATATACAGGAAATAAATACTTGACAGGAGGTTGGCAGGCCGGATATACAGCTCCCACACCCTGAGAAAATACGAGGCGAGACTTTTCTGCCTTTCTCTTTGAGCTAGTGACTTTCTCCTTCTTCCGGCCACCACTGACTTGGGCGTCGGAGGCTCCCCCCCCGGAAAAACACTCCGGGGGCCTCCTAACCCTGTTTACCAGCTTTTCAGGTACTCTCCTTGGGGCGATCCACCTTCCAGGCGTTCTTCCTCCTAGAAGTCTCCTCAACAGTCATCATGACTCACAACGATGAGGCCTTAGGCCATCATTTGGCGCCGTCTGTGGGAACCTGCACATTCGCCCCGATGTGAAGTACTTGACTGTCACATTCGCCACCAAGGATGGAGATGCAGAGGTCTTCATCGACCAAGCCGAGGTAAGAAAGGTGTTTGTAAAAACACGAAAGGCTCCGGCAAACAGCTCTACACAAACGGTGGAGGCAAAGGCGCAGGAGAAAGGCAAAAAAGGAGATCCCGCAGAAGCAGAAACGGAATCAGTAGATCTTGTCCCAGGACAATCTACCCGAATAGGGAAGAGCTTGGCCAAAAAATAAAGATCTGTTTGCCTACTCGCCGAAAGACATGCCAGGAGTGAACCCTGGCATAATACAGCACAGCCTCAAAGTAAGCCCGGAAGCAAAACCTATCAGGCAAAAGAAACGAAGCATCTCAGCCCACAAAAGCAACTTCGTGAAAACCGAAGTCCAGCGCCTATTGGATGCTGAAGTTATCAGGGAGGTAAAATACCCCGAATGGTTAAGCAACGTGGTCATTGCCACAAAAGAAGGTAGCAGCAAACTCCGGATGTGCATTGATTTCAGAAACTTGAACGATGCTTGCCCGAAAGACTCATTTCCCCTCCCGCCAATAGATCAACTGGTAGATTCAACGGCCGAATACGGGCTCCTGAGCTTCCTAGATGCCTTCAGCGGCTACCATCAGATAAGGATGGACCCCGAAGATGAAGAGAAAACTGCCTTCATCACCGAGGGAGGAACGTACTGCTATATCAGAATGCCCTTCGGGCTGAAAAATGCAGGAGCCACCTACCAGAGACTGATGAACAAGGTCTTTAAAGACCAAATGGGGAGAAACATGGAAGTATATGTTGATGATATGATAGTAAAAAGCAAGCTGCCCGGCTACCACGTTGCAGATTTGGAGGAAACCTTCCAAAAGCTCAGAGCCTTCGGGATTCGCCTTAACCCCGAGAAGTGTATCTTCGGGGTGACGTCGGGAAAATTCCTTGGGTACATGGTATCCGAAAGAGGCATCGACGCCAATCCTGAGAAGATTAACGCTCTGCTTGAGTTCCGAACTCCTGCCACAGTTAAAGACGTGCAGAGACTAACCGGAAGAATAACCTCTCTGAGCAGGTTTATTTCCAGGTACGGAGATAGGTGTAGACCTTTCTTCAAAGTCCTCACAAAGGCAGCAAAGATGGAAGGTGACCTCGGAAGAAACAATCATCCCTGGGATGAAGATTGCCAAAAGGCCTGGGAAGAACTCAAAGTCTACCTGGCCAGCCTGCCGACTCTGCGACAACCTCGGGAGGGAGAACCCTTCGTACTGTACCTCGCCGTCACAGAAAAGGCCGTGAGCTCGGTCCTGATAAAAGAAGAAGGGCCGAAACAATGGCCGGTCTACTACGTCAGCAAGTCCCTGCATGGCGCCGAAGTCAGGTACCCTTTGCTTCAAAAAGCTATATACGCTTTGGTGCTTGCAGGAAGAAGACTGCGACCATATTTCCAGGCTCACCCCATCATCGTCCGAAGTAGTCTACCACTACGGGATGTTATGAAGAGAGTTGATCATTCGGGAAGGCTCTCCAAGTGGTGCATAGAGCTTGGCGAACACGAAATCATGTATGAGCCTCGGAAGGCCATAAAAGCCCAAGCATTGGCAGATTTTATCGCCGAAATACCCACCACTGAGGAGAACCACTCAGATCCGAAAGAAGTTGAGCCAGAATGGACCTTGCATGTTGACGGAGCCTCGGGGTCCGAACACCAGGGAGCTGGAATAGTTATCAGAGGACCCGAAGGCCTAGAGGTGATGAAGGCTATCAAGTTCAGCTTCAACGTCACCAATAATGTGGCTGAGTATGAAGCCCTCATAGCGGGATTACGCTTGGCCAGAAAGATTGGCGTGAGAAACTTAAAGGCTCACAGCGATTCCCAGCTGGTAGTTCGGCAGACGGCAGGAGATTATGGGGCGAAGGACCCAATCTTGGCAAAATACCACGAGCTGGTAAGAAAACTCATCCAAGAGTTTGACGCCGTGTGGATCGAAAATGTACCCCGGCGGAATAACACTGAGGCAGATTGCTTAGCGAAGTCCAAAACATACACCGAGGTGCTAGACCATCCAAGCATCTCCGTGCTAAGCGTAACGACCTCGGGAATGGGGTGGAAGGACCCCATAAAGAGATACCTCGCAGAGAATGAGCTTCCCGAAGACGCCGGCAATGCTGCAAGACTGCGAAGACGCGCCAGAAGATTCTTCCTGATTGGTGAAGAGTTATATCGGCAAGGATATGCAAATCCGCTGCAGAGATGTGTGGGCGAAGAGGATACTGAGATGGTCCTCGAAGAAGTCCACGAAGGCATGTGCGGCTCGCACATTGGAACTGATGCCCTTGCAGCAGTGATACTCCGCCAAGGATACTTCTGGCCTACCCTGAGAAAGGACGCAAGGTAGTTCGTCCAGAAGTGCGGTAGTTGCCAGAGACATGCAAAAATCCAGAGGATACCCTCGGAAATGGTAACGTCGGCAGACTATCCTTGGCCCTTCGCAGTCTGGGGTATAGACCTCATTGGGCCACTCCCCACAGCGCCCGGAGGCGTGAAATTCTGCGTGGTAGCAGTGGACTATTTCTCAAAGTGGGTAGAGGCATAACCACTAGCAACTATCTCGGCAAAAGAAGTGCAGAAGTTCGTATGGAAAAACATCGTATGCAGATTTGGCATACTGAGGGTACTAGTAGCTGATAATGGATCCCAGTTCATAGACAAAGGATTCCAGGAATTCATCAACGACCTCGGAATAAAGATGCACTTCGCCCCAGTAGCTCACCCCCAAAGCAATGGGCAGGTGGAAGTATCAAACAGGACCATAAAAGATGGCCTGAAAAAGAGACTTGGGGAAGCCAAGGGGAAATGGCCAGGAGAACTCCAAAGTGTATTGTGGAGCTACCGAACGACGCCACGAAGAGCCACAGGGGAAACTCCCTTCTCACTCATCTTCGGAACAGAGGCCATTATCCCAATAGAGATAGTTCAGCCTTCAATACGGGTGCAAGTATTTGATGAAGGCGGAAACGACCTCGGTCTGAGAACTAAGCTCGACCTTGTGGCCGAACACAGAGAAATAGCCGAGCTGAGAAGACAAGCTTTCCAGCAAAGAGTGGCCGCGGCTATCAACTTAAAAGCCAGGCCAAAAGAAATCAAAAAAGGAGACCTCGTTCTCCGAAAGGCCGACTTTGCACCCCGAAGGCCATCTCACGGAGTACTTCGCGCAAATTGGGAAGGACCTTATCTGGTTCTCACCGAAGTACGAAAAGGCGTGTACAAGCTTGGCGACGCCGAAGGCGTAGAATTGAAAAACACTTGGCATTCAGACGCCCTGAAAAAATTCTACGCTTAAGGTTGAGCGGAAGAAATATATTGTACAAGAAATATTCTAAGTACAGAATGGTCTAGAGAAGAATGGTCTTGAGAAAAATTTTCAAGTATACCAAATTGTCCAAGACAGAATTCCGCGAAGGTGCTCGCCACGAAAAAAGCAGATGTGACTTCCCGAAGTCCCTTGAGCCACTATGCTCGGGAAAAATGGGAAACAAGAATCTTGCAAAGGTACTCGGCATAATCAGTGCAGAGAAAATTTTCCGAACACCCTTGAGCGAACATGCTCGGGAAAAAGGGAAAGCAAGAATCTCGCAAAAGTACACGCCAAAACAAAAGCAGAGGTAATTTCCGAACACCCTTGAGCGAGCGTGCTCGGGAAAAAGGGAATGAACAATCTCGTGAAAATTTTCCTAAGTCCCGTGAGCAAATATGCTCGGGACAATAGGAAGACGGAAAAATTTGGCTGAAGGTTTTCCGAAGGCCCTTGAGCGAACATGTTCGGGATAAAAGGAAACAAAAAGCCTGCAAAAGACTTAGCCAAATTTTTACAAACTTTCCAGAAAGTCTCTTGAGCGAGCACGCTCGGGACAAAGGAAGGTAAAAAGTTTCTTTGGTTGCAGGTTTTCCGAAAGTCTCTTGAAGCAAACGTGTTCGGGACAGTGGAAATGAAGAAACTTGCAAGAAAGGACTTAGCCGAAAAGATTGTTCATTTAGAGCAAACGCTGCCTTACAAAAGAAGTGTCCAAAGAAGGAGCACGAAGGAGAAAAATAAGAGGAGCCCTAAAACAAACTAGGGAGAGCCGGGCGGACGAAGACCAGGAAGCTTCAGATGCTCGACCTTGGACCACTGCCACCGAGGTCCCTCAGGAATATTTAGGCCCTCCAGAAAAGAGAGGTCCAAATCTGGGAACCTCTGCAGCACCTGGTGCCGAGCGAGGCAGAAGCCGTCCTGAAAGGCGACCTTGGCCATGTCATCAGAAGTACGTTTTTGAACGCCAAGGACATTGACCTCGTCCCCCAGCTCAGCAACCTCCTCTTCGAGCTCGCTTATCCCCAGCGTCTCTCCGGACTCCTTCTTCAGAGCCTCGACCTCGGCTTGAAGAGCAGTGTTCTCCTCCGTCAACCTCGACGCAAGACTGTCGGAAACAGCCTTGTCCTTGACAAGATCTTCGTTGGCGGCGAGCAGCCCCTTTACTTGGTCGCCGAGGTCGGCAATCTTCCGGGAGGAGTCCTTTTCAAGTTCTTCTCTTTTCTTCGAGAACTCCTCCCAAACGGCAGCAAGTTGCTGAGAACAATCCGCTGTCAGCTGCTGGTTGCTGGCGAACACCTTCGCAAGTGAAGCCTTCGCTTCACTGAGTTCCCGCGAAGTCGCATCCTTGGAGGCAGCCTGTCTGGCCACCCGAACTCGGAGATAACCAGCGTACTCCAGCAGCTACGGCAAGGCAAAAGTCCAGGTTAGTACAAGTCTAAACACTTAGAAAATTGAGGAAAAAAGTGTAAAGACTATACCTGAGCAGCATGCTCGGTGACTTTTGCGGCGAGGGTATTATCCCCCGGGTGAGCCGCCGCAATGGCCCGGAAGGAGGCGTCAGTGGTGATCCCCTTCCAAATCTCTTTTGTCATCTTCGGACAATCGTCGGAGAACAAATTCATATCCTCCGTGATTGTCCAAAAGGGCTCCAAGGGGATCTTCCCCTCAGGGATTGTGGCATCGCGCAGGGCCCGTTTCCTCTCATGAATGGCCCTCCAGCCAGCAGTAAGAGGCTCCCCTGAAAGTGAGAAGGAAGTTAGGAGCAGAAGAAAAATTCGCGAAAGGAAAAGGAGCTGAACTTCGCCTAAAGGCATACCTGGAGGAACCTCGGAGACAGTGTCCTCGGGATCCTCGGGCCCCTCGGAAGAAAGACCCTTACCCTTCTGCCGGTACCGCTCCTCGGCGGTGGGTACTTCTACCACTTCAGTGTTTCTGGGGGCCTCGAGGTCGGGAGGAGGCACCTCGGCGGAAGTAGCGGGGACCTCGGCCGGTGGAATTTCAACAAGACCAGCCTCTTCGCCAGCTTCTTCTTCCAAAAGCTCTGGCTGAGAAGGCTGGAGAGCCTTCCTAGCTCGCTTCGCCGAGGGTCCCGCCCCTGTCGTCTTCCTTCTTCGGGAAGCCGCCTTCTTTGTCTGCTCCCCCTTCTCCACTTGGCCAGAAAAGAGGGCCTTGTAATAAGCGGCAGCCCCATCGCCCATCTCTGAAAAAGAGAAGAAATATCAGCGTAAGTCCGAGGAAAAAGTATAAAGGGATGGAAGATTACTCACTTTCGGCAAAAGTTTCGAAAGAAGTCTCCCCCTTAAGGAGCTTGACCAGCCAGGAGTCCTTCCCGGTAATGGCGGGAGCGGGCATATTGAGGTCAGTCTCGTGCTCCTTAAACACTTTCAGCTCCCGAAGGACTTCTTCGGTCATCAACCTCCAGTTGATAGGAAAGGGGTAAAGAGCACGAGGAGAGACCTCGGGAGCCCAGTCAGCGACTGCCCGAATGCGGGCGTCGAAATCCGCGAACACAGAAGCCAACGGTGGGGTCAGCAACATCCTCGGATCAACGACGTCTGCGTTCAGCACTCCCTGAGCCCATCTGGTCGGGACACCAGACCAGTTCTTATCCACCTTGAGGAAAAAGAACTTAGGCTGCCACCCCCGCCAGCTATCCTTCGTGTCGAAGGTGAAGGTGAATTTTTTGCTCCCGGATCCCCGAGGCAGCAGAAAATAGAAGCCACCCTTCGGGACCACATAGAGCTTGTAGTACTGCATGAAAATGATGAAGTGGGGCTCTATCCCGAACACGCCACACATGCAGAGGTAGGCGTTAAAATAGCAATACGCGTTCGGGGGAAGCTGGTTCACAGCAATGCCATGGAATTGGCAGAACTCGCAAACCACCTTCGGGGGAGGATACCAAAGTCCGGCCTTCAGTTGGGCTCGGAAGACGGTAACCTCGTCGCCACGGTTTGAAAAAGCAAAATGGCTAGAACGAGGCAGTCTGGTCATAGCGTAAGACGGAAGAAAGAATTTTTTCTTCCACCTCTCTAGTTTTTCGGGGGTGGTACAGCAAGGATGGGCCAGAAGAGGTTTCCAGCTCTCGGGAACAGGCATCGCAGACATGAAAAAGAGTTTGAGATGGAAAAGAAAATAGTTTCCAGAAAAAACTCAGAAGACGAGTTTGGAAAAAACAACAGTTTTCCAGAAAAACTCAGAAAAATAGAGGAATCAGAGTACTCTGAAAATCAAAACCCACCAAAAGATTTGCCTGAGGACGCCGTCGTGAAAGTTGGTAGGAAAAAGCTCTGATTAAAGAAGCTCCGCCACAGAAAGCAAGATAAAACGCAAGAACAGAGGGCAGAGCAGAAAAAGAGCAGAAAAACAGTAAGTGGGACTTATGATGGAATGGGCTATTTATAGGCCAAAGGTGGGTAACCGAAAGAACATCATAAGTACCCATTGGAGGCGAACCGTCGCCGTAACTGCCCGCTGCACCCGAAAAGGCGTGCCCTCTGTAAATGACGCGCCTCTCCTCCAATGGCAAGAAGCCACGTGTCAACCGCTGCGCAGAAATGGGGGACGTGCCTCCCCAAACGTGCCTGGAAAACCGGGACACGCCTCCTGATTGGGACACGTCGTTTGACATCCCTGAGAGATGGAGACGCGCCGCTCAGTCTGACACGCTTGGCCATCAGACCTGCAGAAATAAAAAGCAGGCCACCTCGAGGACACCAAGAGACAGGCTATGGCCGAACAGCCCATGACTTTTGGGCAAGAGGTGTATCTTCGGTACAGGCTTTGCCTCGGAGACACCAAAGAATAGGCCAAGGCCGAACAGCCCAGACCCTCGGGCAAAAGGTGCGACCTCGGAACAGGTTATGCTTCCCAACAAGACTCCCAACGGCAACCTCGGAAAGAGATGCAAACCGAAGTCTTCACTTCAGCTTTCCAGAGGGGGGCATGTGATAGCCAAAGGCTGTCACCTCAATCTGGCCGAATACCCTGCCACAACAACGGCCAGAAGAACTGGCGCTTCCCGGGAATAGGTGGAATCATGCACCTCGGGAGATAGCCTGAGAGCTCCGAGCCTTGGCACGCCAGTAAAACTTGAGGACTCCATTCGCCCCCCAAGGTTGTGAACAACGCGGCTTCGGAAAAGTGGCACCAGACATTGCTGCCCGAATATGATATCCCCGAAGGCGGAACCCCCTGGAACTGGGAACCCCTGAACTGAGGGTAGGCTTCCCGAAGAGGCTCTGTCCGAACTAGAGGACGACCTCGCCCAGGGACCTCGGGAGTACGGCAGGCGCATTTAAGGAAGCATTTAAGGAAGCCTCTGACACGTCCCACCACAGACGTAAAAAGTCGCCCTGACGCGCAGACGCCATCAGAATCATATCATGGCCCGTCTTAGCACAAGGCTCGAGGCCATCTAGTTACCAACTATCTGTCCCCTACGCCCAGACGTTCAGGAGCATCCGACCGCACACGTGTCATGATCTGAACGGGCTAGGTATTCCTATATATACAGGAAATAAATACTTGACAGGAGGTTGGCAGGCCGGATATACAGCTCCCACACCCTGAGAAAATACGAGGCGAGACTTTTCTGCCTTTCTCTTTGAGCTAGTGACTTTCTCCTTCTTCCGGCCACCACTGACTTGGGCGTCGGAGGCTCCCCCCCCGGAAAAACACTCCGGGGGCCTCCTAACCCTGTTTACCAGCTTTTCAGGTACTCTCCTTGGGGCGATCCACCTTCCAGGCGTTCTTCCTCCTAGAAGTCTCCTCAACAGTCATCATGACTCACAACGATGAGGCCTTAGGCCATCAAATGTACTGATGGAACTGCGGCATGACTTTGCAGAAGAACTAGCACCCTTGGCATGGATGGTGGAGCACGCCCGAAAGTGGGCCCTTTGGGACTCCCATATCCCGAAGGATAAGGTTCCAAGGGAGCCTTTCTGGTCTTTCATAGAGGACATGAATTTGTTTTCCAAAGAAAGCCAGCAAATGGCTCCCCAAATGGCGAGGGGCGTGCTCACCCAAACAACTTTCAAGTCCTTGTCGGTGATTGCCCGAATGAGGAGGCCTTCATTGCGAGGATGTCCCAACACGCTGCCCAGGTATTCTTTAGGCCTTCCATTTTTTCTCCAAATTTTTCTAACTGTTTAGTTTTTTTTTGTAAAATTTCACCAAATGTCCTTTTTTTTTGCAGCTCTTGGCGTACAATGGATATTTCAGAGCTTGGGCAGTGAAATAGTCTTTAGTCCGATCTTGGGCCGAAGATCGTCTGCAGAAGGCCAAGGTATTTAGCACCAACTTGGTCATTAAGAATGCTGAGTTGAGCAATATAGCCAAGGAAAACGTTGCCAAGCTTCGGGAGGAGTTCTTGAAGGGTTAGGAGGAACTCTTAAAGGATTTCTAACAAAAGATGTCCAACCCAGGTGCGATGGTCGTCGAGCTAACTTCGGCCAATGACGCCTACCAGAAGGGGAAAGAAGAGGACTTTGCTCTCCTGACGAAGGCCCTTACTGATAATGCTGATCTTCAGGCTGAGGTCGAGGCATTAAAGAAGGAGACAAAGAAGAAGAAGATGATGATGAAGCTTGAGAAGGAGGTCGCCAGGTTGGAGAATGAGTTAGATGCCTTGTCCATCGAGAAAGACAAGGCTGACCAAGCAACCCAGTTTGCTTTCTAGGATAGCTTTATTCTGGCTCGACATCAAGTTTTGACAAGGCACCCCGATGTCGACCTCTCCTTCCTGGCGGCCTTGGACATCCCCAAGGGGCCTCGCTGGGCCTGCTCCAAGACAGATCACCTCAACCTACCATTCGCCCTTCCTTCGGCGCCAAAGGTCGCGATAAAGGATGGCAGGGTGGGAGCATCTCATGATGGCGGGGCCCCTTAGGCATCTAGGGTTTTACTTTTCCTTTTTCTTTGTAACCTTCTTCTTGTGATCTCCTCCTTATAATATGGCTCCTTAATAAAATTCTTTCTTTCCTCCAAAATTTGGCTAAGTCTCAAGACAAGTTTCTCCTTAAGTAATCTCCGATTCCAAGATTTAGTTTGACCACTTTCGGTCTAGGACCCTCGGGAAGATACTTTTCGCGCCTTTTATCAACCATGTTCGGCACAACACCAGTTTTGGCAAAGCTTTGCCTAGTTTTTATCAGCCACGTTCGGTTGACGTGCCTTCGGAGAAAATGTGTGATTTTCACAAATGAACACTCGCACCTTGTACGGCTAAATTTCTTAGATGGGACTATCTTTCCCAGAAAGCTTTTTTTGTACTTAGAATTATTTCTAAGTGTACAATTTCCTGTAAAAATTTCTAGGTGTAGAATTTTTTCAGAGCATCTGAATGCCATGTATTTTTCAATTCTCGACCTTCGATATCGCCGAGCTTCTAGACTCCTGGCCGAACTTCGTCAAGGACCAAATAAGGCCCTTCCCAGTTTGCCTGAAGTACTCCGCAAGATGATCTTCGGGGTTCAAACTCGGCCTTTCGAAGAACAAGGTCTCCCTTCCTGAATCCCTTTCACTTGACATGTAAGTTCACAAGTATGGCTGCCCTTTGCTAAAAAGCTTTTCTTCTAAGGTCCGCCACTTCTCTGTGGTTATCAATTTGGTCGAGCTTAGTTCTCAACCCGTGGTCATTCCCTTCTTTGTTGAACACTTTTATCCTAACCGATGGTTAGACTACCTCGATTGGGATAATGGCCTTTACTCCAAAGACGAGCGAGAAAGGTGTCTCACCCATGGCTTTTCGAGGCATTGTCTGATAGCTTCATAACATGCTAGGAGGTTCTCCTGGCCATTTTCCTCCTCTTCCCTCAATCTTTTTTTCAAACCATCCTTGATGGTTTAGTTAGACACCTTTACCTATCCGTTGCTCTGGGGGTGAGCTACTAGGGTGAGTGCATTTTTATCCCGAGGTCGGCAGTAAATTCTTGGAATCCCATGTCAACAAACTAGGAACCATTGTCAGCAACTATCACCCTCGGTATGCTGAACCTACACACAATGTTCTTCCAGATGAATTTCTGTATGTCCTTCACCGAAATGGTTGTCAGGGCTTTGCTTCTACCCATTTGCTGAAGTAATCTACTACGACTACGCAGAATTTCACTCCTCTAGGTGCTGTTGGGAGAAGCCCGATAAGATCAATACCCCATACTGCGAAGGGACAAGGGTAGTTAGTCGAAGTTATCATTTCCGAAGGTAGCCTCTAGATGTTGGCATGTCTTTGGCAATTGTCACATCTTCGAACAAACTGTCTCACGTCCTTTCTTAGGGTGGGCCAGAAGTACCCCCGGTGAAGTAGTACTCCTACAAGGGCGTCAGTTCCTATATGGGAACCATAGGCCCCTTCGTGGACTTCTTTGAGGCTTTCTCCACGTCCTATTCACTAACACACCTTTGTAGGGGATTCGCGTGCCCCTGTCAGTATAACTCTTCTCCAATTAAGAAACATCATCCAGAACATTTTTGCACTTTTGCTGCTTCGCGAGGGTCTTCGGGAAGCTCCGAGATTGTGAGATACTTTTTTATGGGATTTTTCCATCCACTTTCCGAGGCTACTATGCTCATTATTGCTATGCTCGGGTGGCTTAGTACCTCGGTGGACTTTTTTGCCTTGGCCAGAGTATCTGCTTCAGCATTCTCTTGGTGAGGAACGTTCTCGATGTGCACTGCATCAAACTCTCGGATGAGCTCTGATACAAGCTTTTGATACTTTTCCAAAGTTAGGTCATTCGCATTATAGTCCCCTGCCATTTGTCGGATCACTAGCTGAGAATCACTGAGGGCTTTTAGGTATCTCATACCAATTCTTCCAACAAGGCATAAACCTACTATAAGGGCTTCGTATTCTACCATATTGATGGTGACGTTAAACCCAAATTTGATGGCTTTCATAGCTTCCATGCCTTCAGGACCACGAAGAATTACTCAAGCTCCGTGATGTTTGGAGCCGGAGGCTCCCTCGACAAATAGAGTCCACTCAGATTCATTATTCCTGAGGTTGGGTTGACTTTCTTCAACAATGGGTACCTAGGCAATGAAATCTGCCAATGGTTGAGCTTTTATTGTCTTCCTTGGCTCATAGGTGATATCATACTCACCGAGCTCGATGCACCATTTCGGAAGCCTTCCCGAGTGATCTACCCTCTTCATGATATCCCGTAGGGGCAGGTTGCTTCTTACGATACTGGGGTGAGCTTGGAAATAAGGACATAGCCTTTTACTTACAAGCACCAGGGCATACACAGCCTTTTGTAACAAGGGCTACCTGACTTCGGCACCATGCAGGGACTTGCTCACATAGTATACTGGCCATTGTTTTGCCCCCTCTTCCTTTACAAGGACCGACCTTACCATATTTTCAGTGACGGCAAGGTATAGTAGAGGGGTTCCCCTTCCTGTGGTTGCCTGAGCGTCGGCAAATGAGTTAGGTAGACTTTGAGCTCTTCCCAGGCTTTTTGGCAGTCCTCGTTCCAAGGATGTGTTAGTGTTGTGCCCAAAAAGCCAATCATGAGATGATTGTATTTTTGCAAATTGAGTCATGATATTTTTTTGAGGCATTAATCCAGCAATTTTGTTTGTTGTTTTGTTTCTGCGTAACGTAATAAACATAATTGTAACCCTAGAATAATGATATTCTTAAACGTCCCTAGTCTAGTATTATTGTGGAGCGGGTTGCAATAATACATAATGACTAGCATATGTGGAGACTAATATGAGATATGTAGTCTACATATGGGTACAAGTTGGAGAACTTGTGTACTGGACCGACCCACCATGAGAACACTTCATGGATCGTTATATGAGTGTCATAAGTGATTCTCATAGTGATCATGGTATATGTAGTCCTTCGACCTAAGATCATCAAGGTTCCCTACATGTGAGTCACATACTTTGATACTTTCCTTTGTTGCTCGTAACTGAGTGAACTTGAAGGAGGTCATTGGGTATGTCACATATCATGCGGAGGGATTTGTATGATCAAGATGGGATTTGTCCCTCCTATGTAACGGGAGTGATATCTTTGGGCCCCTTGATAGAGTGAGACTTAGAAAATGCATGGCCATGCTCCGATGAGTTGATATATGATATTAATGTCGTCAGTTTAATTTGGTCTACTCGGTAATCAAGAAACCAAAGATTGGGCTATACGAGAGTGACACATTCCATGTCTCGTGCTTAGTCTTGATATCTTGGACAAAGGGACAATGGCATATATCGGTGATGATCATAAAGGTTTAGTCGATTCACCGACAATCTTGTCACTTGGGTAGCAATGATGTGTTGCTAGACACCGCTCATTGCTTATGATCATAAATGTGATTTATGATCATTGCCAACATGGCAAGAGCCTATTGGGTCACACACATAGAGCTATTTGGATCATTAGAGTGCATGGGCTAATTATTTGGGTTATGGTTTCACTTTAATTTCGTATTAATAATGGGCCAAGGAGTTGAGCCATTATTAAGCCCGAAATTAAATCCTAATTGGATTAGGGCTTTGAAACCCATTAGGCCTGGAAGTTGAGTCTCACTATAAATACAACTTTTAAGTGAGAAATTCGCAGGTCTCCTTGCCCTAGCCTCCCAAAAGGACAGCCACACTCTTCTCTTGCAATTCCTTGGAGGACGCAAGCTAGCACTGCAAGCGCAAGAGAAACGCATCTGCCGGGACGTGGTGGAAGCGTGGTGATCCCGAGAGGCTCGTGTGGATACCATAGAGAGCCTGAACACGTCAACTGTTCAGGTTTTGTGATTCGACTCTACAGTTGAGTGAGAGATCTCAACCGAAAATTAGGTATGAAATTTTTGAACACCCGGTTTACCCCGTTTCACTTGGATCCTGGAGGGTTTCGGTTAAATTTCGCTGCGCTGTTTGGCTCCCGAAACCCAACAGGATGCACCTTGGTTCCGAGGTCACCGCTGTTTTTTGCTACCTTAGTGAGGACCTTGAAGAACGGTCGGCAGCGATCCCCATTTCTGGAGATGAATCTGCTAAGGGACGTGATTCTCCTTGTAAGTGTTTGCACATCCTTAGTCGTCGTGGGAGTTCAAAATCCCAATAGGGCCTTGAATTTTTCTGGATTGGCGTCGATACCTCTTACTGACACCATGAATCCGAGGAACTTGATAGCCAAACTCTATCGCCTCTATCTGGCCGAACTCCCTGCCACAAGAATGGCCAGAAAAAGCTGGCGCTACCCGAGAAAAGGTGTGATCATGCACCTCGGGAGATAGCCAAAGAGCTCCGAGCCCGGCACGTCAGGAAAACCCGAGGACACTACTTGCCCCCCCAAGGTTGTGAACAGATCGCCTTCGAAAAAGCGGCACCAGACATAGCGAGCCGAAGATGATATCCCTGAAGGAGGAACTCCCTGAAGCTGGGAACCCCTGAACTGAGGGCTTGTTTCCCAAAGACGCTCTGTCCGTACCAAAGGACGACCTCACCCAGGGAGCTCGGGAGTACGGCAGGAGCATTTATGGAAGCACTTAAGGAAGCCTCTGACGCGTCCTTTCACAGACGTCACAAGCCGCCTCAAAAGGCGCTCTGCCACGCTGACGCCATAAAAATCACATCATGGCCCGTCTCAGCACATGGCTCAAGGCAACCTGCTACCAGCTATCTGTCTCCTACGCCCAGAAATTCAGGAACATCCGACCGAACACGTGTCGCGATCTGAACGGGCTAGGCACTCCTATAAATACCAGGAATTAATACTTGGCAGGAGGCTGGTTGGCAAAAATACGGCTCCCACACTCTGAGAAAATTACCAGGCGAGACTCCTCAGCCCTTTGTGCTATTTTCTCTGCGTTTCTCTCAGCCACCACTGACTTGGGCATCGGAGGCTCCCCCCCCGGAAAAACACTCCGGGGGCCTCCTAACCCTTTGTTTCTGAGCTGTCAGGCACTCTCCTTTGGGCGATCCAATCCACCAGGCGTTCTTCCTCCCAGAAGTCTCTCCTCCAGTCATCATGACTCTGAACGATGAGGCCCTTGGCCATCATTTGGAGCCGTCTGTGGGAACCCGCTTTGAGATCGCCGTCATTGAAACTCGGCGTTCTAAGGACAAGGGACTCCCAAAGTCCCCGTCCGCGCCTGAGACACAACCGGCTGCTGAGCAAACACTCCCAGGGACTTCTGCGCCTGAGGAAAACCGCCCTCTGGTAGTCACCATGAGCTTCTTGAGGGACTTTCAGCGTTCGGTCGTTGCTGAAATGACAAAGTAGATCGACCGAAGGTGGCCACAGCAAGCCCAGGCCTACAGACCTCCCTCACCGACACGCCCTCGGGAGAGAAGCCCCAAGTCTTCACATCGCAGTTCGGGGAGTGGAGACCCTCGCGAAGAATCATCCACAAAAGATATAGCCCTCGGGAAACGGCCTGTGGGACAAACCGGGTCCAAGTGACTGAGAGTCTCGCAGCGAAGTAGTTCGTCGCCTGAGGCGAGGTCCTTGTCCCCTCAGTGCCGAACTCGCTCCCTGAAGAGGAGCCGGCGATCTCCATTCCCTGAAGAAGGCCCTAGCACCACAGTGCTTATGGAGAAGATACTAGCACGGCTGGACAGAGTGGGGAAACAAGTGGCCAGAAAACCCGTTTGGGCCAGACTCTCTGGAACAAGCTACGAAGATGACTCCCCATTCATTCAGGCCGTCGTTGAGGCAGCTATGCCAGGTAACTTCAGAGTACCTCGCCTGGAAATTTATGATGGCCGTACAGATCCACAGGCCCACCTGATGAAGTACAGACGCAGCATGATAATGCACGGTGCTGATGACGCTACCATGTGCAAATGCTTTGAAGTCACCCTCAGAGGGCCAGCAACTGCATTGTACAATTCATTACCTTTAGGGACCATTACTGAGTTCCAGGAGTTGTGCACGGCCTTCACGCAGCAATTCATTGGGAGCCAACCTACTGCGAAGATGCTTGTCCAGATGTTCGACATAGAGTAGAGGAATGGAGAAACCATCCGAGACTATGTCGAAAGATTCAACAGGGAAGCCCTGAGCGTCCCAGACTTCCGGCCTGAAATCCGCATTCTTGCCATGACACGGGGCCTTCGGCGGGACTCACAGCTGTTCTACGAGTTCTTAAAGGACCCCCCGGACACCCTCGGAGAATTTTACTGAAGGGCCGAACAGCACATGACAACCGAGGAGCTGAGAATGGCTGGGCCAAAGTCAGACAACCACCGCGCCGAAGGGTGCAATCACCAAGCCCGTAATCCGACCGGACAGGCAGGACGATGTCGGAGGATGCGGGGAAAGAAGCCTCAAAGTTTCACGCCCCTGAGCACCACACGGACCAACATCCTTATGGCGCTAGAAAGGCAAGGGACGCAGATTCGGCGGCCAAGGGCCATGACCGCCGATAACAAAAAGAATGCCAAGAAGTTCTGCCAGTTTCATCGCGACCACGGTCATGACACCGAAGACTGCTTCCAGCTGAAGAAGTACATAGAGTCGCTGATAAAACAAGGCCAACTTCGGAAGTACCTGCGGATGCCTTCCCCAAAGGGAAGAAAAGAGGAGGAAGAAAGGGCCGAAGACGAGGATTACGACTCCGACAGGCGGAGAAATAGAAGTCCAAAAAGGCGCCCTCCACCTCCAGCAGGGGTTATCCAAACCATCACCACGGGGCTCCCATCCTCGGAAAGAAAGCGTAAAGCCAGAGAAATTGCAGTCATGGAGTATCAAAGTCCATCAAAGAAGCTGGCTCGCAAAGATGGCTCCACCGTCGTCTTCCCCCACGACGATCCACTGCTGATTATGGCGAGAATAGGGAACTGGGACGTCAAAAGAGTGTTGCTTGACGATAGCTCAAATGCTGACGTCCTATTCTCGCACCTGCTGCCGAGCTTGGGCATCTCCAGCAGCGAACTGAAGCCTGTCACCTCACCCACTTTTGGGGTTGGACCATCCGAACTCCCCGTCCTCGGATGGATCGATCTCCCGCTGATGATGAGAGGGACTTCGGTGAACGGAGCAGCTGGGTTGTACTCTTCCACAATGGCGAGATTCATCGTCATGGACGTCCCGTCCTCAAACAACGCCATCCTTGGAAGGCAGACAATGGGGAACCTGCATATTCGCCCTGATGTGAAGTACTTGACTGTCACATTCGCCACCAAGGATGGAGATGCAGAGGTCTTCATAGACCAAGCTCAGGTAAGAAAGGTGTTTGTGAAAGTATGAAAAGCTCCAGCAAGCAACCTCGCGCAAACGATGGAGGCAAAGGTGCCAGAAAAAGGCAAAGAAGAAGATCTCGCGAAAGCAGAAACGGAAGCAGTAGAGCTTGTCCCAGGTCAATCTACTCGAATAGGGAAGAGCTTGGCCGAAGATGACAAGGAAAATCTTGTATCCTTTCTGCTGAGAAGTAAAGATCTGTTTGGCTACTCACCGAAAGATATGCCAGGAGTAAACCCTGCCATAATACAGCATAGCCTCAAAGTAAGCCCGGAAGCAAAACCTGTCCGGCAAAAGAAACGGAGCATCTCAGCCCACAAAAGCAACTTTGTCAAAACCGAAGTCCAGCGTCTCCTAGATGCTGAAGTTATCAGGGAAGTCAAGTACCCCGAATGGTTAAGCAACGTGGTCATTGCCACAAAAGAAGGTAGCAGCAAACTCCGGATGTGCATCAACTTCAGAAACTTGAACGATGCTTGCCCGAAAGTCTCATACCCTCTGCCGCCAATAGATCAACTGGTAGATTCAACTGCTGAATATGGGCTCCTAAGTTTCCTAGACGCCTTCAGTGGCTACCATCAGATAAGGATGGACCCCGAAGATGAAGAGAAGACTGCCTTCATCATCGAGGGAGGAACATATTGCTATATCAGGATGCCCTTCGGGCTCAAAAATGCAGGAGCCACCTACCATAGGCTGATGAACAAGGTCTTCAAAGACCAAATGGGGAGAAACATGGAGGTGTATGTTGATGATATGATAGTCAAGAGCAACCTGCCTGGCTACCACGTTGCAGATTTAGAGGAAACCTTCCAAAAGCTCAGAGCCATCGGGATCCGCCTTAATCCTGAGAAGTGCATCTTCGGGGTGACCTCGGGAAAATTCCTTGGGTACATGGTATCCAAAAGAGGCATCAATGCTAACCCCGAGAAGATTAAGGCTCTGCTTGAGTTCTGAACTCCTGCCACAATCAAAGACCTGCAGAGACTCACCGGAAGAATAACCTCTTTGAGCAGGTTTATTTCCAGGTACGGAGATAGGTGTAGACCTTTCTTCAAAGTCCTCACAAAGGCAGCAAAAATGGAAGGCGACCTCGGAAGAAATGATCATCCTTGGGATGAAGATTGCCAAAAGGCCTGGGAAGAACTCAAAGTCTACCTGGCCAGCCTGCCGACTCTGCGACAACCTCGGGAGGGAGAGCCCCTCGTACTGTACCTCATCGTCACAGGAAAAGCTGTGAGCTCGGTCCTCGTGAAAGAAGAATGGCTAAAGCAATGGCCGGTCTACTATGTCAGCAAGTCCCTGCATGGCGCCGAAGTCAGGTACCCTTTGCTTCAAAAAGCTATATACGCCTTGGTGCTTGCAGGGAGAAGGCTGCTGATAGCCAAAGGCTAACGCCTCCTCGGTAGTAACTCCGCGCCAGAATATTGGCCGAGGAGTCTGACGTCACCCAAGAGAGGATCTTTTTACTGACCTCGGAAGGTGCGAAGTCAAACACTATGAGCTCGAGACTTCGGTAGCTCGTCAGGAATTCCGAGGACAACACCGTCTCCATCGAGGGGCTAAACTGACCGTCTTCGGGTAAGAGAGCCATCTCCCTGAAGCAAGGGAGAATCTCCCCGAAGGAAGAGGCCCCAAAGAGGTCTTCCCCGAAGAAGAAACACCTGAACAAGGGAATCCCCGAACTATGGATGTGAGTCCCGAAGAAGGTGTTCATCAAGGGCGCTCCCAGAATTATGGGATAGATCCCGAAGGAGGTGCTCGCACCGAAGGACGGATAGAATCCTAAGAGGGTGCACGCACCGAAGGGCGACCTCGCCCAGGGGACCTCGGGAGTACGGTATGAGCATTTAAGGAGCCTCTGACATGTCGCCCACAAGCCCCACACGTCACATCTGAACGGCGAAATGACACGCCGCAGCCGCCCCAGTTCTGACACAACCCGTCCGGGTCCAGGGCTAAAAGAGGCTGCAAACGGCTGCCTGTACCCTAGGTCCAGAGAGACAGATCCAATCCGACCGAACACGTGTCATGATCTGAACGGACCAGCTACTCCTATAAATACTAGGAAATGGGACTGGGCAAAGGATGGGCATTTCCCTCTCTCTGAGAAAACACAAAACAGGCAAGACACTTGATCCCTTAGTGTTCTTCCTCCACCTTCACTCAGAAAACTGACTTGGGCGTCGGAGGGTCCTCCCCGGAAAAGCAAACCGGGGACCTCCTAACCTCTTCTTTGAGCTTTTCAGGCACACTCAGCTGGGAAATCTGAGCTCCAGGCACTCGCCTCCTCAGGAAGTCTCTCCACCTGTCAACATGACAGCAAATGAAGATGCCTTGGGGCATCATTTGGCGCCGTCTGTGGGAAACTACTCCCAGGTAGCTGTTGTTGAAACTCGGCGTTCGAAGGACAAAGGACTTCCGAAGTCCCCGTCCGCGCCTGAGACCCAACCAGCTACCGAACAAAGTCCCCCAGAGACTTCCTTGCCTGAAGAGGAACGCCCTCTTGTCATCAGCATGGATTTTTTAAAAGACTTTAAGAGGTCTGTTGTGGCTGAAATGACACAACAAATGGACCGAAGATGGCCGCAACCAGCCCAGGCGCAAAAACCCACCTCGTCAGCACGACCTCGGGAGAAAAGCCCGAGGGCAACCCATCATAGCTCGGGAAGTGGGGAGCCACGAGAAGAGTCCTTGACAGATAACTTGCCCCTGGGGGCATGGCTGGCGGAAAGAGCAAGGTCTAAACGACCCGAAGTCCCGACCAGAAGAAGTTTATCAACAGAGGCAGGGTCCCCCTCACCTCGGTACCGGAGTCACTCCCCGAAGGGACGGCACCAGGAAGAGGAGCCCAGTGCTACGCTCCTCCTGGAGAAAGTCTTGGCAAGACTGGAGAGAGTGGAACAGCAGGTAGCACGCAAGCCTGTTTGGGCCAGGCTAACTGAAACGGTCTCTGGAGATGAAACTCCTTTCGCCCGAACAGTGGTCGAGGCGGCCATGCCAAGTGACTTCAGGCTACCTCGGCTGGAGACCAATGAGGGTCGGACTAATCCCCAGGCCCACCTAACAAAGTACAAACGCAGCATGGTGTTACATGGGGCTGATGATGCTACGCTCTGCAAGTGCTTCGAAGTCACCCTCGCAGGACCAGCAACTGCCTGGTACAATTCCCTGCCTCCCGGAAACATCAGGGGGTTCCAGGAGCTATCCACAGCGTTCACCCAACAGTTCATTGGGAGCAAGCCGACGGCGAAGATGCCCGTCCAGATGTTTGACATAGCACAGAGAAACGGGGAGACCATCCGTGACTATGTCGAGAGGTTCAACAGGGAGGCCCTCAGTGTTCCGGACTTTCATCCCGAAATCCGCATCCTCGCCATGACGAGGGGCCTCCGGAGGGATTCGCACTTGTTTTACGAATTCTCCAAAGATCCCCCGGACACGCTGGGAGAATTCTACCGAAGGGCTGAACAACACATGACAGCCGAAGAACTGGGAATGACTGGACCGAAACATGACCAAATTCAAGCTCGTGGCGAAGGGTCCAGCCAGCAAGCCCGGTGTCCAACGGAACAGTCAGGCCGACCTCGGAGAATGTGAGTAGGAGGAAGGAAGCCCCAAAACTTTACACCTCTGAGCACCACGAGGGCTAACGTCCTTATGGCGTTGGAAAAACAGGGGGCTGAAATCCAACGACCAAGGGGCATGACTGCTGACAACAGAAGGAACATGAAGAAGTTCTGTCAGTTCCACCATGATCACGGTCATGACACCGAAGACTGCTTTCAGTTGAAAAAGTACATTGAATCACTGATAAAGCAGGGCCAGCTTCGGCGTTATTTGAGAATGCCTTCCCCGAAAGGGAAAAAAGAGGAGGAAGGAAAGCCCGATGACGAGGATTACGATTCGGACAGGCGAAGGAACCGAAGTCCGAGAAGGCGTCCTCCACCTTCGGCAGGAGTAATACAGACGATCACAACCGGACTTCCATCCTCGGAAAGAAAAAGAAGGGCCAGAGAGATAGCGGTGATGGAATATCAGAGCCCAACGAAAAAATTGGCCCGCGAGGATGGCTCCACCATCGTATTTCCCCATGACGATCCATTGCTGATAATGGCGAGGATAGGAAACTGGGACGTCAAGAGGGTACTGCTGGATGATGGGTCAAACGCAGACGTCTTGTTCTCACACTTGCTACCAAGCTTGGGCGTATCCAGGGGTGACCTCAAGGCTGTTACTTCACCCACGTTCGGCGTAGGACCATCTGAGCTACCTGTCCTCGGGTGGATCGACCTCCCCTTGATGATGAAAGGAACTTCGGAGAAAGGAACTGCTGAGTTGTTCGCCTCTACCATGGCAAGATTCATAGTCATGGACGTTCCTTCGTCATACAATGCCATTCTCGGCAGACAGACACAGGGAAATTTACACATTCGCCCTGATGTAAAGTACTTGACCGTCTCCTTCACCACCAAAAAAGGAGACGCAAAGATCTTCATTGATCAAGGCGAGGTGAGAAAGGTGTTCGTCAGAGCACGAAAGGCTCCAGCAAGCAACTTAGCACATGCTGTAGAAGCAAAAAAGCTGGAAAGGGGCGAGGCAGAAGATTCCACAAAAGCGGAAATAGAAGAAGTAGAGCTTGTCCCAGGCCATAGTACCCGAATAGGGAAAAATATGGCCGATGAAGACAAGGAAAAACTTGTATCTTTTCTGCTTGCAAATAAAGATCTGTTCACCTACTCGCCGAAGGACATGCCAGGGGTAAACCCTTGCATAATCCAGCATAGCCTTAAAGTGAGTCCGGAAGTAAGACCTGTCCGGCAAAAGAAACGGAGCATCTCAGCTCACAAAAGTGAATTCGTCAAAACCGAAGTCCAGCGTCTGATAGACGCTAGCGTTATCCGGGAGGTAAACTACCCCGAATGGCTAAGTAACGTGGTAATTGCCACAAAAGAAGGAAGTAGCAAGCTTCGGATGTGCATCGACTTCAGAAATTTGAACGATGCTTGCCCAAAAGATTCATATCCTCTTCCACCAATAGACCAACTGGTAGATTCAACTGCCGAGTACGGGCTCTTAAGTTTCCTAGACGCCTTCAGTGGCTACCATCAGATAAGGATGGACCCTGGAGACGAAGAGAAGACTGCCTTCATCACCGAGGGAGGAACATATTGCTATATCAGAATGCCCTTCGGGCTAAAAAATGCAGGAGCCACCTACCAAAGGCTGATGAACAAGGTCTTCAAAGACCAAATGGGGAGGAACATGGAGGTATATGTTGATGATATGATAGTCAAGAGCAAACTGCCTGGCTACCACGTTGCAGATTTAGGGGAAACCTTCCAAAAGCTCAGAACCTTCGGGATCCGCCTTAATCCAGAGAAGTGCATCTTCGGGGTGACCTCGGGAAAGTTCCTCGGGTACATGGTGTCCGAAAGAGGCATCGACGCTAACCCTGAGAAGATTAAGGCTCTGCTTGAATTCTGAACACCTACCACAGTCAAAGACGTGCAGAGGCTCACCGGAAGAATAACCTCTCTAAGCAGGTTTATTTCCAGGTACGGAGATAGGTGTCGACCCTTCTTCAAAGTCCTCACAAAAGCGGCAAAAATGGAAGGCGACCTCGGAAGGGATGGCCATCCTTGGGCTGAAGATTGCCAAAAAGCCTGGGAAGAACTCAAAGTCTACTTGGCCAGACTGCCGACTCTGCGGCAACCTCGGGAAGGAGAGCCCCTGGCACTATACCTCGCCGTCATGGAAAAAGCTGTGAGTTCGGTCCTCGTGAAAGAAGAAGGACCGAAACAGTGGCCGGTTTACTATGTCAGCAAGTCCTTGCATGGCGCCGAAGTCAGGTACCCTTTGCTTCAAAAAGCTATATATGCCTTAGTGCTTGCAGGGAGAAGGCTGCGGCCATACTTTCAGGCTCACCCCATCATTGTCCGAAGTAGTCTGCCACTGCGGGATGTCATGAAGAGAGTTGATCATTCGGGAAGGCTCTCCAAGTGGTGCATAGAGCTAGGCGAACACGAGATCACGTATGAGCATCGGAAAGCCATAAAAGCTCAAGCACTGGCAGATTTTATCGTCGAAATACCCACCACTGAGGAGAGCCATTCAGATCCAAAAGAGGGTGAGCCAGAATGGACCTTGCACGTTGACGGGGCCTCAGGATCCGAACACCAGGGAGCTGGAGTGATTATTAGAGGCCCCGAAGGCCTAGAAGTAATGAAGGCCATCAAGTTCAGTTTCAATGCCACCAACAATATGGCCGAGTATGAGGCCCTCATAGCAGGATTACGCCTGGCCAGAAAAATTGGCATGAGAAACTTGAAAGCCCATAGTGATTCCCAGCTGGTGGTCCGAAAAATGGCAGGGGATTATGGCGTGAAAGACCCGACCTTGGCAAAATACCATGAGTTGGTAACAAAGCTTATTCGGGAGTTCGACGTCGTGAAAATCGAGAACGTACCCCGATGAGAAAATGCTGAGGCAGACTGTCTGGCGAAGTCCAAAACTTGCACCGAAGTGCTAAGCCACCCCAGCATCGTGGTGTTAAGCATAGAGACCTCGGGGAAAGGATGGAAAGAACCAATCAAAACGTATCTCGCAACCAACACACTCCCCGAAGACCCCAGCGAAGCCGCAAAAGTGCGAAGGCGCTCCGGACGTTTCTTCTTAATTGGAGAAGAACTATATCGGCAAGGATATGCAAATCCACTACAGAGGTGTGTTAGTGAAGAGGATACTGAAATGATCCTCGAAGAAGTCCACGAAGGTGCCTGTGGTTCGCACATCGGAACCGACGCCCTAGCAGCAGTGATACTCCGCCAAGGATACTTCTGGCCTACCCTGAGAAGGGACGCCAAGCAGTTCGTCCAGAATTGTGGTAGTTGCCAGAGACATGCGAACATCCAAAGAACACCCTCAGAGTTCGTGAGTTCGGCAGACTATCCTTGGCCCTTCGCAGTTTGAGGCATAGATCTAATTGGGCCACTCCCAACGGCGCCTGGAGGCGTAAGGTTCTGCGTGGTAGCAGTAGACTATTTCTCTAAATGGGTCGAGGCAGAACCCCTGACAACTATCTCGGCAAAAGAAGTGCAGAAGTTCGTATGGAAAAACATCGTATGTAGATTTGGCATACCGAGGGTACTCGTAGCGGACAATGGATCCCAGTTTGTAGACAAAGGATTCCGAGAATTCATTAGCGACCTCGGGACAAAAATGCACTTCGCCCCAGTAGCTCACCCCCAGAGTAATGGGCAGGTGGAAGTATCTAACAGGACCATAAAAGATGGTCTGAAAAAGAGATTGGGAGAAGCAAAAGGGAAATGGCCAGGAGAACTCCAAAGCGTGTTATGGAGCTACCGAACGACACCCCGAAGAGCCACAGGGGAAACGCTCTTTTCACTTGTCTTCGGCACAGAGGCCATCATCCCCGTCGAGATAGTACAACCGTCAATACGAGTCCAAGTGTTCGATGAAAAAGGAAATGACCTCGGCCTAAGAACCAAGCTCGACCTCGTCAGCGAACACAGAGAAATAGCCGAGCTGAGAAGAAAAGCTTTCCAGCAAAGAGTGGCAGCAGCCATAAACCTACGCGCCAGGCCAAAGGGAATAAAGCAGGGAGACCTCGTTCTCCGAAAGGCTGAATTTGCACCCCGAAAGCCGTCCCACGGGGTACTTCGCGCAAATTGGGAAGGACCCTACCTGGTACTTGCCGAAGTACGAAAAGGAGTATATAAGCTCGGTGATGCCGAAGGCATAGAATTAAAAAATACTTGGCACTCAGAGGCCTTGAAAAAGTTCTATGCCTAAAAAGTTTGGTGGGAAAGTTGTATTCCACAAGTTGGAAAAATTTGTCTAAGTAAAAAGTTCTGAAGAAGCACAAGGCAAGAGTCTCACGAAAGCAATCGCCGAGTAAAGCAAGAGTAAGGCTTTCCAAAGTCTCTTGAGCGAATATGTTCGGGACAAAGGAAAGCAAGAGTAAGGCTTTCCAAAGTCTCTTGAGCGAATATGTTCGGGACAAAGGAAAGCAAGAGTAAGGCTTTCCCAAGTCTCTTGAGCGAATATGTTCGGGACAAAAGGAAAGCAAGAGCAAGGTTTTCCGAAGTCTCTCGAGCGAATATGTTCAGGACAAAGGAAAGCAACAGCATGGTTCTCCGAAGTCTCTCGAGCGAATTATGTTCGGGACAGGGAGAAACAAAAGAACCTGGCAAAAAACACTTAGCCGAAGTTGTATCTATTAAGCCAAAGAACGCTTACAGAGAAGAAAGTTGCTGAAAGACTACAAAAAAAAAAGAAGAAAATGAAGACAAAAGGCCCTAGTACAAGCTAAGGAACCTCGGCGTCCTGAGAACTGCCAGCCCCCGTGCTTTTGTCAGTAGCCTTCGGCGCCGGGAGAGAAGGAGGCAGTCTCAAATGCTCGATCTTGGACCAAGTCCACCGAGGCTCCTTGGGGATGTTCATTGCTTCCAGGAAGGAGAGGTCGAAGTCTGGGAACTTCTGCAGAATCTGGTGCCGAGCGAGGCAGAAGCCGTCTTGAAAGCCCAACTTCGTCATATTATCGGCCTCCTGCTTCTTGACCTCCAAATCCTCATAGTCCTTCTCCAGATCAGCGTAATCCTTCTCCAAATCCTTGACCTTTTTCTTCAGTGAATTCACCTTCTTCTTCTCTTCTGAAGGCTCCTTCAGAGATGCGACCTCGGCTTCGAGTTGAGCCTTCTCCTCGAGCGCCTTCGCAAGGATTGCGTCACTTTCTGACTTACCCTTTTGAATCGCCTCGACGGTCGAAGTCAGCTCCGCCATTCGGGAGCCGAGGTCGGAAAGCTTCTGGGAGGTGTCTTTCTGGAGTTCCTCTTTCTCTTTTTTGAACCCCTCCTGAAGTTCAGCAACCTCCTTCTCCGCAGACTGCTTGAGATGAGCATTTTCGGCTACCAGGGCCGAACACTTGTCCTTCGCCTTGGTATAATGATCCCAAAGTGCCGCCCTCTTCAATGCCTCTCGCGCCACCCGAACACGGAGACACCCGGCATACCCCATCAGCTGCAAAAAATAGAGGGAAAATAATGCTAAGTACTTGGACAAAAAGTCAAAGACAAATTTGCCACTGACAAAAATAATGCTAAGCACCTGGGCAGCATGTTCAGTGACTTTGGCGGCCAAGGAGTTATCGCCTGGGTAAGCCGCCGTAATGGCCTTGTAAGATGCCTCAGTAAGCACCCCTTTGCACATTTGCCTGGCCATCTCGGGACAGTCCTCGGAGTACATATTCATGTCCTCCGTGAACGTCCAAAAGGGCTCTTTCGGCACTTTCCCTTCAGGAATTTTGGCATCCCGAAGGGCCCTCTTGCGGGCATGTTCGGTCACCCAGCCAGGAGAGGCCACCTCCGCTGCACAACAAGGCAAAAAAATTGGTTAAGGCCAGAAAAGTCTTAAGGGTTTGCAAGAGACAAAAGGATGTTTGACAAAGTGCAAACCTGCTGGCACCTCGGTAACGTCGTCGTCAGGAACCGTCGTTGCCTCAATAGAGATCCCCTTGCCTTTTATTTGGCGCCGCCCCTCGGCAGAAGGGGTCTCCTCCCCATCGCCCTCCAGAAGAGCATGCGAAGGCGTGGGGCTTTGAGGTGGGACGTCGGAAGAAGGGACGTCGGCAAAAGGAACCTCGGGCAAAGGAACAGCGCGGTCTTCAACTTCCTCGCCTGCCTCCTCCGGAATTTGCGGAAGAGAGGAAGGACCAGCCTTCCTGGCCCGTTTGGAAGGAGGGCCTGCTGAAGTGTGCTTCCACCTCCGAGAGGCGGCCTTTTTTGTCTGCTCGCCCCTCTCGGCCTGCCCGGTAAAAAGAGCCTTGTAAAAGGCAGCCGCGTCGTCACCCATCTCTGCAAAAGGAAAAAGAAGATCAGTGTAAGTCCAAGATGAAGTTATGAAGGAAAAAATGAGAAAGTAACTTACTCTCGTAAAAAGACTCATAAGTCTCTTTCCCCCGAAGGAGTTTTACGAGCCAGGAGTCCTTCCCCGAAGAAGCCGATTTCGGCATATTGAGGTCTGTCTCATGCTCCTTTACCACCTTGAGTTCCCGAAGGACCTCTTCGGTCATGAGCCTCCAGTTGATCGGAAAGGGGTAAAGGGCACAAGGAGGGACCTCGGCAGCCCAGTCAGAGACGGCCCGGATGCGCCTGTCGAAGTCCTCAAAGATAGGTGCTACATCAGCGTCTAGCAGTATCTTCGGGTCAACAACATCCATCTTGAGCCTCCCCTGAGCCCACTTGGTCGGGACGCGCGACCAAGCCTCCGACTTCTTCAGGAAAAAGAATTTTTGTTGCCACCCTCGCCAGCTGTCTTTGGTGGCGAAGGTGAACGTATACTTTTTGCTCCCGGATCCCCGAGGCAGCATAAAGTAGAAGCCACCCTTTGGGACCACGAAGAGCTTGTAGTACTGAAGAAAAACTACAAAGTGAGGTTTTATTTTGAAAACGCCGCACATACAGAGGAAGGCGTTGAAATAGCAGTACGAGTTCGGTGGGAGTTGGTTAACGGCAATGCCATGGAAGTTGCAGAACGCGCTAACCATCTCCGGGGGGGATACCGAAGTCCAGCCTTCAGTTGGGCTCGGAAAACGGTGATTTCATCACTACGGTTGGAGAAAGCAAATTGGTCAGGACGGGGCAACCTCGTCACAGAGTAAGAGGGTAAGAAAAACTTTTTCTTCCACTTCGCTAGCTTTGCCGCAGTAGTGCAGCAGGGGTGAGAAAGAAGAGGTTGCCAACTCTCGGGAACAGGCATGATGAAAACGAGTTCGGGAAAAACAAAGAAGAAGCTTTGAAAAAAAACAAAAGGGACTAAAACCCACCAAAAGTCTTGCCGGAATCTGGATTCCTGGAAGCCGTCGTGAAAAGTGGTCGGAAAAACGCCTGAAAAAGGAGAACCGCCGCGGAAAATCGGGAGAGAATTAGAAGGCAAAAGAAAGCAAAAGCAGAAGAAGAAAGAGGGTTATGACAGAACTGATATATATAGGCCGAGAAGGCCAGAACAACCGTCGCCATTAGTACCCCTCGGAAGGCGAAGCGTCGTCATAACTGCTAAGAGGACCTGAAAAGTTGCGCCTGCTGTACTCAGTGCATTCTTACCCATTAAAAAAGTGCCATGTGTCGGTCATCGCGCAGCAAACGTGCCACGTGTCGTCCATCACGTCGAGCACGCCCTCTGACACCATTTGGTCTAGAGGCGCCGCCCTAGACTGACTCTGCTCGATATAGGACGCGACGCATGAGCAGACCTATAAAGGCAAAAAAGTAGGTTACCTCGAAGACACCAAAAGACAGCCTGTGACTTCGGGCAAAAGGTCTATCTTCGGTACAAGGTTATCCTATTTTCCCTCGCCACGAAGACACCAAGAGATAGCCTGTGACTTCAGGCAGAAGGTGTATCTTCGGCACACGGACAGCCTATCTTCTCGCGCCTCGAGGACGCAAAAAGGACAGCCCATCGCTTCAGGCAGAAGAAGGCGTCTTCGGCGCAGATATCACAACCACAGGACCCGAAAACCGATGAACCGAAGTTTCTCACTTCGGCTTTTCGGAGGGGGGCCTGTGATAGCCAAAGGCTAACGCCTCCTCGGTAGTAACTCCGTGCCAGAATATTGGCCGAGGAGTCTGACGTCACCCAAGAGAGGATCTTTTTACTGACCTCGGAAGGTGCGAAGTCAAACACTATGAGCTCGAGACTTCGGTAGCTCGTCAGGAATTCCGAGGACAACACCATCTCCATCGAGGGGCTAAACTGACCGTCTTCGGGTAAGAGAGCCATCTCCCTGAAGCAAGGGAGAATCTCCCCGAAGGAAGAGGCCCCAAAGAGGTCTTCCCCGAAGAAGAAACACCTGAACAAGGGAATCCCCAAACTATAGATGTGAGTCCCGAAGAAGGTGTTCATCAAGGGCGCTCCCAGAATTATGGGATAGATCCTGAAGGAGGTGCTCGCACCGAAGGACGGATAGAATCCGAAGAGGGTGCACGCACCGAAGGGCGACCTCGCCCAGGGGACCTCGGGAGTACGGTATGAGCATTTAAGGAGCCTCTGACATGTCGCCCACAAGCCCCACACGTCACATCTGAACGGCGAAATGACACGCCACAGCCGCCCCAGTTCTGACACAACCCGTCCGGGTCCAGGGCTAAAAGAGGCTGCAAACGGCTGCCTGTCCCCTAGGTCCAGAGAGACAGATCAAATCCGACCGAACACGTGTCATGATCTGAACGGACCAGCTACTCCTATAAATACTAGGAAATGGGACTGGGCAAAGGATGGGCATTTCCCTCTCTCTGAGAAAACACAAAACAGGCAAGACACTTGATCCCTTAGTGTTCTTCCTCCACCTTCACTCAGAAAACTGACTTGGGCGTCGGAGGGTCCTCCCCGGAAAAGCAAACCGGGGACCTCCTAACCTCTTCTTTGAGCTTTTCAGGCACACTCAGCTGGGAAATCTGAGCTCCAGGCACTCGCCTCCTCAGGAAGTCTCTCCACCTGTCAACATGACAGCAAACGAAGATGCCTTGGGGCATCAGCTGCGACCATACTTTCAGGCTCAACCCATCATCGTCAGAAGTAGTCTGCCGCTACGGGATGTCATGAAGAGAGTTGATCATTCGGGAAGGCTCTCCAAGTGGTGCATAGAGCTGGGCGAACACGAAATCACGTATGAGCCTCGGAAGGCCATAAAAGCTCAAGCACTGGCAGATTTTATCGCCGAAATACCCACCACTGAGGAGAGCCATTCAGATCCAAAAGAGGGTGAGCCAGAATGGTCCTTGCACGTAGACGGAGCCTCGGGGTCCGAACACCAGGGAGCTGGAGTAGTTATCAGGGGCCCCGAAGGCCTGGAGGTAATGAAGGCTATCAAGTTCAGCTTCAACGTCACCAACAATGTAGCTGAGTATGAAGCCCTCATAGCGGGATTACGCTTGGCCAGAAAGATTGGCGTGAGAAACTTAAAGGCTCACAGCGATTCCCAGCTGGTAGTTCGGCAGACGGCAGGAGATTATGGGGCGAAGGACCCAATCTTGGCAAAATATCATGAGCTAGTAGCAAAGCTCATCCAAGAGTTTGACGCCATACGGATCAAAAATGTACCTCGGCGGAATAACACTGAGGCAGATTGCTTGGCAAAGTCGAAAACATATACCGAGGTGCTAGACCATCCGAGCATCTCAGTGCTGAGCATGGCGACCTTGGGAACAGGGTGGAAAGACCCAATAAAAAGATACCTCGCAGAGAATTTGCTCCCCGAAGACCCCGGCGATGCTGCAAGACTACGAAGATGCTCCGGAAGATTCTTCCTGATTGGTGAAGAGTTATACCGGCAGGGATATGCGAATCCGCTGCAAAGATGTGTGGATGAAGAGGATACTGAAATGGTCCTTAAAGAAGTTCACGAAGGCATGTGTGGTTCACACATTGGAACTAATGCCCTTGCAGCAGTGATACTCCGCCAAGGGTACTTCTGGCCTACTCTGAGAAAGGACGCAAGGCAGTTCGTCCGAAAGTGCGGTAGTTGCCAGAGACATGCAAAAATCCAGAGGACACCCTCGGAAATGGTAACTTCGGCAGACTATCCTTGGCCCTTCGCAGTCTGGGGTATAGACCTTATTGGGCCACTCCCCACAGCACCCGGAGGCGTGAAATTCTGCGTGGTAGCAGTGGACTATTTCTCAAAGTGGGTGGAGGCGGAACTGATGGCCTGGGGCCTCATCGTTGTGAGTCATGATGACTGTTGAAGAGACTTCTAGGAGGAAGAACGCCTGGAAGGTGGATCGCCCCAAGGAGAGTACCTGAAAAGCTGGTAAACAGGGTTAGGAGGCCCCCGGAGTGTTTTTCCGGGGGGGGAGCCTCCGACGCCCAAGTGAGTTGATAGCCAAAGGCTGTCGCCTCAATCTGGCCGAATACCCTGCCACAACAACGGCCAGAAGAACTGGCGCTTCCCGGGAATAGGTGGAATCATGCACCTCGGGAGATAGCCTGAGAGCTCCGAGCCTCGGCACGCCAGTAAAACTTGAGGACTCCATTCGCCCCCCAAGGTTGTGAACAACGCGCCTTCGGAAAAGTGGCACCAGACATTGCTGCCCGAATATGATATCCCCGAAGGCGGAACCCCCTGGAACTGGGAACCCCCGAACTGAGGGTAGGCTTCCCGAAGAGGCTCTGTCCGAACTAGAGGACGACCTCGCCCAGGGACCTCGGGAGTACGGCAGGCGCATTTAAGGAAGCATTTAAGGAAGCCTCTGACACGTCCCACCACAGACGTAAAAAGTCGCCCTGACGCGCAGACGCCATCAGAATCATATCATGGCCCGTCTCAGCACAAGGCTCGAGGCCATCTAGTTACCAACTATCTGTCCCCTACGCCCAGACGTTCAGGAGCATCCGACCGCACACGTGTCATGATCTGAACGGGCTAGGTATTCCTATATATACAGGAAATAAATACTTGACAGGAAGTTGGCAGGCCGGATATACAGCTCCCATACCCTAAGAAAATACCAGGCGAGACTTTTCTGCCTTTCTCTTTGAGCTAGTGACTTTCTCCTTCTTCCGGCCACCACTGACTTGGGCGTCGGAGGCTCCCCCCCCGGAAAAACACTCCGGGGGCCTCCTAACCCTGTTTACCAGCTTTTCAGGTACTCTCCTTGGGGCGATCCACCTTCCAGGCGTTCTCCCTCCTAGAAGTCTCCTCAACAGTCATCATGACTCACAACGATGAGGCCTTAGGCCATCATTTGGCGCCGTCTGTGGGAACCCGCTCGCAGATTGCCGTCGTTGAGACTCGGCGTTCTAAGGACAAGGGACTCCCAAGGTCCTCGTCCGCGACTGAGATACAACCGGCTGCTGAGCAGACACTCCCAGAGACTTCTACGCCCGAGGAGGACCGCCCTCTGGTAATCACCATGAGCTTCTTGAGGGACTTTCAGCGCTCGGTCGTTGCTGAAATGACTCAGCAGATCGACCGAAGATGGCCACAGCAGTCACAGGCCCAGAAACCCTCCTCATCAACACGCCCTCGGGAGAGAAGCCCCAAGTCTACACACCGCAGTTCAGAAAGTGGAGATCCTCGCGGAGAATCATCCACAGAAGATATAGCCCTCGGGAAACGGCCTGTGGGACAAACCGGGTCCAAGCGACCGAGAGTCTCACAGCGAAGCAGTTCGTCGCCCGAGGTGAGGGCCCTGACCCCTCCGCGCCGAACTCGCTCCCCGAAAAGGCGCCGGCGATCTCCCTCCCGCGAAAATGGTCCTAGCGCCACTGCGCTTATGGAAAGGATATTGGCACGGCTGGACAGAGTGGAGAAGCAAGTGACCAGAAAACCCGTTTGGGACAGGCTGTCGGGGGCATTATGCGAAGATGGCTCCCCGTTTATTCGCACCGTCGTTGAGGCAGCTATGCCAGGCGACTTCAGAGTGCCTAGGCTGGAGATCTATGATGGCCGGGCTGATCCACAGGCCCATCTGACGAAGTACAGGCGGAGCATGATAATGCACGGAGCTGATGACGCTACCAAGTGCAAATGCTTTGAAGTCACCCTCACGGGCCCAGCAACAGCATGGTACAATTCGTTGCCCCCAGGGACTATCACTGAGTTTCAGGAGTTGTCCACAGCCTTTACCCAGCAGTTCATTGGGAGCAGGCCGACGGCCAAAATGCCTGTACAGATGTTCGACATAGAGCAGAGAAACGGAGAGACGATCAGAGACTATGTCGAACGATTCAACAGGGAAGCACTCAGCGTCCCGGACTTCCGGCCCAAAATCCGCATCCTCGCTATGACACGGGGCCTTCGGCGTGACTCACAGCTGTTCTACGAGTTCTCAAAGGACCCCCCGGAGACCCTCGGAGAATTTTACCGAAGGGCAGAGCAGTACATGACAGCCGAGGAATTGAGGATGGCGGGGCCCAAGTCTGATCATCACCGCGCCGAAGGGTCCAGCCAGCAAGCTCGGCATCTTTCTGAACATACAGGTCGACCACGGTGAATGCGAGGAAAGAAACCTCAAAGTTTCACACCCTTGAGAACGACACGGACCAACATTCTCATGGCGCTGGAAAGGCAAGGGACGCAGATTCGGAGGCCAAAGGCCATGGCCGCCGATAATAAGAAGAATGCCAAGAAGTTCTGCCAGTTTCATCGCGACCACGGTCATGACACCGAAGACTGCTTCCAGCTGAAGAAGTACATAGAGTCGCTGATCAAACAGGGCCAACTTCGCAAGTACCTGCGGATGCCCTCCCCAAAGGGCAGAAAAGAGGAGGAAGAGATGGCCGAAAACGAGGACTATGACTCCGACAGGCGGAGAAACAGAAGTCCAAAAAGGCGCCTTCCACCTCCAGTAGGGGTCATCCAAACCATCACCACGGGGCTCCCATCCTCGGAAAGAAAGCGGAAGGCCAGAGAAATTGCGGTTATGGAGTATCAAAGTCCATCAAAGAAATTGGCTCACAAAGATGGCTCCACTGTCGTCTTCCCCCACGACGACCCGCTGCTGATAATGGCGAGAATAGGGAACTGGGACGTCAAGAGAGTGTTGCTTGATGATGGCTCAAATGCTGACGTCCTATTCTCGCACTTACTGCCGAGCTTGGGCATCTCCAGCAGCGAGCTGAAACCTGTCACCACGCCCACCTTCGGCCTTGGGCCATCCGAACTACCCGTCCTCGGATGGATCGACCTCCCTTTGATGATGAAAGGCACTTCGGTAGACGGAGCAGCTGAGTTGTACGCGTCCACAATGGCAAGATTCATCGTCATGGATGTCCCGTCTTCGTACAACGCCATCCTTGGAAGGCGGACTCAGGGGAACCTGTGCATTCGCCCCGATGTGAAGTACTTGACTGTCACATTCGCCACCAAGGATGGAGATGCAGAGGTCTTCATCGACCAAGCCGAGGTAAGAAAGGTGTTTGTAAAAACACGAAAGGCTCCGGCAAACAGCTCTACACAAACGGTGGAGGCAAAGGCGCAGGAGAAAGGCAAAGAAAGAGATCCCGCAGAAGCAGAAATGGAAGCAGTAGATCTTGTCCCAGGACAATCTACCCGAATAGGGAAGAGCTTGGCCAAAGGTGATAAGGAAAATCTTGTATCCTTTCTGCTGAAAAATAAAGATCTGTTTGCCTACTCGCCGAAAGACATGCCAGGAGTGAACCCTGGCATAATACAGCACAGCCTCAAAGTAAGCCCGAAAGCAAAACCTATCAGGCAAAAGAAACGAAGCATCTCAGCCCACAAAAGCAACTTCGTGAAAACCGAAGTCCAGCGCCTATTGGATGCTGAAGTTATCAGGGAGGTAAAATACCCCGAATGGTTAAGCAACGTGGTCATTGCCACAAAAGAAGGTAGCAGCAAACTCCGGATGTGCATTGATTTCAGAAACCTGAACGATGCTTGCCCGAAAGACTCATTTCCCCTCCCGCCAATAGATCAACTGGTAGATTCAACGGCCGAATACGGGCTCCTGACCGAGGAAGGAACGTACTGCTATATCAGAATGCCCTTCGGGCTGAAAAATGCAGGAGCCACCTACCAGAGACTGATGAACAAGGTCTTTAAAGACCAAATGGGGAGAAACATGGAAGTATATGTTGATGATATGATAGCAAAAAGCAAGCTGCCCGGCTACCACGTTGCAGATTTGGAGGAAACCTTCCAAAAGCTCAGAGCCTTCGGGATTCGCCTTTACCCCGAGAAGTGTATCTTCGGGGTGACGTCGGGAAAATTCCTTGGGTACATGGTATCCGAAAGAGGCATCGACGCCAATCCTGAGAAGATTAAGGCTCTGCTTGAGTTCCGAACTCCTGCCACAGTCAAAGACGTGCATAGACTAACCGGAAGAATAACCTCTCTGAGCAGGTTTATTTCCAGGTACGGAGATAGGTGTAGACCTTTCTTCAAAGTCCTCACAAAGGCAGCAAAGATGGAAGGCGACCTCGGAAGAAACAATCATCCCTGGGATGAAGATTGCCAAAAGGCCTGGGAAGAACTCAAAGTCTACCTGGCCAGCCTGCCGACTCTGTGACAACCTCGGGAGGGAGAACCCCTCGTACTGTACCTCGCCGTCACAGAAAAGGCCGTGAGCTCGGTCCTGATAAAAGAAGAAGGGCCGAAACAATGGCCGGTCTACTACGTCAGCAAAGTCCCTGCATGGCGCCGAAGTCAGGTACCCTTTGCTTCAAAAAGCTATATACGCCTTGGTGCTTGCAGGAAGAAGACTGCGACCATATTTCCAGGCTCACCCCATCATCGTCCGAAGTAGTCTACCACTACGGGATGTTATGAAGAGAGTTGATCATTCGGGAAGGCTCTCCAAGTGGTGCATAGAGCTTGGCGAACACGAAATCACGTATGAGCCTCGGAAGGCCATAAAAGCCCAAGCATTGGCAGATTTTATCGCCGAAATACCCACCACTGAGGAGAACCACTCAGATCCGAAAGAAGGTGAGCCAGAATGGACCTTGCATGTTGACGGAGCCTCGGGGTCCGCACACCAGGGAGCTGGAATAGTTATCAGAGGACCCGAAGGCCTAGAGGTGATGAAGGCTATCAAGTTCAGCTTCAACGTCACCAATAATGTGGCTGAGTATGAAGCCCTCATAGCGGGATTACGCTTGGCCAGAAAGATTGGCGTGAGAAACTTAAGGGCTCATAGCGATTCCCAGCTGGTAGTTCGGCAGACGGCAGGAGATTATGGGGCGAAGGACCCAATCTTGGCAAAATACCACGAGCTGGTAAGAAAACTCATCCAAGAGTTTGACGCCGTGCGGATCGAAAATGTACCCCGGCGGAATAACACTGAGGCAGATTGCTTAGCGAAGTCCAAAACATACACCGAGGTGCTAGACCATCCAAGCATCTCCGTGCTAAGCGTAACGACCTCGGGAATGGGGTGGAAGGACCCTATAAAGAGATACCTCACAGAGAATGAGCTTCCCGAAGACGCCGGCAATGCTGCAAGACTGCGAAGACGCGCCGGAAGGTTCTTCCTAATTGGTGAAGAGTTATATCGGCAAGGATATGCAAATCCGCTGCAGAGATGTGTGGGCGAAGAGGATACTGAGATGGTCCTCGAAGAAGTCCACGAAGGCATGTGCGGCTCGCACATTGGAACTGATGCCCTTGGAGCAGTGATACTCCGCCAAGGATACTTCTGGCCTACCCTGAGAAAGGACGCAAGGCAGTTCGTCCAGAAGTGCGGTAGTTGCCAGAGACATGCAAAAATCCAGAGGATACCCTCGGAAATGGTAACGTCGGCAGACTATCCTTGGCCCTTCGCAGTCTGGGGTATAGACCTCATTGGGCCACTCCCCACAGCGCCCGGAGGCGTGAAATTCTGCGTGGTAGCGGTGGACTATTTCTCAAAGTGGGTAGAGGCAGAACCACTAGCAACTATCTCGGCAAAAGAAGTGCAGAAGTTCGTATGGAAGAACATCGTATGTAGATTTGGCATACCGAGGGTACTAGTAACTGATAATGGATCCCAGTTCATAGACAAAGGATTCCAGGAATTCATCAGCGACCTCGGAATAAAGATGCACTTCGCCCCAGTAGCTCACCCCCAAAGCAATGGGCAGGTGGAAGTATCAAACAGGACCATAAAAGATGGCCTGAAAAAGAGACTTGGGGAAGCCAAGGGGAAATGGCCAGGAGAACTCCAAAGTGTATTGTGGAGCTACCGAACGACGCCACGAAGAGCCACAGGGGAAACTCCCTTCTCACTCGTCTTCGGAACAGAGGCCATTATCCCAATAGAGATAGTTCAGCCTTCAATACGGGTGCAAGTATTTGATGAAGGCGGAAATGACCTCGGTCTGAGAACTAAGCTCGACCTTGTGGCCGAACACAGAGAAATAGCCGAGCTGAGAAGAAAAGCTTTCCAGCAAAGAGTGGCCGCGGCTATCAACTTAAAAGCCAGGCCAAAAGAAATCAAAAAAGGAGACCTCGTTCTCCGAAAGGCCGACTTCGCACCCCGAAGGCCATCTCACGGAGTACTTCGCGCAAATTGGGAAGGACCTTATCTGGTTCTCGCCGAAGTACGAAAAGGCGTGTACAAGCTTGGCGACGCCGAAGGCGTAGAATTGAAAAACACTTGGCATTCAGACGCCCTGAAAAAATTCTACGCCTAAGGTTGAGCGGAAGAAATATATTGTACAAAAAATATTCTAAGTACAGGATGGTCCGGAGAAGAATGGTCTTGAGAAAATTTTTAAGTATACCAAATTGTCCAGGACAAAATTCCGCGAAGGTGCTCGCCACGAAAAAAGCAGATATGACTTCCCGAAGTCCGTTGAGCCACTATGCTCGGGAAAAATGGGAAACAAGAATCTTGCAAAAGTACTCGGCATAATCAGTGCAGAGAAAATTTTCCGAACACCCTTGAGCGAACATGCTCGGGAAAAAGGGAAAGCAAGAATCTCGCAAAAGTACACGCCAAAACAAAAGCAGAGGTAATTTCCGAACACCCTTGAGCGAACATGCTCGGGAAAAAGGGAATGAGCAATCTCGTGAAAATTTTCCTAAGTCCCTTGAGCAAATATGCTCGGGACAATAGGAAGACAGAAAAATTTGGCTGAAGGTTTTCCGAAGGCCCTTGAGCGAACATGTTCGGGATAAAAGGAAACAAAAAGCCTGCAAAAGACTTAGCCAAATTTTTACAAACTGTCCAGAAAGTCTCTTGAGCGAGGACGCTCGGGACAAAGGAAGGTAAAAAGTTTCTTTCGTTGCAGGTTTTCTGAAAGTCTCTTGAAGCAAACGTGTTCGGGACAGTGGAAATGAAGAAACTTGCAAGAAAGGACTTAGCCAAAAGATTGTTCATTTAGAGCAAATCGCCTTACAAAAGAAGTGCCCAAAGAAGGAGCACAAAGGAGAAAAATAAGAGGAGCCCTAAAACAAACTAGGGAGAGCCGGGCGGACGAAGACCAGGAAGCTTCAGATGCTCGACCTTGGACCACTGCCACTGAGGTCCCTCAGGAATATTTAGGCCCTCCAGAAAAGAGAGGTCCAAATCTGGGAACCTCTGCAGCACCTGGTGCCGAGCAAGGCAGAAGCCGTCCTGAAAGGCGACCTTGGCCATGTCATTAGAAGTACATTTTTGAACGCCAAGGACATTGACCTCGTCCCTCAGCTCAGCAACCTCCTCTTCAAGCTCGCTTATCCCCAGCGTCTCTCCGGACTCCTTCTTCAGAGCCTCGACCTCGGCTTGAAGAGCATTGTTCTCGTCCGTCAACCTCGACGCAAGACTGTCGGAAACAGCCTTGTCCTTGACAAGATCTTCGTTGGCGGCGAGCAGCCCCTTTACTTGGTCGCCGAGGTCGGCAATCTTCCGGGAGGAGTCCTTTTCAAGTTCTTCTCTTTTCTTCGAGAACTCCTCCCGAACGGCAGCAAGTTGCTGAGAACAATCCGCTGTCAGCTGCTGGTTGCTGGCGATCACCTTCGCAAGCGAAGCCTTCGCTTCACTGAGTTCCCGCGAAGTCGCATCCTTGGAGGCAGCCTGTCTGGCCACCCGAACTCGGAGATAACCAGCGTACTCCAGCAGCTACGGCAAGGCAAAAGTCCAGGTTAGTACAAGTCTAAACACTTAGAAAATTGAGGAAAAAAGTGTAAAGACTATACCTGAGCAGCATGCTCGGTGACTTTTGCGACGAGGGTATTATCCCCCGGGTGAGCCGCCGCAATGGCCCGGAAGGAGGCGTCAGTGGTCATCCCCTTCCAAATCTCTTTTTTCATCTTCGGACAATCGTCGGAGAACAAATTCATATCCTCCGTGATTGACCAAAAGGGCTCCAAGGGGATCTTCCCCTCAGGGATTGTGGCATCGCGCAGGGCCTGTTTCCTCTCATGAATGGCCCTCCAGCCAGCAGTAAGAGGCTCCCCTGAAAGTGAGAAGGAAGTTAGGAGCAGAAGAAAAATTCGCGAAAGGAAAAGGAGCTGAACTTCGCCTAAAGGCATACCTGGAGGAACCTCGGAGACAGTGTCCTCGGGATCCTCGGGCCCCTCGAAAGAAAGACCCTTACCCTTCTGCCGGTACCGCTCCTCGGCGGTGGGTACTTCTACCACTACAGTGTTTCTGGGGGCCTCGAGGTCGAGAGGAGGCACCTCGGCGGAAGTAGCGGGGACCTCGGCCGGTGGAATTTCAACAAGACCAGCGTCTTCGCCAGCTTCTTCTTCCAAAAGCTCTGGCTGAGAAGGCTGGAGAGCCTTCCTAGCTCGCTTCACCGAGGGTCCCGCCCCTGTCGACTTCCTTCTTCGGGAAGCCGCCTTCTTTGTCTGCTCCCCCTTCTCTACTTGGCCAGAAAAGAGGGCCTTGTAATAGGCGGCAGCCCCATCGCCCATCTTTGAGAAAGAGAAGAAATATCAGCGTAAGTCCGAGGAAAAAACATAAAGGGGTGGAAGATTACTCACTTTCGGCAAAAGATTAGAAAGAAGTCTCCCCCTTAAGGAGCTTGACCAGCCAGGAGTCCTTCCCGGCGATGGCGGGAGCGGGCATATTGAGGTCAGTCTCGTGCTCCTTAACCACTTTCAGCTCCCGAAGGACTTCTTCGGTCATCAACCTCCAGTTGATAGGAAAGGGGTAAAGAGCACGAGGAGAGACCTCGGGAACCCAGTTAGCGACTGCCCGAATGTGGGCGTCGAAATCCGCGAACACGGAAGCCAACGGTGGGGTCAGCAGCATCCTCGGATCAACGACGTCTGCGTTCAGCACTCCCTGAGCCCATCTGGTCGGGACATCAGACCAGTTCTTATCCACCTTCAGGAAAAAGAACTTAGGCTGCCACCCCCGCCAGCTATCCTTCGTGTCGAAGGTGAAGGTGAATTTTTTGCTCCCGGATCCCCGAGGCAGCAGGAAATAGAAGCCACCCTTCGGGACCACGTAGAGCTTGTAGTACTGCATGAAAATGATGAAGTGGGGCTCTATCCCGAACACGCCACACATGCAGAGGTAGGCGTTAAAATAGCAGTACGCGTTCGGGGGAAGCTGGTTCACAGCAATGCCATGGAATTGGCAGAACTCGCAAACCACCTTCGGGGGAGGATACCGAAGTCCGGCCTTCAGTTGGGCTCGGAAGACGGTAACCTCGTCGCCGCGGTTTGAAAAAGCAAAATGGCTAGAACGAGGCAGCCTAGTCACAGCGTAAGAGGGAAGAAAGAATTTTTTCTTCCACCTCTCTAGTTTTTCGGGGGTGGTACAGCAAGGATGGGCCAGAAGAGGTTTCCAACTCTCGGGAACAGGCATCGTAGACATGAAAAAGAGTTTGAGATGGAAAAGAAAATAGTTTCTAGAAAAAACTCAGAAGACGAGTTTGGAAAAAAACAACAGTTTTCCAGAAAAACTCAGAAAAACAGAGGAATCAGAGTACTCTAGAAATCAAAACCCACCAAAAGATTTGCCTGAGGACGCCGTCGTGAAAGTTGGTGGGAAAAGCTCTGATTAAAGAAGCTCCGCCACTGAAAGCAAGATAAAACGCAAGAACAGAGGGCAAAGCAGAGAGAGAGCAGAAAAATAGTAAGTGGGACTTATGATGGAATGGGCTATTTATAGGCCAAAGGTGGGTAGCCGAAAAGAGATCATAAGTACCCATTGGAGGCGAACCGTCGCCGTAACTGCCCGCTGCACCTGAAAAGGCGCACCCTCTGTAAATGACGCGTCTCTCTTCCAATGGCAAGAAGCCGCGTGTCAACCGCTGCGCAGAAATAGGGGACATGCCTCCCCAAACGTCCCTGGAAAATCGGGACACACCTCCTGATTGGGACACGTCGTTTGACATCCCTGAAAAGTGGAGACGCGCCGCTCAGTCTGACACGCTTGGCCATCAGACCTGCAGAAATAAAAAGCAGGCCACCTCGAGGACACCAAGAGACAGGCTATAGCTGAACAGTCCATGACTTTTGGGCAAGAGGTGTATCTTCGGTACAGGCTTTGCCTCGGAGACACCAAAGAATAGGCCAAGGCCGAACAGCCCAGACCCTCGGGCAAAAGGTGCGACCTCGAAATAGGTTATGCTTCCCAACAAGACTCCCAACGACAACCTCGGAAAGAAATGCAAACCGAAGTCTTCACCTCGGCTTTCCAGAGGGGGGCATGTGATAGCCAAAGGCTATCGCCTCAATCAGGCCAAACACCCTGCCACAGTAATGGCCAGAAGAACTGGCGCTTCCTGGGAACAGGTGGAATCATGCACCTCGGGAGATAGCCGGAGAGCTCCGAGCCTCGGCACGCCAGTAAAACTTGAGGACTCTATTCCCCCCCCAAGGTTGTGAACAGCGCGCCTTCGGAAATGTGGCACCAGACATTGCTGCCCGAACATGATATCCCCGAAGGCGGAACCCCCTGGAACTGGGAACCCCCGAACTGAGGGTATCCTTCCTGAAAAGGCTCTGTCCGAACTAGAGGACGACCTCGCCCAGGGACCTCTGGAGTACGGCAGGAGCATTTATGGAAGCATTTAAGGAAGCCTCTGACACGTCCCACCACAGACGTAAAAAGCCGCCCTGACGCGCAGACGCCATCAGAATCACATCATGGCCCGTCTCAGCACAAGGCTCGAGGCCATTTGGTTACCAACTATCTGTCCCCTACGCCCAGAAGTTCAGGAGCATCCGACCGCACACATGTCGTGATCTGAACGGGCTAGGTATTCCTATATATACAGGAAATAAATACTTGATAGGAGGTTGGTTGGCCGGAGATACAGCTCCCACACTCTGAGAAAATACCAGGCGAGACTTTTCTGCCTTTCTCTTTGAGCTAGTGACTTTCTCCTTTTTCCGGCCACCACTGACTTGGGCGTCGGAGGCTCCCGCCCCGGAAAAACACTCCGGGGGCCTCCTAACCCTGTTTACCAGCTTTTCAGGTACTCTCCTTGGGGCGATCCACCTTCCAGGCGTTCTTCCTCCTAGAAGTCTCTTCAACAGTCATCATGACTCACAACGATGAGGCCCTAGGCCATCAGCTTGAATTCCAAACTCCTGTCACAATAAAAGATGTGCAGAGACTCACCGGAAGGATAACCTCTCTTAGCAGGTTTATTTCCAAGTATGGGGACCGGTGTCAAGCATTCTTCAAAGTCCTCACTAAGGCAGCAAAAAAGGAGGGCAACCTCGAATGTGGTCATCACCCTTGGAATGAGGACTGCCAAAGGGCTTGGGAAGAACTCAAAATCTACTTAGCCCGTCTACCTACTCTTCGGCAGCCACGCGAGGGGGAACCCCTCGTGTTGTACCTAGCCGTCACAGAAAAAGCAGTAAGCTCAGTCCTGGTGAAAGAAGAAGGGTCGAAGCAATGGCCGGTTTATTATGTAAGCAAGTCCCTGCATGGCGCCGAAGTTAGGTATCCCTTGCTACAAAAAGCTATATATGCCCTGGTACTGGCAGGAAGAAGACTACGGCCATATTTTCAAGCTCACCCAATCATCGTCCGAAGTAATCTACCTCTACGGGACGTCGTGAGGAAAGTTGATCATTCGGGAAGGCTTTCCAAATGGTGTATAGGGCTTGGCGAGCACGACATTACTTATGAACCACGGAAAGCCATAAAGCCTCAAGCGCTAGCAGACTTCATTGCCAAAGTACCCATCACCGAGGACAGCCATTCGGATCCTGGCGAAGATGAGCCAGAATGGACTTTGTCTGTAGATGGAGCCTCAGGGTCTGAACAACAGGGAGCCGGGGTAATTGTCAGAGGCCCTGAAGGTCTAGAAGTAATGAAGGCCATCAAATTCAGCTTTAACGTCACCAACAATATGGCTGAATACGAAGCTCTCATAACAGGGTTGCGCCTAGCCAGAAAAATTGGTGTAAGAAACTTGAAAGCCCACACCGATTTCCAGCTGCTAGTTCGGCAAACAGTAGGGGACTATGGGGCGATGGACCCAACCTTGGCAAAATACCATGAACTGGTAGCAAAGCTTATCCGAGAGTTCGACACTGTGAGAATAAGAAATGTGCCTCACCGAGATAATGCTGAGGCAGATTGCTTGGCAAATTCGAAGACATGCACCGAGGTGCTAAACCACCCGAGCATCACAGTGCTGAGCATAGTAACTTCGGGAAAAGGCTGGAAAGATCCGATAAAAAGATATCTCGCAACCGGTGCATTCGGGAACGAAGAGGCAAAAGTACGAAGATGCTCCGGTCGTTTCTTCCTAATTGGAGAAGAATTATATTGGCAAGGATATGCAAATCCACTACAGAGGTGTGTCGACGAAGAGGATATTGAAATGATCCTCGAAGAAGTTCACGAAGGCCCTTGTGGTTCGCACATTGGAACCGACGCCTGGGCAGCAGTAATACTTCGCCAAGGATACTTTTGGCCTACCCTAAGAAAGGACGCTAGGCAGTTCATCCAGAAATGTGGTAATTGCCAAAAACACGCGAGTATCCAAAGGACACCCTCGGAATTGGTAACTTCAGCTGACTATCCCTAGCCCTTCGCAGTTTGGGGCATAGACCTCATTGGGCCACTCCCAACAGCGCCTGGAGGCGTGAAGTTCTGTGTAGTCGCAGTGGACTTTTTCTCTAAATGGGTCAAGGCAGAACCCTTGGCGACTATCTCAGCAAAAGATTTGCGGAAGTTCGTATGGAAGAACATTGTATGCAGATTTGGCATACCAAGGGTGCTAGTAGCTGATAATGGGTCCCAGTTCACAGACAAGGTGTTCCAAGAATTTATCAACAACCTCAGAATAAAAATACACTTCGCTCCAGTAGCTCACCCCCAAAGCAATGGGCAAGTAGAGGTATCTAACAGGACCATAAAAAATGGTCTGAAAAAGAGGTTAGGGGAAGCAAAAGGGAAATGGCCAGGAGAGCTCCCAAGCGTGTTATAGAGCTACCGGACAACGCCCCGAAGAGCCACAGGGGAAACACCTTTTTCACTTGTTTTCGGTAAATAGGCTATCATCCCAATTGAGATAGTACAACCATCGGTACGGGTACAAGTGTTTGACGAAAGGGGAAATGACCTCAGCCTAAGAACCAAGCTTGACCTCGTCGGTGAGCACAGGGAAATAGCCGAGTGAGAAGAAAAGCTTTTCAGCAAAGAGTGGCCGCGGCTATAAACTTGCGCGCCAGCCCAAAGGGAATAAAGAAAGGAGACCTCGTTCTCCGAAAGGTTGAATTTGGACCCCAAATACCATCGCATGGGGTACTTCGTGAAAATTGGGAAGGTCCTTATCTGGTACTTGCCGAAGTACGAAAAGGAGTTTATAAGCTCGGCGATACTGAAGGTGTAGAATTAAAAAATACATGGCATTCAGACGCTTTGAAAAAATTCTATGTTTAGGATTTTGATGGGAGTTAGAAAAATTTCTAAGTACAAAACCTTCTTAGAAAATCTTTCTGAAAGTACAAAAAGCTTCTTTTCACCAAAGCTGTCGTCGCCGAGCACGATTTATGAGAATTTATGTACAAAGGTTATCAATCTTCTCTGGAGTTGGAAATTTACTTAAAGAGAATTGCACGAGGGCGATTTCAAGCCTAATTGCCGTAATAAGCATGATTTTCCGAAGTCTCTTGAGCGAATGTGTTCGGGACAGTGGGAAATGAAAAAATCTTGCAAAAGACTTAGCAAAAAAAAATTTTTTTTAAAAAGAAAGAAGGAGTCTTTATTAACAAAGATGGCTCTGATTACAAAGCAGGAAGCTCGCCAAAAGAAGAAGTACAAAAAAGAAGAAAAGAAGGCAAAGGACCCTAACACAAGCTAAGGAATCTCGGCATCTTAAGAGCCACCAACCCCCGCGTCCTTGTCTACCACCTTCGGCGCCGGAAGAGGAAAGGGCAAGTTGAGGTGCTCGATTTTGGACCAAGACCATCGAGGCCCCTCGGGAATGTTTAGGGCCGCCAAGAAGGAGAGGTCCAGATCTGGGAACCTTTGCCAGCCATAGACCAATTGGTGGATTCAACCGCCGAGTATGGTCTTCTCAGTTTCTTCGATGACTTTAGTGGGTATCATCAAATTTGGATGAACCCCGAAGATGAAGAAAAAATTACCTTCATCACAGAAGTTGGTACCTACTGCTTAAAAACATGGGGGCTACCTATCAGAGGTTGATGAATAGTGTTCAACTCTCAGATCGGGAGGAACATGGAGGCATATGTTGATGATATGATAGTTAAGAGCAGAATGCCTAGTAATCATATCGACGACTTAGGCGAAACCTTCCAATGACTTCAGGAGTTCGGCATTCGCCTTAATCCCGAGAAGTGTGTGTTTGAAGTAAGTGCAGGTAAGTTCCTCGGGTTTATGGTTTCAGAAAGGGGAATAGATGCCAACCCCAAAAAGCTGAAAGCCCTGCTAGGCTTCTGAACACCCACAACCATTAAAGATATACAAAGGCTTACCGGAAGAATCACTTCCCTTAGTAGGTTCATTTCCAGGTACGGTGACCGATGTCGACCGTTCTCCAAGGTGCTTACCAAAGCGCCCAGAAGCAGAGGCAACTAAGGATCCAAGGAGTGTCACACCTCACACAGGCCCTGGCCTGTGAGTCCCCAACCTGTCTCACAACCCAACTAAGAACTGGGCATCTAGCCCTCGGCCTAACCAACAAAACTAACCTTAAGTCTTATTTTCTTAAGGTAATGGGCCTGGGAGGTGGCCCAGGTGGCTTTTAAACCAATCTAGTAATTACTTGCAGCGTAGGTAAAGCCCAAACCACTTTCTTGCATAACAAGCAAGGCAATAAATAATGCAACTTTCAGTGCATACATGGTGTGCAATCAAGTGTGCTACCTATATGGCAACCAAGAAGCCCACAATGTTGGTTTAGGTTTTGAAAACCACAAGATTTAATGGATGTAGCTATCGGCCAGCAATCGTATATACAATGGAGCACCACAAATCTGATGAGGTCAAGCCAACAATATCATACAAGTGCCAAACCTTGGCCCATAATTCTCATAGCACAAAACCATACACATAACCATCCATACTCATACATAACTTGGCACACAAGGTTCTCAAAATAACATCACCATCTAGGTATCCAAGACTACAAATATACACAACCAAAAGTGTAGTCTACCTAGCAAATAACATGGCCAAAATGCCAAACATCCATAAGTTGTTCATGCCAAGTTATGTACAGACCGAGACCCAAATCCTAGTGCTCAAACATCACCTTAAGGATCCCATACAAAAGCACACACTGCAACACCAAGCCCGTGGCCATATTCATGGTCATAAAGGTGAAAAGCAAAACCAGAGCTAAAGTCCAGATATCCATGCTCTCCTAGACAGTTCCCACTCTACAGCCTACAAGCTTAAACCATAAGTCTCGGCCAACTCACAATAAAACTTGCAAATAATACTAAAGTGTCAAGCCAAGCACACATTGGCACATACCTTAGCAACAAAGCAAATAAACACTAAGTGCACACACAAGGCAGCTTAGCACTACTCAGGCTGAATATCCTTGCCTGAAAAAAAAATGGAGAATGGGCAGTGAGTTTAACTCAGTAGGATTCACTTCATTATACCCAACTCTTAAAGAGTTTATTTAGTTAAGCCGAGTGAATACTCAAGGCTTAACCTCCAATTAGTTAGCTCAACCTGCAAAACAAACACAAAGACAAGAAAAGCAGGTGTATCCATATACAATAACAATAGTGGGGGTTAACATGCACAAGAAATCACCAAGGCACACAAGTACTCACACACACTTCACATTGTTGCTCTCGGCCATATAAGCCATACATGTACTCGTGTGCAAGCCTTGCACATAATCTTACCAAAAACATTCCATATGGAGCTCCCAAAATGCCAAGCAAATAGGCCACATTCACTTGCATTTTTAGTACATGTACTATAGTCAATTAGCTAATCAACATTGCAACCACATATAACCAATAAGCCCATCAAGCAACTAAGATCACATGGCAGATTTTTAACCATCACTTAGCCACCTTAACACTTGAACCATGGTATATATTACCAAGCGAACTCAAGTGCAGTGAACCCTACCTCAAGCTCTCGGTCTCCAATAAAACTTCAAGTGTCCAAGTGCCTTTCAACCTCAATGCCTACCATAATAAGGCATAATCATTAACAACATAACCCATGGATCAAATGCCATGATTTCAATGAAAAGACACTATCACCCAACACTTTGAAGCTCTCGGCCATATAAGCCAAAATACTTAAACATAAGCTGCCCATTAATCTCACATACCATGAGCCATTATAATCTCCAATAAACAACAACCATGGCATTAATGCCAAGTAACCAAGTGAAATATACCTTTTCACTCTAATTCATACTTTCGGCCAAAGCACATATTTTCACATAGTTGTACTACTCAACATACCAATTCACTAAATGAGTATCCAAACAACTAGCGAACTCATTCATGGCACAATTACCATGCAAATAGGCAACATTACAAGTAAGCACCAATTCCACCCTTTCGGCCATAGTACCCATTTCATCTACACATGTTCTTTATTCAATCCAATCCAACACATAACTACCAATGCATCATTAAGCATGGTTCATGGTGTCAACGCCCAGTAAACAAAGGTTGGAAATGAGTTACCTCCAAACTCACTTTCGGCCAAAGTACCAACTTGCACAATCTTGGTGTCCTTCGTCCAAACAACCTATCACAAGGTTAAATGATCATCAACAAGCATCACACATGGATTAATTTCCATGAATTCCAAGGAGAACACCAAGAACACATATTCAACACATTCGGCCATAGCTAGGTTTTCCACCAAGCATTTCAATTGCTTTAAATCTCCAAGCTTAGCAACAAATGAGCGTTCCAAAATCCTTGTTCATGGAAGGAAATACCATGGATTCAAGCAAAAACCAAGGTTACCTCAAGAACCCTAGCTCAATTTGCTCGGCCCTTCGCCGATTCCTCATGAACAAAGCTTGATTCCAAGCAAGCACAAGCCGAATCCACTTCTCCAAGCTTGAATCCGCCCAAAACCTCAAGAACATTGGATTTAGAAGCAAGATTGTGAAGGAACTCTCAAGGGTGCTCTCAGTTTAGCAAGGACAATGGAGCCGAAATGAAGCAAATGACTTAGGCTAGTTTCGGCCGAAAGTCATTGGCTTTAGTTAGCCAAAAATACTAAGCTCACTTCCATTTCCTTGCATGGCGCATTAAAGCCCTTAAGTTCACTTGTGCACAAGGCCGCCACTCAATTTGGTATCTACATGTACACTTAAGTCCACACATGGCTCAAATTGCCAAGCAAATAAACAACACAAGTACCAATGTGTCATAAGTACTCATGCATAACCGGCCATGTAACTAAAATAAAGACTAGTTAGTTTAACTGGTAACTAGTGAATAGTACACTAGTGGTAGACAAGATTTTGACTAGTAATCATTGTTGTCTCCTAAATTTGGGCTAGTCTTGCACTAGTCACCCATTAAACTTGCATGGCCGAAATGATCAACTTGAAGTTGATAGTTTTAATTGTACCACTCATCTACGTGTACATTTTGGTCCCCTTTCTCTGTTTTCTGCCAGCTTTCCCATAGTACATTTTCTATGTGCAATTAAGTCCTGAAAGTCTCCAGTTTTGCACATAAGTCACTATACCAGTCTCCAGAGCTTCTCTTACTTCCCTTTCTATTTTCTATCATTATTCCTTGGTTCTCCTTGGCCTAAGGCAAGCACATAGGAGGTGCCTAACAAGGAGCACCCTTGGAACCCAGAATGTCAGAAAGCTTGGGACGAGCTTAAAAGCTACCTAACCCATCTGCCAACACTACGGCAACCGCAGGAAGGAGAACCTCTCATCCTCTACCTCACCGTCACTAAAAAAGCTGTGAGTTTAGTCTTAGTGAGAGAAGAGGGTAGGAGGTAATGGCCAATATATTATGTGAACAAGTCCCTGCATGGTGCCAAGGTCAGGTAACTGTTGCTCCAAAGAGACATATATGCCTTAGTGCTCACGGGTAGAAGGCTACGGCCCTACTTTCAAGGACACCCATCATTGTCCGAAGCAACCTACCTCTATGTGACATAATGAATAAGGTAGAGCATTCGGGAAGGCTGTCAAAATGGTGTATTGAGCTCGAAGAATATGACATAACTTATGAGCTAAGAAAGGCAATAAAAGCCCAAGCATTGGCTGATTTCATCATCGAAATTCCAGGAATCAAGGATGCTGAAGCTACCTCGGAAGATCTGATAAGGATTGAACCAGAGTGGAAACTCTTTGTCGATGGAGCCTCAGGCGCCGAACACCAAGGCGCTGGAGTGGTTCTTTGAGGGCCCGAAGGCTTGGAAGCCACCAAAGCCATCAAATTTGGTTTTGATGTCACCAATAACAACGCCGAATATGAAGCCTTCATAACAGGACAAAAGCTGGTCGGGGAGGTTGGTGTAAAAAACCTTAAGGCTCACAGCAACTCGCAGCTAGTAGTCTGGCAAATGAAAGGAGATTATGCTGCAAAGGATCCAACCTTGGAAAAATACCATGACCTCGTTGAGAAACTCATTAAAGGGTTTGACTCAGTAAAAATAGAAAACATGCCTCAAAGAGATAATGCTCAAGCCGATACCTTGGCCAAATCCAAGGAACCCACCGAGGTGCTAAAACAACCTAGCACGGAGTTAATGTGCATAGCAACCTCGGAAGAAGGATGGCAAGATTCCATCAAAAATACCTGATGACCTCAGTACTCCCCGAAGACCCTGCCAAGGCCGCAAAGGTGCGAAAGCGCTCTAGGAGATACTTCCTCATCGGGGATGAACTATACAGACAAGGGTATGCAAGTCCCTTAGAGAGGTGCATAAGTGAAAAGAATGTCAGAACAGTCCTCAAAGAAGTTCACGAGGGGGCCTGCGGTTCCCACATAGGAACAGATGCCCTCGCCGGAGTGATACTTCACCAAGGTTACTTTTGGCCTACCCTAAGAAAGGATGCAAGACAATTTGTCTAAAAATGTGACAAGTCCCAAAGACACGCCAACGTCCAGAGGTTACCTTCGGAGTTAATAACCACGGCTAATTATCCTTGTCCCTTCGCGGTCTGGGGCATTGACCTTATCGGGTCGCTCCCGACTGTACCTGGAGGAGTGAAGTTCTGTGTGGTTGCAGTGGATTACTTCACTAATGGATCGAGCCAGAGCCCTTGGCAACAATTTCGGTGGAGGACATTAAAAAATTCATCTGGAAGAATATCATATGCCGATTTGGCATACCGAGGGTAATAATGGCCGATAATGGTACCCAGTTTACTGACAAGGGGTTTCAAGAATTTGTGGCTCACCTAGGCATAAAGCTACATTTCGCTCTGGTAGCTCATCCTTAGAGCAATGGACAGGTAGAGGTATCTAACAGAACCATAAAATATGGCCTGAGAAAGAGATTAAGAGAAGCAAAGGGAAAATGGCCAGGGGAACTCCCTAGTGTACTATGGAACTATCGGACAACACCCTGAAGGGCCACGGGTGAAACGCCTTTTTCGCTTGATTTGGCACAGAGGCCATTATCCCTGTTGAGGTAGTCCAGCCATCGGTTAGGGTACAAGTGTTCAACGAAGGAGGGAATGACCTTGGATTAAGAACTAAGCTTGACCTAATTGATGAACACAGAGAAGTAGCCGAGCTTAGGATAAAGGCCTTCCAGCAAAAAGTGGCTGTGACCACGAACTTACGCGATAGGAAAAAAAGAATCAAAAAGGGTGACCTCATTCTCTGAAAGGCTGAATTTGAACCCTAAAGACCGTCTGACGGAGTACTTCGAGCAAACTGGGAGGGACCTTATCTGGTCCTTGAAGAAGTTCGGAAAGGAGTCTATAAGCTCGGCAATCCCGAAGGTGGAGAACTGAAAAATACTTGACACTCAGATGCCCTAAAAAAGTTCTACACTTAGATTCTTGTCTGGAAATTGTACAATTTGAAATTTTTCTAAGTACAAAAAATTTTCTAGAAAGGTAACTCCCTCTAAGAAGTCCTGCCAAAGAAGGTACAAACAAGTACTTGTGAAAATAGCCTATTTCCTCCGAAGTTGGTTGAGTCATCTTCAATAAAGGGTCCATCGACCGAACACGGCTAAAGAAAATAATTCAAAAATTGACTAAAGGTATTCGTCCAAGTTAGCGTTCTCCTAAAGATAGTCAATAAAAAGAACAAAGAGTATTTTACCAAGGCTCCCAGATCGAAAGTGGTCAAGAGAACCATTGGAGATGAAAAATATTGCTTGGGGACTTAGCCAAATTTTAAAGAGAGAATAAATATTATTGAGAAGGCCTTATTACATGGAGGAAATTACAAGAAAAAGATTACAAAGAAAAAAGAAGAAGACAAAGTGAAGCGTTAAGACATCTAAGGGACCCCAGCATTTGGAGAAGCTCCGACCCTAGCATCCTTTGGCGCCGGAGGGGGGGCGAAGGGCAGGTTAAGGAACTCAATCTTCAACTAGGTCCATCGAGGTCCCTCGGGGATGTTTACGGCAGCCGGGAAGGAGAAGTCGAGGTCTGGATATTTGGCCAAGACTTGATGTTGAGCTAGGCAGAAGCCATCCTGGAAGCCAACCTTGGTTGCCTGGTTAGCCTTGTCCAGCTCAACCAACAAGTCTTCCACCTCGCCTTGCAGATTGGCCACCTCCTTCTCCAACTTCTTCATCTTCTTCTTCTTTTTTGTTTCCTTCTTCAGGGCCTCGACCTCAGCCTGAAGGACGGCGTTGTCGGTGAGAGCTTTCATTTGGATAACGAAATCTTCTTCCTTTTCCTTTCAATAAGCCTCATTGGAAGATATGAGCTCGACGACCTTCGCGCCGAGGTCAAACATCTTTAAGGAGAAATCCTTCAAGAGCTCCTTCTGGCCCTTCAGAAATTCTTCCCGAAGTTTGGGGACTTCCTCCTTGGCAATTCTACTCAACTCAGCGTTCTTGATGGCCGACTTGGCACAAAATACCTTGGCCTTCTCCAAACATTCTTCGGTCCAAGTTCGGACCAAAGATTGTTTTGCTACCCAAGCTCTAAAGTACCCGCTATACACCAAGGGCTGCAAAAAATAAGGAGAACAGAATACTTGGTAAAGTTGCACAAGGAAAGCTAAACACTTAGAAAAATTAGGAGAAAGAATAAAGGGTCTAAAGGAGTGTTAGTGTTGTGCCCAAAAGCCAATCATGAGATGATTGTATTTTTGCACATTGAGTCATGATATTTTGTTCAGGCATTAATCCAACAATTATGTTTGTTGTTTTGTTTCTGCATAACTTAACAAACATAATCGTAACCCTAGAATAATGATATTCTTCAACATCCCTGGTCTAATATTATTGTGTAGCAGGTTGCAATAATACATAACGACTAGCATATGTGGAGACTAATATGAGATATGTAGTCTACATATGGGTAAAAGTTGGAGAACTTGTGTACTGGACCGACCCACCATGAGAACACTACATGGATCGTTATATGAGGGTCATAAGTGATTCTCATAGTGATCATGGTATATGTAGTCCTTCGACCTAAGATAATCAAGGTTCCCTACATGTGAGTCACATATTTTGATACTTTCCTTTGTTGCTCATAAATGAGTGAACTTGAAGGAGGTCATTGGGTATGTCACATATCATACAGAGGGATTTGTATGATCAAGATGGAATTTGTCCCTCCTATGTAATAGGAGTGATATCTTCGGGCCCCTTGATAGAGTGAGACTTAGAAAATGCATGGCCATGCTCGGATGAGTTGATATATGATATCAATGTCATCAGTTTAAGTTGGTCTACTCGGTAATTAAGAAACCAAAGATTGGGCTATACGAGATTGACACATTCCATGTCTCGTGCTTAGTCTTGATATCTTGGACAAAGGGACAATGGCATATATCGGTGATGATCATAAAGGTTTAGTTGATTCACCGACAATCTTGTCACTTGGGTAGCAATGATTTGTTGCTAGACACCGCTCATTGCTTATTATCATAAATGTGATTTATGATCATTGCCAACATGGCAAGAACCTATTGGGTCGCACACATAGAGCTATTTGGATCATTAGAGTGCATGGGCTAATTATTTGGGTTATGGTTTCACTTTAATTTCATATTAGTAATGGGCCCAAGAGTTGAGCCATTATTAAGCCCGAAATTAAATCCTAATTGGATTAGGGCTTTGAAACCCATTAGGCCTGGAAGTTGAGTCTCACTATAAATACAACTTTTAAGTGAAAAATTCGTAGGTCTCCTTGCCCTAGCCTTCAGAAAGGACAGCCACACTCTTCTCTTGCAATTCCTTGGAGGACGCAAGCTAGCACTGCAAGCGCAAGAGAAACGCATCTGCCGGGACGTTGTGGAAGTGTGGTGATCCCGAGAGGCTCATGTGGATACCATAGAGAGCCTGAACATGTCAACTGTTTAGGTTTTGTGATTCGACTCTACAGTTGAGTGAGAAATCTCAACCAAAAATTAGGTATGAAATTTTTGAACACCCGGTTTACCCCGTTTCACTTGGATCCTGGATGGTTTCGGTTAAATTCCGCTATGCTGTTTGGCTCCCGAAACCCATCAAGGAGTACCTGGACAGCTTGCTCGGCCATCCTCACGGTGAGGATCTCCTCATTCGCGCACTCTTCGGCCATAGACTTGAAGGAAGCCTGGGTAAGTACTCCCCTCACCATTTGGGGAGCCATTTGCTGGTAGTCTTCAGAGAAAAAATTCATGTCCTCCATAGAAGACCAGAAAGGCTCCCTCGGGACCTTATCCTTCGGGATATGAAAGTCTCGAAGGGCCTGCTTTAGGGCATGCTCCACCATCCATGTCGAGGGTGCCAGTTCCTCTGCAAAGTCAACGCACAGTTCCATGAGGACATGGCTCCTTAGTCATATTTCAACAAGATTGAGAGCACTAAAAATTGTCTAAGGGACAAACCTGATCGCACCTCGACGATGTCATCATCAGAGTCCCGAACCTCCTCCACTTCGGCAGGGACATGTTTGCCTTTGCTCCTTCTGCGCTCTTCAAGTTCCTCAGTAGAAGGGCCCCCTGCTGAAGAGCCGAGAAGGTCTGCAGAAGTGGTGGGACTCTGGAGGATGGAGCACACGGCAAGCTCTGGTTGCAGGTCGGCCTGGACCTCGAGCTGATCCTCGGCCTCCTCAACATCTTCTAGAGGCGGGGAAAGGGGGTCCTTTTTGCCTTCTTTGCCAAAGACGGACCAGCCCCAGTCATCTTTCACCATTTCGGGGCCCCCTGCTTCATCCGTTCCCCCTTCTCAGCTTGATCGAGGAAGAGGGATTTGTAGAAAGCGGCCGACTAATCACCCATTTCTGAAAAAGTAGGAAAATATCTATGTAAGTCGAAAAGGATACTTATGCTAAAAATGGGAAAGAAACTTACTCTCAAAAATGGCTTTGTAAGAAAGCTCCCCCCGAATGAGCATCACCAGCTAGGACTTCTTCCCGTCGGCGACAGGAGCTAGCATGCCGAAGTCCGTCTTATGCTCCTTGAGCACCCCAAACTCCCGAAGGACCTCATTGGTCATGAGGTCCTACTTAATGGGGAAGGGATACAAGGAGCGCAATAGGACCTCGGCATCCCAATTGGCGACAGCCCTAATACGGCTATCGAAGTCCTCAAACCTCACTGCCAACTCAAGAGTTAGCAACATTTTAGGGTCAACGACGTCCGTCTCCAGCTTCCCTCGAGCCCACCTAGTCGGCATGCCCGACCATGCCTCCGCTACCTTCAGGAAGAAGAACTTTCTTTGCCACCTTCGCCAATTGTCTTTAGTGTCGAAAGTGAACATAAATTTTTTGCTCCCAGACCCCCGAGGCAACATGAAATAGAAGCTACCCTTCGGGACCGGATAAAGCTTGTAGTACTGCATGAAAATGATGAAGTGGGGTTCCACCTTGAAAACCCAACACATACAAAGAAAGGCGTTGAAGTAACAGTAGGAGTTGGGAGGAAGCTGATTCACAGCTATGCCATGGAATTGGCAAAAGTCACAAATCATCTTCGAAGGGGGAAACCGAAGTTCAGCCTTTAGTTGGCCACGGAAGATGGTAACCTCGTCCCTACTGTTCATAAAGCTAAAGTGACCAGGATGAGGTAGTCTGGTGGTGGCATAAAAGGGAAGAAAGAACTTGGTCATCCACTTCGCTAACTTTTTCGAAGTGGAGCAACAGGGGTGAGACATGAGAGGCTGCCAGCTCTCAGGGATGGGTTGGACAGACATAAAATGAATAGGGGAAGACATGTTTAGCAAGAGAAAGGGACTTCGGGAAAAAAGAAAGAAGCTTCGGGGACTATAAAAAACAGAAACGAAACAACCGAAAGAACTTGGGAAAAGAAACCCACCAAAATGATTGCCGAAGTCGGGATTAGAAGATGCCATCGTAGATGGTTCCTGGAAATCGCATCGCCATGAAAAGAAGGAAGAGAAGGAAAAGCTCAAAGATAGATGAGAGCAAGAGAAGGATAAGGGAGAGCAAATCAGGTGAAGGAAGGGTTTATATAGGCGAAACAGGGGTAGCCGAATCGTCACCATAACTACCTTGTGAAGGCGAATCGTCGCCATAATTACCCCTTGAAGGTGAAAAGACGTGGCTAGTGTAACCGACATGACTGCCCCCAACCATCACGTGCCACGTGTTAACCAACACGACAAACTAGGACGCACTTTTTGACACCACAAAAACCCAGGCACACCTGTTCAAACTGACACGCCTGGTTACGACACGCGATGGTCCACTGCCGCTATAGAAAAAGTATAAATAAAGAGGTTGCATACCCCGAGATCGCTAGGAGATTAACCAGAGGGCAAGTGATGATGCCTCGACTAGGAAGGCATGCCTTCGGGTGCCGAAGTATCTCCTTGAATAGTGTCCTGCTTGGAGTCCGGCAAGGTGTCCCCGGAGAGTCTAGAGCCGAAGTCTCCACTTCAATTTTTCAAGGGGGGGCATGTGATAGCCGAAGTGCTTTCACCCTTCAAATGCATAGGCCCGGGCAAAGCACCACCCTCGAAAGATTGGCTGTAGATCGCAAGGAACGCGAGCACTGACTTCAGAAAGAGAGGTGTTTGGCCCCTTTTACATCTGACCTAGACAATCCTTCATCACCATCGGAGGGGGCAGTACTGACCTCGGGAACACGGCGCATCGCCATCCTCTGTAAAATGACCACACCACCTTCGGAAAGGAGAGGCCCATCAGGTTCAGCAGGGAAGAAAGTCCCCGAACGGGACCACCCTTGGCGAAGATATTCCCAGGTTACTGGAATGATCTTGAAGGGAAGTCCTCCTGTTCTGAATAGCTCTCTTCTACCGAAGGGATCTTATGAGTACAGTAGAAACAATTAAGGAACCTCTGATACACCGTACTCGTATGTTCGCCGACACACTGTCATGCCCAACTTAGCCCCTAGCCCATTTTGGGCCCAATTACTTAATCATGCAACAAAATTTCATAGAATAGGCACTTATTCATTTCTAAATCATATGGGCATGTTCCGAGGACATTACTAGTACTAACTCATTAAGTATTTATTTAAAGGTTTATATTGCGCTCTCAGAAACAAGCTAGTACTTATGTGGAACTTGCGTGTTCATTTCAAGCTCATTATCCAACATAGCTAAGTACATGCATGGCAACCAAAACACCAGATTCAAGTTTTGAAAAAGAAACTTGTTTATGATGCATACTTCTTGCATACTCATATGTGTCTTGGTAACCCACTAATACACATAAACACTTACATGTCTTTAATTTCATTGGTTACCATTTTAGCTCGTTATAGGCATGCATTTCCTTTCTAATTCATGATTACTTAATTTTCATCTTTAAACATACACATATAAGGCCGAGACATTCATGATTCCATATTTCAACATGTGTTTAGAAAATATAATCATGCACATCTATCAACTTTTACTTCGGCCCAAAGATGAATATCAACCAAAATGTCCAAGAGTTCATATATATGCCATAAACATACTACATGGCTGAATATACTTAGAACTGAATTTAGCATGCCATTTTACTTAAGTACACATTTCCACCTTAGAGACTTTGTTCCCACAATCTAGACTCCAAGTCCTGCACATAAAACCCACACTTATTAGCTTGTTACACAAGCAACTCATAACACTTAGAATACGTAGAATATTGAGCAACTACCGCACATATGCTTAATAGCTTTACAACAGAAAGAGTATAAAATACTCTTGACTTAGTTCCTTTCAAGTACTCCTTTTCCTACATAAAGTAGAAAAGGGCGGGTGAGTAAAACTTAGTAAGGATTCTGTATGGCTCCCAGAGCCTAACATATGGCTTCCAAAGCCTAACATAGCCAAGAAAAACATGGCAACAAAAATTCCATGCTCCTGCAAAGAAAACACTAAGACAAAGAAGATACAGGTACATGCATATAACAATAATAATAATAATCTGGGGTTAGCATGCACAACCAAACATAGAAGTATACAACACATACACCACTTAACACCTTATCCCCTTGAAGGGCAGAGCAAGCATGATCCATATTTCTCATTTCTTAGGTTAACCATTTTATTAATCCATTTTAAAATCTGAGCTCTTTATGCTTGGGAATTGAGTTGGCTGACTCAATTCTTAGCCGTAAAGCTTGCACGGAGCTAGCTAGCACGGAGTTGCCTAAGCAACAAAACATAGCCCTCTATAGCCTTCTTAGGATCACATGGCATCCAATATCCATCACCCAAGGGCCCGAATGCTCAACGAGTATAAGAATCCTTACCAAAACCGTTAGCCACTTTGTTGCCCGGAAGCTTTAGAAGCTTGGCTCTTTGTTTTTCCTTGCTTGTTGTAACTAGAACTTGTATTCTAGCTTAAGATCCTACAAGGGCAGAAAGTTAGCAAGCCATATTCTTGCTTGACATAACTTGGAAACATAGGAAATACCAAGAACACTTGGTAGAACATACAATACCTCAACCAAATGAGGTACGGCCGAATCCTTCGGCTTGATTTCCTTAGAGCTCCCGCTCATTTTTTCTTGAATCCACCACTTGATTCCTTGCCTTGGAAGGCCTTAGAAACTTATGTGTATCAAGAACACAAGTTTCAAACATAAGAATGCCAAGAACAAGACTTGGCCGAAACTTTTCCCGGTTGATGACTTCCAAAAATGTCTCCTTTCTTGGATCTGTTTCTTGATTCTTGTTCGAGGTGTTCTTAAGAGTTTGTAGACTCCAAGAACACTTGGTAAAATCTCAAGAATGCTCAAGAATGATTCTTGGCCGAATTTACAAGGAAGAAGAAGTTTGGAAGAGTGTTTTAGAGTTTAAGGCAAAATTTGAGAGAGAAAATGAAAGAGTTTTAGTGAGAGATTTGTAGAGAGAGATGGAGAAGAGTTAAATGAAGTAATTAGAGTGTTTTTGGGCATGTAATGGTCGTCCATATAGAGGGGAGAGTGAGGGAAATCATGTGATTCACATGGGGTGAGTGGGAGACAAAGTGGAAGACTTTGGTGGAAGTTGGGTGAATTTGTCAAAAGTGGGGGATAAGTAGGTGGAGGAAGGAATCCTAAGTCTTGACTAAGGATGGGAAATGGATTAAAATAATAGGGGGTGAATAATGTGTTTGAAATGAGTGGGAGACAAGATTAAAACAAATGAAGACTAATTGGAAGACTTTTGGGTAAGTTTGGTAGAAAAATTCAAAAGTAGGTGAAGAAAGAATCCAAGGTGATGATTAAGGGTGGGAGGTGGATTAAAATAATGGGATTTGGAGGGACGTGACATAAAATATTGGGAAATGGAGGGGCATGGCCGGCCAAGGCATCCCAGGCCTTTAAAATGGCCTATTACCCCCTTTAGTTCTTGAACTTTCTGATTTTGGGCAATTGAGCCCAACTACTAAAAATCCGTTTGTGCAATTGAGTCTTTCAACTTTAAATTCCACCATTTTATCACTAATATTCTTGGCCTAAGCCAAGCTTAATTTCAAGAGTGTCCAACATTCACATAAATCCAATTCCTTACCTAAATAATGTCTTCCGAGCTTAACGAGCTCAATTCATTTTTTTTTATGAGAAATTTTCTAAGCCCTTTTTATCTCCATAATCCGAGAGTTAAATACTCGGGATTTTTAGGGCATTACACATGCTACCCTGAGACATGCTCTGCCATGCCGCCCTGAGACACGCTCTGCCACGCCACCCTTGTACGACCTAGGCCCCTAGCCAGACGGCCTGTGGTCGGCTAGATGCTCCCCCTCCCTCCGAAGGTACGGATCACATCTGACCGAACACATGTCACGATCTGGGCAGGTTGTATCAAACAAATTTCCACTGTTCACCTCCCTATAAATATTCGGGAAGTGCTCCAGGTAAAGGGATCCAACTCCAAGGGAAAAATCTCTCCACTCTTTACTTACTCTCCATTTCAAAATGCTAACTTCGGCGTCGGAGGCTCCTCCTCGGAAAAATACTCCGGGGACCTCCTAACGTTTATTTTTCTGAGTCTTTGCAGTCCTTCTCCCACCGGAGTTTCCTCGCCCAAGCATTCTCTCACCGGAAGTTCTTGCTCCAGGCTCACCATGTTGCATAAGGATGATGTTGAAGGGCATCACTTTGACTATTAGGACACAAGGCAGTTTGTAAAAAAATATGATAAGTGCCAGTGACACACACCCATCCAATGAGTACCTTTGGAAGTGATAACCTCGGTGGACTATCCTTACCCCTTCACTGTTTGGGGTGTTGACCTCATTGGTCCTCTCCCGACGACTCCTAGAGGAGTAAAGTTCTACGTGGTTGCAGTAGATTATTTCACCAAGTGGGTTAAGGCATAGCCTCTAGTAACAATTTTAGCAGAAGACATACAGAAGTTTGTTTCGAAGAACATTATATACAGATTTGGTGTGCTGAGAGTGATTGTAACAAATAATGGTTCCTAATTCATTGATAGAGGATTTCTGGAATTTGCAACCAACCTCGGGGTAAAACTACACTTTGCCCTAGTTGCCCATCCTCAAAGTAATGGACAAGTTGATGTGTCCAATAGAACAATAAAAGATGGTCTCAAGAAGAGGTTGAAAGAAGCCAAGGAAAAAAAGCCAAGAGAACCCTCAGGTGTACTATGGAGTTATCGAACAACTACTAGAAGAATTACCGGTGAAACACCTTTTTCACTTGTATTCGGCACAGTGGCCAATACCTGTCGAAGTCATACGACCATCGATCAGAGTACAGGTGTTCGATGAAGAAAGGAATAACCTCAGTTTAAGAACCAAATTAGATATGATTGACAAACATAAGGAGATGGCCAAACCCAAAAGGAAAGCCTTTCAGCAAAGGGTACCCATTGCTACGAACTCGTATGTCAAACTTAAAGTGATCAAGAAGGGAGACCTTATTCTCTGAAAGGTGGAACTAGAATCTTGAAGACCATCTCTTGGAATACTTTGGGCAAATTGGGAAGGACCTTATTTGGTACTCAAAGAAGTTCAACCAATAGTCTATAAACTTGGAAATGCTGAAGGAGAAGAGTTGAAAATGTTGGGTTTCGGGAGCCAAACAACGCAGTGGAATTTAACCGAAACCTTCCAGGATCCAAGTGAAACATGGTAAACCGGGTGTTCGAAAATTTCATACCTAATTTTCGGTTGAGATCTCTCACTCAACAGTAGAGTTGAATCACAAAACCTGAACAGTTGACGTGTTCAGGCTCTCTATGGTATCCATAGGAGCCTCTCGGGATCACCACGCTTCCACCACGTCCCGGCAGATGCGTTTCTCTTGCGCTCGTAGTGCTAGCTTGCGTCCTCCAAGGAATTGCAAGAGAAGAGTGCGGCTGTCCTTTTGGGAGGCTTGGGCAAGGGGACCTGCGAATTTCTCACTTAAAAGTTGTATTTATAGTGAGACTCAACTTCCAGGCCTAATGGGTTTCAAAGCCCTAATCCAATTAGGATTTAATTTCGGGCTTAATAATGGCTCAACTCCTTGGCCCATTATTAATACGAAATTAAAGTGAAACCATAACCCAAATAATTAGCCCATGCACTCTAATGATCCAAATAGCTCTATGTGTGCGACCCAATAGGCTCTTGCCATGTTGGCAATGATCATAAATCACATTTATGATCATAAGCAATGAGCAGTGTCTAGCAATACATCATTGCTACCCAAGTGACAAGATTGTCGGTGAATCGACTAAACCTTTATGATCATCACCGATATATGCCATTGTCCCTTTGTCCAAGATATCAAGACTAAGCACAAGACATGGAATGTGTCACTCTCGTATAGCCCAATCTTTGGTTTCTTGATTACCGAGTAGACCAACTTAAACTGACGACATTGATATCATATATCAACTCATCGGAGCATTGCCATGCATTTTCTAAGTCTCACTCTATCAAGGGGCCCAAAGATATCACTCCCGTTACATAGGAGGGACAAATCCCATCTTGATCATACAAATCCCTCCGCATGATATGTGACATACCCAATGACCTCCTTCAAGTTCACTCAGTTACGAGCAACAAAGGAAAGTATCAAAGTATGTGACTCACATGTAGGGAACCTTGCTGATCTTAGGTCGAAGGACTACATATACCATGATCACTATGAGAATCACTTATGACACTCATATAACAATCCATGAAGTGTTCTCATTGTGGGTCGGTCCAGTACACAAGTTCTCCAACTTGTACCCATATGTAGACTACATATCTCATATTAGTCTCCACATATGCAAGTCATTATGTATTATTGCAACCCGCTCCACAATAATACTAGACTAGGGACGTTTAAGAATATCATTATTCTAGGGTTACAATTATGTTTATTACGTTACGCAGAAACAAAACAACAAACAAAATTGCTGGATTAATGCCTCAATAAAATATCATGACTCAATGTGCAAAAATACAATCATCTCATGATTGGCCTTTTGGGCACAATACTAACAATCTCCCACTTGCACTAAAAGCCAATCATCCATGTATCTAATACCGATGGACCTAGAATGGCTATCATGCTTCTGCTGGGTAAGGGGCTTTGTCAGTGGATCAGCAATGTTGCTGTCTGTCGAAGTCCTGCATATCCTTACATCACCCCTCTCGATGATCTCCCTGATGAGATAATAGCGTCGGAGTATGTGTTTGGATCGCTGGTGAGATCGAGGTTCCTTAGCCTGTGCGATTGCTCCATTGTTGTCACAATAGAGCTCTATCGGGTCAACAATGCTTGGAACCACTCCAAGTTCAGTGATGAACTTCTTGATCCAAACTACCTCCTTCGCAGCATCAGAGGCGGCAATGTACTCAGATTCTGTTGTAGAGTCAGCTACTGTCTCTTGCTTTGAACTCTTCCAGCTCATAGCACCACCACCAATACAAAACACATAACCAGATTGTGATCTAAAATCATCCTTATCGGATTGGAAGCTTGCATCGATGTAACCCCTTACAACGAGCTGATCTTCACCTCCAAAGACCAAGAATGCATCCTTAGTCCTTCGTAAGTACTTAAGGATGTTCTTAACAGCTGTCCAGTGACTTTCACCGAGGTTCGATTGGTACCTACTCGTCATGCTCAAAGCATATGAGACATCGGGACGAGTACATATCATGGCATACATGATAGATCCAATTGCTGAGGCATATGGAATCTTACTCATGCGCTCTCTCTCCTCGGTCGTACTCAGACACTGAGATCTAGAAAGAGTGATATCATGTGACATGGGCAAGAATCCTTTCTTAGAATCTTGCATGCTAAACCTCTTTAGCACCTTGTCATTATATGTACTTTGACTTAGGCCAAGAAGCTTTCTAGATCTATCTCTATAGATCCTGATGCCTAACACATAGGTTGCTTCACCCAAGTCCTTCATAGAGAAACATTTCCCTAGCCAAGACTTCACAGACTGTAGCTCAGGAATGTCATTCCCGATGAGTAGTATGTCATCTACATACAACACCAAGAAGACAATAGCGCTCCCACTAACCTTCTTGTAGACACAAGGTTCATCTTCATTTTTGATAAAACCAAACTCTTTGATTGCATCATCAAAACGAAGATTCCAACTTCGAGAAGCTTGCTTCAGTCCATAAATGGACCTTTGCAATTTGCACACTTTATTGGCATTCCCAGGAGTGACAAAACCCTCAGGCTGTGTCATGTACACATCCTCAAGTAGCTTTCCATTTAGGAATGCAGTTTTGACATCCATTTGTCATATCTCATAATCATAGTGTGCAGCAATAGCAAACAAAATTCGGATGGATTTAAGCATAGCAACTGGTGAAAAAGTTTCATCATAGTCAATACCATGAATTTGCTTGAAACCTTTTGCGACCAATCGTCCCTTAAAGGTAATCACATTACCATCCATGTCAGTTTTCTTCATGAAAACCCATTTGCACCCTATGGGTTTTACCCCTTCAGGTGGGTCAACCAAAGTCCATACTTGGTTTTCATACATGGATTCCATCTCGGATTTCATGGCCATTAGCCACTTCTCTGAGTCAGGCCCCGACATAGCTTGTTGGTAGGTTGTGGGCTCATCTTGATCCATGGGCATCACATCACCGGTGTGAGTCACGAGAAATCCATATCTCTCGGGCTCACGCCGAATCCTACCAGTCCTACGTGGGCTTTGTGCTACAGGAACAGACTCTTGAACCACAACATCTTGTGGTGTCTGTTTAGGTTCCATTTCAGGTTCGATGTCTCCTTGTTGTTCTTGAATTTCTTCAAGTTCTACTTTCCTCCCACTAGTTCCTTTAGAGATAAAATCTTTCTCCAAAAAGACACCAGTTCGAGCAACAAACACTTTTTGCTCAGAGGGATTGTAGAAATAGTAACCCTTTGTTTCTTTGGGATACCCAACAAAAAGACATTTTTGAGATTTGGACCCTAGTTTGTTAGAGGATTGACATTTTACATAATCGTCATAGCCCCAAATCTTCATAAAAGACAAATTGGGACGCCTCCCACTCCATATCTCATATGGTGTCTTTTGAACCGATTTAGATGGAACTCGGTTTAGTGTAAAAGCGGCTGTCTCTAGAGCATGTCCCCAAAAGGAGTTTGGAAGGTCAGCTTGACTCATCATGGAGCGAACCATGTCTAACAGAGTTCAATTTCTCCTTTCAGAAACACCATTCCATTGAGGTGTACTTGGTGGAGTGAGTTGTAATATTATACCACACTCCTTCAGATAGTCAAGGAATTCTCGATCCAAGTACTCTCCACCTCGATCTGATCGAAGCACTTTGATACTCTTCCCGAGTTGATTCTCTACTTCATTCTTGAATTCTTTGAACTTTTCAAAGGATTCTGACTTGTGTCTCATAAGATACACATAGCCATATCTGCTGAAGTCATCAGTGAAAGTAATGAAGTATTGGAAACCTCCTCTAGCTTGTGTAGACATAGGGCCACATACATCACTATGTATGAGTCCTAGTAAGTCATTAGCCCTTTCACTTTGCCCTGTGAATGGGGCTTTGGTCATCTTGCCCAACAAACATGACTCACATGTCTCATATGATTCAAAATCAAATGAGTCCAAGAGTCCATCCTTATGGAGCTTGGATATGCGGGTCTCATTTATATGGCCCAAGCGACAGTGCCAGAGATAGGTTGAGTTTGAATCATTTAATCTGACCTTCTTGGTATTCACATTATAGATTGGATCTTCAGGGTCTAGAACATACAACCCATTGCTAAGTTGAGCACTACCATAAAAGATTTCATTCAAATAAATAGAACAACACTTGTCCTTTATTATAAATGAAAAACCTTTCTTGTCCAAACAAGAAACAGAAATCAAATTTCTACTAATAGTAGGCACAAAGTAGCAGTTGTCTAATTCTAAAACTAATCAACTAGGTAAAGTGAGAACATAAGTCCCTACGGCTAAGGCAGCAACCCTTGCTCCATTTCCAACACGTAGGTCCACTTCACCTCAGGCCAATCTTCTACTTCTACTTAGATCCTGCACATTTGCACAAATGTGAGATCCACATCCAGTATCCAATACCCAAGATGAGGAAGTAGAAAAGTTAGCCTCTATAACAAAAATACCTGAAGTGGAAGTCTTACTTCCCTTTTCCTTAGCAAGTTCTTCAAGATAGAGCTTACAGTTGCGCTTCCAGTGTCCAGGTTGCTTACAATGGAAGCACTCCCCTTCCTTTGCCACACCACCCTTTGGTTTCAGTGCAGCTGAAGAAGAACTAGCATTGGACTTTCCATTAGCTTTATCCTTCTTCTTGTTGGCTTTTCCTTTTCCCTTGCCCTTTTGAACCATCAAAATGGGGTTAGCCTTCTTAAGGTTTTGCTCAGCAGTTCTCAACATGTTGAGCAATTCAGGGAGGGACTTGTCAAGGTCGTTCATGTTATAGTTCATGACGAACTGACTGTAGCTTTTAGGCAATGATTGCAAGACTACATCAATAGCCAACTCTTTCTGAAGAGCAAATCCCAAATTCTCAAGATTCTCAATGTACCCAATCATCTTGAGCACATGAGGACCCACGGGACTTCCCTCAGACATCTTGCACTGAAACAATGCCTTAGAGGTCTCAAACCTCTCATGCCTAGCTTGCTCTTGAAAAAGCATTTTGAGATGTTCGATCATATCGAACGCCCCCATGTTCTCATGTTGCTTCTGAAGCTCAGATTCCATGGTAATAAGCATGAGGCATGCAACATCCAAAGCATCATCAGAATGCCTCTTGTGAGCATCCCTTTCAGCTCTTGGAGCAGTGGTAGCAGGCTCATTCGGAATAGGCTGCTCTAGGACATATGCCTTTCTCTCTTGTTTGAGGACTATCCTCAAGTTTCGGTACCATTTGAGAAAGTTGGTCCCATTCAGTTTTTCCTTCTCAAGGATCGATCGCAACGAAAGTGTTGATGTGTTTTGTGCCATGGTTATCTACAACAGTAAATATGCAGTGTAAGAGTCATGTATTTTAATTCATTTAATAAGGACTTTTATTAAATGATACTCCCACTATTTTCCTCAAAATAATAACCCTCGATATTATTTCGGAACACCTCGGCACTAAGGTATTCTAGTGGGCGAAGATCCATATTTGACCACAACCTGAGTCAGCTTTGGCTTTTCTCTCAAGTTACAGGTATGTAGGTAGGCAACTCCTTGCCAATTGCATCTTATGCAACTCTTGGATAGTTGGGTGAACAACACTTGTCCAAGCTCATCTCATGAACTTAAGCCCAACTCTATGCCTCTAAGTCCCTAATCCTATTAGGATGACTTAGTTAAATCAAACCCAAAGTTAGCAGTTTGGATATCACTATTATCCCATCGCACCTTACCAAGATGGACATAGGTGCTTTACTTTGGCAAACCCACCTAATGTTGATCAAAGTCTTGACGAGTGCCAACATTTGGAAGGCATCACATTTAATGACTTAATATTTGTTTGAGGGATTTTATCTTTTGATCTTACCAATTTGTTATCTCCGGTTGTTTTATACATGCATCACATACAAATATAAAACATGCATCTCATGCTTACAAGAAATAAACGTGACATGGTTATAGCCCAAACTATGCGATATTCTCAAGCCAATGAGAATATCATAAAAGCCTAAGAAAAGAAAAGAGTCTTCACAAGCTCCTTCTCTTCCTTTCTTGGCTGCCCTTTTGTTGTCACCTCCTTGGACATACCTCCTTGCATGATCCTTGGACATACCACCTTGGATGAGCCCATAATGCACCATTACATCAATAATAGAAACCTCGAGTTATATTCGAGGGGAGTAAGGTGAGAAGAGAATGTACAATTAGAGTGATAAGAAAAGGCACGACTCGCAGGTCGTATTTACAAGTACAACCAATCAAGGGCTATAACCATGCACCAAGCTTCAAACACCAATCAGCATATCATGTCAAATCTCATTCAACAAAGATGCATGCCAATTTTCGCGTGTTGATTAACCAGGTTTTATTTATGTGGCGCTTCGCATACGGCGGTCCCGCTGGCCGGTCAGCGGGCGGTGGTTCCGCTGACCGGTGAACGGACAGGGTCAAGGGGAGCCGCCCTTGCGGGGGGCAGTGCCCCCCGGCGCAAAAAATTGTCTTACAATTGCTTAGCCCGAAATCTTCTATTTCGAGAAAGTAGGCACCCGAGACTCCTCCATTCGAGCCACCAAAAATACCTTACTTTCGGTGCCCGAACAGGCCGAATCCGAACAAAGCTAGGGTTTTTGCAACTATTGCAAGAATCCTAATCCATATAGGTATCTCATACCTATCAATTTCAGGTTAATCTCATTAACCAATTTGTGTCGTTTCTTCATATATCTCATATGTTCATTACGAATTCCGATTTCATGCATCATGAATCAATCTAATTAATCATGGCCGAAAACCAATCGAACACATAGCATCATGCGATTCAACACTCAATCCCGATTTAGGGTTTCACCAGTAGCTCTGATACCACTGTTGGGTTTCGGGAGCCAAACAGCGCAGCGGAATTTAACCGAAACCTTCCAGGATCCAAGTGAAACATGGTAAACCGGGTGTTCGAAAATTTCATACCTAATTTTCGGTTGAGATCTCTCACTCAACTGTAGAGTCGAATCACAAAACCTGAACAGTTGACGTGTTCAGGCTCTCTATGGTATCCACAGGAGCCTCTCGGGATCACAACACTTCCACCACGTCCCGGCAGATGCGTTTCTCTTGCGCTCACAGTGCTAGCTTGCGTCCTTCAAGGAATTGCAAGAGAAGAGTGCGGTTGTCCTTTTGGGAGGCTAGGGCAAGGAGACCTGCGAATTTCTCACTTAAAAGTTGTATTTATAGTGAGACTCAACTTCCAGGCCTAATGGGTTTCAAAGCCCTAATCCAATTAGGATTTAATTTCGGGCTTAATAATGGCTCAACTCCTTGGCCCATTATTAATACGAAATTAAAGTGAAACCATAACCCAAATAATTAGCCCATGCACTCTAATGATCCAAATAGCTCTATGTGTGCGACCCAATAGGCTCTTGCCATGTTGGCAATGATCATAAATCACATTTATGATCATAAGCAATGAGCGGTGTCTAGCAACACATCATTGCTACCCAAGTGACAAGATTGTTGGTGAATCGACTAAACCTTTATGATCATCACCGATATATGCCATTGTCCCTTTGTCCAAGATATCAAGACTAAGCACAAGACATGGAATGTGTCACTCTCGTATAGCCCAATCTTTGGTTTCTTGATTACCGAGTAGACCAACTTAAACTGACGACATTGATATCATATATCAACTCATCGGAGCATTGCCATGCATTTTCTAAGTCTCACTCTATCAAGGGGCCCAGAGATATCACTCCCGTTACATATGAAGGACAAATCCCATCTTGATCATACAAATCCCTCCGCATGATATGTGACATACCCAATGACCTCCTTCAAGTTCACTCAGTTACGAGCAACAAAGGAAAGTATCAAAGTATGTGACTCACATGTAGGGAACCTTACTGATCTTAGGTCGAAGGACTACATATACCATGATCACTATGAGAATCACTTATGACACTCATATAACGATCCATGAAGTGTTCTCATTGTGGGTCGGTCCAGTACACAAGTTCTCCAACTTGTACCCATATGTAGACTACATATCTCATATTAGTCTCCACATATGCTAGTCATTATGTATTATTGCAACCCGCTCCACAATAATACTAGACTAGGGACGTTTAAGAATATCATTATTCTAGGGTTACAATTATGTTTATTACGTTACGCAGAAACAAAACAACAAACAAAATTGCTGGATTAATGCCTCAATAAAATATCATGACTCAATGTGCAAAAATACAATCATCTCATGATTGGCCTTTTGGCCACAATGCTAACAGAAAAATACATGGCATTCAGACTCTTTGAAAAAATTCTACACTTACAAATTTCTGAGGAATGAGCCTTATTATGAGAAGCCTCCACAAAAAAGTCAACCGAATGTGGTGATCTCCTAAGTTGCCTAAAGTGTTAGGAATGAACCTTTACCGAAAAAGGTTAACTGAATATGGTTGATTCCAAAAGTACCTAAGTAATCTTGTACAAGCTTTACCAAAGGAGGTTATCCAAATGTGGTTGACTCCAAAAGTACTTAAGTGATCTTGTACAAGCTTTACCGAAGGAGGTTAACCAAATATGGTTGATTCCAAAAATACCTACGTGTTCTTGTACATAGCAAGTTTCCCAAAAACATTGCTTGAATTCTATTCTAAATCACTTAGGAAAATACTCATAACTCTCCAAAAAGAAAAGGCTAAGGTTTTGAATCCTTGATAGTATTTTTGTCAAGGATAGTACATGACCGAATCTGTTGGGCATCATTGAACCGAAGGTTGTAAGTTAGCCAAACGTCAGTTAATCAACCAAAAATTTTGTGGGCAAGCAATGCTTGCCAAAGATGGTAGTAGTCATGGAGTTAGCTAAAATTTTGAGAAATGAGGACAATTCCATTAGAGAGTGCAAAGTATAATAAAAAAAACTACTACAAAAACAGAGCCCTAAGGGTTATTTTTCCCATCTATGGGCTCTTCCACATCAGCATCCTTGTCATCGTCCTCATCATCATCATCATCTTCAGCTAAAAAAGGATGCCCAGGAAGGTTGAGGAACTCCATCTTTGACCACAGTGAGGATGGCCTTTTGGATATATCGAGAGCTCTTAGGAAGGAGACATTGAGGTTGGGAAACTGTAAGAGCATCTGATGGCGAGAAAGGCAGAAACCATCTTGAAATGAGGACTTCGCCACCTCCTCTACCTTGGCCTTCTCAGTTTTCAGATGCTCGACCTCCTTCTTCAGCGCCTCCATCTCCTTCTCTATCTTCTTCTTATTTTTCTTTTGCTTCTTCAGCTGATCAATTTTAGCAAGAAGAACAGCATTGATTTCCAATGCCTTGCTGAAATCAACTATGGCTTCGTCCCTTTCTTTCTAAAGAACCTCAATTGCCAGACTCAGTTCCACCACCTTCGCACTGAGGTTGGATATTTTTTAGGAGCACTCATCAAGGGGCCCCCTTTAGCTCTCCAGCACTTCCTAGCAAAGCTTGGCCAAGTCCTCATTGGCGATCTTGTTAAGCTCCCTATATTTCATGCAAGAGCTCATGAACATCTCCTTGGCCTTGGCCTAGTTCTCCTCTGACTGACTTCAAATGGAAGGTGATGCCCGGTAGCATCTTCATCAGGTGACATTATGACTTTGGGAGGGACTTCCTCTGAGGGAGGACATCTGGAGCAAAGGTTTCCCAGAGGAGTGTGCTTGAAATGCTCAGAAGAAAGGAGGTCAGGAGGTCCCCGGAGTGTTTTTCCGGGGAGGAGCCTCTAATGCCCAAGTCAGTGTTCCGAGGGGAGATAAAGGAAGAGCACTAAGAGGCTAGGTGGTCTTGCTTGTTCGTGTTTTCTCAGGGAGAGGGGGTCGGGATCCTTTGCCAGGCCTTGTTTCCCGATATTTATAGTGGTGCTCAGCCCGTTCAGATCACGACACGTGTTCGTTCGGATGCGATCTGTACTTCCAAGCGTAGGGGACAGGTAGCCGTTTGTAGGCTCCTCGAGTCTGGGACAGAGACAGGTTTTGACAAGACTTGGACAGCGTCGGCGCGTCAGACCGCTCTTCGAGGCAGCGTGTAGCGCATGTGGGTGACATGTCAGAGGCACCTTAAATGCCCATGCCGTACTTCCGAGGTTCTCTAGCGAGGTCGTCCTTCAATACGGACGCCCTTCTTCGGGAATTACGCCTATAGTTTGGGGAGTTCCCTGGTTCGGGGGTTCCGCCTTCGGGGAGATTCTCTCCTGCTTGAAATAGTTGGTTCTTCATCTCTGAAGGCAATCCGTTTGGTCCCCCGAGGGAGCTGGTAGCATCCTTGGAATTCCTGACGTTCTAGCCGAAGTCTAGTGTTCAGGGTGTTTGACTTTGCTCCATCCGAGGTCCGTGATATCGCCTCTTTCAGGTAACGCCAGGTTTCCTGACCATACTATTGGCAGGATGTATGTACTAAGAAAGGCGATAGCCCTTCGACTATCAGAAGGCTACTTGGTCACCCAAGCCCGAAGGTAGCCCCCGTACACTAATAGCTACAAGGAAAAAAAAACCTGATGTGAGTTGTAGGCAACTTACAAACCCAAATTTCTCTAAGTACTTAGGAACTAAGGTTTACCTGAGTAGCATGCTTGAAAATCCGAGCAGCAAGGATCTCCTCGTTCATGCAATCCTAGGTCCTAAAAAGTGGCATTCATAATAATGCCCCTCGCCATCTGAGGAAACATTTTCTGGCAATGCTTTGAAAACAAGTCCATGTCTTCGATAAAAGTCCAAAAAGGTTCCCTCAGCACTTTATCCTTCAGGATCCTAGAATCCCAAATAGCCATCTTCAGAATGTGGTCCATCATCCACTTCGACTGAGCTTGTTCCTCTACAAAATCACGCCAAAGTTCCTTTATCACATCGTCTCTTAGCCATTCATCTACAAAATCTAAAATGCCAAAAACACAGAAATTCATTGATGAATGACTAAGAGACAACCCTGGTGGAATTTTGGTATCTTCCCTGTCAGAATCACTGATGTGAAGCACCTTAACAAAGATCTCTTTACCCTTCCTTCTTTGACACTCTTCAGCCTCCTCAGCCGAAACCACCCCCAGCAAGTCCCCATGGTACCTACAGCAGCATCGGGGCTCAAGGGAATGGATAAGATTGCCCCCTCTGATGAACGATCTACACCTTTAGTGAAGTAATCCAAACCTACAGTCTGGTCTTTAGGGGGAGGAAGGATAGAGTCCTCCTTCATTTTCTTCATCTTCGGTGCCCCCGAAGACTACCCAGTTGGTCACTTCTTTCTTTTGGGGGTTTTCTTCTTGTACTCCCCTTTCTGGGCTTGGCTAAGGAACATGCTGTAATGCCCAGAAAATCCTAAATGATTAAGTCCCGGGTCAAGTGGATTAAGGACATAAAAATTTTCATAATTTGGAAATTAAGCTCAATTAAATTGAGGAGACATTGAATTAAATGAGGAATGGGCATAAATAAGTGTTGGGAACTCTTGAAAATAAACTTGGCTTAGGCCATGAGAATTAGTGGTGAAAATGGTGGAATTTGAAGTTAAGCGACTCAATTGGATAAATTGACAAAATTGCAGGGCTAAAGGGGGAATTAGCCCAATTTGCATGGCAATTTGTGCCATGGCTGGCCATCCCCCCCAAATCCCATTAAATAATTAGCTCACTCACCCTCCACTAACAATTAAATAATACTCCCACTCACGTATGTCTCCCACTTCGAATTCTTTATTCCCCCACTATCCTATTCTTTAATGGCTCCACTAATTTTGTCCCCCACTCACATTTGTTTAATGCTCCACTAGACTCCACTAACTATCCCACTCACCCCTCAATAGCCGGCCACACTTCACTCCTCCATTTCAAACACTTCACTTAACTCATCTCACCACACAAGATGCTCTCAAACTCTCTTCTTTCTCCAAGTTTCAGCCATGGTTACTTCTCCAAGCTCCCAATTTCTTCTTCCTCTAGCCCTCGGCCTTGATAGAAAACCCACAGCCATACACATTCAACCCAGTTTTCTAGGAATTCTCAAGCTCCTAAAGACATCCAAAGCAAGAATTAAGTCAGTTATCAACGAAAACTCACATGAAAGTTTCGGCCATATGGAGTTGTTAGTGTTCTTGAGCTCAACTCAAAGAGTTCAAGGCATGCATGGTATTTTCAAGCTATAGGAAGCAAGAAAATCAAGAAGAATATCAAGAAGGATGAAGCTCATTTTCGGCCATTACCTCTTTAAGATGGGTTGTAAGTGAAACCAAGTTTCCTTGGTATTTGATGATTTTTTTTAGCTAGATTATTATTTACTAATGCTTTGGCCATCTTTGGATTTCTTCTAGAAAAGCAAGTTTAGCTCTCTTGAAGTTTCGGCCAAAGCTCATCCTTAGAATTTTATGGAGATACCAAGTGTTCTTCGTGATTTTGGAGCCATGCGAAGAAAAGACCAACAAAGGTTCCATGCATGGAGGAAAGGTTCGGCCATGAGTGTCCATGGCAAAATAAAGCTCTATTCCAAGTGTTCTTGGTACATTGGAGCTTATATGGTCATCCTAAGCAAGAAAACAAGCAAAGGATGCGAGGAAGACAAGGATGAATTTTTGGCCAAGTTTGTATCTTGGCATGCATGAGCTTAGACCAAGTGTCCTTGGTGTTAAAGAATTTTTTATGAATGTACAAGGCAATAGTAAAAACTTGGATGTAAAAAGGAGAAATTTTGTAAGCTAAGAAAAGCAATAAAGGTTCGGCCATGTTGTGATTGCTGTGATTGTGTATGTTAACCAAGTGTACTTTGTATTAATGGGTTCGTAGAGGTATATGGAACTAAGATAAGAAAAGAGAATGAAAAGCAACATTCGGCCATAGTGCTACTTAGGTGGTTGTGTGTGCAAACCAAGTGTTCTTGGTGTTTATGTGTTCCTAGTGAAATATGGAACTAAAATGAGGAAGAAGAAAAAAATAACAAATTCGACCAAGAGTTGTTCTTGAAATCCTTAAGTGAAAACCAAGTGTCCTTGGTATATGTGAGCTTCTAAGTACATGTAAGCTTGAAAATCAAGTGGAGCTTGAGAGAAAAGTTAAGGCTAATATTCGGCCATGATCATTACAGAGAGGTTTCATGAGCTAAAATACTTGTGCATAGTGTTCCTAAACTCCTACATTGACTTGAGACTTGGACGAAGAGTAATACCCAAGAAGGTTAAGTTTGGGCCTTACCTCCTTAAATTGAGGACCATTAAGGAAAAGACAAGTTCTAACAAACAACAAAGCAAGGAAAAGGCAAAGGCATGAGCAAAGGTTACTAAGATTATGGTAAGGATTCCTATACTCACTTATTGCATGCTGTGTTTCCATGACCTTGTTTATGAGTATTAGTGCCCCTATGTGATGGTCAAAGAACCGTGTGAGCCTAGGTGTGCATGCAGGGCTAAGTTGTTTAGTTGCTTCGGCAATTCTGTGTGAGGATTTCTTATACTCACTTTGTGAGTATTCGGGCACATAGTGCATAGTGGGCTAAGTATTGTTGCTTCAGAAACTATGGTTACTCATGTGATAGCCGAAGTGCTATCGCCCCGAACACCTAAGGACCCTGGAAAGAAGGGAGCCAAACACCTGAGGTACGCGACCTCGGTAGCCCGCCAATACCAACCTCGGGAAACTACCGTATCACCTCCATCGGGAGGGCGACCGAACTAGCTTTGAGGAGAAGTGCCAGCCACCTTCTGCAGGTGAAAGCCCCTTGAAGGGACCAACCTCGGCGCCCGTAAATACCCTGAAGTACCGGTGTGACCCCGGGAGAAGGCCCTTCACTGCAAAGGGAGACATCAACTAAGGGGACCTTGGAGGTACGGTAGGAGCCATCAAGGAATCTCTAACATTTCAGCCCAAACACCCTGCACGCCGCCCTCATATGCACTCTGGCGTGCCGCCCCTACCTACGTTCTGTCATGTAGGGCTACGCCTGACGCAGCTTGTGGCCTGAGGAGCCTGCAGGTGGCTAGGGGACCCCACGCCAAAAAATACATATACCATCCGTCTGTACACGTGTTACGATCTGAAGGGTTCGCCACCTCCTATATATGCCGGGGGAATGGTCTCAGATAGAGGGGGATCTCTCTCCTCTCTCCACCAAAATACTCTGAGGCAAGGGGCTTCCCCCTCCTATCCTTAGCCCTCAAAAAAGAACACGACAAGCAAGAACCCCTTATGCTTACTACTCTTTCTCCACCTCTGCTAATCACTGACTTGGGCGTCAGAGGCTCCTCCCTGGAAAAAGACTACGGGGACCTCCTAACCCCTATTTTTCGAGTGTTTCAGGCAGGCCCTCCTACCATGAGACAAAGACGCTGCTGGCTATTCTAGGTGACCCACACAGAGCACCCTCTCCCTGGGTTCATTTGCACCCCTGGAAGTCCCTGCTACAGTCTCCTCGGTACACGCACAGTGGAGATCCTAATGGCCCCCATCGCCATCATTTGGTGCCGTCTATGGGAAACCCCTCCCAGGCCGTTGTTGTTGAAAACTCAGCGTTCTAAGGACCAAGGACTTTCGAGGTCCCCGTCCGCGCCAGAGGACAAACCAGCGACCAAACCACCATGGCAGGCACTTCGTACCTGAGGGTGAATGTCCTCTAACTATTACCATGGCCTTCCTACGTGAATTCCCATGCTCTATCATGCTCGAAGAGACTCAGCAGTTAGACCAAAGATGGCCGTAGCTAAATTCGGGCCCAGGGTCCTCTTCATCAGTACCTTGTCGGAGAAGAGTCCCGTGTCAACTCACAGGAGTATGGGAAGCAGAGATCAATGAGATGAGTCCTCGGTGGGAAACATACCTCTCAGGATGCGACCTGTGGGAGAAACAGGGTTAGAATAACTTAGACTTCCCTGCCAAAGGAGTTCCGCACCTAAAGAAAAGTCGCCATCTCCTTGGCAACAAAGTCGGGTGCCCTTTGCTGCAAAAAGCTATCTACGCCCTGGTGCCAGCAAGCAGGAGATTACGTCCGGGCTTTCAAATCTACCCCGGCCCTAGCAGACTTTATTTCTAAAAATACCAAAGTGGCCAAAGGAGGGCAATCTGACTTTGGCATAACAAAGCCAAAGTGGACCTTATTTGGTAGAAGGGGTCTATTGCCCTGGGCATTAAAAATCTGGGATAGTCATTCCAGAAGGCCTGAAAATTAGGAAATCCATTAAATGTGGATTTAACGCCACCAAAAAGATAGAGCTCTCATAGCAGGGTTATGCCTAGCTAGAGAGGTTGGCGTGGGAAATCTAGAGGCCCACAGGCACCCCCAGTTACTAGCACGGCAGATGGCAGGGGACTATAGCACAAAGGGTCCAACTTCGGCAAAAATACTATAATGATGTAGCAAAGCTCATCCGAAAGTGCGATGCAGTGCGTGTTGAAAACACACCTCTCTGAGACAATGCCGAAGAAGCAGACAGTCAAAAACGGTGAGCCATTCGAGCATGGCAATACTAAATATAGTAACTCCGGAGAAAGGGAGGAAAGATCCTCCAAAGAGGAATCTCACAACCGAAGAGTCTCCACAAAAATCCTCATGAAGCAGTAAAAGGTGCGAAGACATTCCAAACGACATTTCCTAATTAAGGAGAAATTATACCGGCAAAGGTACGCAAGTCCGTTAGAGAAAGGTATCGGCAAAAAAGGGTGCAAGATAGTTCGACTAGGAAGCGTGAAAATTGCCAAAGACACGCCTGTGTTAGTGTTGTGCCCAAAAGCCAATCATGAGATGATTGTATTCTTGCACATTGAGTCATGATATTTTATTAAGGCATTAATCCAGCAATTATGTTTGTTGTTTTGTTCCTGCGTAACTTAACAAACATAATTGTAACCCTAGAATAATGATATTCTTAAAAGTCCCTGGTCTAGTATTATTGTGGAGTGGGTTGCAATAATACATAACGACTAGCATATGTGGAGACTAATATGAGATATGTAGTCTACATATGGGCACAAGTTGGAGAACTTGTGTACTGGACCGACCCACCATGAGAACACTACATGGATCGTTATATGAGTGTCATAAGTGATTCCCATAGTGATCAGGGTATATGTAGTCCTTCGACCTAAGATCATCAAGGTTCCCTACATGTGAGTCACATACTTTGATACTTTCCTTTGTTGTTCGTAACTGAGTGAACTTGAAGGAGGTCATTGGGTATGTCACATATCATGCGGAGGGATTTGTATGATCAAGATGGGATTTGTCCCTCCTATGTAACGGGAGCGATATCTTCGGGCCCCTTGATAGAGTGAGACTTAGAAAATGCATGGCCATGCTCGGATGAGTTGATATGCGATATCAATGTCATCAGTTTAAGTTAGTCTACTCGGTAATCAAGAAACCAAAGATTGGGCTATATGAGAGTGACACATTCCATGTCTCGTGCTTAGTCTTGATATCTTGGACAAAGGGACAATGGCATATATCGGTGATGATCATAAAGGTATAGTCGAATCATCAACAATCTTGTCACTTGGGTAGCAATGATGTGTTGCTAGACACCGCTCATTGCTTATGATCATAAATGTGATTTATGATCATTGCCAACGTGATAAGAGCCTATTGGGTCGCACACATAGAGCAATTTGGATCATAGAGTGCATGGGCTAATTATTTGGGTTATGGTTTCACTTTAATTTCGTATTAATAATGGGCCCAAGAGTTGAGCCATTATTAAGCCAGAAATTAAATCCTAATTGGATTAGGGCTTTGAAACCCATTAGGCCTGGAAGTTGAGTCTCACTATAAATACAACTTTTAAGTGAGAAATTCGCAGGTCTCCTTGCCCTAGCCACCAAAAGGGACAGCCGCACTCTTCTCTTGCAATTCCTTGGAGGACGCAAGCTAGCACTGCGAGCGCAAGAGAAACGCATCTGCCGGGACGTGGTGGAAGCGTGGTGATCCCGAGAGGCTCGTGTGGATACCATAGAGAGCTTGAACACGTCAACTGTTCAGGTTTTGTGATTCGAGTCTACAGTTGAGTGAGAGATCTCAACCGAAAATTAGGTATGAAAATTTTCGAACACCCGGTTTACCCCGTTTCACTTGGATCCTGGAGGGTTTCGGTTAAATTCCGCTGCGCTGTTTGGCTCCCGAAACCCAACAGTGGTATCAGAGCTACTGGTGAAACCCTAAATCGGGATTGAGGGTTGAATCGCATGATGCTATGTGTTCGATTGGTTTTCTGCCATGATTAATTAGATTGATTCATGATGCATGAAACCGAAATTCGTAATGAACATATGAGATATATGAAGAAATGACACAAATTGGTTAATGAGATTAACCTGAAATTGATAGGTATGAGATACCTATATGGATTAGGATTCTTGCAATAGTTGCAAAAACCCTAGGTTTGTTCGGATTCGGCCTGTTCGGGCACCGAAAGTAAGGTATTTTTGGTGGCTCGAATGGAGGAGTCTCGGGTGCCTACTTTCTCGAAATAGAAGATTTCGGGCTAAGCAATTGTAAGACAATTTTTTGCGCCGGGGGGCGCTGCCCCCCGCAAGGGCGGCTCCCCTTGACCCTGTCCACTGACCGGTCAGCAGAACCACCGCCCGCTGACTGGCCAGCGGGACCGCCGTATGCGAAGCGCCACATAAACAAAAACTGGTTAATCAACGCGCGAAAATTGGCATGCATCTTTGTTGAATGAGATTTAACATGATATGCTGATTGGTGTTTGAAGCATGGTGCATGGTTATAGCCCTTGATTGGTTGTACTTGTAAATACGGCCTGCGAGTCGTGCCTTTTCTTATCACTCTCATTGTACATTCTCTTCTCACCTTACTCCCCTCGAATGTAACTCGAGGTTTCTATTATTGATGTAATGGTGCATTATGGGATCATGCAAGGAGGTATGTCTAAGGAGGTGACAACGAAAGGGCAGCCAAGAAAGGAAGAGAAGGAGCTTGTGAAAACTCTTTTCTTTTCTTAGGCTTTTATGATATTCTCATTGGCTTGAGAATATCGCATAGTTTGGGCTATAACCATGTCACGTTTATTTCTTGTAAGCATGAGATGCATGTTTTATATTTGTATGTGATGCATGTATAAAACAACCGGAGATAACAAATTGGTGAGATCAAAAGATAAAATCCCTCAAACAAATATTAAGTCATTAAATGTGATGCCTTCCAAATGTTGGCACTCGTCAAGACTTTGATCAACATTAGGTGGGTTTGCCAAAGCAAAGCACCTATGTTCATCTTGGTAAGGCGCGATGGGATAATAGTGATATCCAAACTGCTAACTTTGGGTTCGACTTAACTAAGTCATCCTAATAAGATTAGGGACTTAGAGGCATAGAGTTGGGCTTAAGTTCATGAGATGAGGTTGGACAAGTGTTGTTCACCCAACTATCCAAGAGTTGCATAAGATGCAATTGGCAAGGAGTTGCCTACCTAAATAGTTGTAACTTGAGAGAAAAGCCAAAGCTGACTCAGGTTGTGGTCAAATATGGATCTTGGCCCACTAGAATACCTTAGCGCCGAGGTGTTCCGAAATAATATCGAGGGTTATTATTTTGAGGAAAATAGTGGGAGTATCATTTAATAAAAGTCCTTATTAAATGAATTAAAATACATGACTCTTACACTGCATATTTACTGTTGTAGATAACCATGGCACAAAACACATCGACACTTTCGTTGCGATCGATCCTTGAGAAGGAAAAACTTAATGGGACCAACCTTCTCAAATGGTACCGAAACTTGAGGATAGTCCTCAAACAAGAGAGAAAGGCTTATGTCCTAGAGCAGCCCATTCCGAATGAGCCTGCTGCCACTGCTCCAAGAGCTGAAAGGGATGCTCACAAGAGGCATTCTGATGATGCTTTGGATGTTGCATGCCTCATGCTTATTACCATGGAATCTGAGCTTCAGAAGCAACATGAGAACATGGGGGCGTTCGATATGATCGAACATCTCAAAATGCTTTTCCAAGAGCAAGCTAGGCATGAGAGGTTTGAGACCTCTAAGGCATTGTTTCAGTGCAAGATGTCTGAGGGAAGTCCCGTGGGTCCTCATGTGCTCAAGATGATTGGGTATTGCTTGTGTGATTGTGTGTATTGCTTGTGTGCTAAGTTAGTGCACATTTTGACAAGGTATGTGCCAAAACCGAAAGCTTGGCTTATGAGTACAATGTGCAAGTTTTATGGTTATTGCTTAAACTTATGTGGTTGAGTTTTGCATGCTTTGTGTAGAGTTGTGGGACAAGCCTAGGAACTATGGATGTGTGTTCATGGGAATTAGTATGGTGGTTTGCTTTCATGACCATGAATTTGGTTATAAGACTTTTCCTTCAAAGCTTGATCTTGTATTGCACCTTTAAGGTGGCTCTCGGGTATTATAGGTAGCATGGGCATGTAAAGTATAACTTGCGACCTTTTGGATTATGAGTACTCTTGGTCTTGTTCCAAGTGATTAGTACTAGTATAGAGGCCATTTTGTGTATATATAGCCTTGGTTGAACTATGGACTTGTGTATATTTCATGAATGGATGAATGACAAGTTATGCTTCGTTTATTTGTTCTAGGAAATGTCCTTATTGAGTAAAACCTCTTATGTTCTTTGCTAGGCCGAATGTACATGACATGAAAAACATGTTTTAAACATTTACAGATGTGGCCTTCTTTGTTGACACGCATTAGAATGCCACACTTGATGAGCACGTAACCTAGACACTTAAAGTTAAAAAGTGTTCATGCCTTGCCTTGTGTTGCAAGTTACTTATGAGCCTTGCCTTGTGCTGCAAATAAAGTATATAGAGTTAACTAGTAAGCCTCCTGGGGCACCTCCCAGGCCGTAACCTTAAGAAAATAAGACGTAAGCTACAAGTTTGAAAGTTGGCTGAGACCTATGTATACTCATAACATACATAATTGCAAGAATCAAGTAACTTTCTTAGTAGCTTAATTGAGTAGCACCGTATGTGCATAGGCTGGGGCCTGTGTGGGGTGTGACAAGCTTTGTTGGTATTAGAGCTCTAGTTGCAGTGTCTGATTAAGTATAGTGTTTTACCTAGACTTGTTCCCATATAGGTTTATATAAGACTTGTACTTATTGATTACATGTGAATTGATGCATCTTGAGTGCAAGATGAGAACCCGAGGTAGGGAAAGAGAATCCGTTGAGTAGAAAGAAAGTAGGGCAGTCCATCCTAGAGATGGCATGCATACAGGTGTGCCTGAAAGGCAACCAAAGGCCACAGAGCCCAGTTTGGCCAAAGAGCCAAATACCAGGTTAGATGTACCTGGACCAAGTAGAGGTAGATAGGATAGAATGGAACAGATGATGGAAACACCACAAGCCATTGTGGTACAGCTTGTGGTGGGAATGAAAGCCTTGGCTAGAGGCCAAGCCCAGTCATAGGAAAGCCCAGAGCAAGTAAGAGTAGTGGAAAATTTTGAGGGTGAATGACACCGCCGTCCCTGGCTCCTGCCCAGGACACCTGTGAGAACTTGGTCTCATGGCAGATTGCAGTTGGTACTCAGTGATATGTACGCGGATTAAATCCATGTCACTAGTTGATTATCCTAGAATATGCAATATGCATGCTCTTTATGCTTTGACGGGTTATTTAAAACCATAAAATGTTAATGTTGCCACAATTTTTCATATAAAACAAGTAGAGCAGTCAAAGCATACAAATCAACCTTTATATGAGTTAACTACACATAGCAACATGCGTGAGCATTCATACATATAGTAGCTAATGCCACCGCCCAGAAAGCAATCCTCGAGTCCATGACTCTTAATTTCATAACTAAGGAGGCAACTAGAGTACTATGTACAGATACAAAATCCTCTACTGATATCTTCTCATACTAACTCCCACCATGGATGTGAATCCCAGTGGCGAGCTTTAGAGATCCCTCTGGATCAAACTAGGTCCAACTATGCCTGACTATGTCCAATGTGAACTAGGCTCTATAACCAATGAGCAACTTAGTTAGTACTGTGCAAGACCATCAAGCATCCAAACAATAAGTACTAGAATCATCAAAACTCAGGTATTCTACCTGTGCACCAAAAACTACTACCAGAGTAACCCTCAACGGTCATTTAGCCCCAACTCGTTCTGTATCTGCATAACAAAATAGTAAGGGTGAGAATCCAAGATTCTCAGTAAGGGGTAACCTTATGTACCAACAGTAAAACTGATGATAGATATGAAATAACTCATGCATACTCTCTGCTAGCTCTCGCAGTGTGAGGGACCTCTCATATATGTAAATATATGGATATGCATGCTCGGATCCCGAAGGACCACTCCTCACATAATTTTCTTACTTTTTCACGGGCGTCACTCCGTGGCTCACAAGTCTAGCTCTCAACTTGTGCCTCGTAAGCCTTAGCTTACGCCTGACTTATTATATAACCTCTCCTTAACTTTGTTGTGTAGGGGAATTGTGGTGAGAACTATATAACTAGGTTATTAAACCTCATAACCTCAGTGCATTTCAAGCCTCTCCTTACAACCCTATGATTTCCAACATTGCCAGGTTGCCAAGGGTTCTAAAATTTACACCTCAAGCTCATGACACTTGGTTATATTCGCTTGCAACTTAGTTTCCTTGCTTACTGAACAAGTAACCACAAAACTTTTCAAAACTCAAGGAAAATCCCACTTCTTGAGGGACTTCAGGAAGTCTCGAAGTACGCTCAACATACTTGAGGCCCAAGGTACCTAAGGGACCCCCTTGGGACTCACCTCAATCATCCTAGCAAAATGTGCAAAATTCTGCCGTTAAAAATTACCTTCACTTTGATTCAAAACAACTTTAAATATGGGGAAGTTTAGATGTTTCTAAAACTTGTAAGTGATAGTACTCCCTCTCAGCTTCGCATGGAACTTTGAATCACCTCAATCGGACACCTGAGCGAAAAGTTATGCTAAAAACAAAATCGGGTCTCCAATGCTGTCTTGGCGACGCGTCGTCAACCGTGGCGACGCGTCGCCATAGTTGTCGACGTTCTGTGATCCTTTTTCCAATTGGCGACACATCACCAATTATTGATACCTCTTGGCGGCGCGTCGCCAATCTACGACACTGCAGAATTGGCACGCATTTTGCTGCTATGACCTTTGGCTACTTAGTACATGTATCAAACATGCATAAAAAGCCACCAAACTTCACACACACATAGTTCAAGTTGCAAGGAACATAACCAACTATCACAATGCCATTAATGATGCTCTATGACATCATCAAATCTTCCTCAAACCTCATAGTTCACCACAATTCAACCAAAACTCATAGTCAATGCTATGGCTAATTTCAATCAATTTCTTACAACAAACTCAGGCCACAAGCATTGTTCAAGCTTAAAAGCACTACTCCCTTACCTCAACTCCAAGATACAAGCTAGAATCACTCCTCTTTTCAAGCAACCAAGTGCAAGAAATCCTCACCTAAGTTCCAATCAAAAGCCAAAGCACCAAACATCACAATCTTCCTCTCTAACTAGAACCAAAGCCTCAATTCACTCAAATAACATAGAATTAACCAAGAACACCATGCTTACCACGTATCAAAAATAGGGGAGAAGAAAAATCATGCTTCCAAGCCTCCAAACCTTGTTTTCTAGCCTGAAACAAGTTCCTCTTGGTTGGTATCTTTGGATGGCAACTCTAGGAATCAAGATCACTTGATTTCTAGCTTGAATTGAGAGAGAAATGAGTGCTTGAGAGGGGAAAACGTGGTTATGGTAGCCATTAGCCATCTTTCCCTTCTTAAACCTTCACTCAACCCCTTAAGCCATCCAAGTTACAACCCTTAAACACATAAACCCCCATCTTTGAACACATGCTCATTTCTTGATTAATTCTTGTTATTGTTTCAAGTTTGAGTTAAGTTTAAAGGTTAAGTTACAAAACTTAACTTAAAACACTCGGGACCCCGCCCGGTTACTCAGGATGCAAAATTACCATTTCACCCCTACTCCTCATCTAGTGCTTAAACCTCCTTGGAACTTAGTGAATTTTTGTAACTCCTTTATTCTTGCTTTGTAAACTTGAAATTAAAGTTCTAAACTTAATTTAGAACATTTTACCTCTCTCGGGAGTGCTGACTACCAGGAGGTCCATAACAGTGAGGGCAGGAGAAGTAGAAGGCCTAGCAAAGAGCCAGTGAATTATGATCAGTCAAGCAAGAATGGAGGAAACCAAGAAGAAGATGAGGGTGATGAAGAGAAGAGACACCCCAAGGCCAGGAGGATAAGGTCTGAGGTGAGACAGGAACCCAGAGCTAAAGTGGAAATATGTCCAGAAGTACAAGAGCTGGACACTTATACATCTTCAAGGAGGACTGAGCCGCCTACTGAGATTATAGCTAGAAGAGGGCCACTCAGAAGTGGAACCCAAGACTCAAACGTTAGAGAGGAGAGGTCAAGGAGGGGTGGCTTAAAGAAGGGCCAGTTGGAGGGATTCCTGGCACTAAAACCTCCAGTATTTAAGGGTGGTTGTGACCCTGATGAAGCTGAGTTCTAGGTATACCAAATAGAGAAGATATTTGAGAGGATGGATGTGTCCTTTCCCTAGAAGGTGCTGCTAGCCACTTTTAGACTGGAAGGAAATGCAGAGCTCTGGTGGAGAACTGTACAAAGAACATATCAAGAGAGGAACCAGGGAAGGCCACTTGCAAGGAAGAGGTCAATGAGATGAGCTAACTTCCTCCAGGTCTTCCAGCAGCAATATGTGAGTGAGGCTCAAAAAGTTCAGAAACAGGTAGAATTTAATCAGTTAGAGTAGGGAGACTTTAGTGTAATGAAGTATGAGCAAAGATTCAACAACTTGATCAAATATGCTCCACAATATGATGGGCAAGAGGATTTGAAAACCAAAAGAGTTTTTAGATGCTTAAGGCCTGAGCCGAGGCAAATCCTTAGAGTTATGGGAACTAGAGATTATTACTCAATGATGTAGAGTGTTATTGCCCTTGAGCAGGAATTCAAGGAGCAAACCAGGAGTCGTCCTGGAAGTGGAAGTGGATCACAGAAGGGACATCAAAAGAGGCCTAGAGAAGAGGTTGGGCCAAATGGGGGAAGGAAAGGAAACAAGAAGGAGAAAGGGCCACAACAATATGGTCCTCAGTGCAGTACTTGTGGAAAATTTCATGGCAACAAGCCATGCTTCAGAACTTCTAGTGGATGCCACAAGTGTGGAGCCCCAGATCACTGGGTGAAGGATTGCCCGAAAAGAGGGGATGATAAAAGAATGCAGGGGAGGTTTAACCCCAGAGGACCTGGTAGGTAGATACCTATGCCCCATATGAGAACAAATGTGCCTAACCAATGGGGGAAGCAAGCACCGAGGTTGCCTCAGGATCAGAAGAGGCCTAATGCACCCCTTGGTAGGGTGTTTTAGTTAGAGACTTCTAGGAAGGTGTAGGAAGCACCAGAGGCCAAGGCAACTGGAAGAGAGACTAGTCAGCAGAGGACTAGCAAGAAAGCCTTAAAAGGTACTATTTACCTTAATGGCCGGTTAGTGTTTGCACTATTTGATACTGGAGCTTTATTGTCTACTAGCTTGGTTAAGACCATGAATTTACAAGTAAAGTACATGACAAACATATATTTGGTTAAAACTGCTAGTAATGAAGTCTGATTTACATATCACATGGTTGAAAATTGTGTGATTCAAATAGACAAGCTAAAACTGAGAGCAAACTTGATAGTGCTCGACACTTATGAATATGATGTGATATTGGGCATGAACTGGCTAAGCGAGAATAAAATGATTATAGATTGTTACGCTAGACAATTATTGATGCCTGGTTATGAACCATATGAACTGGATAAATCACTAAAGTTAGCCTTGGACTACCAAATTGAAGTGTTGAAGCTAATAACTCTGGAAGATGAATATGAATGGCTGGAACTAAATGAACAGGGAGTGGCTAGTGAACTTAGTTCAGGATTTTCCAAAGGTTTTTCCAATAGACCTACCTGGACTGCCACCAATGAGGGAGGTGGAGTTTGAAATCAACCTAGTACCAGGAGTAGCACTAGTGTCTACTACTCCATATAGGATGGCACTACCTGAAATGGTAGAATTAAGGAAGCAATTAGATGAGTTGCTTGAGAAAAGGTTCATCAGACCCAATGTGTCTCCCTAAGGAGCACCTGTTTTGTTTGTGAAAAAGAAGGATGGAACCCTTAGGCTCTATATATATTACAGAAAGCTCAATGCCTTGACCATTAAGAACAAGTACCCCCTCCCAACAATTAAAGATCTATTTGACCAATTAAAAGGAGCTAAGGTATTCTCTAAAATATATCTGAGGTATGGTTATTTCCAGCTAAGGGTTAAGGAGGAAGACATACCTAAGACTACTTTAAGGACTAGGTATAGACACTTTCAATATACAGTAATTCCATTTGAGCTTACAAATGCACCTGCATTTTTCATGGACTTAATGTAGAGGGTGTCCAGAGCACACCTAGACCACTTTGTGGTAGTTTTTATTGATGATATTTTGGTATACTCAAAGGATGAGGAAACTTATAAAGAACACCTAAAGTGATGGGTTTCGGGAGCCAAACAGCGTAGCAGAATTTAACCGAAACCCTCCAGGATCCAAGTGAAACGGGGTAAACCAGGTGTTCAAAAATTTTCATACCTAATTTTCGGTCGAGATCTCTCACTCAACTGTAGAGTTGAATCACAAAACCTGAACAGTTGACGTGTTCAGGCTCTCTATGGTATCCACACGAGCCTCTCGGGATCACCACGCTTCCACCACGTCCCGGCAGATGCATTTCTCTTGCGCTCGCAGTGATAGCTTGCGTCCTCCAAGGAATTGCAAGAGAAGAGTGTGGCTGTCCTTTTTGGAGGCTAGGGCAAGGAGACCTGCGAATTTCTCACTTAAAAGATGTGTTTATAGTGTGACTCAACTTCCAGGCCTAATGGGTTTCAAAGCCCTAATCCAATTAGGATTTAATTTCGGGCGTAATAATGGCTCAACTCTTTGGCCCATTATTAATACGAAATTAAAGTGAAACCATAACCCAAATAATTAGCCCATGCACTATAATGATCTAAATAGCTCTATGTGTGCGACCCAATAGGCTCTTGCCATGTTGGCAATGATCATATATGATCATAAGCAATGAACGGTGTCTAGCAACACATCATTGCTACCCAGGTGACAAGATTGTCGATGATTCGACTAAACCTTTATGATCATCACCGATATATGCCATTGTCCCTTTGTCCAAGATATCAAGACTAAGCACGAGACATGGAATGTGTCATTCTCGTATAGCCCAATCTTTGGTTTCTTGATTACTGAGTAGACCAACTTAAACTGATGACATTGATATCGTATATCAACTCATCTGAGCATGGCCATGCATTTTTCTAAGTCTTACTCTATCAAATGGCTCGAAGATATCACTCCCGTTACATAGGAGGGACAAATCCCATCTTGATCATACAAATCCCTCCACATGATATGTGACATACCCAATGACCTCCTTCAAGTTCACTCAGTTATGAGCAACAAAGGAAAGTATCAAAGTATGTGACTCACATGTAGGGAACCTTGATGATCTTAGGTTGAAGGACTAAATATACCATGATCACTTTGAGAATCACTTATGACACTCATATAACGATCCATGTAGTGTTCTCATGGTGGGTCGGTCCAGTACAAAAGTTCTCCAACTTGTACCCATATGTAGACTACATATCTCATATTAGTCTCCACATATGCTAGTCATTATGTATTATTGCAACCAGCTCCACAATAATACTAGACTAGGGACATTTAAGAATATCATTATTCTAGGGTTACAATTATGTTTATTACGTTACATAGAAACAAAACAACAAACATAATTGCTGGATTAATGCCTCAATAAAATATCATGACTCAATGTGCAAAAATACAATCATCTCATGATTGGCCTTTTGGGCACAACACTAACATAAAGGTAGTGCTTGGCTTGCTCCAAGAACATAAGCTTTATGGGAAGCTTAGCAAATGTAAGTTTTGGACTCAAGAAATTGGATTTCTGGGTCATGTGATAAATGATCAAGGATTGGTCGTGGATCCTGAAAACTTAAGGTCAATCTTGGATTGGAAGCAACCCCAGAATGTGAGAGAAGTTAGAAGTTTCCTGGGTTTAGCTAGCTATTGTAGGAGATTTGGGCCAAATTTCTCTGTTATAGCAGCACCCATGACCTAGTCAACCAAAAAGAACCAAAAATTTGCCCGGGAAAAAAAATGTGAGGAATGCTTCCAAGAGCTAATGAGACTGACAACAACTCCTATGTTTGTTTTACCAGATCCTGAAAAGGACTATGAAGTGTACACTTGACACGACCTCCTGTGCCCCTGCCCAGGAAGCCCTGTGAGAGTTGGTCTCACGGTGGATTGCAATTGGCTAGTTGTGTATGTGTGCGGATTAAATCCCATGCTACTAGTCGATTAACCTAGAATATGCAGTATGCATGTTCTTATGCTTTGACTTGGTCTATTAAAACCATAAAACATTAAAACAATAACTCGGCTGAGTAATTTCTACACAAATAAATACAAACAGCCAAAGCATACCAAAAATCAACATTTGTGTGGGTTTACTACACATAAACAACTCGTGAAAGCATTCATACATAAAGCAACTAATGCCCTCACCCAAGAGCAATCCTGGAGTCAAGGACTCTTTATAACATAGACTATGGAGGCAAACCAAATTAGTGTATCAAAATACAAGACTTTACTGAGATCTCTTTACCCTAGCTCCCACCTTGGACACACGTCCCAGTGGCGAGTCTCAAAAGTCTTCTGCCAAGTGCTACTAGGCTCTGCAGCCAAAGGAAGAAACTAGTTAGTACTGCTACCTGACCAACAAACCAACTAAGCACTTATGTAGACTAGAATCACGAGGATTCTCAACTGCCATACCTATACACACAAAAGAGTACTACCGAGATAATCCTCAATGATTACCCGGTCCAGCAACTTCAGGCTCTGCATAACAAAACCAGGGAGTGAGAATTCAACAATTCTCAGTAAGGGATCTTCAATGTACCTGCAAGAAAACCCTAGGACTCTTGTTGCGAGCTCACACAGCACGAGGGTGCTATTATATATGCATATATAACTAGGTCAAAGACCTCTCCTCAAGTAGTCCTCCTCACAGAGTATTACTTCGTGCCTAGTGAGTTATAAACATAACCTGCTCCTAGCAAGCCGAAGCTTACTGCAAACGATCATGTAGCCTTCCCATAGTTGTTATGCAGGAGAATTATGGTGGGACTTTGTAGACTAGGCCGCAAGGCCTCATTGATGCAGACTAGATGAACAAGGTTTCGCCTTGTGACCTCGTGGCTATGGCACAGCTAGGCCGACAAGGGTTCTAAACCTCTCACCTGAGCTAGTGGTAGCTAGTTATGTTCGTTTGCACATAGTTTCCTTAAAAACTTGCCTTCACTTTGAGTTAATATATATGTAAAAATGGGACATTTTAAGTGTTTTTAAAACATTGAGATGATAGTACTCCCTCTTAGCTTTGCGTGGAATCTTGAATCACCTCAATCGGACACCCGAGCGAAAAGTTATGCTGAAAACAAAACCGGGTCTCAAAAGTTGTCTCGGTGACACATCGCCACAGTTGTCGACGTTCTGAGATAGTTTTTCTGGATTGGGGACACATCGTTGGTTTCGACCTGAAATTGGCGACGCATCGCCAATCTACAGAAATGCAAAATTGGCGCATTTTGCTGCTATGAACTTTGGACAATTCCTACACATACCAAACATGCATGGAATGCCTCCAAATTTCATACACACATAGTACATGTTGCATAGAACATAACCAACTATCAAAAGCTAAGCTATGATGTATTGTAACATCAATCCAATCCTCCCAATTCCTCTAGTCCACCATAATTCAACCAAAACGTTTCCTTAATGCCTTAGCTAAAACCACTCAAATTTCTCAAGCAAATCCAAGCTAATGGCATTCCATGAACTTAAAAACACAACTCCCTTACCTCAGCTCCAAGTTACAAGCAAGAATCACCCTCCTTTTCAATCAACCAAGCTCCCAAAGCTCTACACAAGTTCCAATCCAAAAACAAAGCACCAAACATCAAAATTATGCTCTCTAACCAAAACCCAAGCTCCAATTCAACCAAATTGCATGAATTCAATCAAGAACACAACTCTTACCTCGTTCAAAAATAGGGGATGTGAGAAAACCTCTCTCCAAGCTTCAAAAACATGATTTTAAGCTTGAAAATCACTTCTCCATGCTTATATACTTTGAATTGCTCCTCTTGGCACCAAAATCTCTTGATTCCAAGCTCAATTTGAGAGCTAAAAGGGGGTGAGAAGGTGGAAAACGGGTTTATGGCAGCCAAAGCCTCCTTTCCCCTTCTTAAACCCTCACTTAACCCACAAACCATCAAAATATTAAGCTTGTTTCAAATAAGTCCCCCATCTTTGTAACTTAGTAGTCCTTGATTTAATTCTTGTATATTTTTCAAGTTTGAGTTAAGGTTGAGAGTTAAGTTCTAAAAATTCATTTTAAAACACTTGGGACTCGTCCCGGCTATTCAGGATGCAAAATTACCATTTTGCCCTTGAATTTTGTTCAGTGCTTTATTCTTCTCGAAACTTAGGGAACTTTGGTAAACTTTTCTATTCTTGCTATGTAAACTTGAATTAAGCTTCTAAACTTAAATTAAAACACTTTACCTTTCTCAAACACACCTCCCACCAGAAGGGGCCATAACAACACTGATGCATCTCATATAGGGACAAGTTGTGTCCTAATGCAAGAAAAGCAGGCTATTGCTTATGGATCAAGACAATTAAGACCACATGAAAAGAAATATCCAGTGCATGACCTGGAATTAGCAATAGTAGTCTTTGCTCTTAAGCAATGGAGACATTACCTATTGGGTAATAAATTTTAGTTCTATACAGACCATAAGAGTCTCAAGTACCTTTTCACTCAGAAGGACTTGAATATGAGACAGAGGAGATAGTTGGAATACCTAAAGGATTTTGACTGTGTGATTGAATACACAGCTGGTAAAGCCAATGTAGTGGTAGATGCCCTGAGTAGAAATTATATTGGAATACTCAAGGGAGAAGAAGGAGATCATAAAGCCGAGAGCATTAGCCTTACTTGCTTAGCAAGTCAATGGCTAACTTGGGATCATGAGCAACTTAGTGTACTCACCATTACCCCTGAGTGGAAAGAACTCATCAAGGAAGCTTAGAGTAGTGATGAGAACATGAGACTGATGTCTGGACAAAGAAAGGGAGAACTTTTTCAAGGATTCTCCAATAAGCAAGGGTTGTTGTACTTCCAGAATAGATTATATGTGCCTGAAAAGGATGATCTAAGATTCCAGATTCTGGCAGAAGAACACTCTATTAAGCTGAGTATGCATCCTGGAGCCACAAAGATGTACCATGCTCTTATAGCTTACTTTTTGTGGCCATATATGAAACAAGACATTAGCACCCATGTAGCTAAATGTGAAGTGTGCCAACAAGTAAAAGTTGAACACCGAAAACCATGAGGGAAGCTTTAAAGCTTGCACTTACCTGAGAGAAAGTGGGATCCATATCTATGGATTTTATAGTGGTAATGCCACTGACCAAAAGGAAGCATGATGCCATTAGGGTCATTATGGACAAATTGACCAAGGCATCCCATTTTCTTCCAATGAATCTCATAGATTCTTTAGACAAACTTGCCCAACTTTACATAAGGGAGATAGTGAGGCTTCATGGAGTACCTGATGATATTGTATCAGATAAGGATCCTAGGTTTGTCTCTAGGTTCTTGAAATCCCTACATCAGGCATTAGGAACTAAACTTAAGTTTAGTTCAGCATACCATCCACAGACTTGATAGCCAAAGGCTATCGCCCCTGAAGGGCCTCATGCGTGTACGCCATCATGGGCCAACGTACCACTTTCGGTCGGGACAGGCGACCAGACCTTGACAAAGAGAGGGCCTCAAGCACCCTCGGACAAGCCAGATAAGCGCTACCCTCAGGGAACCCATGCGACCAACTTCAGTCAAGATGAGTCATCACCCTTCCCAAAGGTAACTTCTTATCGTCCTCGTGTGCCTAAAGACCACCTTCGGGACACGTTCTCAAGGTATCGTCACCAAGAACCTGAGCTTAACCTCGGGAGAGCCCAGCCAAAAGTGTCTAGTATTAAACAAGGGAACTCCCTCCAAAGACGTTCCCCTCCCCGAGGAAGCTCTGGGCCCTGGGATAGTTTAGTCGCCTGTAACGGCCACGTAAGCACACAACCAGACAACTAAGGAGTCTCTGACACACCGTACTCATATAGCCCTTGACACGCCACCCCCAGACATGCTTTGACACGCCGCCCTTACGCTGCCTAGGCTTTCGGCTGGGCGGCCTATGGTCGGCTAAAAGCTCCCCTTCTCTCTGGAGGTACGGATCAAATCCAATCGAACACGTGTCATGATCTGGACAGCCTGTGGCAAACGGACTTCTCATATTCATCTCCCTATAAATATTCAGGAGGCATCACAAGTAAAGGGGGCACTCTCTCTCTCACAACCGGACTATCCCTCTTCTTCTGGCTTATCTTCCACCTCCAAATACTAACTTGGGCCTCAGAGACTCCTCCCCGCAAAAAACACTCCGAGGAACTCTTGACCCTCTGTTTTGCTGAGTCCTTGCAGCTCCTCTACCTTCGGAGGTTGTCTGCCCTGACATCTTGATATCAGAAGTTTCTGCTCCGGGCTCACTATGTTGCACAACGATGTTGTTGAAGACCATCATTTAGCGCCGTCTGTGGGAACCATTTCCCCGGTCGCCGTCATAGAGACTCAACGCTCAACGGACAAAGGGCTTCCGAAGTCCCCCTTGTTAGTATTGTGCCCAAAAAGCCAATCATGAGATGATTGTATTTTTGCACATTGAGTCATGATATTTTATTGAGGCATTAATCCAGCAATTTTGTTTGTTGTTTTGTTTCTGCGTAACGTAATAAACATAATTGTAACCCTAGAATAATGATATTCTTAAACGTCCCTAGTCTAGTACTATTGTGGAGCGGGTTGCAATAATACATAATGACTAGCATATGTGGAGACTAATATGAGATACGTAGTCTACATATGGGTACAAGTTGGAGAACTTGTGTACTGGACCGACCCACCATGAGAACACTTCATGGATCGTTATATGAGTGTCATAAGTGATTCTCATAGTGATCATGGTATATGTAGTCCTTCGACCTAAGATCAGCAAGGTTCCCTACATGTGAGTCATATACTTTGATACTTTCCTTTGTTGCTCGTAACTGAGTGAACTTGAAGGAGGTCATTGGGTATGTCACATATCATGCGGAGGGATTTGTATGATCAATATGGGATTTGTCCCTCCTATGTAACGGGAGTGATATCTTTGGGCCTCTTGATAGAGTGAGACTTAGAAAATGCATGGCCATGCTCCGATGAGTTGATATATGATATCAATGTCGTCAGTTTAAGTTGGTCTACTCGGTAATCAAGAAACCAAAGATTGGGCTATACGAGAGTGACACATTCCATGTCTTGTGCTTAGTCTTGATATCTTGGACAAAGGGACAATGGCATATATCGGTGATGATCATAAAGGTTTAGTCGATTCACCGACAATCTTGTCACTTGGGTAGCAATGATGTGTTGCTAGACACCGCTCACTGCTTATGATCATAAATGTGATTTATAATCATTGCCAACATGGCAAGAGCCTATTGGGTCGCACACGTAGAGCTATTTGGATCATTAGAGTGCATGTGCTAATTATTTCGGTTATGGTTTCACTTTAATTTCGTATTAATAATGGGCCAAGGAGTTGAGCCATTATTAAGCCCGAAATTAAATCGTAATTGGATTAGGGCTTTGAAACCCATTAGGATTGGAAGTTGAGTCTCACTATAAATACAACTTTTAAGTGAGAAATTCGCAGGTCTCCTTGCCCTAGCCTCCCAAAAGGACAGCCACACTCTTCTCTTGCAATTCCTTGGAGGACGCAAGCTAGCACTGCGAACGCAAGAGAAACGCATCTGCCGGGACATGGTGGAAGCGTGGTGATCCCGAGGCTCGTGTGGATACCATAGAGAGCCTGAACACATCAACTGTTCAGGTTTTGTGATTCGACTCTACAGTTGAGTGAGAGATCTCAACCGAAAATTAGGTATGAAATTTTCGAACACCCGGTTTACCCCGTTTCACTTGGATCCTGGAGGGTTTCGGTTAAATTCCGCTGCGCTGTTTGGCTCCCGAAACCCAACACCCCTCTGCGCCCGAGGCTCAGCCGGAGACCAAGCAGCCTACGGCAAAAGCTTCTGTGCCAGAAGATGACCGTCCTCTAATGGTGATGATGGGCTTCTTGTGAGACTTCCAGCGCTCCATCGTCACCGAAATGACCCAGCAGCTCGACCAGAGGTTGCCCCAGTCTACTCTGGCCCGAAGGGCCTTTCCCTCGGCAGCGCACCGAGAGAAAAGTTTGAGGTCCACCCACCGAAGTTCCGGGAGCGGGGACTCTCTTGACGCATCCCCTATAGAGAATGTGCCCCTCAGGGTGCAACCTGCTAAAGAGGGAACCCCAAAGGAAGCTAGGGCCTCCTGTCGGCAGAGAGCATCCCTGTACCGAAGGTCTCAGTCTCCTCCCAACCGAAGTAATTCCCCGAGGAGGAGAAGAAGTTCACCACTACTGGCGAACACCAGGTAGCAAAGGGAAACTAGCGCAGCTACCCTCATGGAGAAGATCCTTGGAAGGCTGGAGAGGGCTGAGACGCATATCTCCCGAAAACCAGTCTGGTCCAGGCTATCTGACTCTTATACCGGAGAAGAGTTACCCTTTGCACAAGAGGTGATGGAGGCGCCCATGCCTAGCGATTTCAGGGTGCCACGCCTGGAAACTTACGACTGGCGTAGTGACCTGCAGGCGCATTTGACAAAGTATAAGCAAAGCATGGTACTCCACGGCGCAGATGACGCTACTCTCTGCAAGTGTTTTGAGGTGACCCTCTCCGGACCAGCAACGGCATGGTATAACTCTCTAGCCCACGGGACCTTGCTAAGTTTACAGGAGCTATCTACTACCTTCACTCAGCAGTTCATCAGCAGTAGCCCAACTGCCAAGATGCCGGTGCAAATGTTTGACATAACATGATGAAGTGGGGAGACCATTCGCGACTACGTCGAAAGGTTCAACTAAGAGGCTCTAAGCGTACCCAACTTTCGGCCAAGGATTCGCATTCTTACGATGATAAGAGGACTTTGGAGGGACTCCCAACTCTTCTATGAGTTCTCCAAGGACCCTCCTGACACCATTGGAGAGTTCTATAGAAGGGCCAAACAGCATATGACGGACGAGGAGCTCAGAATGGGAGGACAAAAAGAGGAGCACCCACGTCCCGAAGGACTTAACCATCAGCCCCGACATCAGAATGAGGGGGACAGGCCCCGAAAACCAAGGGGAACAAGACCAATGACGTCAGTACCTATGGATGCCTTCACCAAAAGGAGGGAGGGAAGAGCAAAGGAGGGGGGATGACGAGGACTATGATTCGAACAGACGTTGGGACCGAAGCCCTTGAAAGAATCTGCCGCCATCAGCAAGGGTTATCCAAACCATCACTACCGGGATACCCTCGGCTGAGAGGAAAAGGAAGATAAGAGAAATCTCGGTAACGGAGAACAGGAATTTGCCAAGCAGGCTCGTTCGCAGAGACGGGTCTACAGTAAAGTTCCCTCACGAGGACCCACTCCTTGTCATGGCAAGGATAAGGAACTGGGACGTCAAAAGGGTACTTCTCGATGATGCCTCTAACACTGATGTCATCTTTTCCCACCTACTACCTAAATTAGGCATTTCAAAAGGTGAACTCAGCATAGTCAGTTTCCCCACCTTCGGCATTGGGCCATCCGAGCTTCCAGTCCTCGGATACATCGATCTGCCCCTGATGTTGAAAGGGATCTCGCCCCAGAATCAGGAAGACCTGATTGCCTCCATCATGACAAAATTCATTGTCATTGATGTTCCCTCAGCTTACAACGCCATCCTCGGAAGGCAGACCCAAAGAAATCTTCACATTCGGCCGGATGTAAAGTACCTAACAATCACCTTCGGAACCAAAGAAGGAGATGCAGAAATCTTCATTGACCAAACCGAAGTCAGGAAGGTCTTCACAAAAGCAATACAAACCCTAGCAAAGGTCCAAGTACAGATTTTGGTGAATGAAAAAATAGTCATGGCGAGCGAAGAGACAACAAGGGAGGAAAATGAAAGCTTTGAAAAAGTAGAAATAGAAGATGTAGAGTTGATCCCTGGCCGAAACACCCGAGTCGGGAAAAAATTGGCCAAGGACGACAAAGAGAGGCTTGTATCCTTCTTGTAAATGAACAAAGATCTATTCGCCTACTCGCCGAAAGATATGCCTAGGGTCGACCCCAGCATAATCCACCACAATCTCAGAGTACGCCCGAACGCCAGACCAGTTTGGCAGAAAAAATGGAATCTATTGGCTCATAAGAACTCTTTTGTTAAAACTGAAGTTAAACGCCTTATTGAGGCTGGGGTAGTAAGATAAGTAAAATACGCCGAATGGCTCAGCAACGTGGTTATTCCCACAAAAAAAGGGAGTGAAAAGCTCCAAATGTGCATCGACTTTCGGAACCTAAATGACGCCTGTCGAAAGGACTCTTACCCTCTGCCAGCCAAAGACCAGTTGGTGGATTCAACCGCCGAATATGGGCTTCTCAGTTTCCTTGATGTCTTCAGTGGGTACCATCAAATTCGGATGAACCCCGAAGATGAAGAGAAAATGGCCTTCATCACAGAAATCGGTACCTACTGCTATGTTAGAATGCCCTTCGGGCTTAAGAACGCAGGGGCTACCTATCAAAGGTTGATGAATAAAGTATTCGACTATCAAATCGGGAGGAACATGGAAGTATATGTCGATGATATGATAGTTAATAGCAGAATACCTGGTAATCATGTCACCGACTTAAGGGAACCTTCCAACGACTTCAGGAGTTCGGCATATGCCTCAATCCCGAGAAGTGTGTATTCAGAGTAAGTGCAGGAAAATTCCTCTGGTTTATGGTGTCAGAAAGAGGAATAGATGCCAACCCCGAAAAAGCCAAAGCCCTACTAAATTTCCGAACACCCATAACCACCAAAGACATACAAAGGCTTATTGGAAGAATCACTTCCCTTAGTAGATTCATCTCCAGATACGGTGACCGATGCCGACCATTCTTCAAGGTGCTCACCAAAACCACCAAGGGCGAAGGCACCTCCGAGACCCAGGAGCATCCTTTAAACCTAGAATGCCAAAAAGCTTGGGATGAGCTTAAAAGCTACCTAACCCGACTACCAATGCTTCGGCAACCGCGGGAAGGAGAACCCCTCATCCTCTACTTCGCAGTCACTAAAAAAGCTGTGAGTTCAGTCTTAGTGAAAGAAGAGGGTGGGAGGCAGTGGCTAGTATATTATGTAGGCAAGTCCCTACATGGCACCGAGATCAGATACCCGTTGCTCCAAAAGGCCATCTACGCCTTAGTGCTCACGGGTAGAAGGTTGCGACCCTACTTTCAAGTACACACCATCATCGTCTGAAGTAACCTACCTTTACGAGATGTAATGAACAAAGTAGAGCATTCGGGGATAGTGTCAAAATGGTGTATCGAGCTTAGGGAGTATGACATCACTTATGAGCCAAGAAGGGCAATAAAAGCCCGAGCACTGGCAGATTTCATTGCCGAAATCCCAGAAATAAAAAATACTGAAACCATCACGGAAAACCTAACAAAGGTTGAACTAGCGTGGGAACTCTTTGTCGATGGAGCGTCAGGTGTAGAGCATTAAGGTGCTGGGATAGTTCTTCAGGGGCCCGAAGGCATGGAAGCTACCAAAGCTATCAAATTTGGTTTTGATGTCACCAATAACATCACCGAATATGAGGCCCTCATAGCAGGACTAAAACTGGGCAGAAAAGTTGGTGTAAAAAACCTTATGGCCCATAGTGGCTCACAACTAGTAGTTCGGTAGACGAAAGGAGAATACGCGGCAAAGGATCCAACTTTGGCAAAATACCATGGCCTCGTCAAAAAGCTCATTGAAGAGTTTGACTCAGTACAATTAAAAAGCGTGCCCCAAAGGGATAATGCTCAAGTCGATACCTTGGCCAAATCCAAGAAGCCTACCGAGGTACTAAGGCAACCTAGCACAGAATTAATGTGCATAGCAACCTCGGGAGAAGGATGGCAAGACCCCATTAAGAAATACCTGGCAACTTCAAAACTCCCCGAGGATCCTAAAGAGGTCGCAAAAGTACGAAAATGTTCTGGGAAGTACTTCCTCATCGGAGAAGAGCTATATAGACAAGGGTATGCAAGTCCCCTACTAAAATGCATAGGCGAAAACTGTGTCAAAGCAATCCTCGAAGAGGTCCACGATGGGGCCTGTGGTTCCCATATAAGAACAGATGCCCTCGCTGGGGTACTACTTCGTCAAGGCTACTTTTGGCCTACCTTGAGAAATGATGCGAGGCAATTTGTCCGAAGATGTGACAATTGCCAAAGACACGCCAGCATCCAAAAGTTACCTTCGAAAAAAATAACTTCATCAAATTACCTTTACCCCTTCGCCGTATGGGGTATTGATCTCATCGGACCTCTTCCAAGCATTCCCGGTAGGGTGAAGTTTTGCATAGTTGCAGTGGACTACTTCACTAAGTGGATCGAAGCGGAGCCATTGGCATCAATCTCGGCAAAGGATACCCAAAAGTTCATTTGTGATAGCCAAACGTTATCGCCTCTATCTGGCCGAACTCCCTGCCAGAAGAATGGCCAAAAGAAGTTGGCGCTATTCGAGAAAAGGTGTGATCATACACCTCGGGAGATAGCCGAAGAGCTCGGAGCCCGGCACGCCAAGAAAACCCGAGGACACTACTTGCCCCCCGAAGGTTGTGAACAGATCACCTTCGGAAAAGCGGCACCAGACATAGCGAGCCGAACATGATATCCCCGAAGGTGGAACTCCCTGAAACTGGGACACCCCGAACTGAGGGCTTGTTTCCCGAAGAGGCTCTGTCCGTACCAAAGGACAACCTCGCCCAGGGACCTCGGGAGTACGGCAGGAGCATTTATGGAAGCATTTAAGGAAGCCTCTGACACGTCCTTTCACAGACGTCACCAACCGCCTCAAAAGGCGCTCTGACACATGGACGCCAACAGAATCACATCATGGCCCATCTCAACACATGGCTCAAGGCAACCTGCTACCAGCTATCTGTCTCCTACGCCCAGAAATTCAGGAACATCCAACCGAACACTTGTCGTGATCTGAATGGGCTAGGCACTCCTATAAATACCAGGAATTAATACTTGGCAGGGGGCTGGTAGGCAGGAGGTCTGACTTCGAGACTCTGAGAAAACCACTAGGCGAGACTCTTCAGCCCTTTCGTGCTATTTCCCCTGCCTTTTCTCAGCCACCACTGACTTGGGCGTCGGAGGCTCCCCCCCCGGAAACACATTCCGGGGGCCTCCTAACCCTTTGTTTCTGGACTTTTAGGCACACTCCCTTGGGCGAACCATCCTACAGGCATTCTTCCTCCCAGAAGTCTCTCCACCAGTCATCATGACTCTAAACGATGAGGCCCCCGGCCATCAATTTGGAAGAACATCATATGTCAATTTGGCATACCAAGGGTAATAGTGGCCAACAATGGAACCCAGTTTATGGATAGGGTGTTTCGGGAATTCATGGCTGACCTTGGCATAAAACTACATTTCGCTCCAGTGGCCTACCCTCAAACTAATGGGTAGGTCGAGGTATCCAATAGAACAATAAAAGATGGCCTGAAGAAGAGGCTAAAAGAGGCAAAGGGGAAATGCCCAAGGGAGCTCCCAAGTGTGATATGGAGCTATTGCATGACTCCCCGAAGGTCCATCGGAGAAACTCCTTTCTCACTTGTGTACAGGTCAAAAGCCATTATACCCATTGAGGTCATACAGCCTTCGATAAGAATACAAGTATTCGACGAAGGAGAAAACAACCTTGGCTTTAGGACAAAACTAGACCTAGCTGAAGAACATCGTGAAATGGCCGAACTCAGGAGGAAGGCTTTCCAACAAAGAATAGCTGACGCTACTAACTTACATGTAAAAAGAAAAGAAATCAAAAAAGGGGACCTCGTCCTCCGAAAGGCCGAATTCGAGCCGCGCAAGCCATCAAAGAGGGTACTTCGGGCAAACTAGAGTGGACCTTATTTGGTCCTCGATGAAGTTCGTCCAGGGGTCTACAAAATGGGCGACACCGAGGTAGTAGAGTTGAAAAACACTTGGCATTCAGATTCTTTGAAAAAATTCTATACTTAGACATTTTTTCTAAAGAAAAGCTTGTGATTACTCCTCCCCAAACTCACCAATGAAAACATAGACCGAATGTGGTCAAGTTACTAAAAAAGGCTCCTAGCATGATGGTTTTCTTCTGAAAGTTCCAAAACGATACTTTCCGAAGGTGTGGTTTCAAACATCGACTGAAGATACGTATATAACTTCTAAAGAGTCATATTAGGAAGAAAAAATGGAGACTTGAGGAAAAATTTTCATTATAAAGGCAACATTACAAAAGAGCAAGATTATAAAAAAGAAAAGGTCTATGACTGAGCCGGAGCATCCAGAACCTCCTCCACATCAGCGTCTTCTTCTTGGGAAGGTTCAGCCGGAGGTGCAGGTGCAGTGGGAGGAAGGTTGAGGAATTCCAGCTCGACCATTTCCACCTGGGCTTCTTGGGGAAATCCAAGGCAGATAGGAAGGCGAGGTCGAGCTCAGGATGCCGAGAAAGGACCTGATACCGTGCCAGACAAAAGCCGTCTTGGTAAGACACCTTTGTCATCTGGTCGGGTTGATCTTTCTTGGCACTCAAAGCTGACAGCTCAACCGTAAGCTCGGTAACAACCTTCTCGAGCTTTTTCTTCTTCTTGTTCTTAGCCGCCTTCCTCAACGAGTCGACCTCGGTCTGGAGCTCGGCATTTAAAGCGAGCACCTTCGCGAGGTTCTCACCATCTTCCTCCTTTTCCTTCCGAAGGGCCTCATTCTCCGAAGAGAGAACAACACACTTTGAGCCGAGGTCCTCAACCTTGTCAAAAAAGTCGAGGAAGAGCTCCTTCTTGCTCTCCCGAAGCTCGGTCCGCAGATTCTCTATGTCCTCCTTCGCAATCTTGTTCAGTTCACCATACTTGAGGATGTACTTGGCACAAAACTCCTTTGCCCTCCTTAGAGAATCATCGGACCTAGAATGGGCCTCCGTTTGCTTCGCCGCCCAAGTGCGGAAATATCCACTATACGCCAAGAGCTACAAAAAAGAAGACCCCGAATAAGGGTCAGAAGACAATAACAACTTAGAAGAAAATGTTTCTAAGTAAAAAATAAGAAAAGACTACCTGGGCGGTGTGCTCAGTCATCCTCACTGCAAGGATTTCCTCATTCGGGCATACGGTGATAAACGACTGAAAGGTGGCATTCGTCATCACGCCGATCGCCATCTGGGGAGCCATCAACTAGCTGTCCTTGGAGAACAAATTCATGTCCTCCATGAAAGTCCAGAAGGGCTCCTTCGGCACTTTATCCTTCGGGATACGCTTATCCCGAAGAGCCCTCTTTCGGGCGTGAGCTTCCAACCAGGGAGTAGAAGGTACGTCCTCTGCAAGGTCATGCCGAAGTTCCGTCAGTACATCATCCCTTAACCATTCATCTAAAAAATCATATATATGGAAAATACTAAAATTTTTAGAAGAATAGCTAAGGAACCAACCTGGTGGAACTTCAGCCACATCGTCCTTAGGCTCGTCCACTTCTCGGACTTCACTGGGAATATTCTTGCCTTTTCTCCTCCTGCTCTCTTCGAGATCTCGAGCCGACGTATGCTTGACTGAGGTCTCGGCAGCAAGGATCGGACTCAGACCTGCCCCGAGAGTGGTAAAGTCCGAAGGAGGGTCAACAAGGGCAAGAGAACAGGCAAGCGACCTATCCTGCACCTTGACAACGTCCTTGGGGGGAGGGAGGACATCCACCTTGGCTTTTTTAGCCTTAGACGGCCCACCACTTCTTGCGCGTCTGCTCCCTCTACTCGACCTAATCGAGAAAGAGGGACTTGTAAAAATCAACAGACTAATTGCCCATCTCTGCAAAAGGAAAAAACATCAGTGTAAGTCCAAAGAGAAAACAGATAGCGAAACCTGGAAGATGACTTACTCTCGGCAAAAGCTTCATACGAGTTCTCAGCCCAAAGAAGCATCACTATCCATGCCTTTTTTCCTGGGAGAATAGGCACGGGCGTGTTCGGGTCAGAATTGTGTGCATTCACTACATTTAGTTCCCGAAGGACATCTTCGGTCATGAGGTCCCACTTAATCGGAAAGGGGTACAGAGAACGCGGATGGGCCTCAGGATCCCAATCCGCAACTGCCCGAATTCGCCCGTTGAACTCATCAAACTCGGCGGCCAACCCCGAGGTTAGAAGTTTCCGAGGGTCAACCACCGTGATCAGGGGTTTGAATACCAATGCCCTCTCTTCTCGATTTCTTCTTTGTTTTTCTTTTTTAATTTTTTGTCCTTTTTCATCTGTTTCCTGTTTTTTTTCCTATATTTTAAAAATTCTTTTCCTGTTTTCCTTGCACTTCTGCTGGAGACATACCTCCAATTTTATTTTCTTGTTTTCTTCCTAGTTTTTTTGTCATTTTTCACACTTTTCTGTTGGCTTTTTTTTTCCTTGCACCTTCTGATTATTTGTTTTATTTTTCCATTTTTTTTCATTTTCTTGTCCTTTTCTTGTTTTCCCATTTTTTTATTATTTCAAGTTTTATTATTATTATTATTGTTATTATTAGTATTATTTATTTTTTATAAATGTTATTTCTTTTTTTTTTTTCAGTTCTTTTACGCACTGTTATTTATTTTTTTAATAAATTTATTCTTTTTCAGTTCCTATATGCTCTTTTATTTGTGTTTTTTTTAGTTCCTATATGGTTTTTTATACATTTTTGTTTGTTCTTTTTTAAATGTGTTTTTCTAATTTCTATATGTTCCTTTGGAAATTGTTGTTTATTCCTTTAATTGCTGTACGTTCCATTTTTTTCCTATTCTTTTCTCAATTCCTGTTCGTTCTTTTATTATTTTTTTTGGTTTCTTTTCTTTTTTTAGTTCAAGTTCCTATGTTTCCTTATAAAATAATTAATAAAAGAACACATAAAACTAATAAAAAGACAGCTAAAACCTAAAAAAGAATATAAATAATTGATAAAAAGAACAAATAAAACTAATAAAACAGTAGATAGAATTGATAAAAAGTAAATAAGAGCTTACAAAAGAACATATAAAGCTGAGAACAAATAAAAATTGATAAGAGAGAGATAAAACTGATAAAGAAATTAATAAAAATTGATAAAAGAACATATAGAAACTATCTGTTCTTTTCCTTTTTATTTATTCTTTTTCAAGAATTATTTGTCCTTTTAAAAAAACTAGATTTTCTTTTACTAGTAATTGTTTGTTACTTTGGCTCAATGAGATATTTGCTCTTGATGCCCATTGGCATCTTCACTGTAGGACATAGTGAGACTGGGAGGGGCTTCCGGTGAGGGAGGAATGCCTAAACGAGAGACTTCCGGGAAGAGATTGCCTAAAACACTCAAAGAATAAAGGTTAGGAGGTCCCCGGAGTATTTTTCCACGGAGGAGCCTCCGATGCCCAAGTCAGTATTTTGCGAGATTGGAAGTAGTAGTGAGAATATGAAAGATGTATCCTTTTTCCGTGAGAGAGCCCCCTACTGAGGGCTTTTCCCATATATATAGAAAAGGGTGTCAATGGATAAATTTGCCTGACATAACCCGCTCAGATTACGACACGTGTTCAGTCGGATGCAACCCGTACCTTTGGGCGTGGGGGCCTCTAGCCGGTTGTAGGCTGTTCTGGCCAAAGGTTAAGGTCAGGGTAGGTCTGCGTGACAGGACGTGTGCGGCGATGGCGTGTCAAAGCTTGTATGAGGGCGGCATGTTGTGTACGAAGGCAGTATGTCAGAGGCCCCTTAATTGTTTCTGTCGTACTCCTGAGATCCCTTCGGTAGAAGAGAGCTCTTCGGACAGGAGGGCTTTCTTCTGAGATTGTTTCAGTAATCCGGGAATCCCCTCGCCAAGGGCGGTCCCCTTCGGGCACATTCTTCCCTGCCGAAGGTGGTGAGTCTTTCTCTTCCGAAGCCGGTTCGATCACCTTACCGAGGATGGCGATGCACCGTATTCCCGAGGTCGGTACTGTCGTTTCCAAGGGTGATGATGGATTGCCGAGGTCGGATGTTCAAGGGGCCAAACCACCTTTTTTCCGAAGTCGGTGCTCGCATTCCTTGTGGGTAATGCTCGACTTTTCGAGGGTGGTGCTTTGCCCAAGCTTATGGGTTTGCAAGGCGATAGCACTTCGGCTATCAGCTCTTTTATTAGTTGAAAATTTTAAAACAAAAAAATGAAGGAAAAGTAAATAAATTGTTATGTATAAACAAAAATGAAATAAAACCAAGAAGAAAATGTAAACAAAAAAATATGGGAAAATGAACGAAATTAAAAGAAAATTTGAAAAGTAAAAATAATAAAAAATTAAAATATAATAAAAAAAATACACAAATTGAAAATAAAAATGAAAAAAAAATCTAAGGAAAAAAAGAAAAAAAACTGAGAACAATACAAAAAATTAAGTAAAGAAGGCAAACAAAAAAAATGAAGCAAAAAAGTGTACAAAAATGAAGTAAACAAGAAAAGAGAAAAAAGGAAATATAAAACACAAAGAGCATACAAAAAAAAAAGTGCGTTGGAAAAAAAGAATAAAAACCGAAGCAAAATTCGTGTTTCCGAACTCCAACGCATGCCCCCAGCCACCTACTCCCGCGCTTTGCCATTTCGCCAAACTCGGCAATTTGTCCAAAGTCGACAAAAATATATAATTATCAAATTGTGTCCTAGCTCGCACGCAAGTCTCAACTTATTTGAAAATGAGTTTGTTTAATTTTTTTCCGCATAGTTATATATATTTGTGTTTCAGTTCCGTATAATTGGTACCCAATTTAATACATTAAAAGTTCAGTTTTATATTTGGAGATCATACATTTCAAAACAAAGATTTAATTTCATATAATATAAATTCATTTTTGTTACCAACCCCTTTTGATGCCCTGCAGCATCTTCGTTGTGTGACATGGTGAGACTGGGAGGGACTTCCAGTGAAGGAGAACGCCTAAAGTGTATGTTTCCCAGGAGGACCTGCCTGAAACACTCAGAAAACAGGGGTTAGGAGGTCCCCAGAGTCTTTTTCCGGGGAGGAGCCTCCGACGCCAAAGTTAGTTTTTTGGAGGTGGAGAGGAAGCACTAAGGGCCAAGGATTCTTGCCTGTTATCTCTTTTTGTGGGAGTTCAAAAAGATCCCTTTGTGAGGCCATTTCCTGAGTATATATGGTAGGATGTGGCCCGTTCAGATTGTGGCACATGTTCGGTCGGATGTAATTTGTACCTTCTGGGCATGGGGGCCTCTAGCCGCTTGTAGGCTCCTCGGGCCACGGGCTAGGGTAGGCATAGTCCTACATGATAGGACGTGGATAGTCCCGGCGTGTCAGAGCGCATATGAGGGCGGCATGTAGTGTGTGCGGGCGACATGTCAGAGGCTCTTTAAATGCATCTGCCATACCACTGAGGTCTCTTTACTCGAGGTCGTCCCTCAGAGCAAGGACCCTTCTGCCGGAGTCGTGCCCGTAGTTCGGGAGATTCCCTAGCACTGAGGCTCCTTGTTTGGGGGACTTTCTCCTCCCAAAGGTGGCTGGTCCTTCTCTCCAAAGGTGATTCGGCCACCCTTGCGAATGGGGAAACGTGCTATCTTTCCGAGGTCGTAGCTACCGTCCTCAAGGGTGCTGGCTGGCCACCGAAGTCGTATGCTCGAGGAGCCAGACTTCATCCTTTCAGAGGTCTGCACAGGTACTCCTTGTAGGTGACACTCTACTTACCGAATGCGGTACTTGACCTCAGTTTGCGGGCTACAAGGCCAACAGCCCTTAGGCTATCATATGCCCCCCTTCAGGAAGCTGAAGTGGAGACTTCGGCTTGTAGACCTTCTGGGGGCCCTTCTCAGGACTCGGAGTGTGACATTCACGGAAAATGCACTTCGTTGTCCGAAGGCGAGCCCTGCCCAGTTAGGTGTCACTGTCTGCCCTTTGGTGTCCTCAAGGTGACCAATCTATTTACTTTTTCTGCTGTTCAGTGAACCGTCGTGCCTCGTAACTAGGCGTGTCAGTCTGGAGCAATGTACCCGGATTTTCAGGGTGTCAGAAAGCGTGGCCTAATTTCTCGTGCTGGTTGACATGTGGCAGGCACTGGTTGGGGGTGGTCATGTCGGTTAGACCAACCGCCTCTTTCCACGTGCGAGGAGTAGTTATGGCGACTGTTCGCCTTCGCGGAGCAATTATGACGTCGATTCGGTTACCCTTCCTCGGTCTATATAAACTTTCCTCTGTCATAATCTTCTCCTGCTTTCTCTTTGCTCTTGCATTGCTCTCGTCTGTTTTCATCGTTTCTCCTCTTTCTTTGCGGCGGCATTCACGGCGGAGTGATTTCTGGCCACCATTCACGACGGCATCTTCAAACCCTGATTTCGGCAAAACTTTCGGTGGGTTTTTATTCTAAGGGTCCTTCGGTTTTCTTACTTTTTTCTAGCTTCCCAAAGTCACTTTTCTTCTTTCCGAGTTCCCTTTTTAGCCAACCATGTCTTCGCCTGTTCCTATTATGTCTGCTGCACCTGTTCCCGAGAGCTGGCAGCCTCTCATGTCCCACCCTTGTTGCTTTACTTCGGAGAAATTAGAGAAGTGGACAACCAAATTTTTCCTCCCCTCTTACGCTGCCACCAGACTACCTCTTCTTGGGCACTTTAGCTTTATGAATCGTAAGGACGAGGTTACTGTCTTCCGTGCCCAACTGAAGGCCGGACTTCGGTTTCCTCCGCCGAAGATGATTTGCGACTTCTGCCAATTTCATGGCATAGCCGTGAATCAACTTCCCCCCTACTGGGACATGAATTTGTTCTCTGAGGATTGACGGGAAATGGCTCCCCAGATGGCGAGGGGTGTGCTCACTCAGGCTTCCTTCAAGGCTATTGCCGAGGAAAGCGTCACCGAGGATGCCCTTGCCGCCAAGGTGTCCAAGCATGCTGCCCAGGTAGTTTTTCAGGCCTCTTCATTTTCCCTCCCAATTTTTTGTCTAAGTGTTTTGGCTTTCCTTATGCAAATTTGATTGAGTACCCTATCTTTGTTCGCAGCTTTTGGGGTATAGTGGATACCTCTGAGCTTGGGCAACGAAGCAGTCTTCGGTCCGAGCTTGGGCCGAAGATAAGCTGGAGAAGGCCAGGGTCTTCTATGCTAGCTCGGTTGTGAAGAATGCCGAGTTGAGCCGGATAGCCAAGGAGGGGGTTGCCAATCTTCGGGAGGAATTCTTGAAGGGCCAGGAAAAGCTCTTGAAGGATTTCTCTAAGAAGATGTCCGACCTTGCTGAAAAGGTTGTGAGTCTGACCTCGGCCAACGAGGCCTTTCAAAAGGTGAAAGAAGAAGATTCAGCTCTCCTGGAGAGGGCGCTTGCTGGCAATACTGAACTTCAAGCCAAGGTCGATTCGCTGAAGAAGGGTTCAAAGAAGAAGAAGAAGATAAAGGAGCTGGAGAAAGAGGTTGCAGATCTTCAGAACGAGGTAGACGACTTGGACGTCGAGAAAGACAAGGCCGTTTAGGCAACCAAGGTTGCCTTTCAACTCGGTTTTTGCCTAGCTCGCCATAAAGTTCTGAAGAAATATCCGGATCTCGACCTTTCCTTCCTGGCTGCCTTGGATATTCCTGAGGGGCCTCGGTGGACTTGGTCAAAAATTGAGCTCCTCAACCTGTTGCTTGCCCCTCCTCCTGCACCGAAGCTGGCGGCTAAAAACACAGGAGCCGGAGCTTCCCATGATGCCGGGGTCCTTTAGATATTCTTCAGCCTTTGTCTTCTTTTTTTTCCTTGTAATTTTTCTTCTTGTAACCTTCTCCTTGTACCAAGGCCTTCTTCAATAAAATTTCCTTCCTTCATAATTTGGTTAAGTCTTTTGAGCAATATTTTTGTTTCCTAGTTGTCCCGACTACTTTCGGTCAAGGGACTTCAGAAAGGTATGTTTTGCTCGTTTCATCGGCCAACCTTCGGGTAAATGTTCGTTGTTGACGAATTCCCTTAGGCAAATTTTATCCTGCCTTTGTCAGCCGTACTTGATAGACTTCACCTTTTTTGAGCATATAACCCCATCAACTTCGGAAGGAAAATATGACTTTCGGGAGTGCATGTTTCAGCTTTGTTCGGCAAGTACTCTCAGATGGGGGAAAACTTCTATACTTAGGAAAAATTTCTAACTTGTACAATTTCTCATCAAAAATTCTAAGGATAGAATTTCTTTAAGGCATCTGAGTGCCATGTATTTTTCAGTTCTCCGCATTCGGTGTCGCCAAGCTTGTATACTCCCTTGCGGACCTCGTCAAGGACCAAGTAAGGCCCTTTCCAGTTCGGCCGAAGTACCTCATGGGACGGTCTTCAAGGTTCAAACTCGGCCTTTCGGAGGACGAGGTCTCATTTCCTTATTCCTTTTGGCCTAACATGCAAGTTTGCGGCTATGGCCACCCTTTGCTGAAAGGCCTTTTTTTCTTAGCTCGGCCACCTCTCTGTGTTTGTCAACTAGGTCGAGCTTAGTTCTCAACCTGAGGTCATTTCCTCTTTCATCGAACACTTGTATTCTGACTGATGGCCATACTGCCTTGATAGGGATAATAGCCTCTGTGCCAAAGACGAGCGAAAAAGGCGTTTCACCCGTGGCTCTTCGGGGTGTTGTCCGATAGCTCCACAACACACTAGGAAGTTCTCCTGGCCATTTTCCCTTTGCTTCCCCTAATCTCTTTTTCAGACCATCTTTTATGGTTCTGTTGGATACCTCTACTTGTCCGTTGCTCTGAGGGTGAGCTACCGGGGCGAAGTGCATCTTTATTCTGAGGTTGGTGATGAATTCTTGGAATCCTTTGTCAATAAATTGGGACCCATTGTCGGCCACTATCACCCTCGGTATGTCGAATCTGCATATGATGCTTTTCCAGACAAATTTTTGTATATCCTTTGCCGAAATAGTTGCCAGGGGCTCTGCCTCCACCCATTTGGTGAAGTAGTCCACTGTAACCACGTAGAATTTCACTCCTCCAGGTGCTGTCGGGAATAGCCCAGTGAGGTCAATGCCCCATGCTGCAAAGGGACAGGGGTAGTCAGCCGAGGTTATTAATTCCGAGGGCAACCTTTGAACGTTGGCATGTCTTTGGCAACTGCCACATTTTTGGACAAACTGTCTTGTGTCCTTTCCTAAGGTGGGCCAAAAATACCCTTGGCGGAGTCTCACTTCTGCCAAAGCGTCAGTCCCGATGTGGGAGCCGCAAATTCCCTCGTGGACTTCCTCAAGAATTGTCTAAGTATCCTCTTTGCTAACACACCTTTGCAATGGACTAGCGTATCCCTGTTGGTACAGTTCTTCCTCGATTAGGAAATATCATCCGGATCATCTTCGTACTTTTGCTGCTTCGCGAGGATCATCAGGAAGCTCTAAGGTTGTAAGGTACCTCTTTATAGGATTCTCCCATCCGTCTTCCGAGGCCGCTATGCTCATTACCACAATGCTTGGGTGGCTCAGTACTTCGGTGAACGTCTTTGATTTGGCTAGACTATCTGCTTCGGCATTGTTTCGTCGAGGCACATTTTTTATATGGACCGTGTCAAACTCCTGGATGAGCTTTGACACAAGCTCATGGTACTTTGCCAAAGTTGGATCTTTTGCGCTATAATCTCCCGCCATCTGTCATACCACTAGCTGAGAATCACTCTGAGCCTTAAGGTTCCTTATACCAATCTTTCTAGCAAGGCGCAACCCTGCTAAAAAAGCCTTGTATTCTGCCACATTGTTAGTGACATTAAACCCGAATTTGATGGATTTCATTACTTCCATGCCTTCGGGGTCGTGAATAACTGCCCCAGCTCCTTGGTGCTTGGAGCCAGAGGCGCCATCTACAAACAGAGTCCAATCTGGCTCACTTTTGCCGAGGTCCGATTGATCATCTTCAGCAAAAGGCACTTCGGCAATGAAGTCTGCCAGAGTTTGGGCTTTTATTGCTTTCCTTGGCTCGAAAGTAATATCATACTTGCCGAGCTCTATGCACCACTTGGAAAGCCTTCCTGAATGGTTCACTCTCTTGATGACATCCCGAAGAGGTAGGTTACTTCAGATAATTATGGGGTGAGCTTGGAAATATGGACGCAGTCTTCTGCTTGCTAGTACCAGGGCATAGATAGCTTTTTCCAGTAGGGGATATCTGATTTTGGTGCCATGCAGGGACTTGCTCACGTAGTATACTGGCCATTGCACCGCTACCTCTTCCTTCACTAGAACCGAACTTAGTGCTTTTTCAGCAACAGCGAGGTATAGCACAAGGGGTTCTTCTTCTTGTGGTTGCCGAAGAGTGGGTAGACGGGCCAGATAAACTTTGAGCTCTTCCCAGGCCTTCTGGCAACCCTCATTCCAAGGATGGTCATTATTTCCGAGGTTGCCACCATTTTTCACTGTCTTCTTGAGAACCTTAAAGAATGCTCGGCAGCGATCCCCATATCTGGAGATGAATCTGCTAAGGGACGTTATCCTCCCCGTGAGCCTTTGCACATCTTTTGTTGTAACAGGAGTTCAGAATTCAAGTAGCGCTTTGACTTTTTTCGGGTTGGCATCGATGCCTCTTTCTAATACCACAAATCTGAGGAATTTGCCTAAACTTACGCCGAAGACGTACTTTTTGGGATTGAGACAAATTCTGAATGCTCTAAGTTGGTGGAAAGTTTCCTCCAAATTGGCAATATGATTGCCGGGCACCTTGCTCTTGACTATCATGTCATCAACGTAGACTTCCATGTTCCTCCCTATTTGGTTGTTGAAGACCTTGTTCATCATCCTCTGTTAGGTGGCTCCTTCATTTTTAAGCCCGAAGGGCATTCTGACGTAACAATACGTACCAACTTCGGTGATAAAGGCGGTTTTTTCCTCTTCATCGGGGTTCATCCTGACTTGATGATACCCACTGAAAGCATTGAGGAAGCTCAGGAGTCCGTATTCCACGGTTGAGTCTACCAACTGATCTATCGGCAGGAGGGGATACGATTCTTTAGGGCAAGCATCACTTACATTTCGGAAGTCGATGCACATTCGGCGCTTGTTGCTCCCTTCTTTTGTGGTGATGACCACATTGCTTAGCCATTCGGGGTATTTGACTTTCCTGATTACACCTGCTTCTATCAAGTGCTGGACTTCGGTTTTGACGAAGTTGTTTTTGTGTGCCGAGAGGCTTCACTTCTTTTGGCGGACAGGCTTTGCCTCTGGGCTCACTTTAAGATTATGTTCTACTATACGAGGGTCTACCCCAGGCATGTCTTTCGACGAGTAGGCAAACAGATCTTTATTCATTAGTAGGAAAGATACAAGTTTTTCCTTGTCACGTTCGGTGAATTTTTTCCCTATTCGGGTATTTCGGCCTGGGACAAGCTTTATTTCTTCCGTTTCTACCTTCTCAGGATCTTCTGTTCCTTGTTCTTCTGACTCATGCATGGGCAGAACCTTCGTTGCTGTGGTCTGTGCGCAATTCATCACTAGGACTTTTCTCGCCTTTACGAACACCTTTCTCACCTCCCCATGGTCAATGAAAGCCTCAGCATCTCCATCCTTGGTAGCGAAGGTGACAATTAGGTACATCACATTCGGGTGAATGTGGAGGTTTCCTTGCATTTGCCTCCCAAGAATGGCGTTATATGACGAAGGGACATCGATGACGATGAATCTTGTCATTACGGAGGCAAACAGCTCATTTTTGTTATTTGCTAAAGTTCCCTTCAGCATCAGAGGAAGATCTACCCACCCGAGGACGGGGAGTTCGGACGGCCCGACTCCAAAAGTGGGAGAAGTGACGGACTTGAGGTCACTCCTTGATATCCCTAAGCTCGGTAGCAGGCGTGAGAATAGGACGTCTGCGTTTGAGCCATCATCAAGTAGTACTCTCTTGACGTCCCAGCTTCCTATCCTTGCCATAATCAATAGTGGATCATCATGAGGAAAAATGACGGTGGACCCATCCTTCCGAACAAGCTTCTTTGATGGATTCCCATACTCCATCACCAAAATCTCTCTGGCCTTTCTTTTTCTTTCCGCCGACGGCAGTCCTGTTGTGATCATTTGTATTACTCCTGCAAAGGGCGGTGGACGCTTTTTCGGACTTCGGTTTTGATGCCTGTCGGATTCAAACTCTTCGTCATCTCCCTCTCCCTCTTCTTCCCTCCTTCCCTTTGGGGAAGGAATCCGCAGGTAATGCCGGAGCTGACCTTGCTTTATTAGCGACTCTATATATTTCCTCAGTTGGAAACAGTCCTCGGTATCATGCTCGTGGTCCCGATGGAATTGGCATAAGTTTTTCATGTTCTTCTTGTTGTCCAAGGTCATGGCCTTCAGTCGTTGGATCTGAGTTCCTTGCCTTTCCATCGCCATCAGGATGTTCGTCCTCGTGGTGTTTAGGGGAGTGAAGGCCATTGGCTTCCTTCCCTTAAAGTTCCGAGGTCGCCCCCTGGTTCAACTGGGTAGCAAGTTTGCTGCCTTGGTCCCTCAGTGTGAATATGATCAGGTCTCGGGCCTCCCATTCTCAGTTCTTCGGCAGTCATGTGCTACTCTGCTCTTCGGTAAAATTCACTGAGTGTGTCGGGGGGATCCTTGGAGAATTCATAGAACTGCTAGGAGTCTCTCCGAAGTCCTCGTGTCATGGCCAGGATACGTATTTCTGGCCTGAAGTCTGGGACACTTAGAGCTTCCCTGTTGAACTTTTTGACATAGTCGCGAATGGTTTCCCCATTTTTCTGCGCTAGGTCGAACATTTGGACTGGCATCTTCGCCATTGGACGGCTTCCGATGAACTGGTGTGTGAAGGCGGTGGACAATTCTTAGAATTCCATGATGTTTCCAGGAGCCAGTGAGTTGTACCATGCTGTGGCCAACCCAGCAAGGGTGACCTCAAAGCACTTGCACAGGGTAGCATCATCAGCACCGTGCAGCACCATGCTACGTTTGTATTTAGTTAGATGAGCTTGGGGGTCAGTTCGGCCATCGTAGGTCTATAACTGAGGTACCCGAAAATCACTTGGCATAGGTGCCTTGACTACTGCTCGAGTGAACGGTGATTCGTCTCTATTGAAAGACTCTGACAACCTAGCCCAAACGGGCGTTCGAGCTACCTGCCTCTACACTCTTTCTAGTCTCTTTAAAATTTTCTCCATCAGGAGGGTGGCACTGGGCTCTTCTTCCTGCTACCTATAGGCTTCTGGGAACGGAAAGTAACGTCTCCCTTTTAGGGAGTGACTTCGGCGCCGAGGAGATGGTGACTTTCCTTCAGGTGAGGAACTCCTTCGGTGGAGAACTTTGGGTTGCTTTGGCCCTGTTTCTCCCATAGGTCGTGCCCTAAGAGGTATATTTTTCATTGAGGACTCATCGCGTTGATCCCCACTTCCTAAACTCCGATGAGTTGATCGGGGCTTCTTCTTCTGCCGAGGTGCTAGTGAAGACGGCCTCCGTCTCGGAGTTGGCTATGGCCACCTTTGGTCTAACTACTGCATCATTTTGGCCACAACAGAGCATTGGAATTTGTGCAGGAAGCTCATAGTAATAGTCAGAGGACATTCATCCTCAGGCGAGGAAGTCCTTGCTGCAGTTTGTTTGGTTGCCGGTTAAACTTCTGGCGCGGACTGGGACTTCAGAAGTCCCTTGTCCTTAGAACACCGAGTTTCAATGACGGTGACCTGGGGGTGGTTTCCCACAGACGGCGCCATATGATGCCTTGCAGCATCTTCGTTGTGTGACATGGTGAGACCGGGAGGGACTTCCAGTGAAGGAGAACGCCTAAAGTGTATGTTTCCCAGGAGGACCTGCTTGAAACACTCAGAAAATAGGGGTTAGGAGGTCCCCAGAGTCTTTTTCTGGGGAGGAGCCTCCGACGCCCAAGTTAGTTTTTTGGAGGTGGAGAGGAAGCACTAAGGGCCATGGATTCTTGCCTGTTATCTCTTTTCGTGGGAGTTCAAAAAGATCCCTTTGTGAAGCCATTTCCTAAGTATATATAGGAGGATGTGGCCCGTTCAGATCGCGACACATGTTCGGTCGGATGTAATTTGTACCTTCTGGGCGTAGGGGCCTCTAGCCGCTTGTAGGCTCCTCGGGCCACGGGCTAGGGTAGGCATAGTCCTACATCGTAGGACGTGGACAGTCCCTGCTTGTCAGAGCGCATATGAGGGTGGTGTGTAGCGTGTGCGGTTGACATGTCAGAGGCTCCTTAAATGCTTCTACCATACCACCGAGGTCCCTTTACTCGAGGTCGTCCCTCGGAGCGAGGACCCTTCCTCCGGAGTCGTGCCAATAGTTCAAGAGATTCCCTAGCACTGACGCTCCTTGTTTGGGGGATTTTCTCCTGCCAAAGGTGGCTGGTCCTTCTCTCCAAAGGTGATTTGGCCACCCTTCCAAAGGTGGAAACGCGCTATCTTTCCGAGGTCGTAGCTACTGTCCTCAAAGGTGCTGGCTGGCCACCGAAGTCGTATGCTCGAGGCGCTAGACTTCATCCTTTCCGAGGTTTGCACAGGTGCTCCTTGTAGGTGACACTCGACTTACTGAATGCGATACTTGACCTCAGTTTGCGGGCTACAAGGCCGACAGCCCTTCGGCTATCACCTTTGATTGTTTTCCAACAAACTGCAGTGGCGGTCATCACTCACGCCTGTGGGTAGGTGAGAAGCTATTCTTCCTTCTTTGAGACCAATTGGAGTTAGAAATTTGTGGTGTTTTTGAAGTTGTCTAGACATTGCAAATTTAATTTGATTTACTTGAAGACGGGAAAAAGGGAGAAATTGGATCATGGGAGCGAGGAAGAGGCTAATGGTCGGCTATTTTAAGGGCTGCAACCTACTAGGCCTTGGGCCAAGGGCTGTGCTAGAGTTGGTCGTCAGGGTCTAACAAAAGAAGTGATGAAATTCCAATGCAAATAGGCAATAACTAGAGGCAAGCCCGCTCCTTGTCACGGAGTATGTATTATTTTATTGTAATGAAGAAAGACCTTTCGTAATTAATTTATTTTTCAAACTTATAAGTGGATCAATCTCGGAAGAAGATTACTGATGGTAAAAATATAAAGGATGATTGATTTTGATATGCATGAAAGATGTATGGATGTGTGTGCAAACATTGCATAAAGTCAACACTTTGTTCCAAGTTAATTAACAAAGATACAGAGTTTTCATACCAAATATATCTATATTCTATAGTGAAAAAAATATTTAAAAATTTCTGAATTCAAATTAAGTCATAATCAATTTAAAGATCTCGGAAAACTTGAAACATTTCAATGTCATTGATAGCTAATTTGTTTCGTAATGAATTTATAGTTTGGGGTCCAAAAACATAAAAATCAAAAGTTTAGAATATCTTTTGTGTTTATTAGGGTAGAGCATTAAAAATACCTTATTTCAAATTTGAAGACCAAAAGATATTATTATACATAAGTAGGGTATTTATTATGTTGTAATACCTTTTTTTATCTTGGACATATTTTGGGACAATAAAATAAACCAAACGGGCCTAACCCAAACAAAAAAATATTTTTTTTTTACTTTAGCAGAAATGCTACTGTAAGAAACAATTTTAGGCCCAAAAAACCCAAATAAAAAAAATACAGGCCCAAAAACAAAACAATCCAAATGAAAAAAAAAAAGAGGAACTTAAAAAAAAAACCTAGTACTGCAACGGAGACGCTACTGTTATTGGCATCACTTTCGAAGCTTAGCATTTTAGTATATACTTCCTCCATCCCAGGTTTTCTGCTTCATTTGCCATTTTGGGCCATCCTATATTCTTTGCACCATTTCCTTTTTTTGTAAGTTTTACCAATCAACTTTACACTTATACCCCTCCCATTTTACACTCTTATTCAGCAAATACAAATTGTTTTGTTTTGCTTTATTTTGTTAAAAGCTTCTCTGATCTCCGATGGCTGCCACCGGCATCATTGCGACACCATATGTTCATTGTTGTCGGAATCACAAACTCATCTCTTCATTGTCACCAAAATCGCGAACCCACCTCCTCATTTTCACGGGAATCGCAAACCCATCTTTTCATTGTCGCTGAAATCCCAGACCCATCTCCTAGTTGTTGCCAGAGTCGCGAACCCATTTGCTTGTTATTGTCGGAATCACGAACCCATCTCCTCATTTTTATCAGAATCGCAAACCATCTCTTTGTTGTCGTGGCAGCCAAGACGATGGGCGATAGGCGTGGAGAAATCGGACATGAAGGAGGCAATCAAACACCAAGGAAAGATCAGACATGAATGAGAGATCAAATACGAATGAGGCAATCGAACAGTGAAAAGAGGTCGGACATGACAAAGAAATCAGATGCAAATGAGGCGACTGGATGCGAATGACGCGGTGGGAACTACAGATGGAGTGACGGATCAAGGAGGGGGAAGGAGAAAGCAAGCTACAGGACAAGGTCGGCGAGGAGATGATGAGGGCTGAACATGTGGTGGAGGCGGGGAGGCGGGGAAGGAAGAAAAGAACTATGGGTACAATTGCCCAAACATACATATTTTCATCATTTCTTAAACTCCGTGCCGAACACAAATGGAGCAGAAAACCTGGGACGGAGGGAGTATAATTTAGGGCTCCTTTAGTAACACTTTTGCATTTTTTCCTTTATATTTTTTTGTTTATAAAAATTTATTTTCATGTTTTTAGCAATAGAAAACAACATGTTTTTAATCATATTTGAAACTGAAAACTCAATAAACTAAAATATTTCACATTATTTATTTCCTAAAATCTTGAAAACAAGATTTTCATACTACCCATTTTTCTTTGCTTAAAAATTTTACATCACATTTTCAGCAACAGAAAGCAGAAACAAATTTATCTTATTTCTAGAAAATAGACAAAAAATAGGAAAAGAGAAAACAAAAAACATTATCAAATGAACCCTTAGCATAAAAAATTCATCAAACATCTTGTCCAAACCAAAGTTGTAGAGTTTTTTTCTAATTAGTTGGGGCTTTATAATTACCAGTAATTTTAGCAATTAATTTATACTAGAGTTTAGAAAAAAAATCTAAAGACTAAAGTTAGGTTCCAGACCAAGAGTTTGGCTGGAGTCCCACCGAGTGCAATAGGGCACCATTTTTACAATTTTGTGGAAAGAGATTCTCAAGGTTTTAAGAAATAGGTAGTGATGGCCAAGGGCCTCATCGTTCAGAGTCATGATGACTGGAGGAGAGACTTCTGGGAGGAAGAACGCCTGGTGGATTGGATCGCCCAAAGGAGAGTGCCTGAAAGCTCAGAAACAAAGGGTTAGGAGGCCCCCGGAGTGTTTTTCCAGGGGGGGAGCCTCCGACGCCCAAGTCAGTGGTGGCTGAGAGAAAGGCAGAGAAAATAGCACAAAGGGCTGAGGAGTCTCGCCTGGTAATTTTCTCAGAGTGTGGGAGCCGTATTTTTGCCAACCAGCCTCCTGCCAAGTATTAATTCCTGGTATTTATAGGAGTGCCTAGCCCGTTCAGATCGTGACACATGTTCGGTCGGATGTTCTTGAATTTCTGGGCATAGGAGACAGATAGCTGGTAGCAGGTTGCCTTGAGCCATGTGCTGAGACGGGCCATGATGTGATTTTGATGGCGTCAGCGTGGCAGGGCGCCTTTTGAGGCGGATTGTGGCATCTGTGAATGGATGTGTCAGAGGCTTCCTTAAATGCTTCCATAAATGCTCCTGCCGTACTCCCGAGGTCCCTGGGTGAGGTCGTCCTTTGGTACTGATAGCCAAACGCTATCGCCTCTATCTGGCCGAACTCCCTGCCACAATGATGGCCAGAAGAAGCTGGCGCTACCCGAGAAAAGGTTCGATCAGGCACCTCGGGAGATAGCCGAAGAGGTCCGAGCCCGGCACGCCGGGAAACCCCGAGGACACTACTCGCCCCCCAAGGTTGTGAACATATCGCCTTTGGAAAAGCGGCACCAAACATAGCGAGCCGAACATGATATCCCCGAAGGCGGAACTCCCTGAAACTGGGAACCCCCGAACTGAGGGCTTGTTTCCCGAAGAGGCTCTGTCCGAACTAAAGGACGACCTCACCCAGGGACCTCGGGAGTACGGCAGGAGCATTTATGGAAGCATTTAAGGAAGCCTCTGACACGTCCTTTCACAGACGTCATAAGGTCGCCTGAATAGGTGCTCTGACATACAGACGCCATCAGAGTCACATCATGGCCCATCTCAGCACGTGGCTCAGGACAACCTGCTACCAGTTATCTGTCTCCTACACCCCGAAACTCAGGGAACATCCGACCGAACACGTGTCGTGATCTGAACGGGCTAGGCGCTCCTATAAATACTAGGAATTAATACTGGGCAAGTGGCTGGTTGGTTGGCCGAACACTGCTGCCACACTCTGAGAAAACTACCAGGCGAGACTCTTCAGCCCTTTGTGCTATTTCCTCTGCCTTTTCTCAGCCACCACTGACTTTGGCGTCGGAGGCTTCCCCCCGGAAAAACACTCCGGGGGCCTCCTAACCCTTTGTTTCTGAGCTTTCAGGCACTCTCCTTCGGGCTATCCATTCCACCAGGCGTTCTTCCTCCCAGAAGTCTCTCCACCAATCACCATGACTATAAACGATGAGGCCCCTGGCCATCATTTGGCGCCGTCTGTGGGAACCCGCTCTGAGATCGCCGTCGTTGAGACTCGGCGTTCTTAGGACAAGAGGCTCCCAAAGACCCCGTCCGCGCCTGAGATACCACCGGCTGCTGAGCAAACACTCCCAGGGACTTCTGTGCCTGAGGAAGACCGCCCACTGGTAATCACCATGAGCTTCTTGAGGGACTTTCAGCATTCGGTCGTGTCTGAAATGAACCAGTAGATCGACCGAAGGTGGCCACAGCAAGCACAGGCCCCAATACCCCCCTCACCGACACGCCCTCGGGAGAAAAGCCCCAAGTCTACACATCACAGTTCGGGGAGTGGAGACCCTCGCGAAGAATCATCCACAGAAAATATAGCCCTCGGGAAATGGCCTGTGGGACAAACCAGGTCCAAGCGACCGAGAGTCTCACAGCGAAGCAGTTCGTCGCCTGAGCCGAGGTCTTTGTCCCCTCAGCGCCGAATTCGCCCCCCGAAGAGGCGCCGGCGATCTCCATTCCCTGAAGAAGGCCCTAGCGCCACAATACTGATGGGGAGGATACTAGCACGGTTGGACAGAGTGGAGAAACAAGTGGCCAGAAAACCCGTTTGGGCCAGACTCTCGGGAACATGCTGCGAAGATGACTCGCCATTTATTCAGGCGGTTGTTGAGGCAGCCATGCCAAGTGACTTCAGAGCACCTCGGTTGGAGATTTATGATGGCCGTACTGATCCACAGGCCCATTTGACGAAGTACAGACGCAGCATGATAATACACGGTGCTGACGACGCTACCATGTGCAAGTGCTTCGAAGTCACCCTCACAGGGCCAGCAACTGCATGGTACAATTCATTGCCTTCAGGGACCATCACTGAGTTCCAGGAGTTGTCCACGGCCTTCACACAGCAATTCATTGGGAGCAGACCTACGGCGAAGATGCCTGTGCAGATGTTCGACATAGAGCAGAGCAATGGAGAAACCATCCGAGACTATGTCGAAAGATTCAACAGGGAAGCTCTGAGCGTCCCAGACTTCAGGCCCGAAATCCGCATTCTTGCCATGACACGAGGCCTTCGGCGAGACTCACAGCTATTCTACGAGTTCTGAAAAGACCCCCCGGAGACCCTCGGAGAATTTTACCGAAGAGCAGAACAGCACATGACCGCCGAAGAACTAAGAATGGCTGGGCCGAAGTCTGATCACCACCGCCCCGAAGAGTCCAGTCAACAAGCTCGGCATCCTACCGAATACGTAGGACGACCTCGGAGGATGCGAGGAAGGAAACCTCAAAGTTTCACACCATTGAGCACTTCACGGACCAACATTCTCATGGCGCTGGAAAGGCAAGGGACGCGGATTCGGCGACCAAGGGCCATGACCGCCGATAATAAGAAAAATGCAAAGAAGTTCTGCTAGTTTCATCGCGACCACGGTCATGACACCAAAGACTGTTTCCAGCTGAAGAAGTACATAGAGTCGCTGATAAAACTGGGCCAACTTCGGAAATACCTGAGGATGCCATCCCCGAAAGACAGAAAAATGGAGGAAGGAAGGGCCGAAGATGAGGACTATGACTCCGACAGGCGGAGAAATAGAAGTCCAAAAAAGCGCCCTCCGCCTCCGGCAGGGGTTATCTAAACTATCACCACGGGGCTCCCATCCTCGGAAAGAAAGCGGAAAGCCAGAGAAATTGCAGTCATGGAGTATCAAAGTCCATCGAAGAAGCTGGCTCGCAAAGATGGCTCCACCGTCGCCTTCCCCCACGACGATCCGCTACTGATTATGGCGAGAGTAGGGAACTGGGACGTCAAAAGAGTATTGCTTGATGATGGCTGAAATGCTGACGTCCTATTCTCGCACCTGCTGCCGAGCTTGGGCATCTCCGGCAGCGAACTAAAGCCTGTCACCTCGCCCACTTTTGGCTTGGACCACCCGAACTCCCCGTCCTCGAATGTATCGACCTCCTGCTGATGATGAAAGGGACTTCGGTGAATGGAGCAGCTGAGTTGAACCCCTCCACAATGGCGAGATTCATCGTCATGAACGTCTCGTCCTCGTACAACACCATCCTTGGAAGGCAGACAATGGGGAATCTGCATATTCGCCCTGATGTGAAGTACTTGACTGTCACATTCGCCACCAAGGATGGAGATGCAGAGGTATTCATAGACCAAGCCGAGGTAAGAAAGGTATTTGTAAAAGCGCGAAAAGCTACGGCAAACAACTTCGCGCAGACGATGGGGGCAAGGGCACCAGAAAAAGGCGAAGACAAAGATCTCGCCAAAATAGAAACGGAAACAATAGAGCTTGTCCCAGGTCAATCTACCCGAATAGGGAAGAGCTTGGCCGAAGGTGACAAAGAAAATCTTGTATCCTTTCTGCTGGAAAAAAAAGATCTGTTTGCCTACTCGCCAAAAGATATGCCGGGGGTAAACCCTGGCATAATACAGCATAGCCTCAAAGTAAGTCCGGAAGCAACGTGGTTAAGCAAACGTGGTTAAGCATGCCTACTCTCCTAGATGCTGAAGTTATCAGGGAGGTCAAGTACCCCGAGTGGTTAAGCAACGTGGTCATCGCCACAAAAGAAGGTAGCAGCAAACTCTGGATGTGCATCGACTTCAGAAACTTGAACGATGCTTGCCCAAAAGACTCATACCCTCTGCCGCCAATAGATCAACTGGTAGATTCAACTGCTGAATATGGGCTCCTAAGTTTCCTAGACGCCTTCAGTGGCTACCATCAGATAAGGATGGACCCCGAAGATGAAGAGAAGACTGCCTTCATCACTGAGGGAGGAACATACTGCTATATCAGGATGCCATTCGGGCTAAAAAATGCAGGAGCCACCTACCAGAGGCTGATGAACAAGGTCTTCAAAGACCAAATGAGGAGAAACATGGAAGTGTATGTTGATGATATGATAGTCAAGAGCAAGCTGCCTGGCTACCACGTTGCAGATTTAGAGGAAACCTTCCAAAAGCTCAGAGCCTTTGGGATCCGCCACAAATCTAAAAAATGCATCTTCGGGGCGACTTCGGGAAAATTCCTTGGGTACATGGTATCCGAAAGAGGCATCGACGCTAACCCCGAGAAGATTAAGGCCCTGCTTGAGTTCCGAACTCCTGGCACTGTCAAAGATGCGCAGAGACAACAAAAATGGAAGGCGACCTCGGAAGAAATGATCATCCTTGGGATGAAGATTGCCAAAAGGCCTGGGAATAACTCAAAGTCTACCTGGCCACCCGGCCGACTCTGCGACAACCTCGGAAGGGAGAGCCCCTCGTACTGTACCTCGCCGTCACAGAAAAAACTGTGAGCTCGGTCCTCGTGAAGGAAGAAGGGTCAAAGCAATGGCCGGTCTACTATGTCAGCAAGTCCCTGCATGGCGCCGAAGTCAGGTACCCTTTGCTTCAAAAAGCTATATACGCCTTGGTGCTTGCAGGGAGAAGGCTGCGATCATTCGGGAAGGCTCTCCAAGTGGTGCATAGAACTGGGCCAACACGAAATCACGTATGAGCCTCGGAAGGCCATAAAAACTGAAGCCCTGGAAGATCTTATCGCCGAAATACCCACCACTGAGGAGAGCCAGAATGGACCTTGCACAGAGACGGAGCCTCGGGGTCCGAACAGCAGGGAGCTGGAGTAATTATCAGGGGCCCCGATGGCCTGGAGGTAATGAAGGCTATCAAGTTCAGCTTCAACGTCACCAACAATGTAACTGAGTATGAAGCCCTTATAGCGGGATTGCGCTTGGTCAGAAAGATTGGCGTGATAAAGGCTCACAGCGATTCGCAGCTGGTAGTTCGGCAGATGGCAGGAGATTATGGGGCGAAGGACCCAATCTTGGCAAAATATCATGAGCTAGTAGCAAAGCTCATCCAAGAGTTTGACGCCGTTCGGATCGAAAATATACGTCGGCGGAATAATACTGAGGCAGATTGCTTGGTGAAGTCGAAAACATATACCGAGGTGCTAGACCATCCGAGCATCTCAGTGCTGAGCATGATGACCTCGGGAACAGGATGGAAAGACCCAATAAAAAGATACCTCGCAGAGAATTTGCTCCCCGAAGACCCCGGCGATGCTGCAAGACTGCGAAGACGCTCCGAAAGATTCTTCCTGATTGGTGAAGAGTTATATCGGCAGGGATATGCGAATCCGCTGCAAAGATGTGTGGATGAAAAGGATACTGAAATGGTCCTTGAAGAAGTTCACGAAGGCATGTGTGGTTCACACATTGGAACTAATGCCCTGGCAACATTGATACTCCCCCAAGGATACTTCTGGCCTACCCTGAGAAAGGACGCAAGACAGTTCGCCGGAAATTTGGTAGCTGCCAGAGACACGCGAAAAACCAGAGGACACCCTCGGAAAAGGTAACTTCGATAGACTGTCCTTGGCCCTTCGCAGTCTGGGGTATAGACCTTATTGGGCCACTCCCCACAGCACTCGGAGGCATGAAATTCTGCGTTGTAGCAGTGGACTATTTCACAAAGTGGGAGGAGGCAGAACCACTAACAACTATCTCGGCAAAAGAAGTGCAGAAGTTCCTATGGAAGAACATCGTATGCAGATTTGGCATACCGAGGGTACTAGTAGCTAATAATGGATCCCAGTTCACAGACAAACGATTCCAAGAATTCATCAGCGACCTCGGAATAAAGATGCACTTCGACCCAGTAGCTCACCCCCAAAGCAACGAGCAGGTAGAAGTATCGAACAGGACCAGAAAAGATGGCCTGAAAAAGAGACTAGGGGAAGCCAAGGGGAAATGGCCAGGAGAACTCCAAAGTGTACTATCGAGCTACTGAACGACGCCCCGAAGAGCCACAGGGGAAACTCCTTTCTCACTCGTCTTCAGAATAGAGGCCATTATCCCACTAGAGGTACTTCAACCTTCAGTACGGGTGCAAGTATTTGATGAAGGTGGTAAGGACCTCGGCCTGAGAACCAATCTCGATCTTGTGGCCGAACACAGAGAAATAGCCGAGCTGACAAGAAAAGCTTTTCAGCAAAAGAGTGACCGCGACTGTAAACTTACGGGCCAGGCCAAAAGAAATCAAGAAGGGAGACGTTGTTCTCTGAAAGCCCGACTTCACACCCCGAAGGCCATCCCATGGCGTACTTCACGCAAACCGGGAAGGACCCTATCTGGTTCGCCATGAAGTACAAAAAGGCGTGTACAAGCTTGGCGACGCCAAAGGTGTAGAATTGAAGAACACTTGGCACTCAGACGCCTTGAAAAAATTCTACGCTTAAGGTTGGGCGGAGGAGTTATGTTGTACAAAATGGCCTTGAGAAAAATTCTTAAGTGTACAGAAATTATGCAAAACAGAATTCCGCAGAGGTGCTCGCCATGATAAAGCGTAGATATGACTTTCCGAAGCCCCTTGAGCCATCATGCTCGGGAAAGATAGAAAACAAAAATCTCACAGAAGTACTCGCCATAGCCAGCGCAGAAATAATTTTCCGAACTCCCTTGAGCGAACATGCTCGGGAAAATGGGAAGTGAAAAATCTCGCGAAAGGTTTTCCGAACTCCCTTGAGCGAACATGCTCGGGAAAATGGGAAGTGAAAAATCTCGCGAAAGGTTTTCCGAAGTCCCTTGAGCAAACATGCTCGGGACAACTGGAAAAACAAAAAATTTGACTGAAGGTTTCCGAAGTCCCTTGAGCAATCATGTTTGGGGTAAATTGGAAATGCAAAAGCCTGCAAAAAGACTTAGTCAAATTTTTTCAGGCCTTCCAGAAAGTCTTACGAGCAAGCGCACTCGGGACAAAGGAAGGTAAAAAAGTTTCTTTAATCGCAGGTTTCCGAAGTCTCTTGAGCGAACGTGTTCGGGAAAATGGAAATGAAGAAACTCGCAAGAAAAGACTTAGCCAAAAAATCCTCATTAAGAGCAAAGCTGCTTTAAAATAAAGAACTGCCCGAAGAAGGATTACAAAGTAGAAGGGAAGGAAAAGGGGCCCTAAAATTGGCTAAGGGTTCGCGGCGTCCCGAGAGCCACTCGTCTGCCCGCCCTTTTCCATCACCTTCGGCGCTGGAATTGAAGGAGGAAGTTTTAGATGTTCGACCTTGGACCATTTCCACCGAGGTCCCCCAGGAATGTTTAGACCCTCTAGAAAAGAGAGGTCCAGATCTGGGAACCTCTGGAGAACCTGGTGCCGAGCAAGGCAGAAACCGTCCTGGAACGCGACCTTGCTCATCTGATCAGACTTGTTCTTCTCAAGCTCGAGGTCATCAAGCTCGTCCTTCAGATCCTCGACCTCCTCCTCCAGCGCCTTTATCTGCTCTTGCCCCTTCGGCTCCTTCTTCAACGACTCGACCTCGGCTCGGAGAGCGTTATTCTCACACGTCAACGACACTATACGGCCGTCAGAACCAGCCTTGTGCTGGAGAAGATCCTCGTTGGCGGTGAGCATCCCCTTTATTTGGTCACCGAGGTCAGCGATCTTCCCGGAGGAGTCCTTTTGAAGTTCTTCTTTTTCCTTCCGGAACTCCTCCCGAAGGGCAGCTACTTCTTTCTCAGCAGCCTCTTTCAGCTGCTGGTTTTTGGCGACCGACTCCGCGAGCGTGGTCCTCGTCTCATTCATGGTTCGCGTGGCCGAAGTTCGAAAAGCAACCTCCCTGGGCACCTGAACTTGGAGAAAGGCGGTGTACCCCATCAGCTGCAAAAAATAAACGCAAGGTCAGTAAGAGCCAAACAGTTAGGAAAAAATTGAAGGGAAAGAGCTGTGAAGGATATACTTGAGCAGCATGCTCGGTGATCTTTGCGGCGAGGGTGTTATCCCCCGGGTGGGCCGCCGCTATAGCCTTGAAGGAGGCCTCGGTGAGCACCCCCTTCGAAATTTCCTTAGCCATTTGAGGAGCGTCCTCGGAGTACATATTCATGTCCTCCGTGAACGTCCAAAAAGGCTCCTTGGGTATCTTCCCTTGCGGGATTCTGGCATCCCGAAGAGCTCGCTTTCGAGCATGATCGGCCACCCAGCCAGGGGTAGTCAACTCCCCTGCGTGATAAGAATGAGAAGGAGATTAAAGACAAAGAAGCCAATCCAGAAAAAACAAAGGAAGTACACTTTGTCTAGAAACAAACCTAGTGGAACCTCGACAACATCGTCCTCGGAGTCCTCAGTCGAAATGCCCTTGCCCTTCCGCTTGCGCCGCTCCTCGGCAGAAGGTACTTCTACCACTACATCAAGGAGGGCCTGTGACGTGGTAGGACTCTGAGGAGGGACGTCGGTTGAAGGGACCTCGGAAGCAGCAGCCGAAGACTCCGGAATCTCGGCTGCCCCAGGCTCCTCGGCAGTCTCCTCGGGATTTTACTCCAAAGGAGCCTGGGCAGCTCTCTTTACCCGTTTCCTCGAAGGTCCCACGCCAGTAGACTTCCGCCTTCGGGAAGACGCCATGTTCGTCTGATCGCCCTTCTCCACGTGGCCAGTGAAAAGGGACTTGTAATAGGCGGCAGTCGCGTCGCCCATCTCTGAAAAAGGAGAGAAACATCAGCGTGAGTCCGAAGAAAGAACAATAAAGGAGTAGAAGACAACTCACTTTCGGCAAGCGCTTCGAAAGAAATTTCCTCCTTAAGAAGCTTGACCAACCAGGAATCCTTCCCGGCGATGGCAGGAGCTGGCATCTCGAGGTCAATCTCGTGCTTCTTTACCACCTTTAGCTCCCGAAGGACCTCTTCGGTCATCAACCTCCAGTTGATTGGAAATGGGTAAAGGGCGAGCGGAACGACCTCGAGATCCCAGTCAGAGATAGCCCAATTCGGGCGTCAAAATCCGCGAACAAGGAAGCTAACTCTGGGGTCAGCAGCATCCTCGGATCAGCAACGTCCACATCCAGTGTTCCCTGAGCCCATTTGGTCGGAACGTACGACCAGGCCTCGTCCATCTTCATGAAGAAAAACTTCTGTTGCCACCCCCGCCAGCTATCTTTAGTGGCGAAGGTGAACATGAATTTCTTGCCCCCGGATCCCCGAGGTAGCATGAAATAGAAGCCACCTTTCGGGACCACAGAGAGCTTGTAATACTGCATAAAGATTCTGAAATTGGGTTCTATCCCGAAGACGCCACACATGCAGAGGTAGGCATTAAAATAGCAGAACGAGTTCGAGGGAAGCTGGTTCACAGCAATGCCATGAAATTTGCAGAACTCGCACACCATCTTCGGGGGAGAATACCGAAGACCCGCCTTCAGCTGGGCTCAGAAAATGGTAACCTCCTTACTGCGGTTTGAAAAAGCGTAATGGCTAGAACAAGGCAGCCTAGTAATGGCGTAAGAGGGAAGAAAGAATTTTTTCTTCCACCTCGCTAACTTTTCAGGGGTGGTACAACAAGGATGGGCTAAAAGAGGCTGCCAGCTCTCAGGAAGGGGCATTTTTGACATAAAACGAGTTTAAAAATGGAAGAAAACAGTTTCCAGAGAAAAACTCAAAAGAACACAGGGATCAAAGCGCTCTGAAAAACAAAAACCCACCGAAAGATTTGCCAAAATCTGAGGACGCCGTCATGAAAGCTGGCTGGAAAAAAGCTCTGATTAAGGTAGCTCCGCCACAGAAAGCAAGAAAGTGCAAGAACAGGGGCAAAGCAGAGAGAAGAGCAGAAGAGAAAGCAAAAGAAACTCATGGTGGAGTGGGCTATTTATAAGCCAGAGAGGGGTAACCGAAACATCGTCATAAGTACCCTTTGAAGGCGAACCGTCGCCGTAACTGCTCTCTGCACCTGAAAAGGCACGCCCTCTGTAATCGACGCGACTCTCCTCCAATGGCAAAGCGCCACGTGTCAACCACTGCGCGAAAATGGGGGACACGTCCTCCAAACTTCCCTTGAAAGCTAGGACACGTCTTCTGACATCCTGGAAAACTGGGACAAAACTGGGACGCGCCGCTCAGACTGACACGCTCGGCCAAACAGACCTGCAGAAACAAAGAGCAGGTCACCTCGAGGACGCCAAGAAACAGGCTATGGCCGAACAGCCCATGACCCTCGGGAAAGAGGTGTATCTTCGGCACAGGCTCCACCTCGAAGACACCAAAAACAGGCCAAGGCCGAAGAGCCCATGATCTTCGGGCAAAAGGCGCATCCTCGGAACAGGTTAAGCTTCCAAAGAAACTCCCACACACAACCTCGGAAAGAGATGCAAAACTGAAGTCTTCACTTCGGCTTTCCAAAGGGGGGCATGTGATAGCGAAACGCTATAGCCTCTATCTGGCCGAACTCCCTGCCACAATGATGGCCAGAAGAAGTTGGCGCTACCCGAGAAAAGGTTCAATCAGGCACCTCGGGAGATAGCCGAAGAGCTCCGAGCCCGGCACGCCAGGAAACCCCGAGGACACTACTCGCCCCCCAAGGTTGTGAACATATCGCCTTCGGAAAAGCGGCACCAGACATAGCGAGCCGAACATGATATCCCCGAAGGCGGAACTCCCTGAAACTGGGAACCCCCGAACTGAGGGCTTGTTTCTCGAAAAGGCTCTGTCCGAACTAAAGGACGACCTCACCCAGGGACCTCGGGAGTACGGCAGGAGCATTTATGGAAGCATTTAAGGAAGCCCCTGACACGTCCTTTCACAAACATCATAAAGTCGCCTGAATAGGCGCTCTGACATACGGACGCCATCAGAGTCACATCATGGCCCATCTCAGCACGTGGCTCAGGACAACCTGCTACCAGTTATCTGTCTCCTACACCCCGAAACTCAGGGAACATCCGACCGAACACGTGTCATGATCTGAACGGGCTAGGTGCTCCTATAAATACCAGGAATTAATACTGGGCAAGAGGCTGGTTGGTTGGCTGAACACTGCTCCCACACTCTAAGAAAACTACCAGGCGAGACTCTTCAGCCCTTTGTGCTATTTCCTCTGCCTTTTCTCAGCCACCACTGACTTGGGCGTCGGAGGCTCCCCCCCCCGAAAAAACACTCCGGGGGCCTCCTAACCCTTTGTTTCTGAGCTTTCAGGCATTCTCCTTCGGCCTATCCATTCCACCAGGCGTTCTTCCTCCCAGAAGTCTCTCCACCAGTCACCATGACTATAAACGATGAGGCCCCTGGCCATCAGGTACGGACAGAGCCTCTTCGGGAAACAAGCCCTCAGTTCGGGGGTTCCCAGTTTCAGGGAGTTCCGCCTTCGGGGATATCACGTTCGGCTCGCAATGTCTGGTGCCGCTTTTCCGAAGGTGATCTGTTCACAACCTTGGGGGGGCAAGTAGTGTCCTCGGGTTTTCCTGGCCTGCCGGGCTCGGAGCTCTTCGGCTATCCCCCGAGGTGCATGATCACACCTTTTCTCGGGTAGCACCAGCTTCTTCTGGCCATTCTTGTGGCAGGGAGTTTGGCCAGATAGAGGCGATAGCGTTTGGCTATCACATGCCCCCAATTGGAAAGCCGAAGTGAAGACTTCGGTTTTGCATCTCTTTCCGAGGTTGTTTATGGGAGTCTCTTTGGAAGCTTAACCTGTTCCGAGGATGCGCCTTTTGCCCGAAGATCATGGGCTCTTCGGCCTTGGCCTGTTCTTTGGTGTCTTCAAGGCGGAGCCTGTGCCGAAGATACACCTCTTGCCAGAAGGTCATGGGCTGTTCGGCCGTAGCCTGTCTCTTGGTGTCCTCGATTTGGCCTGCTCTTTGTTTTTGCAGGTCTGTTTGGCCAAGCGTGTCAGTCTGAGCGGCGTGTCCCAGTTTTCCTGGGATGTCAGAGGACGTGTCCCAGTTTTCAAGGGACGTTTGGAGGACGTGTCCCCCATTTTTGCGCAGCGGTTGACACGTGGCGCTTTGCCATTGGAGGAAAGTCGCGTTGTTTACAGAGGGCGCGCCTTTTCAGGTGCAGAGAGCAGTTACGGCGACGGTTCGCCTCCAAAGGGTATTTATGACGATGTTTGGGTTACCCACCTCTGGCTTATAAATAGCCCACTCCATCATAAGTTCCTTTTGGTTTTTCTTCTGCTCTTTTCTCTGCTTTGCCCCTGTTCTTGCACTTTCTTGCTTTCTATGGCGGAGCTACCTTAATCAGAGCTTTTTTCCAGCCAACTTTCACGTCGGCGTCCTCAGATTTTTGGCAAATCTTTCGGTGGGTTTTTGTTTTCCAGAGTGTTTTGATCCCTGTGTTCTTTTGAGTTTTTCTCTGGAAACTGTTTTCTTCCATTTTCAAAAATCATTTTCATGTCGAAAATGCCCATTCCTAAGAGCTGGCAGCCTCTTGTAGCCCATCCTTGTTGCACCACCCCTGCAAAATTAGAGAGGTGGAAGAAAAAATTCTTTCTTCCCTCTTACGCCATTACTAGGCTGCCTTGTTCTAGCCATTATGCTTTTTCAAACCATAGTAAGGAGGTTACCGTTTTCCGAGCCCAGCTGAAGGCCGGTCTTCGGTATCCTCCCCCAAAGACGGTGTGCGAGTTCTGCAAATTTCATGGCATTGCTGTGAACCAGCTTCCCCCGAACTCGTTCTGCTATTTTAACGCCTACCTCTGCATGTGTGACGTCTTCGGGATAGAACCCCATTTCATAATCTTTATGTAGTACTACAAGCTCTCTGTGGTCCCGAAGGGTGGCTTCTATTTTATGCTACCTCGGGGATCCGGGAGCAAGAAATTCATGTTCACCTTCGCCACTAAGGATAGCTGGCGGGGGTGGCAACAGAAGTTCTTCTTCCTGAAGATGTACGAGGCCTGGTCGTACGTTCCGACCAAATGGGCTCAGGGAACGCTGGATGTGGACGTTGTTGATCCGAGGATGCTGCTGACCCCAGAGTTGGCTCCCGTGTTAGCGGAGTTTGACGCCCGCATTTGGGCTGTCTCTGACTGGGATCCCGAGGTCGCTCCGCGCGCCCTTTACCCTTTTCCAATCAACTGGAAGTTGATGACCGAAGAGGTCCTTCGGGAACTAAAGGTGGTAAACGAGCACGAGACTGACCTCAAGATGCCGGCTCCTGCCATCGCCGGGAAGGATTCCTGGTTGGTCAAGCTTCTTAAGAAGGAAATTTCTTTCGAAAAGCTTGTAGAAAGTGAGTCATCTTCTACTCCTTTGCTGTTTTTTCCTCGGACTTACGCTGATGTTTCTCTCCTTTTTCAGAGATGGGCGACGGGACTGCCGCCTATTACAAGTCCCTTTTCTCCGGCCAAGTGGAGAAGGGGGAGCAGACAAAGAAGGCGGCTTCCCGAAGGCGGAAGTCCGTTGGTGCTGGTCCCTCGTCTAAACGGGCAAAGAGAACTGCCCAGGTTCCTCTAGAAGAAATTCCCGAGGAGACTGCCGAGGAGCCTGGGACAGCCGAGATTCCGGCGTCTGAGGCTGCTGCTTCCGAGGTCCCTTCCGCCGACGTCCCTCCCCAGGGCCCCTTCGCGCCGCAGGCCCTCCTTGATGTAGTGGTAGAAGTACCTTCTGCCGAGGAGCGGCGCAGGCGGAAGGGCAAGGGCATTTCGGCCGAGGAGGCCGAGGACTCCGAGGACGTCGTTGTCGAGGTTCCACCAGGTTTGTTTCCAGACAAAGTGTACTTCCTTTCTTTTTTCTGGATTGGCTTCTTTGTCTTTAATCTCCTTCTCATTCTTACCATGCAATGGAGTTGACTACCCCTGACTGGGCGGCCGACCATGCTCAGAAACAAGCTCTTCGAGACGCTAAAATCCCGCAAGGGAAGATACCCAAGGAGCCTTTCTGGTCGTTCACGGAGGACATGAATTTGTACTCCGAGGACGTTCCTCAAATGGCTAAGGAAATTTTGAAGGGGGTGCTCACCGAGGACTCCTTCAAGGCTATAGCGGCGGCCCATCCGGCGGATAACACTCTCGCTGCAAAGATCACCGACATGCTGCTCAGGTATATCCTTAACAGCTCTTTCCCTTCAATTTTTTCCTAAGTGTTTGGCTCTTACTGACCTTGCGTTTATCTTCTTTGCAGCTGCTGGGGTATGCCGGCTTTCTCCGAGTTCGGGTGGCCAGGGAGGTTGCCTTCCGAACTTTGGCCACTCAGACCATGAATGAGGCGAGGATCGCACTCTCGGAGTCGGCCGCCCAAAACCAGCAGCTGAAAGAGGCTGCTGAGAAAGAAGTGACTGCCCTTTAGGAGGAGTTCCGGAAGGAAAAAGAAGAACTTCAAAAGGATTCCTCCCAGAAGATCGCTGACCTCGATGATCAAATAAAGGGGATGCTCGCCGCCAACAAAGATCTTCTAAAGCACAAGGTTGCTTCTGACAACGTTATAGTGTCGTTGACAAGCGAGAATAACACTCTCCAGGCTGAGGTCGAGTCTTTGAAGAAGGGGTCCAAGGGGATGGAGCAGATAAAGGCGCTGAAGGAGGAGATTGCTGAACTGAAGGATGACCTTGACGACCTCGAGCTTGATAAGAACGAGTCTGATCAAATGGCCAAGGTTGCCTTTCAGGACGGCTTCTGCCTTGCTCGTTACCAGGTTCTCCAAAGGTTCCCAGATTTAGACCTCTCTTTTCTGGAGGCCCTAAATATTCCTGGGGGACCTCGGTGGGGATGGTCCAAGGTCGAACATTTGAACCTTCCTCCTTCAATTCCAGCGCCAAAGGCGGTTGAAAAGGGCGGGCAAGCGAGTGGCTCTCGGGACGCTGCGAATCCTTAGGCTGTTTTAGGGCCCCTTTTCCTTCCCTTCTTTTTTGTATTCCTTCTTCGGGTACTTCTTCTGTAAAGCAGCTTTGCTCTTAATGAAGACTTTTTTGGCTAAGTGTTTTCTTACAAGTTTCTTCATTTCCATTGTCCCGAACACGTTCGCTCAAGAGACTTCGGAAAACCTGCGATCAAAGAAACTCTTTTACCTTCCCTTGGCCGAGCCTGTTCACTCCAGAGGCTTTTTGGAAAGTCTGAAAAATTTGACTAAGTCTTTTTGCAGGCTTTTGCATTTCCAATTTGTCCCGAACATGATTGCTCAAGGGACTTCGGAAAACCTTCAGTCAAATTTTTGTTTTTCCAGTTGTCCCGAGCATGTTTGCTCAAGGGACTTCGGAAAACCTTTCGCGAGATTTTTCACTTCCCATTTTCCCTAGCACGTTCGCTCAAGGGAGTTCAGAAAATTATCTCTGCGCTGGCTATGGCGAGTACTTCTGCGAGATTTTTGTTTTCCATCTTTCCAGAGCGTGATGGCTCAAGGGACTTCGGAAAGTCATATCTACGCTTTATCATGGCGAGCATCTTCGCGGAATTCTGCTTTGCACAATTTTGGATACTTAAGAACTTTCCTTAAGGGCATTCTGTACTTACAATTCCTCCGCTTCATCTTAGGAGTAAAATTTTTTCAAGGCGTCTGAGTGCCAAGTATTTTTCAATTCTACGCCTTCGGCGTCGCCAAGCTTGTACACGCCTTTTCGTACTTCAGCAAGAACCAGATAGGGTCCTTCCCAGTTTGCGCGAAGTACGCCATGGGATGGCCTTCGGGGTGCGAGGTCGGCCTTTCGGAGAACGAGGTCTCCCTTCTTGATTTCTTTTGGCCTGGCTCGTAAGTTTATAGCCGCGGCCACTCTTTGCTGGAAAGCTTTTCTTCTCAGCTCGGCTATTTCTCTGTGTTCGGCCACAAGATCGAGATTGGTTCTCAGGCCGAGGTCGTTACCACCTTCGTCAAATACTTGCACCCGTACTGAAGGTTGAACTATCTCTATTGGGATAATGGCCTCTGTTCCAAAAACGAGTGAGAAATGAGTCTCCCCTGTGGCTCTTCGGGGCGTCGTTCGGTAGCTCCATAATACACTTTGGAGTTCTCCTGCCCATTTCCCCTTGGCTTCCCCCAGTCTCTTTTTCAGGCCATCTTTTATGGTCCTGTTCGTTACTTCCACCTGCCCGTTACTTTGGGGGTGAGCTACTGGGGCGAAGTGCATCTTTATTCCGAGGTCGCTGATAAATTCCTGGAATCCTTTGTCTATGAACTGGGATCCATTATCAGCTACTAGTACCCTCGGTATGCCAAATCTGCATACGATGTTCTTCCATACAAACTTCTGCACTTCTTTTGCTGAGATAGTTGCTAGTGCTTCCGCCTCCACCCACTTTGAGAAATAGTCCACTGCTACCACACAGAATTTCACGCCTCCGGGTGCTGTGGGGAGTGGCCCAATAAGGTCTATACCCCAGACTGCGAAGGGCCAAGGATAGTCTGCCGAAGTTACCATTTCCGAGGGTGTCCTCTGGATTTTTGCATGTGTCTGGCAACTACCGCACTTTCGGACGAACTGCCTTGCGTCTTTTCCCAGGGTAGGCCAGAAGTACCCTTGGCGGAGTATCACGGCTGCAAGGGCATTAGTTCCAATGTGTGAACCACACATGCCTTCGTGAACTTCTTCAAGGACCATTTCAGTATCCTCTTCATCCACATATCTTTGCAGCGGATTCGCATATCCCTACCGGTATAACTCTTCACCAATCAGGAAGAATCTTCCGGAGCGTCTTCGCAGTCTTGCAGCATCGCCGGGGTCTTCGGGGAGCAAAATCTCTGCAAGGTATCTTTTTATTGGGTCTTTCCACCCTGTTCCCGAGGTCACCATGCTCAGCACTGAGATGCTCGGATGGTCTAGCACCTCGGTATATGTTTTCAACTTCGCCAAGCAATCTGCCTCAGTGTTATTCCGCCGAGGTACATTTTTGATCCGTACGGCGTCAAACTCTTGGATGAGCTTTGCTACTAGCTCATGATATTTTGCCAAGATTGGGTCCTTCACCCCATAATCTCCTGCCGTCTGCCAAACTACCAGCTGGGAATCGCTGTGAGCCTTTAAGTTTCTCACGCCAATCTTTCTGGCCAAGCGTAATCCCGCTATGAGGGCTTCATACTCAGCTACATTGTTGGTGATGTTGAAGCTGAACTTGATAGCCTTCATTACCTCCAGGCCTTCGGGGCCCCTGATAATTACTCCAGCTCCCTGGTGTTCGGACCCCGAGGCTCCGTCTACGTGCAAGGTCCATTCTAGCTCACCCTCTTTTGGATCTGAATGGCTCTCCTCAGTGGTAGGTATTTCGGCGATAAAATCTGCCAGTGCTTGAGCTTTTTTGGCCTTCCGAGGCTCATATGTGATTTTGTGCTCGCCCAGCTCTATGCACCACTTGGAGAGCCTTCCCGAATGATCAACTCTCTTCATGACATCCCGTAGCGGCAGACTACTTCGGACGATGATGGGGTGAGCCTAAAAGTATGGTCGCAGCCTTCTCCCTGCAAGCACCAAGGCGTATATAGCTTTTTGAAGCAAAGGGTACCTGACTTCGGCGCCATGCAGGGACTTGCTGACATAGTAGACCGGCCATTGCTTTGGCCCTTCTTCTTTCACGAGGACCGAGCTCACAGCTTTTTCTGTGACGGTGAGGTACAGTACGAGGGGCTCTCCCTCTCGAGGTTGTCGCAGAGTCGGCAGGCTGGCTAAGTAGACTTTGAGTTCTTCCCAGGCTTTTTGGCAATCTTCATCCCAAGGATGATCATTTCTTCCGAGGTTGCCTTCCATTTTTGCTGCCTTTGTGAGGACTTTGAAGAAAGGTCGACACCTATCTCCGTACCTGGAAATAAACCTGCTCAGAGAGGTTATTCTTCCGGTGAGTCTCTGCACGTCTTTGACTGTGGCAGGAGTTCGGAACTCAAGCAGAGCCTTAATCTTCTCGGGGTTAGCATCGATGCCTCTTTCGGATACCATGTACCCAAGGAATTTTCCCGAGGTCACCCCGAAGATGCACTTCTCAGGATTAAGGCGGATCCCGAAGGCTCTGAGCTTTTGGAAGGTTTCCTCTAAATCTGCAATGTGGTAGCCAGGCAGCTTGCTCTTGACTATCATATCATCAACATACACTTCCATGTTTCTCCCCATTTGGTCTTTGAAGACCTTGTTCATCAGCCTCTGGTAGGTGGCTCCTGCATTTTTGAGCCCGAAGGGCATCCTGATATAGCAATATGTTCCTCCCTCGGTGATGAAGGCAGTCTTCTCTTCATCTTCGGGGTCCATCCTTATCTGATGGTAGCCACTGAAGGCCTCTAGGAAACTTAGGAGCCCATATTCAGCAGTTGAATCTACCAGTTGATCTATTGGCGGCAGAGGGTATGAGTCTTTCGGGCAAGCATCGTTCAAGTTTCTGAAGTCGATGCACATCCGGAGTTTGCTGCTACCTTCTTTTGTGGCAATGACCACGTTGCTTAACCATTCGGGGTACTTCACCTCCCTGATAACTTCAGCATCTAGGAGACGCTGGACTTCGGTTTTGACAAAGTTGCTTTTGTGGGCTGAGATTCTCCGTTTCTTTTGCCGGACAGGTTTTGCTTCCGGGCTTACTTTGAGGCTATGCTGTATTATGCCAGGGTTTACTCCTGGCATATCTTTCGGCGAGTAGGCAAACAGATCTTTACTTCTCAGCAGAAAGGATACAAGATTTTCCTTGTCACCTTCGGCCAAGCTCTTCCCTATTCGGGTAGATTGACCTGGGACAAGCTCTATTGCTTCCGTTTCTGCTTTCGCGAGATCTTCTTCTTTGCCTTTTTCTGGCGCCTTTGCCTCCATCGTTTGCGCGAGGTTGCTTGCCGGAGCTTTTCGTACTTTCACAAACACCTTTCTTACCTGAGCTTGCTCTGTGAAGACCTCTGCATCTCCATCCTTGGTGGCGAATGTGACAGTCAAGTACTTCACATCAGGGCGAATATGCAGGTTCCCCATTGTCTGCCTTCCAAGGATGGCGTTGTACGAGGATGGGACGTCCATGACGATGAATCACGCCATTGTGGAAGAGTACAACTCAGCTGCTCCGTTCACCGAAGTCCCTCTCATCATCAGCGGGAGATCGATCCATCCGAGGACGGGGAGTTCGGATGGTCCAACCCCAAAAGTGGGCGAGGTGACAGGCTCAGTTCGCTGCTGGAGATGCCCAAGCTCGGCAGTAGGTGCGAGAATAGGACGTCAGCATTTGAGCCAGCATCAAGCAACACTCTTTTGACGTCCCAGTTCCCTATTCTCGCCATAATTAGCAGCGGATCGTCGTGGGGGAAGACGACGGTGGAGCCATCTTTGCGAGCCAGCTTCTTTGATGGACTTTGATACTCCATGACTGCAATTTCTCTGGCTTTCCGCTTTCTTTCCGAGGATGGGAGCCCCGTGGTGATGGTTTGGATAACCCCTGCTGGAGGTGGAGGGCACCTTTTTGGACTTCTATTTCTCCGCCTGTTGGAGTCGTAATCCTCGTCTTCGGCCCTTTCTTCCTCCTCTTTTCTTCCCTTTGGGGAAGGCATCCGTAGGTACTTCCCAAGTTGGCCTTGTTTTATCAGCGACTCTATGTACTTCTTCAGCTGGAAGCAGTCTTCGGTGTCATGACCGTGGTCACGATGAAACTGGCAGAACTTCTTGGCATTCTTTTTGTTATTGGTGGTCATGGCCCTTGGCCGCCGAATCTGCGTCCCTTGCCTTTCCAGTGCCATGAGGATGTTGGTCCGTGTGGTGCTCAGGGGCGTGAAACTTTGAGGCTTCCTTCCCCGCATCCTCCGAGATCGTCCTGCCTGTTCGGTAGGATTACGGGCTTGCTAATTGGACCCTTCGGCGCGGTGGTTGTCTGACTTTGGCCCAGCCATTCTCAGCTGCTCGGCTGTCATGTGCTGTTCGGCCCTTCGGTAAAATTCTCCGAGGGTGTCCGGGGGGTCCTTTGAGAACTCGTAGAACAGCTGTGAGTCTCGGCGAAGTCCCCGTGTCATGGCAAGAATGCGGATTTTGGGCCGAAAGTCTGGGACGCTCAGGGCTTCCCTGTTTAACCTTTCGACATAGTCTCGAATGGTCTCTCCGTTTCTCTGCTCTATGTCGAACATCTGGACAGGCATCTTCGCAGTAGGTCGGCTCCCAATGAATTGCTGCGTGAAGGCCGTGGACAACTCCTGGAACTCAGTAATGGTCCCTGAAGGCAATGAATTGTACTATGCAGTTGCTGGCCCTGTGAGGGTGACTTCAAAGCATTTGCACATGGTAGCGTCATCAGCACCGTGCATTATCATGCTGCGTCTGTACTTTGTCAGGTGGGCCTGTGGATCCGTACGGCCATCATAAATTTCCAGGCGAGGTACTCTGAAGTTACCTGGCATAGCTGCCTCAACGACGGCCTGAATGAATGGGGAGTCATCTTCGCAGCATGTTCCAGAGAGTCTGGCCCAAACGGGTTTTCTGGCCACTTGTTTCTCCACTCTGTCCAGCCGTGCTAGTATCCTCTCCATAAGCACCGTGGCGCTATGGCCTTCTTCAGGGAATGGAGATCATCGGCGCCTCTTCGGGGGGCGAGTTCGGCGCTGAGGGGACAAGGACCTCGCCTCATGCGATGAACTGCTTCGCTGTGAGACTCTCGGTCGCTTGGACCCGGTTTGTCCCACAGGCCGTTTCCCGAGGGCTATATCTTCTGTGGATGATTCTTCGCGAGGGTCTCCACTGCCCGAACTGCGATGTGTAGACTTGGGGCTTCTCTCTCGAGGGCGTGTTGGTGAGGGGGGGCTCTGGGCCTGTGCTTGCTGTGGCCACCTTCGGTCGATCTGCTGTGTCATTTCAGCAATGACCGAACGCTGAAAGTCCCTCAAGAAGCTCATGGTGACTACCAGAGGGCGGTCTTCCTCAGGCGCAGAAGTCCCTGGGAGTGTTTGCTCAGCAGCCGGTTGTGTCTCAGGCGCGGACGGGGACTTTGGGAGCCCCTTGTCCTTAGAACGACGAGTTTCAACGACGGCGATCTCAGAACGGGTTCCCACAGATGGCGCCAAATGATGGCCAAGGGCCTCATTGTTCAGAGTCATGATGACTGGAGGAGGGACTTCTGGGAGGAAGAACGCCTGGTGGATTGGATCGCCCAAATGAGAGTGCCTGAAAGCTCAGAAACAAAGGGTTAGGAGGCCCCCGGAGTGTTTTTCTGGGGGGGGAGCCTCCGACGCCCAAGTCAGTGGTTGCTGAGAGAAAGGCAGAGAAAATAGCACAAAGGGCTGAGGAGTCTCGCCTGGTAATTTTCTCAGAGTGTGGGAGCCGTATTTTTGCCAACCAGCCTCCTGCCAAGTATTAATTCCTGGTATTTATAGGAGTGCCTAGCCCGTTCAGATCACGACACATGTTCGGTCGGATGTTCGTAAATATCTGGGCATAGGAGACAGATAGCTGGTAGCAGGTTGCCTTGAGCCAAGTGCTGAGATGGGCCATGATGTGATTTTGATGGCGTCAGGGTGGCAGAGCGCCTTTTGTGGCGGATTGTGGCGTCTATGAATGGATGTGTCAGAGGCTTCCTTAAATGCTTCCATAAATGCTCCTGCCGTACTCCCGAGGTCCCTCGGTGAAGTCGTCCTTTGGTACGGATAGAGCCTCTTCGGGAAACAAGCCCTCAGTTCGGGGGTTCCTAGTTTCAGGGAGTTCCGCCTTCGGGGATATCACGTTCGGCTCGCAATGTCTGGTGCCATTTTTCTGAAGGTGATTTGTTCACAACCTTGGGGGGGCAAGTAGTGTCCTCGGGTTTTCCTGGCGTGCCGGGCTCGGAGCTCTTCGGCTATCCCCCGAGGTGCATGATCACACCTTTTCTCGGGTAGCGCCAGCTTCTTCTGGCCATTCTTGTGGCAGGGAGTTCGGCCAGATAGAGGCAATAGCGTTTGGCTATCAGGTAGATTCCCTAACTTTTGCTAAGTATTCTCTAATACCTTGTACTTATATATACTTTTGAGTATTAAAGAAAAAATTGCTTCTAATTCGTCAACAAAAGGTAATGCCCGCTAGCATCCTCGTCATGTGACATAGTGGCCTGAAGTAGGGACTTCCGGTATGAAGTTGTCTGAATGAGAGACTCCCGATGAGAGGCAGTTGTAAGACTCAGAAAAAAAAGGGTTAGAGACTCCCCGAAATGTGTTTCCGGGGGAGGAGCCTCCGACGCCCAAGTCAGTAAGAGTAGGATAAGTAAAGAGCAGAGTGGAGAATAGAGAGTAGGGAGAGTCTTCTCTGTTCTTACCAAGGTCTTCCTAAGTATTTATAGGAAGGTATAGGGATGAGGACGTTTGACACAACCCACTGAGATTATGACACGTGTTCGGCTAGATTTGATCCATACCTCTGCAGACAGGTACCTCCAGCTGGCCCTAGGCCGTTCTAGCCAGGGGTGCCGGCGAAGTTACTGCGACAAGGGTGTCTGTAGTAGGGGCATGTGCAAGGTCTCTGTGTCAGAGGATCCTTAACTATTTTTGTTGTATCTTTTTGTTGTATCTTCTCAAGACCCCTTTGGGGAATGAAACCCCTTTGGAGTATAAGACCCACTTCGGCAAGATATCATCACCGAGGCCCACCATGATAAGTTCTTCAATGGAACGGGGCACCTCTGGGAGACGTTCTCCCATGCCGAGGATGGGGAATTATCCTTCCAAGGTCGATAGGTTCGTAAAACCCAAGGGTGGTGAAAGACTCCTTCCCCCGAAATTGGTCATGTCACCTTTCTGAGGTCAGTTCCGCTATTTCCCGAGGTCAGTAGTGGGTCACCGAGGTCAGGTGGTCAAGCATAGTGCGAGCCCTCTCTCCCGAGGTTGGTTACTCTTCCTTTACGAGGGTGTTGCTCACCAGACAACCTGGGAATTCTAAGGGTAATAGCCCTTTGGCAATCACATGACCCCTCGGAAAGCCGAAGTTGTATCTTCGGCGCTCGAGTCTTTGCGAGCGTTTTGTGGAACTGGCAGGTGTCTTACTGAACTTTTTTACCGAGGTCAACTTCTTCGGATGAGAGTTCCTCTCTGGTTCTGAACACCTTTTCTAGCCGAGGTAGCGGTATTTGCTTTTTTAGAAGAGCTTTTGGTGCTCCCAAGGTTACTTCTTTTTCTCTTTTTTTTTCTTTTATCCATGTTTGTACCTGTCTCTTTCATTGCCTGCCAGTGAATCGTCACATCTTCTGGACAGATAGACGTGTCCTCTCAGGAATGACTTGTATAGGTCAGGCAGTTGTCAGAAGCATGCCCTCGTTTCCCGTGACAATTGACATGTGTCAGCCAGTGAGTGGCAAATAGTCGCGTCAGTTACAATAATTGCGTCTCTTCACCATCAAGGAGTAATTATGGCAACGCTTCACCTGCTTCCTTCAATCTATATAAACCATTCCTCCTCAGTTTTTTCCACACTTCTTTTTCTTTGCTCTGTTTTGCTCTCGAGTTCTCTCGTTCTTTTCTAGCGGCGGTGATAGCAGCGGAGCGATTTCCGGCAATACCTGCGGTGTTTTGCAAAGTCCTTTCTTTTTTTTGAACTAGGTGGGTTTTCTTTCTGAAGTTGTTCTTCGGTATATTTTTTGTCGCCCCATTCTTTTTTCACCTTCCCGAGGTTAGATTTTTTTTTTCCAAAGATGTCCACTCTAGTCCCGCTCATGTATGTTGAAACTATTCCCGAGAGTTGACTTCCCTTTAATTCTCATCCAAGTTGTACTACTTTTGAGAAGCTAGAGAAGTGGACAACTAAATTCTTTCTTCCTTCTTACGCCATTACTAGGCTACCTAGTCTCAGTCTGTTTAGTTACATGAATTACTCGGACGAGGTTACCGCTTTTTGGGCCCAATTGACGGTCGGACTTCCGTATCCTCCACCGAAGATGATTTGCGAGTTCTGCCAATTTCATGGCATAGCTGTGAATCAGCTTCCTCCAAACTCTTACTCTTACTTCAATGTTTTCCTCTGCGTGTGTGGGGTCTTCAAGATAGAGCCTCACTTTATCTTCTTCATGCAATACTACAAACTCCACCTTGTCCCGAAGGGTGGGTTCTACTTCTTGCTTCCTCGAAGGTCTGGGAGCAAGAAGTACACGTTTACCTTCGGGACGAAGGACAGCTGGCTAGGGTAGCAGAAGAAGTTCTTCTTCTTGAAGGTGAATGAGCAATGGTAGCATGTGCCAACAAAATGGGCTCGGGGGACTTTGGACATAGACGTAGTCGAACCCCGAAAACTGCTGACTTCGGAGCTTGAAGCCAAATTCCATGAATTTGACAGCCGTATTCGGGCTGTCGCGGACTGGGATCCCGACGTCCATCCGCGTTCCCCATATCCCTTTCCCATCAAATGGAACCTTATGACTGAAGAAGTCCTTCGGAAATTAGGGGTAATCAAGGAACATGTCACTGATGAGAACATGCCGAAGCCCATTTTTTATGGCAATAAGGGGTGGTTGGTGATGATCCTTCGGGGGGGACTCACATATACAGCTCTTGTAGAGAGTAAGTCTTTTTCCAGATTTTTTTGCATATCTACTTCTGTACTTACACTGATGTTCTTCTTTTTGCAAAGATGGGTGACAAGTCCGCTGATTTGTACAAATCCCTCTTCCTCGGTCAAGCCGAGAAGGCGGAGCAGTAAAAGAAGAAACTTGCTCCGAAGAGGAAGAAAGGGCCCGGGGGACCATCTTCAGTCCCGTGGTCCAAGAGAACCAATGAGGACTCTCTTCCTCCTCCCCTTGAAGATGACATGGGGGTGTAGGACCAACCCCCCTGTTCGTGCCGACCCACCCTTGGAGCCGGCCATCTGTTCCACTCCCTTAAGCTCCGATGTCGCGGCGGAGACCCTTGGGACCTCGGTTGGGGGCATTTCGGCCGAAGAGCTTTAGGCGAGCCGGAAAAGGAAAGGGAAGCACATTCCTTCTGAGGTTTGTCAACGACTCTGAGGGAGACATCGCCGAGGTTCCACCAGGTTCGTCCCTTAGCCATTTTTCTATGAGTTTGGGAATTTTTGGCATTTTAGACCTTATAGATAAATGGCTAAGGGATAATGTGTTAATGGAACTTCATCATGATTTTGCAGAGGAGCAAGCACCTGCTCAATGGCTGGTGGAGCATGCTCGGAAGAGGGCCCATCGGGACACCAAATTCCCGAAGGACAAGGTGCCGAGGGAGCCTTTCTGGACCTTCACGAAAGACATGAACTTGTTCTCCGAGGATAGCCAGAAAATGGCTCCTCAGATGGCTACGGGCGTGCTGACAAACGGCACTTTTCAATCCCTCACGGTCAAGTGTCCGAATGAGGAGATCTTCATCATGAGGATGAGTGAACATGCTGCTCAAGTGACCCTTGAACTTCTTGTTCTCAAACAACATTTTCTTGAGTTTTTGCTTGTTTTTGAGCCTTACTAGAAGTTCACCCTTTTACAGCTCTTGGTGTACAGCGAATATTTTAGAGCTTAGGCAGTAAAACAGTCTTCGATCCAATCTCAATGTGAAGAGTCCTTGGGAAGGCCCAAGAAGTTTTTGTTGGGTTTCGAGAGCCAAACAAGGGCAGCGGAATTTAACCGAAACCCTCCAGGTTTCAAGTGAAACGGGGTAAACCGGGTGTTCGAAAACTTTCATACCTAATTTTCAGTTGAGATCTCTCACTTAACTGTAGAGTCTAATCAAAAAACCTAAACAGTTAACATGTTCAAGCTCTCTATGGTATCCACACGAGCCTATCGGGATCACCACGCTTCCACCACATCCCGGCAGATGCGTTTCTCTTGCTTTCGCAGAGCTAGCTTGTGTCCTCTAAGGAATTGCAAGAGAAGAGTGCGGTTGTCCTTTTGGGAGGCTAGCGCTAGAAGCTGCAAATTTGTCACTAAAAGTTGTATTTATAGTGAGACTCAACTTCTATGCCTAATGGGTTTCAAACCCCTAATCCAATTAGGCTTTAATTTCGGGCTTAATAATGGCTCAACTCTTGGGCCCATTATTAATATGAAATTATTGAGAAACCATAACCCAAATAATTAGCGCATGGCACTCTTATGATCCAAATAGCTCTATGTGTGCAACCCAATAGGCTCTTACCACATTAGCAATGATCATAAATCACATTTATGATCATAAACAATGAGTGGTGTCTAGCAACACATCATTGCTACCCAAGTGACAACATTGTCGGTGATTCGACTAAACCTTGATGATCATTACCGATATATGGCATTATTCCTTTTGTCCAAGATATCAAGACTAAGCACGAGACATGGAATGTGTCACTCTCGTATAGCGCAATCTTTGGTTTCTTGATTACCGAGTAGACCAACTTAAATTGATGACATTAATATCATATATCAACTCATCTTAGCATGGCCATGCATTTTTTTAATTGTCACTCTATCAAGGGGCCTGAAGATATTACTCCCGTTACATAGGAGGGAGAAATCCCATCTTGATCATACAAATCCCTCCGCATGATATGTGACATACCCAATGACCTCTTTCAAGTTCACTCAGTTACGTGCAACAAAGGAAAATATCAAAGTATGTGACTCACATGTTGGGAACCTTGATGATCTTAGGTCAAAGAACTACATATACCATGATCACTATGAGAATCACTTATGACACTCATATAACGATCCATGTAGTGTTGTCATAGTGGGTCGGTCCAATACACAAGTTCTCCAACTTGTACCCATATGTAGACTACATATCTCATATTAGTCTCCACATATGCTAGTCGTTATGTATTATTGCAACCCGCTTCAAAATAATACTAGACCAGGGACATTTGAGAATATCATTATTTTAAGGTTACAATTATGTTTATTACATTGCGCAGAAACAAAACAACAGACATAATTGTTGGATTAATACCTTAATAAAATATCATGGCTCAATGTGCAAAAATACAATAATCTCATGATTAGCTTTTGGGCACAACACTAACAGTTTTGTGCCAGCTCAGTCATCAAGTACAACGAGCTCAATAAGATAGCCAAGGAAAAGTTGTCTCAACTTTAGGAAGAATTTCTAAAAAGTCAGGGGGAGCTCATTCAGGAGTTCTCTTCAAAGGTGTCGGACCTCGGTGCAAAGCTTATCGTGTTGACCTTGGCCAATGAGGCCTACCAAAAAAAGAAGGAGGCAGACGCTGAAAACCTTGCGAAGGCTCTAGCGCTTAACGCTGAAGTCCAAGTCGAGGTTGACATTCTAAAGAAGAAGAAGAAGAAGAAGAAGAAGAAGAAGTTGGAAAGGGAGGTCGTAGAGCTTAAGAATGAACTGGAGGACTTCTACATGGAGAAGGCCAAGTCCGATCAGGCATGTAAGTCTTCCTATCAGGACGGCTTTTGCCTGGCCCGCTACCAAGTCCTTTCCAAGTATCCTGACCACGACCTTTCTTTCCTGGCAGGCCTAGACATCCCCAAAGTGCCAACTTGGGAGTGATTGAAGATAGAGTACCTTAACCTCCCAGCTAATCCGCCTTTGGCACCAAAGGTTACGGCCAAGGAATACTGCCCCGAAGGTGAAGTAGCTGGAGATTTTAAGGATACAACAAATGTCCAGGACCCCTGATAGGCTTCCCTTTTTCTTCTTTGTATTTATAATTTGCTCCCCTTGTACTTCGAGATAAAGTGCTAATGAAAAATTCCTCTTTTCTTGAAATTTTGGTTAAGTACTCGATCGATCTCTTATCATTGTTTTCCTTCTTCGGCATTTAACCATATTTAGAATGAGGTTTTTAGCACCAAAAGTGGTAAGTACCTTTGGTGTCGACCATATTCGGCCAATTACCTTTGGTGTCACGGCAAACGTTCCTTCGGCATGCTTTGCACCCTTTCCTTTTTGAAAGTTTTTTTGAGTTCTTTTGTTATGCACTTTAGGAGGTACTCCCCTTCGGCAACCACGTTCGGGTGAAGGAGATATTCATCTTCGGGGGTAACCGTCTTTAGTCATACCTCCTTGGTGTTTTTGCATGACTTTTCACTTGAAAATTTTTCTAAGTGTGCCGTTAGGTGATTTTAGTGGATGAGCAACTATGTTTGGCTGACCATCTTTGGTGCAACTTAACCCTTTCTTTTTCAACCATGTTTGGTTGAAATAATTTAGCGAAGACTGACCATTTCTGTGTGTTTACCCCTTCAGTGTGACCATGTTCGGTCTAACCCTTCATTCGAAAAACACGATCGGCCAAATATGTGGTAAAAATGGAAATAATTTCATAGGCATTTTCGGAAAGAAGCTCTTTCGGCATTTATATCATGTCCGGTCAGTTGCCTTTGGTGAGAATTGTACAATTTTTCTTGAAAATTTCTTCTATGTATAGAATTTTTTCAAGGACTCTGAATGCCATGTATTTTTGAATTCTCCACCTTTGGTGTCACCGAGCTTGTAGATGCCTGGCCGAACTTCATCGAGGACCAAATAAGGTCCATCCCAGTTTGCCCAAAGTACCCCATGGATGGTCTTCAGGCTTCAAATTTAGTTCTTCGGAGGACAAGGTCCCCTTTTTTGATTTCTTTTTGTTTGACATGCAAGTTTGTAGCAACAGCTACTCTTTGTTGAAAAGCTTTTCTTCTGAGTTCGGCCATCTCCCTATGCTCATCAATGATATCTAACTTGGTTCTTAAACCGAGGTTGTTCCCTTCTTCGTCAAACACTTGTATCCTGACCAATAGGTGTTCGACCTCGACAGGGATAATGACCTCTGCCTCGAAGGCAAGTGAAAAGGGCATCTCAACCGTGGCTCTTCTAGGGGTTGTTCGGTAGCTCCATAGCACGCTTGGAAGCTCTCCGAGCCATTTCCCCTTTGATTCCTTCAACCTTTTCTTCAAGCCATCCTTTATTGTTCTGTTGGACACGTCAACTTGTCCATTGCTCTGAGGAAGGGCCATAGGGGCGAAGTGCAATTTAATTCCGAGTTCAGTTATGAATTCCTGGAACACTTTATCAGTAAATTGGGAGCCATTATCATCTATTATCACCCTTGGTATGCCGAATCTACATATGATGTTCTTCTAGACAAACCTTTGTATGTCCTTCACCGAGATTGCCGCTAATGGCTCTACCTCGATCCACTCAGTGAAATAATCTACTGCGACTACGCAGAACTTCATTCCTCCTAGAGCTGTTGGGAGAGGTCCAATGAGGTCAATACCCCATACGGCGAAGGGGCAGGGGTAGCTTGCCAAAATTATCATTTTCGAGGGTAATCTTTGGATGGGTGCGTGTCTTTGGCAATTGTCGCACTTCTGAACGAACTGCCTCGCATCCTTCTTTAAGGTGGGCCAAAAATATCGTTGCCGATGTAGCACCTCGGCTAGGGCGCCATTTCCTATGTGAGAACTGCAAGCCCCCTCATGGACTTCTTTCAGGACAGCTTGAACGTCTTCTTTGCTGACACACCTCTGTAATAGACTTGCATACCCTTGTCAGTACAATTCTTCCCCGTTCAGGAAGTATCTTCCCCAGCATTTTTGCACTCTCGAGGCCTCAAGAGGATCTTCGGGGAGTTCCAAAGTCGTGAGGTACCTTTTGATGGGATCTTTTCATCCTCTGCCCGAGGTTGTTATGCACAACATCACTATACTCGGCTGATGTAATACCTCAGCAGACTCTTTTGATTTGGCCAGTGTGTCAGCCTCCATATTATTTCACCAAGGTACATTTTCTATATGCATCCTGTCGAACTCCTGGATGAGCTTCTTGACGAGGTTATGGTACTTTGCCAAGGTTGGGTCCTTTCTGCCATAGTCTCTCGCCATCTGCCGGACTACTAATTGGGAATCGCCGTGGGCCTTCAGATTTCTCACACCAACTCTTTTTTCCAGGTGCAAGCCAGCTATGAGGGCTTCATATTCAGCGACTTGTTGGTGATGTTCAATCCGAATTTGATGGCCTTCATGGCTACCATACCTTCGAGACCACGAAGGATTATTCCGGCTCCTTGATGTTCAGAACTAGAGGCTCCATCAACAAATAGTGTCCACTCAGGTTCATTTTTTCCGAGGTCCCCAAGGGTATCCTTGGCTTTTGGCACTTCGGCGATGAAGTCTGCCAATGCTTGGGCCTTTATGGCCCTTCTCGGCTCATAAGTGATGTCGTATTCACCGAGCTCAATGCACCACTTCGATAGTCTTACCAAGTGATCTACCCTTCTCATGACGTCCCGAAGAGGTAGGTTACTTCGGACAGTAATGGGGTGTCCTTGGAAGTAAGGTCGCAACCTTTTACTTGCCAATACTAAAGCATAAATGGCCTTCTATAGAAGAGGGTACCTAACTTCGGCACCATGTAGGGATTTACTCACACAGTATACTGGCCAATGCCTTCCTCCTTCTTCCTTTACAAGCACTGAGCTCACCACTTTTTTTGTTGATGGCGAGGTAAAGGATGAGAGGTTCTTCTTCCTTTGGCTATCGAAGTTGATAGCCAAACGCTATCGCCTCTATCTGGCCGAACTCCCTGCCACAAGAATGGCCAGAAGAAGCTGGCGCTACCCGAGAAAAGGTGTGATCATGCACCTCGGGAGATAGCCGAAGAGCTCCGAGCCCGGCACGCCAGGAAAACCCGAGGACACTACTCGCCCCCCCAAGGTTGTGAACAGATCGCCTTCGGAAAAGCAGCACCAGACATAGCGAGCCGAACATGATATCCCCGAAGGCAGAACTCCCTGAAACTGGGAACCCCCGAACTGAGGGCTTGTTTCCCGAAGAGGCACTGTCCGAACCAAAGGACGACCTCACCCAGGGACCTCGGGAGTACAGAAGGAGCATTTAAGGAAGCATTTAAGGAAGCCTCTGACACATCCATTCACAGACGCCACAATCCGCCTCAAAAGGCGCTCTGCCATGCTGACGCCATCAAAATCACATCATGGCCCGTCCCAGCACATGGCTCAAGGCAACCTGCTACCAGCTATCTGTCTCCTATGCCCAGAAATTCAGGAACATCCGACCGAACACATGTCGAGATCTGAACGGGCTAGGCACTCCTATAAATATCAGGAATTAATACTTGGCAGGAGGCTGGTTGGCAAAAATATGGCTCCCACACTCTGAGAAAATTACCAGGCGAGACTCCTCAGCCCTTTGTGCTATTTTCTCTGCCTTTCTCTCAGCCACCACTGACTTGGGCGTCAGAGGCTCCCCCCCCGGAAAAACACTCCGGGGGCCTCCTAACCCTTTGTTTCTGAACTTTCAGGCACTCTCCTTTGGGCGATCCAATCCACCAAGCGTTCTTCCTCCCAGAAGTCTTTCCTCCAGTCATCATGACTATAAACGATGAGGCCCCAGGCCATCATTTGGCGCCGTCTGTGGGAACCCGCTCTGAGATCGCCGTCGTTGAAACTCGGCGTTCTAAGGACAAGGGGCTCCCAAAGTCCCCGTCCGCGCCTGAGACACAACCGGCTGCTGAGCAAACACTCCCAGGGACTTCTGCGCTTGAGGAAGACCGCCCTCTGGTAATCACCATGAGCTTCTTGAGGGACTTTCAGCATTCGGTCATTGCTGAAATGACCTAGCAGATCGACTGAAGGTGGCCACGGCAACCACGGGCCCAGAGACCCCCTCACCAACACGCCCTCGGGAGAGAAGCCCCAAGTGTACACATCACAGTTCGGGGAGTGGAGCCCCTCGTGAAGAATCATCCACAGAAGATATAGCCCTCGGGAAACGGCCTGTGGGACAAACCGGGTCCAAGCGACCGAGAGTCTCACAGCAAAGCAGTTCGTCGCCTGAGGTGAGGTCCTTGTCCCCTCAGCGCCGAACTCGCTCCCCGAAGAGGCGCTGGCGATCTCCATTCCCTGAAGAAGGCCCTAGCACCACAGTGCTTATGGAGAGGATACTAGCACGGCTAGATACAGTGGAGAAGCAAATGGCCAGAAAACCTGTCTGGGCCAGACTCTCGGGGACCTTCTGCGAAGATGACTCCCCATTCATTCAGGCCGTTGTTGAGGCAGCCATGCCAGGTGACTTCAGGGTACCTCGGTTGGGGATTTATGATGGCCGTACTGATCCACAAGCCCATCTGACGAAGTACAGACGCAGCATGATAATGCAGGGTGCTGACGACGCTACCATGTGCAAGTGCTTCGAGGTCACCCTCACAGGGCCGGCAACTGCATGGTACAATTCATTGCCTTCAGGGACCATTACTGAGTTCCAGGAGTTGTCCACGGCCTTCACGCAACAATTCATTGGGAGCCGACCTACTGCGAAGATGCATGTCCAGATGTTCGACATAGAGCAGAGGAACGGAGAAACCATCCGAGACTATGTCGAAAGATTCAACAGGGAAGCCCTGAGCGTTCCAGACTTTTGGCCCGAAATCCGCATTCTTGCCATGACACGGGGCCTTCGGCGGGACTCACAGCTGTTCTACGAGTTCTCAAAGGACCCCCCGGACACCCTCGGAGAATTTTACCGAAGGGCCGAACAGCACATGACAGCCGAGGAGCTGAGAATGGCTGGGCCAAAGTTAGACAACCAAGGCGCCGAAGGGTCCTTTCAGCAAGCCCGTAATCCGATCGGAGAGGCAGGACGATCTCGGAGGATGCAGGGAAAGAAGCCTCAAAGTTTCACGCCCCTGAGCACCACACAGACCAACATCCTCATGGCGCTGGAAAGGCAAGGGACGCAGATTCGGCGGCCAAGGGCCATGACCGCCGATAACAAAAAGAATGCCAAGAAGTTCTGCCAGTTTCATCGTGACCACGGTCATGACACCGAAAACTGCTTCCAGCTAAAGAAGTACATAGAGTCGCTGATAAAGCAAGGCCAACTTCGGAAGTACCTGCGGATGCCTTCCCCAAAGGGAAGAAAAGAGGAGGAAGAAAGGGCCGAAGACGAGGATTACGACTCCGATAGGCGGACAAATAGAAGTCCAAAAAGGCGCCCTCTATCTCCAGCAGGGGTTATCCAAACCATCACCACGGGGCTCCCATCCTCGAAAAGAAAGTGGAAAGCCAGAGAAATTGCAGTCATGGAGTATCAAAGTCCCTCAAAGAAGCTGGCTCGCAAAGATGGCTCCACTGTCGTCTTCCCCCATGACGATCCGCTGCTGATTATGGCGAGAGTAAGGAACTGGGACGTCAAAAGAGTGTTGCTTGATGATGGCTCAAATGCTGACGTCCTATTCTCGCACCTGCTGCCGAGCTTGGGCATCTCCAGCAGCGAACTGAAGCCTGTCACCTCGCCCACTTTTGGGGTTGGACCATCCGAACTCCCCGTCCTCGGATGGATCTATCTCCCGCTGATGATGAGAGGGACTTCGGTGAATGGAGCAGCTGAGTTGTACACTTCCACAATGGTGAGATTCATCGTCATGGACGTCCCATCCTCGTACAACGCCATCCTTGGAAGGCAGACAATGGGGAACCTGCATATTCGCCCTGATGTGAAGTACTTGACTGTCACATTCGCCACCAAGGATGGAGATTTAGAGATCTTCATAGACCAGGCCGAGGTAAGAAATGTGTTTGTGAAAGCACGAAAGGCTCCGGCAAACAACTCTACACAAATGATGGAGGCAAAGGCGCCAGAAAAAGGCAAAGAAGAAGATCTCACCAAAGCAGAAACGGAAGCAATAGAGCTTGTCCCAGGTCAATCTACCCGAATAGGGAAGAGCTTGGCCGAAGGTGACAAGGAAAATCTTGTATCCTTTCTGCTGAGAAGTAAAGATCTGTTTGCCTACTCGCCGAAAGATATGATAGGAGTAAACCCTGGCATAATACAGCATAGCCTCAAAGTAAGCCCGGAAGCAAAACCTGTCCGGGAAAAGAAACAGAGCATCTCAGCCCACAAAAGCAACTTTGTCAAAATCGAAGTCCAGCGTCTCCTAGATGCTGAAGTTATCAGGGAGGTCGAGTACCCCGAATGGTTAAGCAACGTGGTCATTGCCACAAAAGAAGGTAGCAGCAAACTCCGGATGTGCATCGACTTCAGAAACTTGAACGATGCTTGCCCGAAAGACTCATACCCTCTGCCGCCAATAGATCAACTGGTAGATTCAACTGCTGAATATGGGCTCCTAAGTTTCCTAGACGCCTTCAGTGGCTACCATCAGATAAGGATGGACCCCGAAGATGAAGAGAAGACTGCCTTCATCACCGAGGGAGGAACATATTGCTATATCAGGATGTCCTTCGGGCTCAAAAATGCAGGAGCCACCTACCAGAGGCTGATGAACAAGGTCTTCAAAGACCAAATGGGGAGAAACATGGAGGTGTATGTTGATGATATGATAGTCAAGAGTAAGCTGCGTGGCTACCACTTTGCAGATTTAGAGGAAACCTTCCAAAAGCTCAGAGCCTTCGAGATCCGCCTTAATCCTGAGAAGTGCATCTTCGGGGTGACCTCAGGAAAATTCCTTGGGTACATGGTATCCGAAAGAGGCATCGATGCTAACCTCGAGAAGATTAAGGCTCTGCTTGAGTTCCAAACTCTTGCCACAGTCAAAGACGTGCAGAGACTCACCGGAAGAATAACCTCTCTGAGCAGGTTTATTTCCAGGTACGGAGATAGGTGTCGACCTTTCTTCAAAGTCCTCACAAAGGCAGCAAAAATGGAAGGCAACCTCGGAAGAAATGATCATCCTTGGGATGAAGATTGCCAAAAACCCTGGGAAGAACTCAAAGTCTACTTGGCCAGCCTGCCGACTCTGCGACAACCTCGGGAGGGAGAGCCCCTCGTACTGTACCTCGCCGTCACAGAAAAAGCTATGAGCTCGGTCCTCGTGAAAGAAGAAGGGCCAAAGCAATGGCCGGTCTACTATGTCAGCAAGTCCCTGCATGGCACCGAAGTCAGGTACCTTTTGCTTCAAAAAGCTATTTACGCCTTGGTGCTTGCAGGGAGAAGGCTGCGACCATACTTTCAGGCTCACCCCATCATCGTCCGAAGTAGTCTGCCACTACGGGATGTCATGAAGAGAGTTGATCATTCGGGAAGGCTCTCCAAGTGGTGCATAGAGCTGGGCGAACACGAAATCACGTATGAGCCTCGGAAGGCCATAAAAGCTCAAGCACTGGCAGATTTTATCGCCGAAATACCCACCACTGAGGAGAGCCATTCAGATCCAAACGAGGGTGAGCCAGAATGGACCTTGCACGTAGACGGAGCCTTGGGGTCCGAACACCAGGGAGCTGGAGTAATTATCAGGGGCCCCGAAGGCCTGGAGGTAATGAAGGCTATCAAGTTCAGCTTCAACGTCACCAACAATGTAGCTGAGTATGAAGCCCTCATAGCGGGATTACGCTTGGCCAGAAAGATTGGCGTGAGAAACTTAAAGGCTCACAGCGATTCCCAGCTGGTAGTTCGGCAGACGGCAAGAGATTATGGGGCGAAGGACCCAATCTTCGCAAAATATCATGAGCTAGTAGCAAAGCTCATCCAAGAGTTTGACGCCGTACGAATCAAAAATGTACCTCGGCAGAATAACACTGAGGCAGATTGCTTGGCGAAGTCAAAAACATATACCGAGGTGCTAGACCATCCAAGCATCTCAGTGCTGAGCATGGCGACCTCGGGAACAGGGTGGAAAGACCCAATAAAAAGATGCCTCGCAGAGAATTTGCTCCCCGAAGACCCCGGCGATGCTGCAAGACTGCGAAGACGCTCCGGAAGATTCTTCCTGATTGGCGAAGAGTTATACAGGCAGGGATATGCGAATCCGCTACAAAGATGTGTGGATGAAGAGGATACTGAAATGGTCCTTGAAGAAGTTCACGAAGGCATGTGTGGTTCACACATTGGAACTGATGCCCTTGCAGCAGTGATACTCCGCCAAGGGTACTTCTGGCCTACCTTGAGAAAGGACGCAAGGCAGTTCGTCCGAAAGTGCGGTAGTTGCCAGAGACATGCAAAAATCCAGAGGACACCCTCAGAAATGGTAACTTCGGCAGACTATCCTTGGCCCTTCGCAGTCTGGGGTATAGAGCTTATTGGGCCACTCCCCACAGCACCCGGAGGCATGAAATTCTGCGTGGTGGCAGTGGACTATTTCTCAAAGTGGGTGGAGGCAGAACCACTAGCAACTGTCTCGGCAAAAGAAGTGCAGAAGTTCGTATGGAAGAACATCGTATGCAGATTTGGCATACCGAGGGTACTAGTAGCTGATAATGGATCCCAATTCATAGACAAAGGATTCCAGGAATTTATCAGCGACCTCGGAATAAAGATGCACTTCGCCCCAGTAGCTCACCCCCAAAGTAACGGGCAGGTGGAAGTATCGAACAGGACCATAAAAGCTGGCCTGAAAAAGAGACTGGGGGAAGCCAAGGGGAAATGGCCAGGAGAACTCCAAAGTGTATTATGGAGCTACCGAACGATGCCCCGAAGAGCCACAGGGGAGACTCCTTTCTCACTCGTCTTCGGAACAGAGGCCATTATCCCAGTGGAGATAGTTCAACCTTCAGTATGGGTGCAAGTATTTGATGAAGGTGGTAACGACCTCGGCCTGAGAACCAATCTCGATCTTGTGGCCGAACACAGAGAAATAGCCGAGCTGAGAAGAAAAGCTTTCCAGCAAAGAGTGGCCGCGGCTATAAACTTACGAGCCAGGCCAAAAGAAATCAAAAAGGGAGACCTCGTTCTCCGAAAGGCCGACTTCGCACCCCGAAGCCCATCCCACGACGTACTTCGCGCAAACTGGGAAGGACCCTATCTGGTTCTTACCGAAGTACGAAAAGGCGTGTACAAGCTTGGCGACGCCGAAGGCGTAGAATTGAAGAACACTTGGCACTCAGACGCCTTGAAAAAATTCTACGCCTAAGATGAAGCGGAGGAATTGTAAGTACAGAATGCTCTTAAGGAAAGTTCTTAAGTATCCAAAATTGTGCAAAACAGAATTCCGCAATGATGCTCGCCATGATAAAGCGTAGATATGACTTTCCGAAGTCCCTTGAGCCATCACGCTCGGGAAAGATGGAAAACAAAAATCTCATAGAAGTACTCGCCATAGCCACCGCAGAGATAATTTTCCGAACTCCCTTGAGCAAACGTGCTCGGGAAAATGGGAAGTGAAAAATCTCACGAAAGGTTTTCCGAAGTCCCTCGAGCAAACATGCTCGGGACAACTAGAAAAACAAGAATTTGACTGAAGGTTTTCCGAAGTCCCTTGAGCAATCATGTTCGGGACAAATTGGAAATGCAAAAGCCTACAAAAAGACTTAGTCAAATTTTTTCAGACTTTCCAGAAAGTCTCTCGAGCAAACGCACTCGGGACAAAGGAAGGTAAAAAAGTTTCTTTGATTGCAGGTTTTCCGAAGTCTCTTGAGCGAACGTGTTCAGGACAATGGAAATGAAGAAACTTGCAAGAAAAGACTTAGCCAAAAAATCTTCATCAAGAGCAAAGCTGCTTTACAGAAGAAGTGCCCGAAGAAGGAGCACAAAGGAGAAAAGGAAAAAGGGGGCCCTAAAACAACCTAAGGGTTCGCGGCGTCCCGGGAGCCACCCGTTTCCTTCGGCGCGGGAATGAAGGAAGGAAGTTTCAGATGCTCAACCTTGGACCATTCCCACTGAGGTCCCTCAGGAATGTTTGGAGCCTCCAGAAAAGAGAGGTCTAAGTCTGGGAACCTCTGGAGAACCTGGTGACGAGCAAGGCAGAAGCCGTCCTGAAAGGCAACCTTGGCCATTTGATCAGACTCGTTCTTATCAAGCTCGAGGTCGTCAAGGTCATCCTTTAGTTCAGCAATCTCCTCCTCCAGTGCCTTTATCTCCAACGTCCCCTTGGACCCCTTCTTCAATGACTCGACCTCAGCCCGGAGAGTGTTATTCTCACTCGTCAACGACACTATAAGGCTGTCAGAAGCAGCCTTGTGCTTGAGAAGATCTTCGTTGGCAGCGAGCATCCCCTTTATTTAATCACCGAAGTCAGCGATCTTCTGGGAGGAATCCTTTTGAAGTTCTTCTTTTTCCTTCCGGAACTCCTCCCGAAGGGCAGTCACTTCTTTCTCAGCAGCCTCTTTCAGCTGCTGGTTTTTGGCGGCCGACTCCGCGAGTGCGATCGTCGCCTCATTCATGGTCTGAGTGGCCGAAGTTCGGAAGGCAACCTCCCTGGCCACCCGAACTCGGAGAAAGCCGGCATACCCCAGCAGCTGCAAAAAGATAAAACGCAAGGTCAGTAAGAGCCAAACACTTAGGAAAAAATTGAAGGGAAAGAGCTGTGAAGGATATACCTGAGCAGCATGCTCGGTGATCTTCGAGGCGAGAGTGTTATCCCCCGGATGGGCCGCCGCTATAGCCTTGAAGGAGGCCTCGGTGAGCACCCCCTTCGAAATTTCCTTAGCCATTTGAGGAACGTCCTCGGAGTACAAATTCATGTCCTCCGTGAACGTCCAGAAAGGCTCCTTGGGTATCTTCCCTTGCGGGATTTTGGCGTCCCGAAGAGCTCGCTTCCGAGCATGTTCGGCCGCCCAGTCAGGGGTAGTCAACTCCCCTGCATGGTAAAGAATGAGAAGGAGATTAAAGACAAAGAAGCCAACCCAGAAAAAACAAAGGAAGTACACTTTGTCTGGAAACAAACCTGGTGGAACCTCGACAACGGCGTCCTCGGAGTCCTCGGCCTCCTCGGTCCAAATGCCCTTGCCCTTCCGCCTGCGCCGCTCCTCGGCAAAAGGTACTTCTACCACTACATCAAGGAGGGCCTGCGACGCAGTAGGATTTTGGGGAGGAACGTCGGCGGCAGCAGGGACCTCGGCCGAATCATCAGGCGGCGAAGTGACAGCAACCTCGGCGTCCTCGTTTCCCTCCCCAATACTTTCCAAATGGGAGGAAAGAACAGTCTTCTTCGCCCGTTTAGACGAGGGACCAGCACCAACGGACTTCCGCCTTCGGGAAGCAGCCTTCTTTGTCTGCTCCCCCTTCTCCACTTGGTCGGAGAAAAGGGACTTGTAATAGGCGGCAGTCCCGTCGCCCATCTCTAAAAAAGGAGAGAAACATCAGCGTAAGTCCAAGGAAAAAATAGCAAAGGAGTAGAAGATGACTCAATTTCGACAAGCTTTTCGAAAGAAATTTCCTCCTTAAGAAGCTTGACCAACCAGGAATCCTTCCCGGCGATGGCAGGAGCTGGCATCTTGAGGTCAGTCTCGTGCTCCGTTACCACCTTTAATTCCTGAAGGACCTCTTCGGTCATCAACTTCCAGTTGATTGGAAAAGGGTAAAGGGCACGCGGAGCGACCTCGGGATCCCAGTCAGAGACAGCCCGAATGCGGACGTCGAAATCCGCGAACACGGGAGCCAACTCTGGGGTCAGCAGTATCCTCGGATCAACAACGTCCACATCCAGTGTTCCTTGAGCCCATTTGGTCGGAACGTACGACCAGGCCTCGTCCATCTTCAGGAAGAAGAACTTTTGTTGCCACCCCCGCCAGCTATCCTTAGTGGCGAAGGTGAACATGAATTTCTTGCTACTGAATCCCCGAGGTAGCATGAAATAGAAGCCACCCTTCGGAACCACAGAGAGCTTGTAGTACTGCATAAAGATTATGAAATGGGGTTCTATCCCAAAGACGCCACACATGCAGAGGTAGGCGTTAAAATAGCAGAACGAGTTCGGGGGAAGCTGGTTCACAGCAATGCCATGAAATTTGCAGAACTCGCACACCATCTTCGGGGGAGGATGCCGAAGACCGGCCTTCAGCTGGGCTCGGAAAATGGTAACCTCCTTACTATGGTTTGAAAAAGCATAATGGCTAGAAAGAGGCAGCCTAGTAATGGCGTAAGAGGGAAGAAAGAATTTTTTCTTCCACCTCTCTAACTTTGCTGGGGTGGTGCAACAAGGATGGGCTAAAAGAGGCTGCCAGCTCTCAGGAATGGGCATTTTCGACATGAAAATGAGTTTGAAAACGGAAGAAAATAGTTTCCAAAGAAAAACTCAAAAGAACACAGGGATCAAAGCGCTCTGGAAAACAAAAACCCACCGAAAGATTTGCCAAAATCTGAGGACGCCGTCGTGAAAGTTGGCTGAAAAAAGCTCTGATTAAGGTAGCTCCGCCACAGAAAGCAAGAAAGTGCAAGAACAGGGGCAAAGTAGAGAAAAGAGCAGAAGAAAAAGCAGAAGGAACTTATGATGGAATGGGCTACTTATAAGCCAGAGGTGGGTAACCGAAACGTCGTCATAAGTACCCTTTGGAGGCGAACCGTCGCCGTAACTGCTCTCTGCACCTGAAAAGGCGCGCCCTCTGTAACCGACGCGAGTCTCCTCCAATGGCAAAGCACCACGTGTCAACCACTGCGCAAAAATGGGGGACACGTCCCCCAAACGTCCCTTGAAAACTGGGACACGTCCTCTGACATCCCTGGAAAACTGGGACGCGCCGCTCAGACTGACACGCTTGGCCAAATAGACCTGCAGAAACAAAGAGCAGGCCAACTCGAGGACGCCAAGAGACAGGCTATGGCCGAACAGCCCATGACCTTCGGGCAAGAGGTGTATCTTCGGCACAGGCTCCGCCTCGAAGACACCAAAGAACAGGCCAAGGCCGAAGAGCCCATGATCTTCGGGCAAAAGGCGCATCCTCGGAACAGGTTGAGCTTCCAAAGAGACTCCCACAAACAACCTCGAAAAGAGATGCAAAACCGAAGTCTTCACTTCGGCTTTCCAAAGGGGGGCATGGGATAGCCAAACGCTATCGCCTCTATCTAGGCGAACTCCCTACCACAAGAATGGCCAGAAGAAGCTGGCGCTACCCGAGAAAAGGTGTGATCATGCACCTCGGGAGATAGCCGAAGAGCTCCGAGCCCGGCACGCCAGGAAAACCTGAGGACACTACTCGCCCCCCCAAGGTTGTGAACAGATCGCCTTCGGAAAAGCGGCACCAGACATAGCGAGCCGAACATGATATCCCCGAAGGTGGAACTCCCTGAAACTGGGAACCCCCGAACTGAGGGCTTGTTTCCCGAAGAGGCACTGTCCAAACCAAAGGACGACCTCACCCAGGGACCTCGGGAGTACGGCAGGAGCATTTAAGGAAGCCTCTGACACATCAATTCACAGACGCCACAATCCGCCTCAAAAGGCGCTCTGCCACACTGACGCCATCAAAATCACATCATGGCCCATCTCAGCACATGGCTCAAGGCAACCTGCTACCAGCTATCTGTCTCCTACGCCCAGAAATTCAGGAACATCCGACCGAACACGTGTCGAGATCGAAACGGGCTAGGCACTCCTATAAATACCAGGAATTAATACTTGGCAGGAGGCTAGTTGGCAAAAATACGGCTCCCACACTCTGAGAAAATTACCAGGCGAAACTCCTCAGCCCTTTGTGCTATTTTCTTTGCCTTTCTCTCAGCCACCACTGACTTGGGCGTCGGAGGCTCCCCCCCCGGAAAAACACTCCGGGGGCCTCCTAACCCTTTGTTTCTGAACTTTCAGGCACTCTCCTTTGGGCGATCCAATCCACCAGGCGTTCTTCCTCCTAGAAGTCTCTCCTCCAGTCATCATGACTATAAACGATGAGGCCCCTGGCCATCAGAAGTTTCGGCAGAAGTTGTTAGGTAGCTTTTGAGCTTATCCCAGGCCTTTTGGCAATCTTCGGTCCAAGGGTGTTCCCCCGTGCCGAAGGTACCTTTATTTTTTGTTGCTTCGGTGAGCACTTTATAGAACGGTCGACATTGATCCCCATATCTGGAGATGAATCTACTGAGCGAAGTGATTATCCCAGTCAGCCTCTGCACGTCCTTGATTGTTGTGGGGGTTTGCAATCCTAGCAGGGCCCTAACCTTTTCTAGGTTGGCATCGATTCCTCTTTCCGATACCATGAATCCAAGGAACTTGCCCGCATTCACCCCGTACACACACTTCTCCGGGTTGAGACGGATTCTGAATTCCGGATGTCGGTGGAAAGTTTCTTTTAAGTCTAAGATATGACTACTAGGTAGTTTGCTCTTAACTATCACATTGTCAACATATACTTCCATATTCCTCCCGATTTGGGTGTCAAACACTTTGTTCATCAGCCTTTGGTACGTTGCTCCTTCATTCTTCAGACCGAAGGGCATTCTGACATAGCAATAGGTCCCGACCTCAATGATGAAGGCGGTGTTTTCCTGTCTTCGGGATCCATCCAAATCTGGTGGTATCCACTAAAAGCATTGAGGAAGTTGAGCAATCTGTATTCGGTGGTGGAATCCACCAATTGATCTATTGGTTGAAAAGGATTCGAGTCCTTAGGATAGGCATCATTTACGTTTCAGAAGTCAATGCACATTCGGAGCTTATCACTCTCTTCTTTTGTAGCAATGACAACATTGCTAACCCATTCGAGGTACTTGACCTCCTTTATTATGCCTGCTTCCAGTAAATGTTGGACTTCAGTTTTGGTGAAGTTGTTCTTATTCACTGAGAGGCTTCACTTTTTTTGTCAAATAGGCTTTACTTCTGGGCGTACTTTAAGGCTATGTTGGATTATACGAGGGTCTACCCCAGGCATGTCCTTCAGGGAGTAGGTAAACAGATCTTTGTTCATTAACAGAAAAGATACAAGCTTTTGCCTGTCACCTTTAGCCAGTTTTTTCCCCATTCGGGTACTTCAGCCTGGGACAAGTTCTACATCTTTTGTTTCTATTTTTTCAAGGTCTACTGCTTCTTTTCCCTTTGCCTCTTCTCCGAGCATGGCCTTTTCTTCCAAAGTCTGTGCATGGATCTTCTTCGGGCTTTGTCTGGCTTTCACAAAGACTTTCCTCACTTTGGCTTGGTCAATGAATATCTCAATGTCCCTATCCTTTATTGCGAAGGTGACAGTCAAGTACTTCACATCTTGATGGATGTGGAGATTCCCTTGCGTCTGCCTCATGAGGATGACATTGTATGACGAAATGACATCTATGACGATGAACCTTGTCATTGTGGAAGCAAAGAGCTCTTCCTTGTTCTGAGGCGAAGTTCCTCTTAGCATCAGAGGTAGGTCAATCCGTCCGAGGACAGGGAGTTCGGACGGACCTACCCCGAAGGTAGAAGAGGTGATGGGCTTGAGATCACCTTTTGAGATGCCCAAATTCGGCAGCAAATGAGAGAATAGGACGTCGGCGTTGGAACTGTCGTCAATGAGTACTTTTTTGACATCCCAACTCCCTATCCTTACCATGATTAGGAGTGGGTCGTCATGAAGAAACATCATGATTGATCCATCTTTCTAAACAAGCTTGTTTGACTGGTTACTGAACTCCATCATCTAGATTTCTAGTATTTTTCTCTTCCTCTCGGCCGAGGGTATCCGAGTGGTGATTGTTTGTATTACTCCAGCCGGAGGTGGTGGATGCTTTCTGGGACTTCGATTCTGATGTCAGTGGGAATCGTAGTCCTCATCTTCTCCTTTCCTCTCTTCCTCCCTTCTTCCCTTCGGAGAGAGCATACGCAGGTAGCGCCGAAGTTATCCCTACTTAATCAGAGACTCAATGTACTTTTTCAGCTGGAAGCAGTCCTTGGTGTCGTGCCCATGGTCTTGGTGAAACTGGAAAAACTTCTTCATGTTCTTTTTGTTGTCTGAGGTCATGGCCTTCAGTCATTGGATAGTGGTCCCTTGCCTTTCCGTTGCCATCAGTATGTTCGTCCTCATGGTATTCAAGGGAGTAAAGGACACTGGCCTCTTCCCTCTTTGTTTCCGAGGTCTACCTCCACCATCGGCAGAATACCGAGAGTGGTAACTCTGACCCTTGGGGTGATGATGATCGGACTTTGGGCCTCCCATCCTTAATTCCTCAGCTATCATGTGTTGTTCGGCCCTTCGATAAAATTCCCCGAAGGTGTCCGGGGGATCCTTGGAGAACTCTTAGAAAAGCTGTGAGTCTCTCCGAAGTCCCCTGATCATTGCAAGGAAACGAACTTCGGGAAAAAATTCCGGCACAGTTAGGGCTTCTTGATTAAACCTCTGGACATAGTCATGGATAGTTTCCCCATTCCTCTGCGCTATGTCGAACACCTAGACGGGCATCTTTGCCATCGGCCTACTTTCGATGAACTGTTGAGTGAACATCGTGGACAACTCCAAGAAACCCACTATGGTTCCGGGGGCCAGGGAGTTATACCGCACAGTCGCCGGCCCGGAAAGCGTGACCTCAACATTTGCAGAGGGTGGCATCATCGGCACCATGCAGCACCATGCTACGCCTGTACTTCATCAGGTGCGCCTGAGGGTCACTGTGTCCATCGTATGTCTCTAAGCGTGGCACTCAGAAATCGCTCGGCATAGGCACTTCTACCACTGCTCGGATGAAGGGTGATTCCTCTCCGGTGAAGGTCTCTGACAACCTTGACCAGACGGGCCTCCGAGTGATCTGCTTCTCTACCTTTTCCAGCCTCTCCAGGATTTTCTCCATGAGGGTTGTAGTACCGGCCTCTTCTCGTTGCCTGGTGGCCCCCAACAATGAAGAATGACGCCTCCTCTTTGGGGAGTAGCTGGGCTGACGGGGGGACTGGGAGCTCCCGTACGGGGATGGACTTCACTGACAGGAAGTCCTGGGCTCTCTTAAGATTGTTTCTTTGGTAGGATGTGCCCCAGTGGGTACGTCCTCTGTTGAAGACTTGTCATGGGAGCCTTACTTCACAAACTCTGGTGAGTAGATTTAGGACTTCTTTCACGGGGGGCTACTGTTGAGGAGGTCCTTCGACCTGAAGGTGTTTGAGGCCACCTTTGGTCCAGCTACTGAGTCATCTCGGCCACAAATGGAGCGCTGAAAATCTTTCAGAAAGCCCATCGTGACCATTACAAGACGTTCGTCCTTAGGCAAAGAAGTTCCTGCGGCAGGCTGCTTAGTTGTCGGTTGAGTTTCCAGCGCGGACGGGGACCTCGGGAGTCCCTTGACCTTAGAACGCCGAGTCTCAACAACGGCAACCTGGGAGTGAGTTCCCACAGATGGCGCCAAATGATGCCCGCTAGCATCCTCGTCGTGTGACATAGTGGCCTGAAGTAGGGACTTCCGGTATGAAGTTGTCCGAATGAGAGACTTCCGATAAGAGGGTGCCTGCAAGACTCAGAAAAACAAGGGTTAGAGACTCCCCGGAATGTGTTTCCGGGAGAGGTGCCTCCAACGCCCAAGTCAGTAAAAGTAGGATAAGTAAAGAGTAGAGTGGAGAATAGAGAGTAGGGAGAGTCTTCTCTATTCTTACCAATGTCTTCCTAAGTATTTATAGGAGGGCATAGGGAGGAGGCCATTTGACACAGCCCACTGAGATTATGACACGTGTTCGGCCAGATTTGATCCGTACCTCTGCATACAGGTACCTCCAACTGGCCCTAGGCCGTTCTAGCCAGGGGTGCCGACAAAGTTGTTACGACAGGGGTGTCTGTGGCAGAGGCTCTTTAACTGTTTTTGTCGTATCTTCTCGAGACTTCTTCGGGGAATGAGACCTCTTCAAAGTATGAGACCCACTTCGGCATGATATCATCACCGAGGGCCATCATGATAAGTTCTTTGACAGAACAGGGGACCTCTGGGAGATGTTCTCCCATGCCGAGGATAGGGAATTATCCTTCCGAGGTCGGTAGGTTCATAAAACCCGAGGGTGGTGAAAGACACCTTCCCCCAAAGTTGGTCATGTTACCTTTCCGTGGTCAGTCCCGCTATTTCCTAAGGTCGGTGGTGGGTCACCGAGGTTAGGTGGTCAAGCATAGTGCGAGCCCTCTCTCCCGAGGTTGGTTACTCTTCCTTTTTGAGGGTGTTACTCACCAGACAACCTGGGAATTCTAAAGGTAATAGCCTTTTGGCTATCAAAAGGTTGGTGGGATCTTGGGTATTTTGACTCTAGACCTAAGTGCAGAGGAGCACTTTGAGAGCAAGAGTATGAGGAGGAAATCATAACTTCTTTAAATTGAAGTAAGTAAAAATATAATAAAAATGAAAGTGAGAGCAAAAGCACGAGAATGCGAGCACCAACTCAAAATATAAGAATTATTTCAAGTAAATCTGGAACTAACAGAGCTTGTGCATTACTGTCTAGGAAATTAAAGTTTGATTATGTTTCCTGCTTAACGCTTTTCATTTTGGGAACCAAATGGCTTTCATGCAAATTTGAATATATATTGTCAATTTCCATTCAGGAAATAACGGTCAAATTTTGTTGCCCAATTAACTAAAAGCAACCAATACATACACAAAATTCAACACGATTAGGTAAGTCACATAACATTTCTGCTCAATCTTTTAGCTTTATACTTAGATAAAACAGGATTTGATATGAATGACCATTGGGCACTCGCCACATGATGAATTTTGTACCATTTTTAAAGGCTCAGATTCCTACAAAATTTAAAATGTTTTTTATGGAAACGTTTGTCTAATGCCCTTCCAATTGTATCGAACCTTGGCCTTCATGTTGGATTATAGGATCCTATATGTTACCATTGCCATAGGTCGCACAGAATCGCGATTTCCTTTATTTTTGGACTGTCAAGGGCCAGGTCATCTATGGTTCCTTCCGCACTCGACCCTTTGTTCAAGGTGATCACTCAATCGAGACATGGCTAGCTACTCTCCAGGCTAATAAAAAACCCCTCCCCAAAATGGTTCATATTCCTAACTGCCACCTTTTCAATTATCTAGGCAATAAGCCGAAATGAATGCATCTTTCACGATACCCCATTTTATATTCAGTCCCTTATCGCTAGATAGATGATCTTTATAATGAACTTAGTTTTAGCTAGAGACTACAGGTTACACTTTTCTAATTTCCCTTTCGGTCCCCCCTCTGTTGTGTTGTGTATGGGGACATTGCAAAGACTAGTGGTTGGGAGTTTGCTCAGAAATTTTCATTATAGATGGTTGTGTCAATCTTCTGGATTAGATGATGCCGGATGGGTCTGACTCATAATCAACGCTCCTCCAAGACTCAGCAGCAAAGTTCTGACACCAAACTGTGGATCTGCTCTAGAAGCGGAACTCCATGCTATATATAGTGCCCTTAAATTGGCTTATGATCGTCGTGTTCCTACTCCAACAATCCTAACAGATTGCTCTCAGATTTTTCCCGTTGTAAACAGCTTGCTAACTCTAAATCGGACCACTTTACAACTCATCCACCGAATGAAAGGCCTCTTGGAGTCCTTCTCACAGTGCAGCATTTTAGTTGTTTCCGAAAATGAGATCCAGCTAGTTCACCAAATTGACGATTCTGTATTCCCTTATTCTCTTTCTATTTATTTTCTGATTATAAACAATTGAATTACTAAAACCTTCAGTCGAACTGTTAGGAAGGCTTCTAAAGTACAATAAAAGCAAAAGATACAAATATGTAGGACCGAGTTTGTTTGAGATTATTAATGATGAACTAAAAGTGTTTATTTTTATATATAGTGATTATTTAATTAAGTTGTATGACACTTTATATTTTGAGTAATTCAAAAGTCACTTTTAGAATATTTTTTATAAAAATGAGTTTTGTTTTTTGTTAATTTGTTAGGTTGTTTGAGTTAAAAAATTCATAAGAATTTAATGACTTCATCTGTTTAATAAAAACTGACCATTTTACTATTCACATCAATTAATTTATGAATTTATTTTTTAAAAAAATTATTTTAAAAATATTAATATTTTCTATGAAAATAAAATTTTAAAGATTATAGTTTCTGATGGCGGCGGGGGCCATCATCAATAGTAAATCCACTGTGTGTCGTGATAAGTGCAGCAGGGGGTTTCCGGGGAGGTGGGTGAGTCCAGAGAGGAGGTGCTCTGTGTGGACTGTGTACCATGGCCGGCAGCAATTACTTCCCGCGAAGGGGTGAAGTTGGAGAGTGCTTCCGGTGTGGGGGAGCGCCTAGAGCGAAGACTCCTCAGGAGGGCCTGCCTAAAACACTCAAAAAACAGGGGTTAGGAGGTCCCCGGAGTCTTTTTCCGGGGAGGAGCCTCCGATACCCAAGTCAGTACTCCGGAGAGGTGAAGAGAGAAGGAGAGCAATAAGCACAAGAGACTCTTTCCTGCTGTATTCTCTTTTTTGGGCTTTAGGGGAGGAGGAGCGAGAGAAAAGAGCCCCCCTTTTTCCGTGACCATTTTCCCTGTATGTATAAGAGGTGGTGAGGCCTTTGGATGGTGACACGTGTATGGACGGATGCCATCCGTATCTTTGGGCGTGGGCTCCCCTAGCCGCTTGTAGGCTCCTCGGCCACGAGCTGCATCAGGCGCAGCCCTACGGGATAGAATGTAGGTAGGGGCGGCGCGCCAGAGTGCATATGAGGGCGGTGTGCAGGGTGTACGGGCGTGATGTCAAAGACTCCTTGATGGTGACTAGTGCGCCTCCGAAGTCCCTTTGATGGACGTTTCCCTTCGTGGTGAGGGGCTTTTCCCGGAGTCATACCGTTACTCCGGGAAGTTCCCTGGCTTCAAAGTTGGTCCTTTGGGTGGCTTTTTCCCGCAGAAGGTAGTTGGTTCTTCTGCCCCGAAGCTTGGTTCGGTCGCCTTCAAGAGGGGGGTGATCCGCAAGTCTCTCGAGGTCGGTATTGGCGGGTTACCGAGCTCATGCACCTCAGGTATTTGACTCCCTCTTTTCCGAGGTTCCCAGGTGGTTGGGGCGATAGCACTTCGGCTATCACATGCCCCCCTCAGAAAGCCGGAGTGGAAACTTCGGCTAGTGATCCTTTCGGGAGCGTTTTACGGGACTCGGAGTGTGGTGTTTGCAGGAGAGGCACTTCGCTACCCAGCGGGTAGGCTTTGTTCGGGCAGGTGTCACCTGTTTGCCCTTTGGTCTTCTCGAGATACCCTACCTCTTCACTTTTTCTGCCATAGGTTAGTGGACCGTCACGTCTTGGAACTAGGCGTGTCAGTCCTGGAGCGACCTGCCCGTGTTTTCGGGATGTTAGAAAACGTGTCCTGATTTTTTGTGTCGGTCGACACATGGCAGGTGCTGGTTAGGATGGGCACGCCTTTTTGCACGCGAGGGGCAATTATGGCGACGTTTCGCCTTCGCGCTGCAGTTATGACGCCCTTTTGGCTGCCCTTCTTCGATCTATATAAGCCTCCGCCTGTCATACTCGTCATTTGTTTTTCTTTGGTCTCACTTTGCTCTCATTTGCTTTTGTGCCTTTTCTTCCCTTTTTTGTGACGGTGTTAACGACAGAGCGATTTCCGGCCACCTTTCATGACGGCGTCTAGGAATCCCGACTTTAGCAAAGCTTTTGGGGGGTTCTGACTCTAGAGATCCTTCGGTTTTTTTTTTTTTATTTTCCGAAGTTGTTTCTCTTCTTTTCGAAGTCTCTTTTTCTGTCAACCATGTCTTCGCCTATTCCCGAGAGCTGGCAACCTCTTATGTCCCACCCTTGTTGTTCCACTTCTGAGAAATTAGAGAGGTGGACAACTAAATTTTTTCTTTCTTCCTACGCCACCACGAGGTTACCCCACCTCGGACACTTTAGCTTTATGAACCGGGAAGACGAGGTCACCGTTTTCCGAGCCCAACCGAAGGCCGGACTTCAATTTCTGCCTGCAAAGATGATTTGTGACTTTTGCCAATTTCATGGCATAGCTGTGAATCAACTTCCTCCCAATTTGTACTGCTATTTTAATGCCTTTCTCTGCATGTGTGGGGTCTTCAGGGTAGAACCCCATTTTATCCTGTTCTTGCAGTATTACAAGCTCTATCCGGTCCCGAAGGGTGGCTTTTATTTCATGCTACCTCGGGGATCTGGGAGCAAGAAATTCATGTTCACCTTCGCTACCAAACATAGCTGGCGAGGGTGGCAAAGGAAGTTCTTCTTCCTGAAGGTGGCGGAGGCCTGGTCACATGTTCCGACCAAGTGGGCTCGGGCAAAGCTGAAGACAGATGTCGTAGATCCCAAGAAGTTGCTAACTCCAGAGTTGGAAGTGATGGCCAGGGGCCTCATCGTTTATAGTCATGGTGACTGGTGGAGAGACTTCTGGGAGGAAGAACGCCTGGTGGAATGGATAGCCCGAAGGAGAGTGCCTGAAAGCTCAGAAACAAAGGGTTAGGAGGCCCCCGGAGTGTTTTTCCGGGGGGGGAGCCTCCGACGCCCAAGTCAGTGGTGGCTGAGAAAAGGCAGAGGAAATAGCACAAATGGCTGAAGAGTCTCGCCTGGTAGTTTTCTCAGAGTGTGGGAGCAGTGTTTGGCCAACCAACCAGCCTCCTACCCAGTATTAATTCCTGGTATTTATAGGAGCGCCTAGCCCATTCAGATCACGACATGTGTTCGGTCGGATGTTCCCTGAGTTTCTGGGCGTAGGAGATAGATAACTGGTAGCAGGTTGTCCTGAGCCACGTGCTGAGATGGGCCATGATGTGACTCTGATGGCGTCCGTATGTCAGAGCGCCTATTCAGGCGACTTTATGACGTCTGTGAAAGGACATGTCAGAGGCTTCCTTAAATGCTTCCATAAATGCTCCTGCCGTACTCCCGAGGTCCCTGGGTGACAGAGCCTCTTCGGGAAACAAGCCCTCAGTTCGGGGGTTCCCAGTTTCAGGGAGTTCCGCCTTCGGGGATATCACGTTCGGCTCGCTATATCTGGTGCCGGTTTTCTGAAGGCGATATGTTCACAACCTTGGGGGGCGAGTAGTGTCCTCGGGGTTTCCTGGCGTGCCGGGCTCGGAGCTCTTCGGCTATCTCCCGAGGTGCCTGATCGCACCTTTTCTCGGGTAGTGCCAGCTTCTTCTGGCCATCATTGTGGCAGGGAGTTCAGCCAGATAGAGGCGATAGCATTTGGCTATCACATGCCCCCCTTTGGAAAGCCGAAGTGAGGACTTCGGTTTTGCATCTCTTTCCGAGGTTGTGTGTGGGAGTTTCTTTGGAAGCTTAACCTGTTCCGAGGATGCGCCTTTTGCCCGAAGATCATGGGCTCTTCGGCCTTGGCCTGTTCTTTGGTGTCTTCGAGGTGGAGCCTGTGCCGAAGACACACCTCTTGCCCAAAGGCCATGGGCTGTTCGGCCATAGCCTGTTTCTTGGCGTCCTCGAGGTGACCTGCTCTCTATTTGTGCAGGTCTGTTTGGCCGAGCGTGTCAGTCTGAGCGGTGCGTCCTAGTTTTGTCCTAGTTTTCCAGGGATGTCAGAAGACGTGTCCTAGCTTTCAAGGGACGTTTGGAGGACGTGTCCCCCATTTGCGCTCAGCGGTTGACACGTGGCGCTTTGCCATTGGAGGAGAGTCGCGTCGGTTACAGAGGGCGTGCCTTTTCAGGTGCAGAGAGCAGTTACGGTGACGGTTCGCCTCCAAAGGGTACTTATGACGATGTTTCGGTTACCCATCTCTGGCTTATAAATAGCCCACTTCTACCATAAGTTCCTTTTGGTTTCTCTTCTGCTCTTCTCTCTGCTTTCCCCTGTTCTTGCACTTTCTTGCTTTCTGTGGCGGAGCTACCTTAATCAGAGCTTTTTTCCAGCCAGCTTTCACGACGGCGTCCTCAGATTTTGGCAAATCTTTCGGTGGGTTTTTGTTTTTCAGAGCGCTTTGATCCCTGTGTTCTTTTGAGTTTTTCTCTGGAAACTGTTTTCTTCCATTTTCAAACTCGTTTTATGTCGAAAATGCCCCTTCCTGAGAGCTGGCAGCCTCTTTTAGCCCATCCTTGTTGTACCACCCCTGAAAAGTTGGAGAGGTGGAAGAAAAAATTCTTTCTTCCCTCTTACGCCATTACTAGGCTGCCTCGTTCTAGCCATTATGCTTTTTCAAACCGTAGTAAGGAGGTTACCGTTTTCCGAGCCCAGCTGAAGGCGGGTCTTCGGTATCCTCCCCCGAAGATGGTGTGCGAGTTCTGCAAATTTCATGGCATTGCTGTGAACCAGCTTCCCCCGAACTCGTTCTGCTATTTTAATGCCTACCTCTGTATGTGTGGCGTCTTCGGGATAGAACCCAATTTCATAATCTTTATGCAGTATTACAAGCTCTCTGTGGTCCCGAAGGGTGGCTTCTATTTCATGCTACCTCGGGGATCCGGGGGCAAGAAATTCATGTTCACCTTCGCCACTAAAGATAGCTGGCGAGGGTGTCAACAGAAGTTTTTCTTCATGAAGATGGACGAGGCCTGGTCGTACATTCCGACCAAATGGGCTCAGGGAACACTGGATGTGGACGTTGCTGATCCGAGGATGCTACTGACCCCAGAGTTAGCTTCCTTGTTCGCGGATTTCGACGCCTGCATTCGGGCTGTGTCTGACTGGGATCACGAGGTCGTTCCGCTCGCCCTTTACCCTTTTCCAATCAACTGGAGGTTGATGACCGAAGAGGTTCTTCGGGAGCTAAAGGTGGTAAAGGAGCACGAGACTGACCTCGAGATGCCAGCTCCTGCCATCGCCAGGAAGGATTCCTGGTTGGTCAAGCTTCTTAAGGAGGAAATTTCTTTCGAAGCGCTTGCCAAAAGTGAGTTATCTTCTACTCCTTTACTGTTCTTTCCTCGGACTCACGCTGATGTTTCTCTCCTTTTTCAGAGATGGGCGACGCGAACAAGTCCCTTTTCACCGGCCAGGTGGAGAAGGGCGTTCAGACGAACAAGGCGTCTTCCCAAAGGCGGAAGTCTACTGGCGCGGGACCTTCGAGGAAACGGGCAAAGAGAGCTGCCCAGGCTCCTTTAGAGGAAAATCCCGAGGAGACTGCCGAGGAGCCTGGGGCAGCCGAGATTCCGGAGTCTGAGGCTGCTGCTTCCGAGGTCCCTTCAACCGACATCCCTCCTCAGAGTCCTACCGCGTCACAGGCCCTCCTTGATGTAGTGGTAGAAGTACCTTCTACCGAGGAGCGGCACAAGCGGGAGGGCAAGGGCATTTCGGCCGAGGAATCCGAGGACGATGTTGTCGAGGTTCCGCCAGGTTTGTTTCCAGAGAAAGTGTACTTCCTTTGTTTTTTCTGGATTGGCTTTTTTGTCTTTAATCTCCTTCTCATTCTTATCACGCAGGGGAGTTGACTTCCCCAGGCTGGGTGGCTGATCATGCTCGGAAACGAGCTCTTTGGGATGCCAAAATCCCGCAAGGGAAGATACCCAAGGAGCCTTTTTGGACGTTCACGGAGGACATGAATATGTACTCCGAGGACGTTCCTCAAATGGCTAAGGAAATTCCGAAGGGGGTGCTCACCGAGGCCTCCTTCAAGACTATAGCGGCGGCCCACCCGGGGGATAACACCCTCGCCGCAAAGATCACCGAGCATGCTGCTCAGGTATATCCTTCACAGCTCTTTCCCTTTAATTTTTTCCTAAGTTTTTGGCTCTTACTGACCTTGCGTTTATTTTTTGCAGCTGATGGGGTACACCGCCTTTCTCCAAGTTCGGGTGGCCAGGGAGGTTGCTTTTCAAACTTCGGCCACTCGAACCATGAATGAGACGAGGACCGCACTCGCGGAGTCGGTCGCCAAAAACCATCAGCTGAAAGAGGCTGCTCGGTGACCAAATAAAGGGGACGCTCGCCGCCAACGAGGATCTGAAGGACGGCTTCTGCCTTGTTCGGCACCAAGTCCTCCAGAGGTTCCCAGATCTGGACCTCACTTTTCTAGAGGGTCTAAACATTCCTGAGGGACCTCGGTGGGAATGGTCCAAGGTCGAACACTTGAAGCTTCCTCCTTCAATTCCAGCGCCGAAGGTGGTGGAAAATGGTGGGCCAGCAAGTGGCTCTCGGGACGCTGCGAACCCTTAGGCTATTTTAGGGCCCCTTTTCCTTCCCTTCTATTTTGTATTCCTTCTTCGGGCACTTCTTTATTGTAAAGCAGCTTACTCCTTAATGAAGACTTTTTTGCCTAAGTGTTTCTTCAAGTTTCTTTATTTCCATTGCCCCGAACGCATGTGCTCAAGAGACTTCGAAAAACCTGCAGTCAAAGAAACTTTTTTACCTTCCTTTGGCCGAGCCTGTTCGCTCAAGAGGCTTTTCGGAAAGTCTGAAAAAATTTGACTAAGTCTTTTGCAGGCTTTTGTATTTCCATTTTTTCCCGAACACGTTCGCTCGAGGGACTTCGAAAAACACTTAGTCAAAATTTCCCTTCTTTTCCTTTTGTCCCGAGCATGTTTGCTCAAGAGACTTAGGAAATTTTTCGAGAGTTGTTTTCCATTTTTCCCGAGCATAATGGCTCAAGGGACTTCGGAAAACTGTCTCTGCGCTTATTTCGGCGAGTACTTCTGCGACGTTCTTGTTTCCCATCTTTCCCGAGCATGATGGCTCAAGGGACTCTGGAAGGTCAATCTTCGCTTTATTATGGCGAGCATCTTTCCTGGAATTCTGCTTTGCACAATTTTGGATACTTAATAACTTTCCTTAAGAGCATTCTGTGCTTATAATTCCTCCGCCTTATCTTAGGCGTAGAATTTTTTCAAGGCGTCTGAGTGCTAAGTATTTTTCAATTCTACGCCTTCGGCGTCGCCAACTTTGTACAAGCCTTTTCGTACTTCGGCGAGGACCAGATAAGGTCCTTCCCAGTTTGCGCGAAGTACCCCGTGGGACGGCCTTCGGGGTGCAAAGTCAGCCTTTCAGAGAACGAGGTCTCCCTTCTTGATTTCTTTTGGCCTGGCCCGTAAGTTTACAGCCGTGGCCACTCTTTGCTGAAAAGCTTTTCTTCTCAGCTCGGCTATTTCTCTGTGTTGCCGACGAGGTCGAGCTTGGTTCTGAGGCCGGGGTCATTTCCACCTTCATCAAATGTTTGCACCCGTATTGATGGTTTGACTATCTCGACTGGGATAATGGCCTCAGTCCCGAAGACTAGTGAAAAGGGAGTTTCCCCTGTGGCCCTTTGGGGCGTCGTTCGGTAGCTCCACAATACGCTTTGGAGTTCTCCTGGCCATTTCCCTTTTGCTTCTCCCAGTCTCTTTTTCAGGCCCTCTTTTATGGTCCTGTTCGATACTTCCACCTGCCCGTTACTTTGGGGGTGAGCTACTGGGGCGAAGTGCATCTTTATTCCGAGGTCGCTGATAAATTCCTGGAATCCTTTGTCTATGAATTGGGATCCATTATCAGCTACTAGTACCCTCGGTATGCCAAATCTGCATACAATGTTCTTCCATACGAACTTCTGCACTTCTTTTGCCGAGATAGTTGCCAGCGGTTCTGCCTCGACCCACTTAGAGAAATAGTCCACTGCTACAATGCAGAATTTCACGCTTCCGGGTGCCGTGGGGAGTGCCCCAATAAGGTCTATACCCTAGACCGCGAAGGGCCAAGGATAGTCAGTCGAAGCTACTGTTTTCGAGGGTGCCCTCTGGATGTTCGCGTGTCTCTGGCAGCTACCACATTTCCGGACGAACTGTCTTGCGTCCTTTCTCAGGGTAGGCCAGAAGTATCCTTGGCGAAGTATCACCGCTGCAAGGGCATCAATTTCGATATGTGAGCCACACATGCCTTCGTGGACCTCTTCAAGGATCATTTCAGTATCCTCTTCAGCCACGCATCTCTGCAGCGGGTTTGCATATCCCTGTCGGTATAACTCTTCACCAATCAGGAAGTATCGGCCGGAGCATCTTCGCAGTCTTGCAGCGTCGCCGGGGTCTTCGGGGAGCATATTTTCTGCGAGGTATCTTTTTATGGGATCTTTCCATCCCTTTCCCGAGGTCTTTATGCTCAGCACTGAGATACTCGGGTGATCTAGCACCTCGGTGTATGTTTTTGACTTTGCCAAGCAATCTGCCTCAGTGTTATTAAGCCGATGTACATTTTCGCTCCGTACGGCGTCAAACTCTTGGATGAGCTTTGCTACCAGCTCGTGGTATTTTGCCAAGATTGGGTCCTTCGCCCCATAATCTCCTGCCGTCTGCCGAACTACCAGCTGGGAATCGCTGTGAGCTTTTAAGTTTCTCACGCCAATCCTTCTGGCCAAGCGTAATCCCGCTATGAGGGCTTCATACTCCGCCACATTGTTAGTGACGCTGAAGCTAAACTTAATAGCCTTCTTTACCTCTAGGCCTTCGGGTCCTCTGATAATTACTCCAGCTCCCTGGTGTTCGGATCCTGAGGCTACGTCAACATGCAAGGTCCACTCTGGCTCACCTCCGTTCGGATCCATGTGGCTTTCCTTGGTGGTGGGTACTTCGGCGATAAAGTCTGCCAGTGCTTTAGCTTTTATGGCCTTCTGAGGTTCATATATGATTTCGTGTTCGCCAAGCTCTATGCACCATTTGGAGAGCCTTCCCGAATTATCAACTTTCTTCATAACATCCCGTAGCGGTAGACTACTCCGGACGATGATGGGGTGAGCCTGAAAGTATGGCCGCAGCCTTCTTCCCGCAAGCACCAAGGCATATATAGCTTTTTGAAGCAGAGGGTACCTGACTTCGGCGCCATGCAGGGATTTACTGACGTAATAGACTGGCCATTGCTTTGGCCCTTCTTCTTTCACGAGGACTGAGCTTACAGCTTTCTCCGTGACGGCGAGGTACAAAACGAGGGGTTCTCCCTCCCGAGGTTGTCGCAGAGTCGGCAGGCTGGCCAAGTAGACTTTGAGTTCTTCCCAGGCCTTTTGGCAATCTTCACCCCAAGGGTGATCATTCCTTCCGAGGTTGCCTTCCATTTTTGCTGCCTTTGTGAGGACTTTGAAGAAAGGTCGACACCTATCTCCGTACCTAGAAATGAATCTGCTCAGGGAGGTTATTCTTCCGGTGAGCCTCTGCACGTCTCTGAGTGTGGCAGGAGTTCGGAACTCAAGCAGCGCCTTGATCCTCTTGGGGTTAGCGTCAATGCCTCTTTCGGATACCATGTACCCAAGGAATTTTCCCGAGGTTACCCCGAAGACGCACTTTTCTGGGTTGAGCCAAATCCCGAAGGCTCTGAGCTTTTGGAAGGCTTCCTCTAGATCTGTAATGTGGTTGTGAGGGAGCTTGCTCTTGACTATCATATCATCAACATACACCTCCATGTTTCTCCCCATTTGGTCTTTAAAGACCTTGTTCATCAACCTTTGGTAGGTGGCTCCTGCATTTTTGATCCCGAAGGGCATCCTGACATAGCAGTATGTTCCTCCCTCGGTGATGAAGGCCGTTTTTTCTTCATCTTCGGGGTCCATCCTTATTTAATGGTAGCCACTGAAGGCGTCCAGGAAACTTAGGCGCCCATATTCGGCAGTTGAATCTACCAGTTGATCTATTGGCGGCAGAGGGTATGAGTATTTCGGGCAAGCATCGTTCAAATTTCTGAAATCGATGCACATCCGGAGTTTGCTGCTACCTTCTTTTGTCGCGATGACCACGTTGCTTAACCATTCGGGGTACTTCACCTCCCTGATGACTTTGGCGTCCAACAGTCGCTCGACTTCGGTTTTGACAAAGTTGCTTTTATGGGCTGAGATGCTTCGTTTCTTTTGCCGGACAGGTTTTGCTCCTGGGCTTACTTTGAGGCTATGCTGCTGATAGCCAAAGGCTGTCGCCTCAATCTGGCCGAATACCCTGCCACAACAACGGCCAGAAGAACTGGCGCTTCCCGGGAATAGGTGGAATCATGCACCTCGGGAGATAGCCTGAGAGCTCCGAGCCTCGGCACGCCAGTAAAACTTGAGGACTCCATTCGCCCCCCAAGGTTGTGAACAACGCGCCTTCGGAAAAGTGGCACCAGACATTGCTACCCGAATATGATATCCCCGAAGGCGGAACCCCCTGGAACTGGGAACCCCCGAACTGAGGGTAGGCTTCCCGAAGAGGCTCTGTCCGAACTAGAGGACGACCTCGCCCAGGGACCTCGGGAGTACGGCAGGCGCATTTAAGGAAGCATTTAAGGAAGCCTCTGACACGTCCCACCACAGACGTAAAAAGTCGCCCTGACGCGCAGACGCCATCAGAATCATATCATGGCCCGTCTCAGCACAAGGCTCGAGGCCATCTAGTTACCAACTATCTGTCCCCTACGCCCAGACGTTCAGGAGCATCCGACCGCACACGTGTCATGATCTGAACAGGCTAGGTATTCCTATATATACAGGAAATAAATACTTGACAGGAAGTTGGCAGGCCGGATATACAGCTCCCACACCCTGAGAAAATACCAGGCGAGACTTTTCTGCCTTTCTCTTTGAGCTAGTGACTTTCTCCTTCTTCCGGCCACCACTGACTTGGGCGTCGGAGGCTCCCCCCCCGGAAAAACACTCCGGGGGCCTCCTAACCCTGTTTACCAGCTTTTCAGGTACTCTCCTTGGGGCGATCCACCTTCCAGGCGTTCTTCCTCCTAGAAGTCTCCTCAACAGTCATCATGACTCACAACGATGAGGCCTTAGGCCATCATTTGGCGCCGTCTGTGGGAACCCGCTCGCAGATTGCCGTCGTTGAGACTCGGCGTTCTAAGGACAAGGGACTCCCAAGGTCCTCGTCCGCGCCTGAGATACAACCGGCTGCTGAGCAGACAATCCCAGAGACTTCTACGCCCGAGGAGGACCGCCCTCTGGTAATCACCATGAGCTTCTTGAGGAACTTTCAGCGCTCGGTCGTTGCTGAAATGACTCAGGAGATCGACCGAAGATGGCCACAGCAGTCACAGGCCCAGAAACCCTCCTCATCAACACGCCCTCGGGAGAGAAGCCCCAAGTCTACACACCGCAGTTCAGAAAGTGGAGATCCTCGCAGAGAATCATCCACAGAAGATATAGCCCTCGGGAAACGGCCTGTGGGACAAACCGGGTCCAAGCGACCGAGAGTCTCACAGCGAAGCAGTTCGTCGCCCGAGGCGAGGGCCCTGACCCCTCCGCGCCGAACTCGCTCCCCGAAAAGGCGCCGGCGATCTCCCTCCCGCGAAAATGGTCCTAGCGCCACTGCGCTTATGGAAAGGATATTGGCACGGCTGGACAGAGTGGAGAAGCAAGTGACCAGAAAACCCGTTTGGGACAGGCTGTCGGGGGCATTATGCGAAGATGGCTCCCCGTTTATTCGCACCGTCGTTGAGGCAGCTATGCCAGGCGACTTCAGAGTGCCTAGGCTGGAGATCTATGATGGCCGGACTGATCCACAGGCCCATCTGACGAAGTACAGGCGGAGCATGATAATGCACGGAGCTGATGACGCTACCATGTGCAAATGCTTTGAAGTCACCCTCACGGGCCCAGCAACAGCATGGTACAATTCGTTGCCCCCAGGGACTATCACTGAGTTTCAGGAGTTGTCCACAGCCTTTACCCAGCAGTTCATTGGGAGCAGGCCGACGGCCAAAATGCCTGTACAGATGTTCGACATAGAGCAGAGAAACGGAGAGACGATCCGAGACTATGTCGAACGATTCAACAGGGAAGCACTCAGCGTCCCGGACTTCCGGCCCGAAATCCGCATCCTCGCTATGACACGGGGCCTTCGGCGTGACTCACAGCTGTTCTACGAGTTCTCAAAGGACCCCCCGGAGACCCTCGGAGAATTTTACCGAAGGGCAGAGCAGCACATGACAGCCGAGGAATTGAGGATGGCGGGGCCGAAGTCTGATCATCACCGCGCCGAAGGGTCCAGCCAGCAAGCTTGGCATCTTTCTGAACATACAGGTCGACCACGGCGATTGCGAGGAAAGAAACCTCAAAGTTTCACACCCTTGAGCACGACACGGACCAACATTCTCATGGCGCTGGAAAGGCAAGGGACGCAGATTCGGCGGCCAAAGGCCATAGCCGCCGATAATAAGAAGAATGCCAAGAAGTTCTGCCAGTTTCATCGCGACCACGGTCATGACACCGAAGACTGCTTCCAGCTGAAGAAGTACATAGAGTCGCTGATCAAACAGGGCCAACTTCGCAAGTACCTGCGGATGCCCTCCCCAAAGGGCAGAAAAGAGGAGGAAGAGAGGGCCGAAAACGAGGACTATGACTCCGACAGGCGGAGAAACAGAAGTCGAAAAAGGCGCCTTCCACCTCCAGTAGGGGTCATCCAAACCATCACCACGGGGCTCCCATCCTCGGAAAGAAAGCGGAAGGCCAGAGAAATTGCGGTTATGGAGTATCAAAGTCCATCAAAGAAATTGGCTCGCAAAGATGGCTCCACTGTCGTCTTCCCCCACGACGACCCGCTGCTGATAATGGCGAGGATAGGGAACTGGGACGTCAAGAGAGTGTTGCTTGATGATGGCTCAAATGCTGACGTCCTATTCTCGCACTTACTGCCGAGCTTGGGCATCTCCAGCAGCGAGCTGAAACCTGTCACCACGCCCACCTTCGGCGTTGGGCCATCCGAACTACCCGTCCTCGGATGGATCGACCTCCCTTTGATGATGAAAGGCACTTCAGTAGACGGAGCAGCTGAGTTGTACGCGTCCACAATGGCAAGATTCATCGTCATGGATGTCCCGTCTTCGTACAACGCCATCCTTGGAAGGCAGACTCAGGGGAACCTGCACATTCGCCCCGATGTGAAGTACTTGACTGTCACATTCGCCACCAAGGATGGAGATGCAGAGGTCTTCATCGACCAAGCCGAGGTAAGAAAGGTGTTTGTAAAAACACGAAAGGCTCCGGCAAACAGCTCTACACAAACGGTGGAGGCAAAGGCGCAGGAGAAAGGCAAAGAAGGAGATCCCGCAGAAGCAGAAACGGAAGCAGTAGATCTTGTCCCAGGACAATCTACCCGAATAGGGAAGAGCTTGGCCAAAGGTGATAAGGAAAATCTTGTATCCTTTCTGCTAAAAAATAAAGATCTGTTTGCCTACTCGCTGAAAGACATGCCAGGAGTGAACCCTGGCATAATACAGCACAGCCTCAAAGTAAGCCCGGAAGCAAAACCTATCAGGCAAAAGAAACGAAGCATCTCAGCCCACAAAAGCAACTTCGTGAAAACCGAAGTCCAGCGCCTATTGGATGCTGAAGTTATCAGGGAGGTAAAATACCCCGAATGGTTAAGCAACGTGGTCATTGCCATAAAAGAAGGTAGCAGCAAACTCCGGATGTGCATTGATTTCAGAAACTTGAACGATGCTTGCCCGAAAGACTCATTTCCCCTCCCGCCAATAGATCAACTGGTAGATTCAACGGCCGAATACGGGCTCCTGAGCTTCCTAGATGCCTTCAGCAGCTACCATCAGATAAGGATGGACCCCGAAGATGAAGAGAAAACTGCCTTCATCACCGAGGGAGGAACGTACTGCTATATCAGAATGCCCTTCGGGCTGAAAAATGCAGGAGCCACCTACCAGAGACTGATGAACAAGGTCTTTAAAGACCAAATGGGGAGAAACATGGAAGTATATGTTGATGATATGATAGTAAAAAGCAAGCTGCCCGGCTACCACGTTGCAGATTTGGAGGAAACCTTCCAAAAGCTCAGAGCCTTCGGGATTCGCCTTAACCCCGAGAAGTGTATCTTCGGGGTGACGTCGGGAAAATTCCTTGGGTACATGGTATCCGAAAGAGGCATCGACGCCAATCCTGAGAAGATTAAGGCTCTGCTTGAGTTCCGAACTCCTGCCACAGTTAAAGACGTGCAGAGACTAACCGGAAGAATAACCTCTTTGAGCAGGTTTATTTCCAGGTACGGAGATAGGTGTAGACCTTTCTTCAAAGTCCTCACAAAGGCAGCAAAGATGGAAGGCGACCTCGGAAGAAACAATCATCCCTGGGATGAAGATTGCCCAAAGGCCTGGGAAGAACTCAAAGTCTACCTGGCCAGCCTGCCGACTCTGCGACAACCTCGGGAGGGAGAACCCCTCGTACTGTACCTCGCCGTCACAGAAAAGGCCGTGAGCTCGGTCCTGATAAAAGAAGAAGGGCCGAAACAATGGCCGGTCTACTACGTCAGCAAGTCCCTGCATGGCACCGAAGTCAGGTACCCTTTGCTTCAAAAAGCTATATACGCCTTGGTGCTTGCAGGAAGAAGACTGCGACCATATTTCCAGGCTCACCCCATCATCGTCCGAAGTAGTCTACCACTACGGGATGTTATGAAGAGAGTTGATCATTCGGGAAGGCTCTCCAAGTGGTGCATAGAGCTTGGCGAACACGAAATCACGTATGAGCCTTGGAAGGCCATAAAAGCCCAAGCATTGGCAGATTTTATCGCCGAAATACCCACCACTGAGGAGAACCACTCAGATCCGAAAGAAGGTGAGCCAGAATGGACCTTGCATGTTGACGGAGCCTCGGGGTCCGTACACCTGGGAGCTGGAATAGTTATCAGAGGACCCGTAGGCCTAGAGGTGATGAAGGCTATCAAGTTCAGCTTCAACGTCACCAATAATGTGGCTGAGTATGAAGCCCTCATAGCGGGATTACGCTTGGCCAGAAAGATTGGCGTGAGAAACTTAAGGGCTCACAGCGATTCCCAGCTGGTAGTTCGGCAGACGGCAGGAGATTATGGGGCGAAGGACCCAATCTTGGCAAAATACCACGAGCTGGTAAGAAAACTCATCCAAGAGTTTGACGCCGTGCGGATCGAAAATGTACCCCGGCGGAATAACACTGAGGCAGATTGCTTAGCGAAGTCCAAAACATACACCGAGGTGCTAGACCATCCAAGCATCTCCGTGCTAAGCGTAACGACCTCGGGAATGGGGTGGAAGGACCCCATAAAGAGATACCTCGCAGAGAATGAGCTTCCCGAAGACGCCGGCAATGCTGCAAGACTGCGAAGACGCGCCGGAAGATTCTTCCTGATTGGTGAAGAGTTATATCGGCAAGGATATGCAAATCCGCCGCAGAGATGTGTGGGCGAAGAGGATACTGAGATGGTCCTCGAAGAAGTCCACGAAGGCATGTGCGGCTCGCACATTGGAACTGACGCCCTTGCAGCAGTGATACTCCGCCAAGGATACTTCTGGCCTACCCTGAGAAAGGACGCAAGGCAGTTCGTCCAGAAGTGCGGTAGTTGCCAGAGTCATGCAAAAATCCAGAGGATACCCTCGGAAATGGTAACGTCGGCAGACTATCCTTGGCCCTTCGCAGTCTGGGGTATAGACCTCATTGGGCCACTCCCCACAGCGCCCGGAGGCGTGAAATTCTGCGTGGTAGCGGTGGACTATTTCTCAAAGTGGGTAGAGGCAGAACCACTAGCAACTATCTCGGCAAAAGAAGTGCAGAAGTTCGTATGGAAGAACATCGTATGCAGATTTGGCATACCGAGGGTACTAGTAGCTGATAATGGATCCCAGTTCATAGACAAAGGATTCCAGGAATTCATCAGCGACCTCGGAATAAAGATGCACTTCACCCCAGTAGCTCACCCCCAAAGCAATGGGCAGGTGGAAGTATCAAACAGGACCATAAAAGATGGCCTGAAAAAGAGACTTGGGGAAGCCAAGGGGAAATGGCCAGGAGAACTCCAAAGTGTATTGTGGAGCTACCGAACGACGCCACGAAGAGCCACAGGGGAAACTCCCTTCTCACTCGTCTTCGGAACAGAGGCCATTATCCCAATAGAGATAGTTCAGCCTTCAATACGGGTGCAAGTATTTGATGAAGGCGGAAACGACCTCGATCTGAGAACTAAGCTCGACCTTGTGACCGAACACAGAGAAATAGCCGGGCTGAGAAGAAAAGCTTTCCAGCAAAGAGTGGCCGCGGCTATCAACCTAAAAGCCAGGCCAAAAGAAATCAAAAAAGGAGACCTCGTTCTCCGAAAGGCCGACTTTGCACCCCGAAGGCCATCTCACGGCGTACTTTGCGCAAATTGGGAAGGACCTTATCTGGTTCTCGCTGAAGTACGGAAAGGCGTGTACAGGCTTGGCGATGCCGAAGGCGTAGAATTGAAAAACACTTGGCATTCAGACGCCTTGAAAAAATTCTACGCCTAAGGTTGAGCGGAAGAGATATATTGTACAAGAAATATTCTAGGTACAGAATGGTCTTGAGAAAAATTCTTAAGTATACCAAATTGTCCAAGACAGAATTCCGCGAAGGTGCTCGCCACGAAAAAAGCAGATATGACTTCCCGAAGTCCGTTGAGCCACTATGCTCGGGAAAAATGGGAAACAAGAATCTTGCAAAAGTACTCGGCATAATCAGTGCAGAGAAAATTTTCCGAACACCCTTGAGCGAACATGCTCGGGAAAAAGGGAAAGCAAGAATCTCGCAAAAGTACACGCCAAAACAAAAGCAGAGGTAATTTCCGAACACCCTTGAGCGAACGTGCTCGGGAAAAAGGGAATGAGCAATCTCGTGAAAATTTTCGTAAGTCCCTTGAGCAAATATGCTCGGGACAATAGGAAGACAGAAAAATTTGGCTGAAGGTTTTCCGAAGGCCCTTGAGCGAACATGTTCGGGATAAAAGGAAACAAAAAGCCTGCAAAAGACTTAGCCAAATTTTTACAAACTTTCCAGAAAGTCTCTTGAGCGAGCACGCTCGGGACAAAGGAAGGTAAAAAGTTTCTTTGGTTGCAGGTTTTCCGAAAGTCTCTTGAAGCAAACGTGTTCGGGACAGTGGAAATGAAGAAACTTGCAAGAAAGGACTTAGCCAAAAGATTGTTCATTTAGAGCAAATCGCCTTACAAAAGAAGTGCCCAAAGAAGGAGCACAAAGGAGAAAAATAAGAGGAGCCCTAAAACAAACTAGGGAGAGCCGGGCGGACGAAGACCAGGAAGCTTCAGATGCTCGACCTTGGACCACTGCCACCGAGGTCCCTCAGGAATATTTAGGCCCTCCAGAAAAGAGAGGTCCAAATCTGGGAACCTCTGCAGCACCTGGTGCCGAGCAAGGCAGAAGCCGTCCTGAAAGGCGACCTTGGCCATGTCATCAGAAGTACGTTTTTGAACGCCAAGGACATTGACCTCGTCCCTCAGCTCAGCAACCTCCTCTTCAAGCTCGCTTATCCCCAGCATCTCTCCGGACTCCTTCTTCAGAGCCTCGACCTCGGCTTGAAGAGCATTGTTCTCGTCCGTCAACCTCGACGCAAGACTGTCGGAAACAGCCTTGTCCTTGACAAGATCTTCGTTGGCGGCGAGCAGCCCCTTTACTTGGTCGCCGAGGTCGGCAATCTTCCGGGAGGAGTCCTTTTCAAGTTCTTCTCTTTTCTTCGAGAACTCCTCCCGAACGGCAGCAAGTTGCTGAGAACAATCCGCTGTCAGCTGCTGGTTGCTGGCGATCACCTTCGCAAGCGAAGCCTTCGCTTCACTGAGTTCCCGCGAAGTCGCATCCTTGGAGGCAGCCTGTCTGGCCACCCGAACTCGGAGATAACCAGCGTACTCCAGCAGCTACGGCAAGGCAAAAGTCCAGGTTAGTACAAGTCTAAACACTTAGAAAATTGAGGAAAAAAGTGTAAAGACTATACCTGAGCAGCATGCTCGGTGACTTTTGCGGCGAGGGTATTATCCCCCGGGTGAGCCGCCGCAATGGCCCGGAAGGAGGCGTCAGTGGTCATCCCCTTCCAAATCTCTTTTGTCATCTTCGGACAATCGTCGGAGAACAAATTCATATCCTCCGTGATTGACCAAAAGGGCTCCAAGGGGATCTTCCCCTCAGGGATTGTGGCATCGCGCAGGGCCCGTTTCCTCTCATGAATGGCCCTCCAGCCAGCAGTAAGAGGCTCCCCTGAAAGTGAGAAGGAAGTTAGGAGCAGAAGAAAAATTCGCGAAAGGAAAAGGAGCTGAACTTCGCCTAAAGGCATACCTGGAGGAACCTCGGAGACAGTGTCCTCGGGATCCTCGGGCCCCTCGGAAGAAGGACCCTTACCCTTCTGCCGGTACCGCTCCTCGGCGGTGGGTACTTCTACCACTACAGTGTTTCTGGGGGCCTAGAGGTCGAGAGGAGGCACCTCGGCGGAAGTAGCGGGGACCTCGGCCGGTGGAATTTCAACAAGACCAGCGTCTTCGCCAGCTTCTTCTTCCAAAAGCTCTGGCTGAGAAGGCTGGAGAGCCTTCCTAGCTCGCTTCGCCGAGGGTCCCGCCCCTGTCGTCTTCCTTCTTCGGGAAGCCGCCTTCTTTGTCTGCTCCCCCTTCTCCACTTGGCCAGAAAAGAGGGCCTTGTAATAAGCGGCAGCCCCATCGCCCATCTCTGAAAAAGAGAAGAAATATCAGCGGTAAGTCCGAGAAAAAAGTATAAAGGGATGGAAGAGTACTCACTTTCGGCAAAAGTTTCGAAAGAAGTCTCCCCCTTAAGGAGCTTGACCAGCCAGGAGTCTTTCCTGGCGATGGCGGGAGCGGGCATATTGAGGTCAGTCACGTGCTCCTTAACCACTTTCAGCTCCCGAAGGACTTCTTCGGTCATCAACCTCCAGTTGATAGGAAAGGGGTAAAGAGCACGAGGAGAGACCTCGGGAGCCCAGTCAGCGACTGCCCGAATGCGGGCGTCGAAATCCGCGAACACGGAAGCCAACGGTGGGGTCAGCAGCATCCTCGGATCAACGACGTCTGCGTTCAGCACTCCCTGAGCCCACCTGGTCGGGACATCAGACCAGTTCTTATCCACCTTGAGGAAAAAGAACTTAGGCTGCCACCCCCGCCAGCTATCCTTCGTGTCGAAGGTGAAGGTGAATTTTTTGCTCCCGGATCCCCGAGGCAGCAGGAAATAGAAGCCACCCTTCGGGACCACATAGAGCTTGTATACTGCATGAAAATGATGAAGTGGGGCTCTATCCCGAACACGCCACACATGCAGAGGTAGGCGTTAAAATATCAGTACGCGTTCGGGGGAAGCTGGTTCACAGCAATGCCATGGAATTGGCAGAACTCGCAAACCACCTTCGGGGGAGGATACCGAAGACCGGCCTTCAGTTGGGCTCGGAAGACGGTAACCTCGTCGCCACGGTTTGAAAAAGCAAAATGGCTAGAACGAGGCAGTCTGGTCACAGCGTAAGACGGAAGAAAGAATTTTTTCTTCCACCTCTCTAGTTTTTCGGGGGTGGTACAGCAAGGATGGGCCAGAAGAGGTTTCCAGCTCTCGGGAACAGGCATCGCAGACATGAAAAAGAGTTTGAGATGGAAAAGAAAATAGTTTCCAGAAAAAACTCAGAAGACGAGTTTGGAAAAAACAACAGTTTTCCAGAAAAACTCAGAAAAACAGAGGAATCAAGTACTCTGGAAATCAAAACCCACCAAAAGATTTGCCTGAGGACGCCGTCGTGAAAGTTGGTAGGAAAAAGCTCTGATTAAAGAAGCTCCGCCACAGAAAGCAAGATAAAACGCAAGAACAGAGGGCAGAGCAGAAAAAGAGCAGAAAAACAGTAAGTGGGACTTATGATGGAATGGGCTATTTATAGGCCAAAGGTGGGTAACCGAAAGAACATCATAAGTACCCATTGGAGGCGAACCGTCGCCGTAACTGCCCGCTACACCCGAAAAGGCGCGCCCTTTGTAAATGACGCGCCTCTCCTCCAATGGCAAGAAGCCACGTGTCAACCGCTGCGCAAAAATGGGGGACGTGCCTCCCCAAACGTGCCTGGAAAACCGGGACACGCCTCCTGATTGGGACACGTCGTTTGACATCCCTGAGAAATGGAGACGCGCCGCTCAGTCTGACACGCTTGGCCATCAGACCTGCAGAAATAAAAAAGCAGGCCACCTCGAGGACACCAAGAGACAGGCTATGGCTGAACAGCCCATGACTTTTGGGCAAGAGGTGTATCTTCGGTACAGGCTTTGCCTCGGAGACACCAAAGAATAGGCCAAGGCCGAACAGCCCAAACCCTCGGCCAAAAGGTGCGACCTCGGAAAAGGTTATGCTTCCCAACAAGACTCCCAACGGCAACCTCGGAAAGAGATGCAAACCGAAGTCTTCACTTCGGCTTTCCAGAGGGGGGCATGTGATAGCCAAAGGCTGTCGCCTCAATCTGGCCGAATACCCTGCCACAACAACGGCCAGAAGAACTGGCGCTTCCCGGGAATAGGTGGAATCATGCACCTCGGGAGATAGCCTGAGGGCTCCGAGCCTCGGCACGCCAGTAAAACTTGAGGACTCCATTCGCCCCCCAAGGTTGTGAACAACGCGCCTTCGGAAAAGTGGCACCAGACATTGCTGCCCGAATATGATATCCCCGAAGGCGGAACCCCCTGGAACTGGGAACCCCCGAACTGAGGGTAGGCTTCCCGAAGAGGCTCTGTCCGAACTAGAGGACGACCTCGCCCAGGGACCTCGGGAGTACGGCAGGCGCATTTAAGGAAGCATTTAAGGAAGCCTCTGACACGTCCCACCACAGACGTAAAAAGTCGCCCTGACGCGCAGACGCCATCAGAATCATATCATGGCCCGTCTCAGCACAAGGCTCGAGGCCATCTAGTTACCAACTATCTGTCCCCTACGCCCAGACGTTCAGGAGCATCCGACCGCACACGTGTCATGATCTGAACGGGCTAGGTATTCCTATATATACAGGAAATAAATACTTGACAGGAAGTTGGCAGGCCGGATATACAGCTCCCACACCCTGAGAAAATACCAGGCGAGACTTTTCTGCCTTTCTCTTTGAGCTAGTGACTTTCTCCTTCTTCCGGCCACCACTGACTTGGGCGTCGGAGGCTCCCCCCCCGGAAAAACACTCCGGGGGCCTCCTAACCCTGTTTACCAGCTTTTCAGGTACTCTCCTTGGGGCGATCCACCTTCCAGGCGTTCTTCCTCCTAGAAGTCTCCTCAACAGTCATCATGACTCACAACGATGAGGCCTTAGGCCATCAGCTGCATTATGCCAGAGTTTACTCCTGGCATATCTTTCGGCGAGTAGGCAAACAGATCTTTATTTTTCAGCAGAAAAGATACAAGGTTTTCCTTCTCACCTTCGGCCAAGCTCTTCCCTATTCGGGTAGATTGTCCTGGGAGAAGTTCTACTGTTTCCATTTCAGCTTTTGCAAGATCTTCTTCTTTGCCTTTTTCTGACGCCTTTGCCTCCATCGCTTGTGCGAAGTTGCTCGCAGGGGCTTTTCGTGCTTTCACAAACACATTTCTTACCTCGGCCTGTTCTATGAAGATCTCTGCATCTCCATCCTTGGTGGCGAATGTAACAGTCAAGTACTTCACATCAGGGCGAATGTGCAAGTTTCCCTGTGTCTGCCTTCCAAGGATGGCATTGTATGAGCACGGGACGTCCATGACAATGAACCTTGCCATTGTGGAAGCGTACAACTTAGCTGCTCCATCTACCGAAGTCCCTCTCATCATCAGTGGGAGGTCGATCCATCCGAGAACGGGCAGTTCGGATGGTCCCACCCCGAAGGTTGGTGAGGTGACTGGCTTAAGCTCGCTGCTGGAGATGCCCAAGCTCGATAGTAAGTGCGAGAATAGGACGTCCGCATTTGACCCATCATCAAGTAGTACCCTTTTGACGTCCCAGTTCCCTGTCCTCGCCATGATCAGCAGCGGATCGTCGTGGGGAAAGACGACGGTGGATCCATCTTTGCGGGCCAGCTTCTTTGCTGGATTTTGATATTCCATGACTGCAATTTCTTTGGCCTTCCGCTTTCTTTCCGAGGATGGGAGCCCCGTGGTGATTGTTTGGATGACCCCTGTCGGAGGTGGAGGGCGCCTTTTTGGACTCCGGTTTCTCCGCCTATCGGAGTCATAGTCCTCATCTTCGGCCCTTTCTTCCTCCATTTTTCTGCCTTTTGGGGATGGCATCCGCAGGTATTTCCGAAGTTGGCCCTGCTTTATCAGCGACCCTATGTACTTCTTCAGCTGGAAGCAGTCTTCGGTGTCATGACCGTGGTCGCGATGAAACTGGCAGAACTTCTTTGCATTCTTCTTATTATCGACGGTCATGGCCCTTGGTCGCCGAATCTGCGTCCCTTGCCTTTCCAGCGCCATGAGAATGTTGGTCCGTGAAGTGCTCAGTGGTGTGAAACTTTGGGGTTTCCTTCCACGCATCCTCCGAGGTCGTCCTGCCTGTTCGGTCGGATGCCGAGCTTGTTGATTGGACCCTTCGGCGCGGTGGTGATCCGACTTTGGCCCGGCCATTCTTAGCACTTCGGCAGTCATATGCTGTTCTGCCCTCCTGTAAAATTCTCCGAGGGTCTCCGGGGGGTCCTTTGAGAACTCGTAGAACAGCTGTGAGTCTCACCGAAGGCGTCGTGTCATGGCAAGAATACGGATTTCAGGCCGAAAGTCTGGGACGCTCAGTGCTTCCCTGTTGAACCTTTCGACATAGTCCCGGATGGTCTCTCCATTTCTCTGCTCTATGTCGAACATCTGAACAGGCATCCTTCTTCCAACGTCCCTTCTTCCGAGGTTCCTTCTGCCGACGTCCCTTCTTCCGACGTCCTTCCTCAAAGCCCCACGCCTTCGCATGCTCTTCTGGAGGGCGATGGGGAGGAGACCCCTTCTGCCGAGGAATGGCGCCAAATAAGAGGCAAGGGGGTCTCTACTGAGGTGACGTCGATTCTTGACGACGACGTTACCGAGGTGCCAGCAGGTTTGTATTTTTTCGAAGAACCTTTTTTCTCTTGTAAATCCTTAAGAGTTTTCTGGCCTTAACCAATTTTTTTGCTTTGTTGTGCAGCGGAGGTGGCCGCTCCTGACTGGGTTGCCGAACACGCCCACAAGAGGGCCCTTCGGGATGCCAAAGTCCCAGCAGGGAAAGTTCCGAAGGAGCCATTCTAGACGTTCACGGAGGACATGAATATGTATTCCGAGGACTGTCCCGAGATGGCCAGGCAGATGTGCAAAGGGGTTTTTACTGAGGCCTCTTACAAGGCCCTTACGGAGGCTTACCCAGGCGACATCTCTCTGGCCGCCAAACTCACTGAACATGCCGCCCAGGTACGCTTCACTATTTCCTTAGTGCCAATTTCGCCTTTGCTTTTTACTTAGCATCATTTTCCCTTTGTTTGCTTTTTTTGCAGCTGATGGGGTATGCCGGGTTGCTCCGTGTTCGGGTGGCGCGAGAGTCAGAAAGGAGGGCGTCACTCTGGGACCTTTACACCAAGACGAAGGCCCAGTGTTCAGCGTTGGCTGCCGATAATGCTCAGCTGAAGCAGTCTTCGGAGAAGGAAAATGCTGAACTTTGGGAGGAGTTCATAAAAGAGAAAGACGAACTTGAGAAAGGCACCTCCCAAAACTTTCCGACATCGGCTCTCGGATGGCGGAGCTGACTTCGACCGTAGAGGCGATTCAAAAGGATAAGTCAGAAAGTGATGCAATCCTTGCGAAGACGCTCGAGGAAAAGGCCCAGCTCGAAGCCGAGGTCGCATCTCTGAAGAAGCCTTTAGAAGAGAAGAAGAAGATGAAGGCATTGAAGAGAAAGCTTAAGGATCTGGAGAAAGATTACACGGATCTGGAGAAGGACTATGCAGATTTGGCGGTCAAGAAGCGGGAGTCCGATGATATGACGAAGTTGGGCTTTCAAGACGGCTTCTGTCTTGCTCGGCACCAAATTCTGCAGAAGTTCCCAGATTTTGACCTCTCCTTCCTGGAAGGCATGAACATACCGAAGGAGCCTCGGTGGACTTGGTCCAAGATCGATCACTTGAAACTGCCTCCTTCTTTCCCGGTGCCGAAGGCTGCTGACAAAAGCACAGAGGCTGGCAGTTCTCAAGACGCCGAGGTTCCTTAGTTTGTACTAGGGCCTTTTGTCTTCATTTTCTTCTTCTTTTTTGTAGTCTTTCAGCAACTTTCTTCTCTGTAAGCACTCTTTGGCTCAATGGATAAAAATTTGGCTAAGTATTTTTTGCCAGATCCCTTTGTTTCCCTTTGTCCTGAACATAATTTGCTCTAGAGACTTCGGAAAACCAAACTTTTGCTTTCCTTTGTCCCGAACATATTCGCTCAAGGGACTTCGGAGAACCATACTCTTGCTTTCCTTTGTCCCAAACATATTCGCTCAAGAGACTTCGGATAACCATACTTTTGCTTTCCTTTGTCCCGAACATATTCGCTCAAGAGACTTCGGAAAACTTACTTTTGCTTTCCTCGGCGATTGCTTTCGTGAGACTCTTGTTTTGTACTTCTTCAGAACTTTTTACTTAGACAAATTTGTCCAACTTGTGCAATACAACCTTCCCACCAAACTTTTTAGGCATAGAATTTTTTCAAGGCCTCTGAGTGCCAAGTGTTTTTTAATTATATGCCTTCGGCATCACCGAGCTTATAAACTCCTTTTCGTACATCGGCAAGTACCAGGTACGGTCCTTCCCAATTTGCGTGAAGTACCCCGTGGGACGGCTTTCGGGGTGCAAATTCAGCCTTTCGGAGAACGAGATCTCCCTTCTTTATTCCTTTTGGCCTCGCGCGTAGGTTTATGGCTGCTGCCACTCTTTGCTGGAAAGCTTTTCTTCTCAGCTCGGCTACTTCTCTGTGTTCGCTGATGAGGTCGAGCTTGGTTCTCAGGCCGAGGTCATTTCCTTTTTCATCGAACACTTGGACTCGTATTGACGGTTGTACTACCTCGACAGGGATGATGGCCTCTGTACCGAAGACGAGTGAAAATGGCGTTTCCCCTGTGGCTCTTCGGGGTGTTGTTCGGTAACTCCATAACACGCTTTGGAGTTCTCCTGGCCATTTCCCTTTTGCTTCTCCCTATCTCTTTTTCAGACCATCTTTTATCATCCTGTTAGATACTTCCACCTGCCCATTACTTTGGGGGTGAGCTACTGGGGTGAAGTGCATTTTTGTCCCGAGGTCGCTAATGAACTCTTGGAATCCTTTGTCTATGAACTGGGATCCATTGTCCGCTACGAGTACCCTCGGTATGCCAAATCTGCATACGATGTTTTTCCATACGAACTTCTGCACTTCTTTTGCCGAGATAGTTGTCAGAGGTTTTGCCTCGACCCACTTAGAGAAATAGTCAACTGCTACTACGTAGAACTTTACGCCTCCAGGCGCTATTGGGAGTGGCCCAATGAGATCTATGCCCCAAACTGCGAAGGGCCAAGGATAGTCTGCCGAAGTCACGAACTCTGAGGGTGTTCTTTGGATGTTCGCATGTCTCTGGCAACTACCACATTTCTGGACGAACTGCTTGGCGTCCTTTCTCAGGGTAGGCCAGAAGTATCCTTGGCGAAGTATCACTGCTGCTAGGGCGTCGGTTCCGATGTGCGAACCACAGGCACCTTCGTGAACTTCTTCGAGGATCATTTCAGTATCCTCTTCACTAACACACCTCTGTAGTGGATTTGCATATCCTTGCCGATATAGTTCTTCTCCAATTAAGAAGAAGCGTCCGGAGCGCCTTCGCACTTTTGCGGCTTCGCTGGGGTCTTCGGGGAGTGTGTTGGTTGCGAGATACATTTTGATTGGTTCTTTCCATCCTTTCCCCGAGGTCTCTATGCTTAACACCGCGATGCTGGGGTGGCTTAGCACTTCGGTGCAAGTTTTGGATTTCGCCAAACAGTCTGCCTCAGCATTTTCTCATCGGGGTACGTTCTCGATTTTCACGACGTCGAACTCCCGAATAAGCTTTGTTACCAACTCATGGTATTTTGCCAAGGTCGGGTCTTTCGCGCCATAGTCCCCTGCCATTTGCCGGACCACCAGTTGGGAATCACTATGGGCTTTCAAGTTTCTCACGCCAATTTTTCTGGCCAGGCGTAATCCTGCTATGAGGGCCTCATACTCGGCCATATTGTTGGTGGCGTTGAAACTGAACTTGATGGCCTTCGTTACTTCTAGGCCTTCAGGGCCTCTGATAATCACTCCAGCTCCCTGGTGTTCGGATCCTGAGGCCCCGTCAACATATAACGTCCATTTTGGCTCGTTTTCACCCGAAAACGAATGTCCCTCCTCGGTGTTTGGTACTTCGGCGATGAAGTCTGCCAAAGCTTGAGCTTTTATAGCTTTCCGGGGTTCATACGTGATGTCGTGTTCGCCAAGCTCTATACACCACTTGGAAAGCCTTCCCGAGTGATCTACTTTCCTCATAGCATCCCGTAGAGGCAGGGTACTTCGGACGATAATGGGGTGAGCCTGAAAGTATGGCCGCAGCCTTCTCCCTGCAAGCACTAAGGCGTATATAGCTTTTTGAAGCAAAGGGTACCTGACTTTGGCACCATGCAGGGACTTGCTGACATAGTAGACCGGCCATTGCTTTGGCACTTCTTCTTTCACGAGGACCGAGCTCACAGCTTTTTTTGTGACGGCGAGGTATAATACGAGGGGCTCTCCCTCCCGAGGTTGCCGCA